>CM043115.1:76760993-77427881 GCA_023701765.1 Hylyphantes graminicola | reverse complement strand
TTCGGACCAACAGATTTAATTTAAGCACGTCTCCGCATATATACCTCGACAAACACCAACATTCATGCCTGATCGGGATTCGAGCCGGACCCATAGGCAACCGAAGCTAACAACTTAACTATTGCACCGCCGGTCGGCACAAAAATCTGTAATAGCAATGGTAAGAGAAATATGAGTAGGGTCTATGTAGTGTATGGAGACATATAATGCCACTATTCGATGTACGATAGGTGCTTATGTAGGCATTAAAAAATTTT
Organism: Hylyphantes graminicola; assembly: GCA_023701765.1. Taxonomy (NCBI): domain Eukaryota; kingdom Metazoa; phylum Arthropoda; class Arachnida; order Araneae; family Linyphiidae; genus Hylyphantes; species Hylyphantes graminicola. The sequence goes on along the minus strand of CM043115.1, from coordinate 77,427,624 downwards.
AAGCATATATGCAAGTCCATCGGTTAGGTTTGAAATATCGTCGCACTAGAGCTACACGAGGCTATTATATCAGTCCTTATATATGTATTCAAAGATATTGTCCAAAGTTTAATTGTTAATACAAATTTTTAAAAATCAAGTTCACAGATTTATTAATGATGTTGTAGACGCTCCCAATTTGCTGTGTGTCCGGGCCGCCAACAGATTAAAAGGCCCTGCCCAGCGGTGGCCTCTAGTGAAACGATATTTAACGCAACCTAAACAAAACCCGTCTATGTTCGACAATAAAAATTACGAGGTGAATTGGTTTTACTTTGTTAAAAACATTAGTCTAGAATAGAACAGAAGGGAAATATACAACAAACCAACCAAGTCGAATTGGCCTATGCCCTGGGTGGTCCTTCTCTTTATCTTTGACAGTAAAAAAATCTTTCCTGTAACAGTCCTTCACTTGAACGAAGACATTATAAGCGGTCCTCTGATCAAGCACACAAGCCGGAATATACCCTACCCTAAACCCTACTCTACTACCTATGTCTGACTCTTACCATACAATGCCAGTATCAATTGAGTGAACGCTATGTAGGCCTCTGCTGCATACTTAGGTACGTACGTCACTTGACCTGTGGCTTTAAATTAACGAACCATGTAGATGTAGCTCTAATGCGACGATATTTCAACCAACACATTTAAAAATGTCACTTAACATTTCTGTCACCCGCGGACCTGGGGATTTCTTCCTCGTGAATACGTGACCATGGTGGCCACCATCGGCTGCAACACCTTTGGCTGCTGACTCATATTGACGTCACAGACAGGGGAGGGTGGCTCGAAGGATAAGCGAATAATAGTGGTCCCGCTTGGAAAGCCGTTTCACTCGCTACAATTGTTTTGCATACATGAAGTTTCTCGTAGCATGTTGGTTTGTTAGGATGTGTTTGACATTTTTGCAGTAAGTTCGTATTATTGTTTGCAGATAAGTTTTCTTTAATTATAGGAATGTAATCTGTAAAATTTACTGCTTCTGTTGAGATACTAGTTACGTATTAAAAACGATGCTGTTTCATCTAGTCGATTTTTTTTGTTTAATTTTTTTAGTGATAAATTTAAAGTTTGTTTTAAGTGATTTCTTTCTAAATTTCAATGTCAGGAATTTGATGGTTTAACTGCTGACGTTTTAATACGTTTTACAATAATTTCAAAACAATGCGTTTTTGATGAATTTAAAAAACAAATCTGTGTTAAAAATTACATGTCCTTCGATTTATTTATATATGTTTCCGATCTCTAGTGTTCCTGTGAACATATTAATTGTGTCTAATAATTAACCATGTGGTGTGAACTATATTCAAATAATAAATGCAAATATATTAATAAATTTGAATTGATTCGATAACAATTAGCTTGAACAACTTAATAGATGTCAAAGGATTGTGAGAAGAGTTTGCTAAATCTTGCTTAAAAATTTTAAAAACTTAGATAAGTGAAAAATCAATAAAATACACATTGTATCGCAATTGGTATTGAAAAGTTTCCTAAGAATATAAAAAGCTTGCTAAATTATTGATTATTTTGCATTATTAGCTTATCTGAAGCCCCTAAAACTTAATAGTTGCAATTATAAAAACCTGCACTAGCCGAATTGAAAGCATTTGTGAATTATCTTTTATTTTTTTTACTCCTAAATTTATTGTCATTTTCGGAATGCAGATTTTTTTTAAATCGGTAAAACTAGAAATTTAGCTTAACGTATTCAATTAATGTGGTTAATAAAAAATAAATATTCACTGCTGAATTGATTTGAATTTTTTTTTCTCTTGAAACTTTTAAAGCTGGGGCTGAGTGCATGCATAACAAAAACCTAACAACTTTTTTTAACGGATTGTTTTAATTATAAATTTTCTTTTATATAAAAATTAAACTACCCTCTTGTAATAGCGAAACTTGAATCATGGTTATTCAATCAATTTGTCCTATTAATTATCAATAGTGCTTCATCGGAGAGAGTGGTTGAATGACAGTTAATGGCCTTAATTCGAATATTCATATTTGATTTAAAATGTAAAATTAAATGAATTAAAGTAGTTATTTCACATTGTTTGCAAACAACTTTTAAAATTAAAATACATATATATTAAGTATTAACTAATACCTTGACTTTTTCCTGTCGCAGATATTATAGTAGCGTTATGAGAGATTTTCCTTTTAATTCTGTTTTTTAAATTGTTTTTGATGAAAATTTCGCCACAGAGCAGTTCCTTATGTATTAAACAAAGTTTTACAACGGTTGCGTTGGGTGCTTATTCAGGTGCCGGCTCGTCACTTGACTGGGGTTCTAAAATACGTCGCCCGTCGCCAATAGCCCTTGTGTAGCTCTAGTGCGACGATAATTCAAACCTATCTTAACCTAAAACAAAGTTTTATTAAATAATTGCATAAACTAATCAAAAATAGTTTTGGTTGGAATTATCGTCGCATTAGAGCTACACGAGGGCTATTGTCGACGGGCGTCGTATTTTTAAAACCACAGTCGGGTGACGAGCCAACACCTGAATAGGCATCCAACGCAACTAAGGGCGACATCGTACACAGCGTTAGGACTTTGAAGGATATTTAACGTGCACTCCCTTTCACGGGGTATTATTCGGACATTTTTGGCTGCACAGGCCGTTAAATAGGTCGGCAGCTATTTTGGCGATGCCCGGACCCGAACCTGGGACCTTCCGCATGCTAAGCGAGTTCTTAACCGACTGGGCTCCCCAGCCCTTAGTCAAAAATAGAATTCATTCATAGAAAAACTTTGAAATTGCAGTAATTTCTTTTCGAAGGTGAAATTGTAGTGCTACAAAAGCTCAATTATATCTGGCAATGACGGGACCTGTTTTAAACTCGTCCTTCGTCTTTAAAGTAATTTTATTATGAAAGCTGTCTCACTTTTGACACCTCTATTCAAAATGAGTATTTTTTTACTATTAGAATGATATGGTTACATTAAAGTCTTATGAAATTCACATTATTTTAAGCTATGTTGAGATTGGACTCTACACTATACTAAATCGGCAGATATTATTATATTTAAACTAGGCGGAAGTGTATTTTTTATAATTATTGAGCTCGTTAAGTTCAGATAAATAAAAGAATACTAAGACATACCATTTTTTTCTTTATATTATTTAAGCAAATAATGGAAAATACTTTTGTCGTAACATTATTTCGCTCAATTCCGTTAACGTTACGTTTCGAAATTGAAACTGAATAACTTGCTATTTGCGTAATTGCATACTAAGCATTTGAGATGCCCAACATTTATTTTCTGCCTAACCTAATAACTTAACTATTTTATTCACAATTTGCTGAAGGGCACGTCACTAGTTTAGTGAAATTTAATGTTCTGATGTGTAAAAAATACATATTTTGGGTGATCGGAAGAAGTAAGCAAGGCCCTTCAGTTTTTGTAATTAATAGTCCATTCTAACATTTGTTTTTTTTGCAAAATGTCGTATAATTTAATAGAAAAACTTGCTGCTTAACACGTTCACGCTGGAGCAAACATCTACGTTTTTCCGCGTGAGGCGGGACAGTCTTGCATCGTTACGCTTCGTCTGGCGGGAAAACACTTTGCGAGTTCGAAAGCGCTTAATGCGAGATCACTACTAGTGACAATACAAAGTAGATTATATGCCGCGAAAAACATTAACGACATATTGTAAGCGTTGCAAGAGCCAGCCCGCATTATGTTTGGAATGTTTAAGTTGCATAGATGTAAATAATAGTTATCAATTTAAAATATTAAATGCTTATAATACTGAATATTTTTTGCATATTATTGAGAAAAAATAAACTAAACTTATTCTTTAACGACTTCTTTTCTGAAACAAGTGACTCGCCTGTGATGCACGGGATAGTTACGGGCGTGATCCATAAGGGGGTCACACCGCCCCACAGAACAGTAAGTGTGACCCACCTGTGGGTCACACCGGCTAGAACGCGTTAGTTTTCTGCAATATTTCTAATATCTGCTTGACCTTCTTGCCACGTCACTTTTTATACAATCAAATGATCAGCTGCTTTTGTAATGCGTGTTTTTGGAAGGCCTTATCATTCTGTTATTCATAATAGAAAAGTCAGCATTAAGAAAAGTTAAACTGAAGTTGTAAAGTTAAATCTACAAAAGTCTATACGTGGGTGTACATGAAGATGTATAACTTTAAATTCATGAAAACTGAATAAAAACATTCCAGTTTAGATACTATAAACTTGTGTCAAACTAACTCTAATTATCATTTTTCAGATGCTTTCGAGCCTGGAGATGAAATCAGAAGTGAGTACATTATTTTTTATTAATATTTATAAAACTTAAAAAAACATCTGCATTTTCTTGTAACTCAAGTTATATTATATTACTAACCATCAGATTGTGAAATTGGTAAATGTTAAATTGTGGGTCGGGTTTGTTATTAGATTTTTTTACAAAAGATGGAAGCACCAACATTCATGGGACAGCGTTTTACTGCTTTTAATTACATAATTCCTAATATTAAGTATATGGTAATGAAAGTACTTTAATAAGTTTGAAAATCCGAAATGGAAATTTTGTTTCCAACACGTGTTGAATGGTGCGGGTTCTAACGAAACACTAGTACTATATTTTTGATTATTAACTTTTATAAGAGTTGAATTATTCTTTTACTGCTCTGTAATTGAAATTATTTTGTTACTCGAGTTTCCAAGCACAGTAATCAAAAATTCCAAATCAAAAATTTGTTCATCGGCTAAAATTATTTAATATATTTTAAACCAACAGATGGCAGCATCAAAATTCGTGTATAATGATATTAGTTTTATGATTACTTTCAATTACACCCGATGTGAATATAAGGTAACGAAATTTAATGCGATGATATCCAAAATCTGAAATATTGATTGTCTTGGAGAGTGCCGATTAAAAAGTTTTTCGAACATTGACCTGTATGTCAAACTACTTTACAGCTAAAAGAGCTACTTCAAATTTAGTATGCCAGTTTCTAGTACTTGTTGGAAGTCATAAACTTTTAAAAGAAATTGTGAATGCGCAAATGATATCTGCCATAGAGATTATGTTTTTGAAGGTATTGTTTTTTTTTAAACGTTCTTGTTTAAATCTTGAATTAAACTGCAGGGTATCAAATATTTATTGAGTGGTAATAGAAGTCGTGTGGCACTCCTAGTTTCTCTTAATTATTTTTTAGAGTTAAAGTATTCCGCTAGTATCCGTTGATTAAAGTTATATTACTAAGTTTTTAACACAGCAGATAGGTATTCTGAATTTCTTCTTTGGGTTAGTTATTAAATAGATTTATGAACGACAGATGGCAGCACCACATTTCAAGGGGCTATAGTGTTTTCAAGTTATTTATGTATTGAATACTATTTTATTATCTGTGTGCTTTCAATGCCGCTAATTATTGAAATGGCTTTGTAATGCAATATTTTTGCCAAATATTTTGCTTCGCTAATCTGTAGTTATTTGTTCCTTATTGCAATCGTTCTAGTTTTATATCTAGGCTTATAGTTCGCAAAACGTCTCGCCTCTTTTGAGGGTTATTTTAAAAATTAAAGTACATTTAACTAGTGTGGAAGGGTTGGTTTTGCATTGGAACACTTAAGATATTGTGGGTTGAATTAATTTTTGTTCCATTTTTTCAATTCGATTTGCTTTTGCCCCATTTGTTTCTTTCATTTTGCTTGCCAGCTGTAACATTACATTTAAATTCAAAAAATGTGCAGTGGACATCGCAAAACGCGTATTCTAGGATATTCGAGCAGTTTAGTTAATCATCCGAGTACATCCTTGCGATTTAGGTTGAATCTTGGTGGATATTTTAATCTTAGACGCTGGCCCCGCGACATTTCGAGTTGGACGACGTCTCAAAAGTCGCGTCTCATGAACGCTGTCTTTGTGATTTTATTCTTCAACCCCAAAAATGGTCTATCGGCTTCTGGATATGCGCAAAGATAGTTTAACATCCTCTTTTGATTAGGGTTTATGGTTGCCGGGAAAAGTCGCTCTTTAAACTGGCCAAATATTGTAATTTGTCTCCTTGAAAGATGCTAGGTTTTTACTGCCGAAATTTCCTGCTTGCAGCGACGTAATACTCTATAATTTCATTCTTTCTAATTAGCCACAGATACAAGTCAAAATAAATTTAACATTGCAGCTTTGAATGATGCTTCTTGACTTGTTTGCTGCGACCTCCTCCATGCATATTGTCTCTGAAATTTAAATAGGATTGTCTCTTGCATAGACATGCGAAGCATAGCCTTCAGAGACCCCACCGGTTGCTACCTTGACTTCAGCGGCATTTGTCCTAGCTGCCGGTGCAATGGTCAAAACCGAATTTCAAACTGTAAAATGCTTCCCAGACGCCATCTTTGCTAATGATTTTTTCTGTGACCCCAAAACTTGTCTCATTCTGCTTCTGGATGCATGAGTAGTTAGTCGAACATCCTCTTTTGACTAGTGTAAATGATTGCCAAATTTTACTGGGAATATTCCCTGCTTGTTGCAACTTATTACACTGCAGTTTCATACTCTCTGATTAGCTTCCATTAACATTGCAGCCATTCCATTCCAAATCCTTTAACATTACGATTCAACTGTGAATATTTCCTGCTTGTTGCGACCTGCTACTCTGCAGTTCCATACTCTCTGATTAGCCTCAAAATCCATTTAACATTTCAGCTTTCATTGTTGCTTATTTCAGTATTTGTTGATTGCTGCGACCACCTTTTGTTATGTCCTCTGCGCAATTTTCTGTGACATTAAACTAGGTTTGTCTCTTGTCCAGACATCACGAAGCGTAGCCCGCAGAGACCCCAATGCTCCATGCCGAGGTGCAAAGGGCCTGGTTGCTACCTCGACTACAGCGGCATTTGTCCTAGCTGCCGGTGCAATGGTCAAAACTGAATTTCAAACTGTAAAATGCTTCCCAGACGCCATCTTTGCTAATGATTTTTTCTGTAACCCAAAAACTTGTCTCATTCTGCTTCTGGATGCTTGAGTAATTAGTCTAACATCCTCTTTTGACAAGTGTACATGGTTGCCAAATTGTACTGTTAATATTCCCTGCTTGTTGAGACTTATTACTCTGCAGTTTCATACTCTGATTAGCTTCCATTAACATTGCAGCCATTCCATTCCAAATCCTTTAACATTGCAGCTTTAATTGTTGCTTATTTCAATATTTGCTGGTTGCTGCGACCTCATTTTCCTATTTCCTCTTCGCAATTTTCTGAGATATTAACCTATGTTTGTCTCTTGCCCAGACATCACGAAGCGTAGCCCACACTGACCCCAATGCTCCATGCCGAGGTGCAACGGGGCCGGTGCAATGGTCCTAGCTGCCGGTGCAATGGTCAAAACTGATTTTCAAACTGTAAAATGCTTCCCAGACGCCCTCTTTGCTAATGATTTTTTTTCTGTAACCCAAAAACTTGTCTCATTCTGCTTCTGGATGCATGACAAGTTAGTCTAAAATCCTCTTTTGACTAGTGTACATGGTTGCCAAATTTTACTGTGAATATATCCTGCTTGTTGCGACTTATTACTCTGCTGTTTCATACTCTCTGATTAGCCTCAAAATCCATTTAACATTGCAGCTTTCATTGTTGCTTATTTCAATATTTGTTTGCTGCGACCTCCTTTTGCTGTTTCCTCTGCGCATTTTTCTGTGATATTAAACTAGGTTTGTCTCTTGCCCAGACATCACGAAGCGTAGCCCACAGAGACCCCAATGCTCCATGCCGAGGTGCAACGGGCCTGGTTGCTACCTCGACTACAGCGGCATTTGTCCCAGCTGCCGTTGCAATGGTCGCAGAGGCGGGGGCAACTTGGGTGGTGGTCGCAGCGGGCTTCAGTGTTCTCCGCCCAACTGCAGGTTCGGCTGCTTCGTCGACTACAGCGGCATTTGCCCGAGATGCCGATGTGGCGGTAATTAGTCGTCTGTTTTGTTTCGAATTTTTAGTCTCAATACAGTTGTAGGAAGCCTACAGAAAGACTGCCAGAAGATGGAGCTGCAAGTTTCTCCCAGCAGTCTAGTGGGGGCTGGAGAGCCCAGTCGGTTAGGCACACGCCTCGCATGCGAAAGGTCCCAGGTTAGGGTCGGGGCTTCGCCAAAATAACTGCCGACCTATAAACGCCCCGTGCAGCCAAAAATGTCCGAAGAATAATACCCCGTGTAGAGGGAGTGCACGTTAAATAGCCTTCAAAGTCCTAATGCTACGTACGATGTCGTCCTTAACAATTGCGTTGGGTGCCTATTCAGGTGTCGGCTCGTCACTTGATTATGGTTCTAAAATACGAGACCGTCCCCAATAGCCCTCGTGTAGCTCCAGTGCTACGATAATTCAAACCTACCAACCTACCATCAATCTATAGTTAACATTAACATAAAAACCGAAGTAACTCATCTATACTTTGGAGATTCTTTTGGTGGTCAATGAATGCAAAGGGCAAGCAACACGGCCATTATGAAGTAGGAATTTCATTATATAATGAAATCTAATTTAAACGTTAAATTCAAAGTTAGGTTGTGCTATGATTCCATTCCACAAGCGCAAGGAAGTGATGCACTGAGTGATGACATGTAGAGAGCTCTCTGGTATTATGAAGAAAATCATTATCTGGTATTATGGGAAAATATATTGTTATAAGATTCACGATTTTTCATATTATCCATTAAAATATTTTGGTGTACGCTTGAGTTTAGTTTGAGAAAATGTAATAGTTGGCTGGAATTTCACATCTAATTACTCGGTTCAGTTGAAATTTCATGGGTTTGCAGTTCCATTAGTTAAAAAATATTTGAAATATTAGCTGTATATAAATCTTATAGTAATCTAAAGTTCATTGATTCTTCGCAGTATGGTTTCAAATAAAACGGTTTACTTTCGTAAGAAAATCAACCACTTGTTACGATTTCTTAAAGTCTGATAAGTGTTCCTTATGAACCATTTCACCTTTTTCTAAAATACCTTGCTCTCTCCTCAGGTCGGTTCAAGCGCGCCCCCCAGCTAGGAGGCGTCCAGTGCTCCCCTCCCAAATGCGACGCCCCCTGCTACATGGACTACTCCACCCAACCTTGCCCCAGTTGCAAGTGCCTCAACAATCAGCGCAACACCAACAACAACGTCCAGTGCTCGCCCCCCAACTGCGGTCGCGGATGCTCCATCGACTACTCGACCCAGCCATGCCCGAGTTGCAACTGCGGGGGTAGAGGGGGAGCTGGGGCTGGCATCCAGTGCTCGCCGCCCAGGTGCGATGCCGGCTGTACCGTCGACTACAGCTCCGGGCCGTGTCCGACGTGTAAATGCGATGGCAGAGGATCGAACCAGGGTAAGAGGCTTTAATAAGCTTTAGTTTTGTTGGTGTGAGCTTTGAACAGCTTCCCTCGTAAAGCTTGTTCTTGTAGGACATGCAAACCAATTGGCTAAAATGTATTTTTAGACAAATTATTTTGTTTAAAGTCATTCGTAAAAGTTTTGAATCGGTGAGTGCAGAAACAACTTCAGTATAAAATGTGAAAAATCGTTCTCCATGAAATGAATCTTAGAAGACAGAGTTTAGTGCAGGATCTGAGGGCTGAAGAGCCCAGTCGGTTAAGCACTCGCTAAGCATGTGGAAGGTCCCAGGTTTGGGTCCGGGCATCACCAAAATAGCTGCCGACCTATAAACGGCCAGTGCAGCCAAAACTGTCCGAAGAATAATACCCCGTGTAAGGAAGTGCACGTTAAATATCCTTCAAAGTCCTAGTCGTCCTTAACTGTTACGTTGGGTGCCTATTTAGGCGTTGGCTCGGCACCTGACTGTGGTTTTAAAATACGACGCCCGTCGCCAATGGTCCTCGTGTGGCTCTAGTGCGACGATAATTCAAACCTAACCTGACCTTAGTGTAGGATTTACATTATTCCATTAATTATTCCGTAGATAGATGCCGTTTTCAGGCACGACACTTTACCGAGCATGTTAAGTAATGTATGCGCTCGAATTTCTTTCGTCCAGAACATTAAATTTTACATATAGGGTAGACTAACCAGTGAATGAACGTTTAAGACGTCACGTTCGCCAGTGAATGAACACCACGATATAATGACCAGGACAACCAACCTTTGTCAGATAGCTTCCTACTACATGGGAGGAAATACATATAGTGCTGCCAATACATATAGTAGAATGATTTTTAAAACTTATTTTTTTAATTATATTTACTAAATGTTCATTCACTGGGGCCTGTTCACTCACTGGTCAGTCTACCCTACCTTTCATTCACTTTAAGCAACACATCAGCGAGTTATAAGCTCTAAACTTTTTCTAACTCCTAAATCTCTTTCCCCAGGTATCCAGTGCTCCCCTCCCCGCTGCGACCGCGGCTGCACCATCGACTACAACGCCCAGCCCTGTCCAGCCTGCAGGTGCGGCAACAACCAGAACCCCTACGGCGGAGTGCAGTGCTCCCCGCCCAACTGCCAGCGCGGCTGCACTCTCGACTACAGCACCAGCCCGTGCCCCAGCTGCAAGTGCGGCAACAACTACCGCCAGCCCGGAGGAGGAGTGCAGTGCTCGCCACCCAGGTGCGGGGCCGGCTGCACCCTTGATTACAGCACGACCTGTCCCTCCTGTAAATGCGACAGCGGAAGGAACTGTAAGTTGAACAATAATTAACCCTTTCAGTCCCAGTGATGCCATTTGGCATCATCACTTTCAATATTTTTTTCAAAATGTTTGTGTCCCGCTATGACATCCAAACACACATCATTCGATTCTTCACACTTTGTTCTATCAGACAAAATTTTACTTTAATCTCAATAGAAGTCAGAACTATTTTTTTTTATTTAGAAAAAAGTCAACAAGCGTTTCTCCTGATTTTTGATAAGTTCACTTCAGTTCCACATATTTAAAACACAATTTAAACTATTTCGGTTAAAATAATTACTAATTTTTTTTAATAATATGGTCAGACACCTTAACATATATAACTCGAAGTGTTTTTTGGGTAATATATATTTTTTAATTTTGTTGTTTTCCACAGTTAAAGAATTTTGGCATTGTTTCAAAAACCATATAAAAATTTTAATGGATTTTTTATCCTTATGGAATTCGTATATTTGACCTAAAATAAGCTTATTTTGTGAATATCAGATGTTTCTGTAGTGTAGTAAATTTTTGGGACTGAAAAGGTTAATACACTCTATAAAATGGGTTCCGTGCTTAGAGCGGACAGTCGTAGAAAAAGTAATTTGTCAGGTTTTTCCCTTTGAATTGATAGAGAGGACATGTTTGGTCACAAGTCATTTGAATTACTGAATGCATAAAGGAATTCGTTCACTTTTTGGTCTCTCCTGTAAATACATATAGTTTTTGTTCCAATTTTTCTTATTTGACAACTTTTGAAGTTCTGGTTATAATGTATCCTTATAAAAGATATAGAGACACAGTTTCATCGTTGCGTATTCTAAAAGTTGATTCCTCTCTCTACTTAAATATGCATTTGTTTTTAAAATAGCTTACACCTCTAACTTTCAAGGCACTATTCATGTCAATATTGGCCACGGGACAGGTTTTCCAAAATTCCAGTGAGCAAGAATTGCAACAATACTATTTCAAAATAGTGTCCGCTCTGAGCACCGAAATGCACTAAAACGAGTGTCCGCAAAATCTAAATGTCCGCTCTAAGCACGGCACCATAAAATGCGAAATTTTCCTTCATTTTGACGATACGTTTACTGGCAAATGTTCAGTTTTCATTTCCTTAAGGTGAGGGAATTTGAATCGTCATTTTTATGAGGATTTGAATGTCGTCTAATCTAAAGAAATATTCCGTCATTTTTGAGCATGTGAGTACAACAATGAGATTCAGTTTCCTCAAAATCAAGGTACAGAATCGTCAAATCACGATCGTAAAAGTGAGGAATCGCGTTTACTCATAGGTCACGTGATAGTTTGACGAAACAATCCTCAAAATTAACGAAATGATGCTTGAGGATTCATGAATCGTCAAAAATGAAAGTGTTATTTCTTAGAGTGTAGTCTAGAAGTAAGGAAGAATTAACTTTTGTAAATTTGTACTAATGTTTAGAAAGCTTGAATTCTTTACTTTTTACCGCACGCATTGAAAAGCCTGTGAAAATATTGGGATTTGAAATCTATGAAATACTAAAGTCTTTGCTTGATCATCACTTAACTGCTTCTTAATTTCAATTAGCCATCTTGTAACTTTGTTTCAACGTTAATTTAAGGACTGTCGGTGCCATAGAGCTAATGCATTAGTTTTGAAATCGCAACTTTAGCAAAAATAATTGCTTTGCCTTGTTAAAACATTTTCACCAGTTATGGGAATCCTCGTAACATCAATTTAAAACAAAATGAAAAAGAAAATAACACCCGGTTGTTTAATTATTAATTGGTAAAGTTTTTAAATAGTGCCGCCCTTTGCTGTATATTTTTGACATTTTTTAAAACTCAAAAATATATATATTAAATATCTAGATAACTTTTTCGTGTTTTGCGGAAACTATGAATCCAAAACTAATGCAATAGCGCTGTGGAACTGACAGTCCCTCTTAACTCAAAACGCAATACTGGAAATTTAACTTTTGCAAATATGTGCCAGGATTAAAGAAGTTAGATTTTTTTTTTTTTGCTGATACGATAGTTTGCCATCCAAGATCGGGCTTTGAACGGAAATTTAAATTTTGACCTGTGCTTATTGGGATACTACAGCTCTGTTTGTATAAATAGGTGGACTCACTTTTTAAACTTGGATTCAGATTGGCATAGTAATATTTTAGAATTTTAAGGCAAGTAGCCGCGCACAATCTTAAAGAGAAACTTCTGATATTTTATGTGATTCACACGTAGGCATTAAAAGTAATCTATATTGAAAATTTTGACTTTGTTAGAGCAGTCTAAGTTAGAGCCCTCTATCCCTACTGTGTAGAAAGAGATGCGACAATAGGGCCGAAAATTGTCCAAGCCGGGTTGCCACGGCGAAATCACCGGGGAGAAACTGGTCAGGCTTGCTTGAGCTTGGCAGTTTATCGCTTTTCTTACATATCTTACTAATCCTTCCCGGGAAGACTATTTAGTTTCGCTTTAACGTCTGCAACGACTGATTATCGAAATTAAATGCAAGATTTAAATGTTTGAAATGAATTAAAATATTTTATTTAAACCCTTATTTAATAATTATAGAAACTAAATGACAATAAAAATTGGTAATTGACATTTATTTTAATATATATTACTCTACCACCACTTTACACACATTGATATCTTGTTCAAGCTTTAGAGTCTCTCTTCCCTATGAAATTAATTAAAATTATTAACAAAATTATCAACAAGGTATCAAACTAGACGTTAATCTAATGAGTACCTCTTTCAAAATCAAGATAAACACTACTACACTAACAAAAACATAAAAAAGCTGGCAAAATACAAATTAATCTTCTTTTATTAATAAATAACAACAAAATTACTCGCAACAAAAATTCCATGTTTACCAATACTATAAATAAGTGACACGATATTTTTAGGTTTTGAGCAGACGAGTCTGTTTACAAAAATAATCTTCGCCAAGCTACGCCAATAAGTAGCCAACTATAAAAGCGCGCGAATCAATGTTTATACTAGTATTTTAAGAAAATATGAAGATTCTTTGTATATTTAAAAGGTGAAAAGATTTCTACAGACATTAAGTGAATAAATAAGTTTTTTTAAAACGAAATGAAGCAATATTTTATGCATAATATGTTTTAATAGCCATTATAAATACATTCAGAAAGCGTACTGTTAAAGGAAAACTGTCTTTTTTCTAACTACTAAAGTATTTTTGAAGAAAATTATGGTTTTAGAATATTCTTTACACATTTAGGAAGCCATAAATAAACATTAAAAAGTTGTACTTTCCATAAATTTTATGGATTGTGGACGATTGCAAAGGCTACTTTTTTTTCCTATGCTAACTCTATGAGGGACAAAACGGAAAGTGCCCGAGGGGGACAATTTTGGACCTCGACCAATCAGGAGCGACTGCCAATTTGTCGCGTCTCTTATAGACGCAGTAGTGATGTAGGGCTCTAGTCTAAGTAGGTCTTTTGCTATCTACAGACATACTCTTTTATTATCATAGATTTAAAACTTCTTTTTATTCTAGTTGGTGGATCAGGAGGAGTACAGTGCTCCCCTCCCAGATGCCCGCCTGGCTGCAGGATCCAGACGAGGTACAACGGACCCTGTCCTGGTTGCGACTGTGGACGGTACTAGGTACTCCGGTACTAGTGCTTTAAGGTGTAGAAGATAGAATGTTTGGAGAACTTTACGCGGAGACTTCCTAGAATATATTTTTAACAGTATTTTTGCGCGAACAAATTTTATCTTTTTAGCCATAATAAACGTCTGTTTTGTCTGTAGTTTGGTTTTTGTTTATTTTTGTATATGTGAATGAATTGTATTCAATTTAAACTGGTCCAAGGACATATAATGTGTTAATTCATGGACTCCATTCAAAATACCAATTTAATCGGTTATTCACTTATATTTTAGCATATAACATCTGTTTTTATACAATAAAACAGATTTTCTAAAATATATTCATTCGAAATATAGCTAGAAAGGCAGAATTATCAATTCCATAACATTTAGAAAGTGGGTAACTAAACTAAGAAAGTCTAAAGCGCTGTCTTCACTGCGACAACACCTGCGCGCACGCATATAAAATTTGTGCAGGCATGAGCGCGCATAGAGGTACAAATTGTATATGCATTGCGAGCGCATGTGTTGTTGATGACGTAGAGAATGCCGCATAAAGATATTTTATCCAAAATAATACAGTTCAGTTTGCACAGTTTTAATTACGTTTGGCAACACTATAGTTTCATTTGATTTGATTTGCGATTCAATTGACGAAAAATTGACATCTTTGGCAGTTCAATGCGTACGGAATGAATGTACGGTAGGCGAGCAATAGCAAGCAGGGGGCGTAGCCCCCTAGCTTTACAAAAACTGTTTTTGAAGTCACCAAACCCCCCCTAGACATGAGTACTTTGAAATACTAACTGATAGACAAATGCTGTTAAATTTTTAAGCATTTTAAAATGAAAAACTGGACAGAAAGTTTTAAAGTACACACTTCGCATTAACCAGTGAAATGTACACGTTATCAAAAAGCGACAATAGTACAAAAAAAAATACATCGTTCAACTAATAACTAGGAAAACCCACAATTTGTCTTCCAATCTATAACTAATAAAATATTTTTATTTGTTAATTTAGATTTTCTTTCACTTACTTAATTTTATAACCTGCTTCTTTCCGCTGATAATTTAAGGAAAAAAAAGGATATTTATTTTTCTAGATTCTCCATTAGGGTGGGCCGAAAAAAGCTTTTTATTTTATTTCGGATCGCTATAGTGCGGAAAAGTTGCCATTGGTAAAGACATGAAAAATGCACAAAAAATTATTTTTTTATTACCATATCTTCCGTTCGCGCAATGCCATCAAAGTTGGCAAAAAATTGTTAAAAACCATAATTTTTCATCATTTTTTTAAACACTTTAGATGTTTTTAATTACGTTTCTATACCATGAATTAACTACTAAAAGTATTAAAATCCATATATTATAGCACTTATTAATAATAAATACCATATTATATATAATAATAAGTTACTATACATTTGTGTCAGATCTTCAGGCCACTCAACGTAGTAAGAAATTAAGAAAATTCGTATTTTTCGCTTAATTTCAAAGTTTTAACTTTTTGTTAATTTTAATCATGTAACATGACATAGAAAAGCAATTAAAATCATTTATCGTGTTTAAAAAAATTATGAAAAATTACGATTTTTGACAATTTTTTCCAACTTTGATGGCATTGCGCGAACGGAAGATATAGTAATAAAAAATTAATAATTAGTGCATTTTTCATGTCTTTACCAATGGCAACTTTTCCGCACTATAGCGATCCGAAATAAAATAAAAAGTTTTTTTCGGCCCACCCTATTCTCCATCATAATCCCCAAAAGATTTGAAAAGCATAAAAAAAGTGGTTGATTTGGACGCCATCCATTTTGAAAATAACCATAGATTTAGAAAGTAGCAGATATGCCCAAAGATTGCGCAATCCCGTACAACGCAATACAAACCGCGCGATTGTGTGATGAGTCCACATTTCGCCGTTTTCGCAATGCATCACGGGATACTGGTTCACAAAAAATGCTTTTAACGAAGAGTTACATGCAATAAAAACTGCATTTTTAATATTCTTCGTTTATGAATATATACCTCATGTCTGCCACGAATTATCAATACATATTAGTCCAGGCAACGAATTCTGAAAAAAAGGGTGTAGAGGGAAAGTTTTGGAACACAATTTTTGACTCCATAACTTTGTTTAGACTAGTTAGGAGGTAAACATATCTAAAGTTCCCGCCCCTAGCCCCTGTGCTGAAGGGGGGAGGGGGTTGAATGTCCATTTTTTCGGTTTTCTGCTTATATCTCGAAAACTATGCGTTCTAGCGATATAATTGTAATACACAAATTGAAAGCCGATTAAATTTGCTACAAGCTGCACCCTTCAAGTGTCTTAATTTGTATAGTTTTTGGGATATCCGCTCTTGAAAGTCTGTAATTTTGGAGAAAACACTCCCCCCCCCCCACATTGTTCCTCTTTTTTGACCGGATAACTCTTCAATAATGCAAAGATACACTAAATGTTGACTCTAGAGTGGTAGAGAATTTAATTATTTTCAATAATATATCTTATTTTACAATTTTATCTATTTTCCTTCACATTTTAAAGCAGTTTCAGTGTTGAGTGAAGAGGAGACTGTCAGTCCCATAAAGCTAATTCATTAGTTTTGAAATCGCAACGTTTGCAAAAGAATTACTTTGCCATGTTATCCCATTTTCACAAGGTGTTAGAATCTTCCCAACATCGATTTGACACAAAATTGAAAAGAAAATCACATCCGGTTATTTAATTAGTAATTAATAAAGTTTTAAATTAGTGGTGCCATCTGCTGCATATTTTTGGCATTTTAAAATTTCAAAAAAATATAATTAAATAAATAGATAACATTTTCGTTCCAAATTTGTTTCATTTCAATTTTATGTTGAGTCCCGTACCTGAGCAAAAAGGGCTGACATGGCAAAGCAATACATCTGCGGATGGTACTGTGCTAGCTCAAGTGTAGCAGCAAAAATAGCAAGTCTCAAAGGTCCCAGAGCATGCCAAACATACCATTGGAACTGCGTCAATGGGGTCCCTCAAGTTGACTCCGAAGATGAAGAACAGGAGGAGCATCTGACCGTTTTCCCACTGGGGTTCGATGAATGAAGTGAAATTTATAACATATTAAAGTAACAACGTGTCTACAAAATGAGTATCAGTGTTATTTAGACGTTCGGTATAAAATAAGAATATTTTCATCGGTTTTCAATGTCGATGGTCTGCCATTGCTTTCATCATCTTCGATTTGACTCCCGAAAATTTTTGAACCGCTCGTGCCAGGGCGATTCCGGGAACTTTTTGATCGGCAATTTTTATTGACGTCACACCAGGGGGGGTTGGCTCGGAAGGTAGAGCGCATAAATAGCGGTGACCCGCCACAATCGTTTTGCAAACATGAAGGTTCTCGTAGCAGTGTTGGTTTTGCTAGGATGTGTTGGACATTTTTGCCGTAAGTTCTTGATTATTTGTTTGGAGACAAGTTTTCTTAATTTGGAATTAAATGAATGCGAGTTGTTTTCGTTGTATTCACGTTGGGAAAGATGTGTTTTAGCCGATCCGGCGGCCTGGAGGTTAAGACATTGGTCTTTGGAGCTGCTGGGTCAGGGCTCGAATCCCGTTGAGGCATGGCTGTTTGTGTTTGTCGAGTATATGCGGAGTACGTGCTCGTTAAATCTGTTGGGTCCGAAAGTCCTGTGGACGGACATTGAGCAGTTTCCCATGGGTATAGGTCCCTGGTCCCCTTATTCTTTTTATAAGGACTGGGGAGCCCAGTCGGTTAAGCGCTCGTTTAGCGTGCGGAAGGTCCCAAGTTCGGGTCCGGGCATCGCCAAAATAGCTGCCGACCTATGAACGGCACGTGCAGCCAAAAAGTCCGACGAATAATACCCCGTGTAAGGGAGTGCATGTTAAATATGCTTCAAAGTCCTAACGCTGCGTACGATGACACCCTTAACGGTTCCGTTGGATGCCTATTCAGGTGTTGGCTCGTCACCTGACAGTGGTTCTAAAATACGACGCCCGTTGCCAATAGCCCTCGCGTAGCTCTAGTGCGACGATAATTCAAATCTAACCAAACTTCTCATAAGTTATCTCTCGTCTAGTAGAATTGTTAAACTCCGATTCGTGAAAAATCAATAAAATTAAAATACACTGCATTTGGTTCGTGGAGTGGAATAGTTCTCTGCACGTGAAAAAGCTTACAAATTATTGATTTTTCTCTGCATTATTTGTCTATCTAGTCCCCCCCCCCCCAAATGAATATATATAGCTCTAATTATTAAAACCTGTACTTATCAAAATAAAAGTATTTCAAATAACATTTGATTCTCTCTAACTTGTTGTTATTCATGTATATCTTTTATTTTAAATGTTTAATTTTGAAACTTATTTATCTAGCATTATAGCTTTTGAATATGCTATTAAGGTAGGCGAATACCCAAAATTTCCCAAAATTCTAAAATTTTTACTAATGCTTTAATCTTTTACAAATTTGGCATAGTGATTTCAAATATAATCAATAATACTATTTAAGCTTTTGTTTTTATCTAAATATAATTTATTTATTTTAAACGGTGTTTTTCTACTAAAAAAAGAGGTTTACGCCAACAAGTCTACCACATTGAATTTTCATCCTATGAACATTTATTATGTGTTAAATTCTTAGTTTTGAACTGATACATGCAAGGACCCTCTAGAATTACATACAAATTACAAGAAAAAAAGTAATTAAGAAAAATGTTATAAATTAAACACACAAAAAAATATTTTTTCGATTAACTTAGACTTGGACATTTTTAAAAAAAAACTTGTATACTTACACCAGATGTTAGAGGTTCATGGCACAGATATATATTGAAACAGCATCTGTGAAAAATTTCTGGTAAATTAATGTAAAACTTTTTGTGCTAGAAGTGTTGGCGTAACCCCCTTTTTTTAGTTGAAAAACACCGTTTAAAACAAATCAATTATATTTAAATAAAAAAATTGCCCAAAAAGCATTAATCATTATATTTGAAATCACTATGCCAAATTTGGAAAAGATTAAAGTAATATTAAAAATTTTAGAATTTTGGGTAATCGCCTACCTTAACGTAACACAAAATATCAGCTGCATCTTTTTAAAATCTTTTCTTTTGACTTTTCAAAGCTGGAGTACTTGTATAACAAAACTGTTTTTTTTTTTTTTGTTGTTGTTTAAACTTCTGTAAATCCTTCAATGGGGATATTGTTTTGCTTTAAAAATGCCTTGATTTCGAAGGTGATATTTAAGTGCTACAAATGCTCAATTATGTCTGACAATGAAGGGGGGCATGTTCAAAATGCATCCTACCTTTTAAGGTAATCTTTTTTTATTGAAGGTTGTCTTCACTTTCTGACAGATCTATTTAACCCTTTCAGTCCCAGTGATGCCATTTGGAATCATAACTTTCAATATTTGTTTCCAAATGTTTATGTCCCGTTATGACATCCAAACACACACCATTCGATTCTTCATACTTTGTTCTATTAGACAATATTTTACATTAATGTCAATGGAAGTCAGAACTACTATTTTTTTATTTAGAAAATAGCTAAGAAGCGTTTCACCTGATTTTTTAAAAATTCACTGCAGTTCCATGTATTTAAAACGCAATTTAAACTATTTTGGTTAAAATAATTACTTAATTTTTTAATAATATTATCGGATACCTTAAAATATATTACTCGAAGTTTTTTTAGGTAATATATATTTTTTTATTTTGTTGTTTTCCACATTTAAAAGATTTTGGCATTATTTCAAAAACCATATAAAAAATTTAAAGGAATTGTTTTTCTTATGGAACTCTTATTTTTGACCTAAAATAAGCTTATTTTGTAAATATCAGATGTTTCTGTAGTGTAGTAAATTTTTCAGACTGAAAGGGTTAAAATGAGGAAACTTATTCACCTTGTGTCATTAAAATTACATGGTTAAGCCAAAGCATTTTTTCAAATTGAACGTTTATGGTATTTTGAACTATTTGACGGAGCATAAACGTGCACCTCCAACTGAACAGATGTTAAGTTTAGTTTGAATTATAGTCTCACTAGAGCTACACGAGGGCTATTGGCGAAGGGCGTCCTAAGTTTTAACCACAGTCAAGTGAGGAGCCGACACCCGAGTAGGCACCCAATGCAACCGTTAAGGACGACATCGTTCGCAGCGTTAGGACTTTGAAGGGTATTTAACGAGCACTTCCTCTACACGGGGT
Organism: Hylyphantes graminicola; assembly: GCA_023701765.1. NCBI lineage: Eukaryota > Metazoa > Arthropoda > Arachnida > Araneae > Linyphiidae > Hylyphantes > Hylyphantes graminicola. The sequence goes on along the minus strand of CM043115.1, from coordinate 77,407,128 downwards.
ATTATTCGTCGGACTTTTTTGGCTGCACGGGCCGTTTAGGGGGTCGGCAGTAATTTTGGGGTGCCTGGACCCGAACCTATTACCTTGCGCATGCTAGGCGAAAGCCTAACCGACTGGGCAGCCAAGTCCCACTGGACAGATAATTATTTTAACTATACTCTTAAAACAAAGGAGTGAAATACACTCCAGTAGGAGAAGTGCATTTTCGACAATGGAAAGGAGTGAATATTAACTCAGAATGCGTTAAAATCACTCGTTTGGAGTGATCCTGTCGGAGGCTTAACACACAAAGGATCCACTCCTGTGAGAGAAGTGCATTTTCCAGACTGGATTAGTGAAATTAACTCAGACTGAGTTTAAATCGCTTGTTCGTTTTAAGAGTGTAAACGTGCTTTTTATATAATTCCGGATCTCTTTCTATTCCAACGAAAAAGTACAATTCTAGTAAATACATAATATATTTAGTAACTTGTGTGTACAGAATCGAAAAATGTTGTGAAATGTTATTGCGAAATTATTTCGCTGAAATTCAGTAATGTTGCGTTTAAATCCAAATTACGAAATTTGGCTATTTGCGCACTTTTGCATACTAAGCAGTGGAGTTAACCAACATTTAGTCTGTGGCTCACCTACACTCTTAAAAAAACGAGCGATTTTAACTCAGTCGGAGTTAATTTTCACACCTCCAGTCTTGAAAATGCACTTCCCCGAAAGGAGTGGATCCTTTGTGTGTTAAACCTCCGACGGGACCACTTCAAACGAGCGATTTTAACTCAGTCTGAGTTAATATTCACTCCTTTCCAGTGTCGAAAATGCACTTCTCCTACTGAAGTGGATTTCACTCTTTTGTTTTAAGAGGTTAGTAACTTAACGGTTTTATTCACAAGAAAGGTCCTTTAAAAAAAGAAAAATGGTATCTACCCAAATTTGAAGTTCTATAAGGATAACTGTAATTAGAAATCATGCATTGTTTTTGCTTAAAAAATGGTTACATTTTTAAATATTTATCGGCTAAAATTATTTTTAAATAACATAATTGCTATAACCATTTTTTCTCCCGAAAATTATACTGCACATATTTTTTTCTAAACATGTTCTCCAAGATTATATATTAAAGTACGTTTTGCTAATTGGGAACTCAAGGGTTTTTTTTTCCTTATTTACTTTTGCTTAATACTTCGAAAGCAACTTTTACTAACTACTTCCAACTACACTCTAAAAACAAGAGTGAAATTTACTCCTATAGGACAAGTGAATTTTCGGCACTGGAAAGGAGTGAAAATTAACTCAGACTGAGTTAAAATCACTCGTTTAGAATGATCATGTCGTAGTTTTAACTAAACAAAAGAGTGAAATCCACTCAAGTACGATAAGTGCATTTTCGACACTGAAAAGAGTGAAAACTAACTCAGACTGAGTTAAATTCACTCGTTTGTTTTAAGAGTGATATAGTGGACTGTGTTTGAGATCCTGTCGGAGGTTTGGCTAAACAAGAGTGAAATCTACTCCTATAGGACAAGTGCATTTTTGACATTGGAAAGGAGTGAAAATTAACTCGGATTGAGTTAAATTCACTCGTTTGTTTTAAGAGTGTACTACGAAATCTGATTGCCCCTGCTGCTTCTTCATTTTAATTATTCATTGAAGTAATCGGCTGCTTTTGTATCGATAGTTTTGAAAAGCTTGAACATTCTTGTTCCAAATAGAAACGCTAGTGCTAAGAAGAATTGTAAACTTAAGTTTTGAAGTAAATTCTACAAAGTCCACGTATGTGGTCAAACGTATGTGGTACTTACGTCAAACTAACTCTAATTTGGGCTATGTGGCGCCCTGTGGTCAATGTCGCGATCGACGGATCGGAAGGTCCCGCGATCTAGTCCTGGTCGCTGAAAAGTCACCGAGCATATGCGGAGTACGTGCTCGCTAAATCTGTTGGGTCCGAAAGTCCTATGGGCGGTCATTGCGCAGTTTCCCACGGGTGCAGGTGCCTGGAGACTATTTCTCTCCCCTTCAGGGACATGTCTAAATTGTGGAGGTGGCGCGCGATAGATGGCAGCATCTGTCCCGTATGTGTGCATGTGAGTGTGAGTGTGTGTGTTGTTACTGTCTTACTTGACGAAGGTTTATAAGTGGCTCTCTGAGCAAGCACACAAGCCTGAAAATATATATGTATATCAACCAACCAACCAACTCTAATTTTCCTTTTTCAGATGCTTTCAAGCCTGAAGATGAAATCAGGAGTGAGTACATTAATTTTTATTATAAATCACTGCATTATCCGGTAACTCAAGTTATATTATATTACTAAAAGTTATCTAGCCATCAGATTGGCAAAATCTTAAATTTTGTGACGGTTAGTTGCTAAACAGATATTTAGACAAAAGATGGCAGCACCAAAATTCATGGGATTAAGTTTTGCAGTTCATAATTGCATAATTCCTAATATGAAGTAGATGTAATTGAAGTGTTGGGATAAGGTCGAAAGTCCGAAATGGAAATTTTGGATCCGTCTGCGTACCAACAGAGTAGAATGGTGCTTGTTCTAACGAAGCAAGTACTATATTTTTGATTTTTTTCATTCATTAGTTATTCTTTTAGTGCTCTGCTGTAATTGAAGTTATTTTGTTACTTAAAAGTTTTCTAGCACAGTAGATTGGTAAATCAAAAATTTGTCCATCGGCTAAATATAATAAATATTTTATATTAATTACAACAGATGGCAGCATCAAAATTCGTCCATATTGATACACCCGATGTGAAGTATAAGGTAATGAAAATAATGCGATGTTTGTTTTACGAGTGTGGTAAGTCTTCCTTATAAACTATGCGATTTTTTTAAAAATGCCTTATTCTCTCCCCAAGGGGGCTGGGGAGCCCAGTCGGTTAAGCACTTGCTTAGCATGCGGAAGGTCCCAGGTTCGGGTCCGCCAAAATAGCTGCCGACCTATAAACGAACCCGTGTAAGGGAGTGCACGTTAAATATCCTTCAAAGTCCTAACGCTGCGTACGATGTCGCCCTTAACGGTTGTCTATTCAGGTGTTGGCTCGTCACCTGACTGTGGTTCTAAAACACGACGCCCGTCGCCAATAGCACTCGTGTAGCTCCAGTGCGACGATAATTCAAACCAAACCAGTCTCCTATAGCCCTCGTGTACACTCTTAAAACAAACGAGCGATATAAGCGCAGTCTGAGTTAATTTTCACTCATTCTAGTGTCGAAAATGCACTTCCCCTTTTGGAGTGGATTTCATTCCTTTTAGTTAAGGGGGAATGGGCGTGCAGGACCGGGGGTCTCCAAACTCAAGTGCCTCAATGTTAATCCAATGGGAAAAAAAATATTTTCTTTGCCACATTTCTCCGGCTGTATTGAATATTTTTACAAGCGGATTTTTTTATGTGATAAATGTAGCTGACTTACAGGTCTCTATCTTCCCACTTTTTGAAATTGTTTCGAATATTTTGTGTAAAATAATTTATTGAATATTAAAAAAAAATATTCGTACTAATTTCAAAAAGTGGGATTGTCGGGACCTGTAAGTCAGCTACATTTATCACATAAAAAAATCCGCTTGTAAAAATATTCAATACAGCCGGAGAAATGTGGCAAAGAATATAGTTTTTCCCCCATTGGATTAACATTGAGGCACTTGAGTTTGGAGACCCTCGGTCCTGCGCGCCCATTCCCCCTTAAACCTCCGATAGGATCACTCCAAACGAGGGATTTTAACTCCGTTTTGGTAAATTTCAACTCAGTCTGAGTAAATTACAACTCAGTCTGAGGTTAATATTCACTCCTTTCCAGTGTCGAAAATGCGCTTCTCCATTGGAGTGGATCTCACTCTTTCGTTTTAAGTGTGTAGCTCTAGTGCGACCATATTTCAAGCCTAACTAACTCTCTCTCTCCCCCCAGGTCGATGGAGGCGCGCTCCCCAAGGAGTCCAGTGCTCTCCTCCCAGATGCGACGCCCCCTGCTTCATGGACTACTCCACCCAGCCGTGCCCGAGTTGCGACTGCTCGGGGGTGGGTGGGGGTGGCGGAGTGCAGTGCTCCCCGCCCAACTGCCCGCTCAGCTGCACTCTCGATTACACCACCAGCCCCTGCGGCAGCTGCATTTGTCTCGGCCAGCCCGAAGGTACAAATATGCACAAACAAAGACTTATATCTACAGTGGTGGCCAAAAGTGTGGACACTTTTTGAAAGTTTTATGTGTTTCAACTGTTAATTGTGTTCTTGCATCTATTAAATTTCACTTAAATACAAACATTTAAATATTAAATTGAAGGTAATTTAATGTAGAATTTCACTAAAAACAATGAATTAAAGTATCTGTATTACAAATAAAGTTATACTCATTTTAGTTGAACAAGCAAGCACAATCAATTGATTCTCTTATGCTGAAATTGCAATATAAGTTGGTGGTTCAATGACTTGCAAAACTAAGACAGATCATACTATTAGTTGCATAACTTATTCGTAGTACAAATATTGTAATACTGTATTTATTTTTAATCTTACATGAAATTACTTTGATGATGTTGTGTCCGTGGATATAGATTATATAGGACCAGAGGTCTCATAGACGGCTACAGCGATCGGCACACAGTGGTCCTCATTAAGATTAAATTACTTTTAATTTAATATACAATTGTTTAATGTGATATACAATTAATATATTCTGTAATCACACAAAATTGAAAAATATGAAACTTTCAAAATGTGGCCACCACTGTAAATTCTCAGCTCAGTTTTAATTAGAAATAATTTTAAAAAAAACTTTAAATCAAAATTTTAAAACTTTTATTGATTTTTTTAGAAAAAGGTTCCTAAAATATTTTCTAATTTAAATTGGGCTGAGAATTTAAGTATAAGTCTTTGTTTGTACATATTTGTACAATATAAAGTCATTTTCTTGGTCATTTTTCCAATTTTGTCCTCAAAATTTGCCGCGCAAGCCTAATCCCAATGTGTTCAAATAGCTTTATGTTTGATATCATTCATTTTAGTTTCGGCTAAAGTTTCATAAATTTTGAAACTTGTTTTATAATAAATAAATCCTGTAGAATTACATATAAAAAAATTATACTCATTTATTGAGTAGTTAAAAAATGACATGGAAGATCAAACTATGCTTTGTAGTTCCTTCTTTGCACATTTTTAAGACGCCTATGACCCCTTAAATCAAAGCGGAATCTTCCACAATCAAAATATTTTGATTGCCAACTTGTGGCAGCCAGACTATACAGGGTGGTTATAAAATAACGCTCGCTATTCGGAGTGGTCTGTAACTTGCATGAATAATCCAAATGCATCAAACATTGAGACACTTACTAATCAAGAAGGGGGGAAAAGAATGGAATCATAAAAAAGATAGAATCCGAAAAAAATAATCATAAAAAAGAATAAACATAAAAAACAACCTCGTCTCTTGACCCGGGTTCTAAATTACGAGGCGTCGTCAATTATGGTCAATTAAATCCAACACAACTAATTACGCCTCGTAATTTAGAACCCTGTTAAGAGACGAGTTTCTTCTTTTTTTCGAAAAAGAATGGAATCTTAAAAAAAAGAAACTCATCTCCCCTTCAGGGACATGTCTAAATTGCGGAGGTGGCGACAGATGGCAACATCTGTTATATGTGTTTGTGTGTGTCTTGTGTTGTCCTACTTGACGATGGTTAAAAAGCGGGTCCTTGCGACCAAGCACACAAGCCTGAAAATATATGTCTACCAACCAACAAACTAACCAAGAAACTCGTCTCTTGACCAAGGTTCTAAATTACGAGGCATGGCTAATAATGGCCAACACATCCAATTACGCCTCGTAATTTAGGACCCGGGTCAAGTGACGAGTTTGATTTTTATGATTCCATTCTCCCCCCCCCCCTTTCTTGGTTAGTAAGTGTCTCAATGTTTGATGAATTTGGATTATTCATTTAAGTTACAACCACTCCGAATAGCGAGCGTTATTTTATAACCACCCTGTATAATATATTTAAAACTTTTTTTTATTGTAGTAGGGGGAGGGGGAGGAGGCGTCCAATGTTCCCCTCCCAGATGCCCGCCTGGCTGCTGGATCCAGACATGGTACAGCGGACCCTGTCCTGGTTGCGACTGCGGATGGAACTAGGTACTCCGGTACTACTGCACGACTCTAAGGTGTGGAAGATGGAGTGTTCGTAGAACTTTACACGGAGACTTCTTCGAATGTATTTTGAGCAGTATTTTTGCGCGGACAAATTGAATCTTTTCAGCCACAATAAACGTCTGTTTTGTCTGTATTTTGGTTTTTGTTTATTTTTGTAAATACACTCTTAAAACAAAAGAGTGAAATCCACTCCAGTTGGAGAAGTGCATTTTCGACACTGGAAAGGATTGAATATTAACTCAGACTGAGTTGAAATCACTCGTTTGGAGTGATCCTGTCGGAGGCTTTTCACACAAAGAATCCGCTCCTTCCAGGTAAGTGCGTTTTCCAGACTGGAGGAGTGAAATTAACTCAGACTGAGTTAAAAATCACTCGTTCGTTTTAAGAGTGTATGAATGAATTATATTCAATTTAAACTATCCAAGGACATATAGTGTTTCAATTCATGGACTCCTAATAAAACTCATAAATTTCATTAAAGTATTCCTTAATGTTTTAACTATAGTTTCATAATTTTTACTTGAGTTCCATTAAATGAAATTTAAAGCATTGAGGACTACTTTAACCATCTAAAACGAATGCAGAAACTAATTTTTTTGGAAGAAAGTAGCTTACTGAAATATTTTTAGTTTAAAATTTGGTAGGTAAGAATAATTCTTCAGACATGAGATTCTTGAAAGATCTGAAATATTAAAAGGGGGGGGGGGGAATAAAGGTTACTTGGATTTTTCCTATTTTAGGTCTATTATTTATACAGCTTGACTAATGTCATAATGTGCAATCGTAAGGCTTGAATGTGTGGTTATAAAATAACGCTTGCTATTCGGAGTGGTCTGTAGCTTTAATGAATAATCCAAATGCAACAAACTTTGAGACACTTACTAATCAAGAAGGGGGTGAAAGAATGGAACCAGAAAGAATGGAACCATAAAAAACAAACTCATCTCTTGACCAGGGTTCTAAATTACGAGGCGTAATTGGATGTGTTGGCCGTAATTGGCCATAATTTACGAAGCCTCGTAAGTTAGAACCCCGGTCAAGAGACGAGTTTGTTTTTTATGACTATTCTTTTTTATGATTCCATTCTTTTTTCCCCTTCTTGAATAGTAAGTGTCTCAATGTTTGATGGGGGCATTTGGATTATTCATTCAAGCTACAGACCACTCCGAATAGCGAACGTTATTTTATAACCACCCTGCATATATGTACCCTACCCTACCCTACCCTTTTTCTTAAACTGCAAATTAAGGAAGGTATGGTATAGCTAATAGGGGCTCTTATTCTTTTGTGGGTTGTTTTAAACGGCAGGAGTCGGCTGGTCACTTAAATGTGGTTCTAAATGACGTCACTCGTAGCTCATAGCCGTCGTGTTGATCTAGTGATAATAAACTCGTCAACAATAGCTAACAATTTATAAATTCGACTCTGTAGTAGGTCATTTGTGTCTATGGGCAACCGCACCAGTGATTTGGCCATTACGCTAGCAGCATGCGCGCTGCTAGCATAACAGGTAAGAGTTCTATTCCAGCCTTCGCCTAGGGTGTATTTCCTTTCTCATTGACAGTAAAAATTCTTTTTGTGTCTGTATTACTTGATGGAAGGCTTATAAGCTGGTCTCTGATCAAGCATACAAGCCGGAATATACAGGGTGGTTATAAAATAACGGTCGCGCTATTCGGAGTGGTCTGTAGCTTGAATGAATAATCCAAAGGCATCAAACATTGAGACACTTACTTATCAAGAAGGGGTGGGGGGAATGGAATCATAAAAAACAAACTCGTCTCTTGACAAGGGTTCTAAATTACGATGCGTTATTGGATGTGTTGGCCGTAATTATAAATAATTAGCTACGCCTCGTAATTAGAACCTTGGTCAAGAGACGAGTTTCTTTTTTATGATTCCATTCTTTTTCGTTAAAAAAAACCTCGTAAATTAAAAAAAAACCTCGCGTAATTGGCTGTTTTGGCAGTAATTGACCATAATTGACGACACCTCGTAATTTAGATTCTGCTCAAAGGACGAGTTTGTTTTTATGATTATTCAATTTAAAATATTTATTATTTAGGATTCTGTCTTTTTATGATACCAATCTTTTTCCCCTCTTCTTGATTAGTAAGTGTCTCAATGTTTGATGCATTCGGATTATTCATTCAAGCTACAGATCACTCCGAATAGCGAATATATAATATTTTATAACCACCCGGTATATTACCTACCCTACCCGTATCGTCCACACGTACTGCGTCGTCACAAATACGTCACAAACATTCACATAACCAACGATTAAACAAACCGAAAGCCATTTAAAAAGAAGTTTTGAAGTCATTTTAAAATGTTTTCCAGGTGAAAAATTACAATATGAATAAAAAAGTGTTATTTATATAATCTTAAAATTATTGTAATTGCTGGGAAAAACTGGTGTCATCAAGCACATAAAAAGCTAGGTCTTTCGCTCAGCAAATTAAAAATCATATTTTTCTCTAAATATTTTGAGTTTCTTAGAAAGGCACGCGCGCGGTTAAGTTTGACTTCAGGTTGGTTGATTGATATACATCTACTTTCAGGCTCGTGTGCTTGCTCAGAGAGTCGCTTATAAACCTTCGTCAAGAAAGACAGTCACAACACACACACTCACATGCACACATATACGTGTCAGATGCTGCCATCTATCACGCGCCACCTCCACAATTTAGACATGTAAGACACTAAGGTCTATCAATTGTAATATGGTTTTTTAACATTCCGAAAACATTAAGCGAATTTTTCTATTTTAAGAAAATAATATTTCTATTGAGTTTTGTTTTTGGTCTATGGTTTTAATCCAGTTTGTTATCTTATTTTGTTTTTTGCTGTAAAAGTAACAGTTTCTTGATCTATTTTGGACTCTCATACTCTTGTATTATAAGTGTAGCTAGCTACCTTTCGAGTTACAAATTTAAAAAAAAACACAAGCACAATGTAATAGTACACTTTTTATTATCAGAAATAATTTAGAACTATATCTTGCATTATATTTTTATGAATTACATTTCCAATTGCCAATATTCTCTAGTAAAATAGCATGAGTACCATTTTAAAAGAATTTACAACAAATAAGTGCAGATAAAATTAGTGCATTTCACTTCCAGAGATTTCTTCTAAATGAACCAGAGTGTCTATAAATTTTAAATAATATACAAATAATTATAATTTTCTTCTATTTAATCTTTATAAATTTCAACAATCCAGTGTTAACACATACAAATAATTGGTTTTTTCTTTAAAAATTACCCCAACCACCATTATATAATACTGGTATGGAATTAATGAATTAAATTACATTGATTCTAACAAAAAAATTCTTAATACATTAAGAACGTGCTAAGAGACATTAAAAAAAAATGAGATTTTGGTATCAATGAACATATTAGTCTATCCTTTAAGGATAACCAGTTTCTATTTTTTCATTAACTTCATGTTAAGTAAATTTTTTACAGTTTGCCAGAACCGTTTTTAACAGATTTAAGTGCAAACGGAAAACTTCAAAGCTCATTTTCTTGTTTTCACCTTTTTGTCACGAAGCACGTTCTTCCACTAAGCTCTTAATATATGAACCGGTTCAGTATGTAATCATATACAAATAAGAGTAGATCTTCCATTCATTCACATGCAGTCGTTATAGTGAACTTCTGATACACTAAAATGTATTATGTCACAGTCATTCATGGTAAGAAAAGTCAGTCACAGTAATTATTAAAATTACTGGTAGTTTGCCTTTAATATTATCATATATGAGGAAATTGAAAAAAAAAAAAACTTTAGATTTAGTGTTGTATTTCAAAAGATACAGTTCGTCAAAAATCAAATTTGCAAACAAAAATTTTTTTAAAAAATTTCCTGTCTATAAAGTTAACAAAAGAGTTGCATCGCTATAATAAATAATAATTATCAGTTTGAAATGTTGGATGTTTATAGTACCCAATATTTTTAAACATAATGTTGAGAAAATATAAAATAAACTTATTCTTTAATGACATATTTTCTGAAAACAAGTGACTCGCCTTCAGCGTGACCAACAAGGGGGTCACACCACCTCACGGAACAGTTGATTGTGACCCACCGGTGGGTCACACCGCCCCACAGAACAGTCATGTGTGACCCACTGGTGGGTCACACCGGCGTGTACGTGTTAAACCAACTGTGCATTTACGAGACACTCGTTCGAATGCACAAGACAGGATATTTTTTTCTTTAATATATATTTTATTAGTTTCAACTATTTTAAATTATTTTTTTCTCCTTTTGAATTTTTCTTATGCTGGATGAGATTACCTCAACTCGATTTTAATTACATTTCCGAATTTAATTTAATTGATGTTTACAAATGGTAAGGAACGAAGGTATGGAGGACTGGGTACTTTTCCAATCATACGAGGTGATGCAAATCTGTTTTTATTTTCTTTTGAGGTTGCTGTTACAAAGTCGATGTCTGTGAAAGTACGAGAATTACCACTGAGACACGTTTTCGAGAATTAGGTATTATTTTCTACACGGCCTAACAGCATTAAAGGTGATAATTATTCTAAGTCTGCTGGACTAGGGTTTGTTAACCTTAAATGGGTAGACTTGCGCAGTTCCCGGGGGTTGGCGAGCGACAGCGAGAAGAGGGCGTGCCCCTAGTTATTTTTATTCACCTTATTTTTGTTTCTCGTGAAAAGAATAAAATTTTGCAGTTTACCAATATTTATTGAACTCCCAACACCACGCTTTTAATACCACGCTTTTGATTTTAAGAAAATGTTTGCTGCCCCTTATGATGTTTCTATTTACCGACTAAAGTGCACCTCAGAAATAGCTGATGGCGCCATCTGTTAAGATACTTTTAAACTATAAACCCACCCTTATAACCTGATTGTTATGGGTATTTTTTTTACATATATATTCCGACTTGTGTGCTTGCTCAGTGAGCCGCTTATAAGTCTTCGTCAAGTAAGACAGACACAGAAAGATTTTTTACTGTCACAAAGAGAGGAAATACACCCAGGGCGAAGGCGGGAATCGAACCCGCGCCCGTTACAGCACGCAGACTGCTGGCCTGCGATGCTTACCACTTGGCCATCAGGGCCCCTGATTGTTATTATTGCTGTTGTCATAATTGGTTGGTAGGCATATATATAACCTGGCTTGTGTGTTTCGTCAGAGACCAACTTATAAACCTTCGTCAAGTAAGACAGACACAGCACGCAAACATAAATGACAGATGCTGCCATCTATCGCCACCTCCTTAATTTAGGCATGTCCCTGAAGGGGAGGGTAATAGTCCCCAGGGACCTGTACCCGTGGTAAGCTGCGCCATGACCGCCCACAGGAGGACTTACAGACCCACAGATTTAACGAGCATATACTCGGTGGGTGTTCAGTGGTATCGGGACTTCCGATTCCGAGAAGGAGGCCTAACCACTAGGCTACCCACTGCCCCAAAACCATTGTTATTGCCTCTTTGAAAAGGGCTACAGCCAATGTTCCAATGTAAAATCGAAGTATCATTAGAGTAACAATAAGAGAGAAGAGTAACAATAATAAGGGTGATTAAATTGAACTCCCGTTTTATTGTCGAGAAGCATTGGGATATATTGTGCATTTTTCGGGATGACATAAACTTAATCTTTTCTGATATTTATGTATACTTCACAAAAAATTTTGCTAGAGTTTTCTATCTTAACTCTCTGAAGAAAATTCAAAAGGGATGAAATGTAAACTTTATTTCCCAACATAAAATAACAAATTAAATGTTTAGCTAAAAATTTAAATTTTTAAAAACATTTTTTTTTGAAATTGCGTTAATATAATAAGTTTATTTAAGACTCCTCTATACTTTGAATTTTAAACTTCAGTGAAATATAAAAAATTATAAAATTTACATGTGTTGCTGGAAAACCTGATACTCAGATGTCCCCTGCGGGTTTATACGTTTGTACCCCTTAAAGAGTTGAGTAAATTTCTTTAGTTGCCACACACTATTTTTCTAATTAAATCATGAAACGTTTATTAGCCTACTTTTATCTTTCAATTTTTAATTCAAAAGAATTTTTAAAAAATTGAAGAAGTAGGTATCGACATGCGGTCGATGTCCGTTCGTCTGTCCGTATAATCCTTCCAAAATCGGTTCTAACCATCCAATCTTAAAAATTCTTTTTTTTTGTTAAAAAGTTATGACCTTGGAAACCCAACTTTCATATCTTTTGTCCGTCTGTCTGTACGATCGGACATAAATTGACTATTTGTAGACGAATTTCCCAATGAAGTAGCATTGAAATTTATTTTCGAGTCATTTAAATCGCTGTTGCCAACTTAACAATGTCACGATAAATTCTTACTTTAGAGCATTTTGGAGTAGTTTCATGTTTTTTGTTATAAATAAATATTTACTTATTCGCAGAACTACAAATAAATCAAGCAGACGATAAGTAATATTAATTTTATTTGCGATAGATAATTAATGAAAATAGTTAATTTTGGTTTTAAGAAGTTTAAATTATAGCTGGATGCTGTGTTTAGGGAAATTTATTTTAATGTGTATAAATTTACATAGAAACTTTTGTAGCTGACACTTTCTGTGGCGAACCTAGTTGTTTCCCGATAAGAATTTCAGTATTTAAGTAACAGGAAAGTAGGCTATTTTAGTTCTTTCAGGACTTCTTGTTTTTTTATTATACTTAAAGAGCGTGAACAGCTTTCCACATCACCCAAGGGGTACTGTTCATGGATGCGTTACCCTCTTTTAGGCAGGGTTCCCCAAGAGGCCTATTTCCTTTTCAATGGAAAATGTCCATTCCACAAACGCTAAAGATCTTTGTTTGGTTGCAACTTTTCGGAATAAGACTAAAGCCAATCGCGCACGGCCTCTTTTTGAAACCAGGTTTTAGAGGCTTTAAATAAGTTTAGGCTTTTAACGTGAAGGATATTTAACGTGTACTCCCGTACACGGGGTATTATTCGTCGGACATTTTTGGCTGCACGGACCGTTTATAGGTCGGCAGTTATTTTGGCGATGCCCGGGCCCAAATCTGGGACCTTTCGCATGCTAGGCGAGTGCCTAACCGACTGGGCTCCCCAGCCCCACCTTGAATAAGTCTTTAGGCTGATGACTCGGGAATACTATCTTCACAGGGATAATTTCAGTCATTAGAGGCTTGATATCTGTCTTTAGGTTGATGACTCGGAAATACTATCTTCCCAGGTTCCATTTCAGTCTTTAGAAGCTTGAGAGACTCCACTTGTCAGCACAATATATTTCGTCTTTGTTTTGTGTATCACTCACAAGACATACAAGTTCCATTTTGTTGTTGACCAATTCATATGTCTCCTCACATTCTTTTGTAAAATAAAAGGTATGGGGTCGTACCTAGTGGCCATTTTTTCTTGACGGACACTTTGGTGTCATCCATTTTAATCCATTGACCTTTGGTGTATCTTCGAATGGCGGTGTAATGGCCACTCCGTGAACTTTCGCTGTGATGGAACACCGCTGCTTGAAGTTGGTAGTTGTTGTCTTTCAATTTGATTATGGTATCTGGAATTCCATTGACTTTGATGTTCTTTTTGTGCCCCTTGTCCGTCCAGAGCATTAACTGGCACACCAATATCTCGGCGGGGACTTCCACTTCGGAGTTTTGGGCGCACAAGTCGTCGCACAGAGGGCAGCGCACTTCGTCACCCAGGCACTCCCACTTGCTGTACTCCTTGACAAGTTCTTTGATGTGGACGGCGGATTGATCGGTGCCCAAACGGAAGCAAGTGACGAGGTCCCCTGTGGTTATTTCGTGACCGCAGGATATGTTGCGGCACTTTCTTGTACTGGAGACGATGTTGGTGGTCAGGGCCTTCAGGGATTCGTTTTGGTTGAGCAATGCAGAGAAAAATTCCTCCGCGTCTTGTTGTTCTCTGTCTGAGAAGGGGCGGCCAGCTTCCCTCCTCAGCTCGCGGGTGTCCTGGAGCGCCCCCTTGTTGGACTGTGCGTGTTTCTGGCACAGCTCTTGAAGGGCTTTGCCGACCGAAGGATCTTGACCGATGCACGTCGTAATTTGTTCGAATCCAAACATGCATTGACAAACTGAATTTGCGTAGCAGGACACGAGGTCTTTGTTTGCGTAGCCTGGTGGCAAGGATGAGCTTGGAATGGTGGCCGCGTCGCCAGCGCCTGTTTCAGCTGAGCTTGGAGGTTCGACTTGGAACTTCTGTGTTTTGGGCTTTTGTTCTTTTTCAAGCTCCTCCCTCCTAAGAATTTCATCCAAAGTTAGTTGTTCTTGTGGATGAACCTGTGAGTCTTCCTTTAACTCCTCCTTCCTAAGAATTTCATCCAAAGTTAGTTGGTCTTGTGGATGAACCTGCGGGTCTTCCTTTAACTCGCCATCCTTTTTAATGACTTCGACAGAAGTCGATGACGGTTTTTTGCGGCATGTGAATAGATTTCTGTAAAAAACAAAAACAAGTAAGTATTGTGACACACGAATCAACTGCACTTGTGCCAACATAACTTGGGTAAAAACAAAGAGTAAAAAGGCAAGGGGAAAAGCGCGGTTGGTCCGTTAGTTGGAAACTCTTGTTGGGTAATATTTACATACAAAGTGATCTAAATGCAATTTAACCAAAATTATTTAACCCAATTCATTCTGATAAAATTGACAAATTTTCGCAAATAATATTCAAATCTGTTAGACCTTAAACGAAATTAATGTTTTTGACATGTTTTCTGGGTGGATTCGCAAATAATTTATGGAACTCTTTACCCAACTTATTACCCTCTATTTACCCAACTTAGGCTGGCAAGGAGTGTAAGGAGAAGTTAAATATTTAATAATGTTTACGCGATTATGCAATGTGTGCCTTCATATGTATTCGGTTGGTTAGCGTCTTTCCCACAACTTTTCTCTTCAACAAAATTTTAATAATGTGCTTTTATAACGTAAATTTTATATTTTGAGAATTGATTCCCTTGTGGAAAACGTACTAGGTGACAAAAATGTAGAAACTAGAAAATGAGCTTCAGTTTTTCGTTTGCAATTGTAACATGAGTAACAAAAAGAATTGTAAATGTGTAATTGTTTTATTTTTTCTATAAAAGTTTCGAAAATGTCTTCATAATAATATATATTATCTATGTAAGATAATTCCTGCCTCCAGCTAAGGCGAAGGTCTTTTTTACTTTTTTTTTAAAGTACTCAATTTAGAGTAAAACTTGAAGAAACAGCAAAATGTTACACTAATTTCTTAAATCTTTAAAAATTTCATTCTAGCATAAGTTAAACTTTAAGTATTGTTGAATTACATAGAAACGTAGTTCTGATGTAGTGAACTGTATTGAAGGCAGTTTAAAGGCTTTACAAGCCTGATATAAATCAAAAATATACCATTATCTTTCGTTTTCAAAGTATAAACTCGAATACTTACCTAATCCACTGCCTAAATCTAGCTAATTTGCTAAATTTACTGTTTTTAAAATCACGATTAAGAATATGCGTTTCCATTTTAGGAATCTTCAACAACTACAACGATTAAACTCTTAAAGCATTGTTGTCTTGGCTTCAACTGCATTGTTAAAAGTTAATAATGCTTTTTTACTTAAAACTTAATTGTTGTAATTTTAATAGTTTTATTATAAAATGAGTTACGTTTTATGCTGTCAGACTCGGTTTCAACGACAACTCGCTTATAACGTCATAAATGTTCAGCCCATTGAATTTATCATAGATATTAATGTTATAAAATCCTACAGTTTGAAATTAAATCCAAGATGATATCGCTAAATATATTCTTTTATGTAAAAAAAATATTTTCACTATTTAAATTTTATTTTATTCGCCAAATGATGCGAAAAGTTCTCCAATTTGAAATTTATTTTCCGTAAAAATTAATCCATTTGTAGTCATTTTATGACTTTATTTAATAATATGTTTATATACGTATTTTACACACATTCATTTACTTAGGTCTCGTTATCAATTTTGTTCGCGAAATTTAATTTTTTTTTTCTAGTATTGCTTTCTCTGCCTTATGGTAGCTTGTGCAGTGGAACGTGTTCTACAGAAACAGATTACCGCTGGAAAGGTTTGTTGTAAGGTTCGGATTGTGTACATTCCCCATGGGTAACAATTGAAGAGCTTAGTGGAAGAACGTGCTAAGTGGCATTTATTAAAAAATTGATATTTTTGTGGCAATGAGCACATTACTAACTTATTTAACGATAACAAGTTTCCATTTATCCATAAACTTTATATTACTTGTATATTTATAACGTTTTTCAAGTACCGTTTTCAACAGATCTGAGTGCAAACGAAAAATTGAAACTCACGTTTTCTCGTTTTGACCTTTCTGTCACTTAGCACGTTTTTCCACTAAGCTCTTCAATTGAAGAGCTTAGTGAAAGAACGTGCTAAGTGACAAATATTTGAAAATGAGATACGTAAAAAATGGCGCTTACGAAAGGTAAAAAAAATCTACTTAACTTAAAATTTATGGAAAGGGGGAATCTTGTTATCCTTAATTAGTTGGTAGACATAAATTTCCCGGCTTGTGTGCTTGGTCAGAGACCCGCTTATAAACCTTCGTCAATTAAGACAGACATAACACACACATACGCGGAAGATGCTGTCATCTATCGTGCGCCACCTCCACAATTTACACATGTCCTTGAAGGTGAGGGAAATAGTCTCCAGAGACCTGTATCCGTAGGAAACTGCGCCATGACGGGCCACAGGACTTTCGGACCCAACAGATTTAACGAGCACGTACTCCGCATATACTCGGTGAGTTTTCAGCGACCAGGTTTCGATCGCGGGACCTTCCGATCCGTAGATCGCTACTCTGACCACAGGGTGCCTCACAGCCCGACATCAGGTAACACAGTTAGTTAACCAATCGTTTCCTGCTGTCTATTTCTAGCCTCCTTTGAGAGCTTTAATTCAGACAATACGCCTGATAAGTTTGGAACCAAGGTCAAGTGACACGTAGTTGCTTTCGAAAGTTCTGACCTCCTCCCCCGATTTAAACGAATCGTGCTAAACATAAACTCGCGCCTCCTAATAGCGCAGTGCGTATGGGACTGATTCAATATATATCTGTCTTCGCCCAAAACCCTTGGCGCTTGTACAATGCCTGCCAACATGGAATTCCATAGTAGGGTAGAGACTGAACCTGGAAACAGCACCATGGACCAACACGGATACAATATATGTGGCGGCCTCTCCGTGGCCGAGTGGTTAAGGCGTGAGCCTCAGGATCCAACCTTCTCAGGTTCGAATCCCACTTACTACCAGTCATCCTAAAAATCGGATATCTGTACTGGAAAGAGTAGAAAAAATCCAACTCGTGACGGATGAACCCGAGCACACTGGGACAGACGTGCTAGTTAAATCTGTGGAGTCCAAAGTCCCGACGGCGTCAGCGTACGATGTCACTCAAAGTTTCCGTTGGGTGCCCGCTCAGGTGTCGATCTCGTCACTTGACCAGGGTTCTAAATTACGAGACGTTATTGGCTGTGTTAAAGCTCCTGACGGAGGCTAGAAATAGGCAGCCGGAAACGATTACATTACCATTACCATATATGTGGTATGTGGGACCTGATGGCCAAGTGGTTTGCATCGCTGGCCAAAAGGCTAGCAGTCCGCGTGCTGTAATGGTTGCGGGTTCGATTCCCGTCTATACCCACGGTTACTTCCTTTCTCAGTATCAAAATTATAAATTAACTAGCACTTTTGCCACTCTATTCGGGCTCCGTAGTGAGCCATGGCTGCCGATGGCAGCTCAGTACGAGTCGTTCATCTACCCTACTATAGAACTGTTTGTTGGTTGGTAGACATACATTTTCAGGCTTGTGTGCTTGGTCGCAAGGACCCGCTTATAAACCATCGTCAAGTAGGACAACACAAGACACACACAAACACATATGACAGATGTTGCCATCTGTGGCCACCTCCGCAATTTAGACATGTCCCTGATGGGGAGGGAAATTTTCTCCAGGGACCTCTACCCATGGGAAACTGCGCAATGACCGCCCACAGGACTTTCGGATCCAACAGATTTAACGAGCACGTACTCCGCATATACTTGACAAACACAAACATCCCTGCCTCAACAGGATTCGAGCCCGGACCCAGCAGCTCCAAGGGCCAACGTCTTGACAATTGTGCCGTCGGATCGGCCCAGCTTAAGTTTATTCCAGTTATTTAACCGCTGTTTAAAGTAAAGAGGCATATAGTCAATACATTAAGCACTAGGGGGCAAAGCCCCCTGCTCGCTACAGCTCGGCAACTCTAGGAATAGCTACGTAATTTCAATTTGTTTGCTCCGCAAACAAACATACAAGACTAATATCAGGATACTGCCAATGGAGGAATGCTCATCGATACTTTCTGGCTAGTTTCCGTGGGTATGCTCCAGGGCATCACGTAGCTCTAGCACTAAGCAACGATCCCTACCAAAGCCACGGCGTAACCTGAGGCAGCCCCGGCGCAAAACAAGCACACCGCCACACTTCCTTTCACGTTTCTGATTGGCTGAAGCCGCGTAAATCACGTGGCTTTCAAGCGTACGACAATTACAATTTAATATTACCATTGCCAAATTATGCCGCTCTAATATGACTTATCAAACCAACCACCTAACCATTAACTTTTGATTTCTTGTGTTATTCAATATGCAAATTAATACTGATTCCATACTACTGGCTAAATTCTATTATTTATTCGGTTAGAAGTTGTATAAATACTGCGAAGGTACTCAGCACACTAAATAAACATGGCGATTCTTCAAAGCCAATGGTGGTTCAAGTACATGTGGAGTCCAAGAGTCTTGTCCTCTATTTTGTCGGTAAATATGTTATTGAAAACATTGATTCTTTATTTTAATTGATATTAAAGGGCGGTGTTAAAACGGTACTGTTCTTTGTATTGGCAACTTTGGTGCCAAAGATTTAATTTTTTTAAAGTTTATGACTATAACTTGTGATTATAAAATGGAAATTTTTGTAACAATTATCACTTAAATACAACTAGAATTAAATTTTCTAACTTGTGACTGCGCACGATTTAAAAATGTCTGATTAAATAATACCACCCTAAAAATCCTATACTGTTTATTTTTCCGTTTGAATGTTTAATTTCGCTGTGCAACTTTCCTGACCTCCACTTGTTTTCCCAGATAACTACACTCTTAAAACAGGAGTGAAATCCACTCCAGTAGAAGTGCATTTTCGACACTGGAAAGGAGTTAATATTAACTCAGACTGGGTTAAAATCACTCATTTGGAGTGATCCTTTCGGAGGTTTAACATACAAAGGATCCCCTCCTGTATGAGAAGTGCATTTTCTAGACGGGACTAGTGAGAATTAACTTGAACTGAGTTAAAATCGCTCGTTCGTTTTAAGAGTGTATTCCACTCGATCGTGGTAAGGTGAACTGCAGTAATCGGCACAACCATTAATTGGATTTTATTTTCCATGAAAAAATCGGTCTTTTACCAAACTTCGTTATAGTTTAGATTTATCGAGTGCTTACAGCAATAGTCAGAGTTGATAGTCCAGATTCTGCAGTTTACTTGCCCACTGCAAAATTGTTTCCGTTTAAAATTTTAGTTTCACTATGTAACTTTCCTTTTATTATTCCATTTGTTTTCGCAGGTGACTCTTCTGTGATTGGAACACTGATGCCCTGCTATGTTGCTGAAGAATGAACTGCAAGGGATTGGATAGCGAGCGGAGACTTCACTGCAAAGGGACTGGATAGCGGAGACTTCACTGCAAAGGGACTGGATAGCGGAGACTTCACTGCAAGGGACTGGATGGCGGAGACTTCACTGCAAGGGACTGGATGGCGGAGACTTCACTGCAAGGGACTGGATGGCGGAGACTTCACTTCAAGGGATTGGATGGTGGAGACTTCATCGAAGTAAGAACTATCTCTAACTTCATTTTACGGCCCATGGGATGGGTCTGTTGGCCCATCCCATGGGCGGATGGTTTGCGACACCAGCCTCTTTGGCTGGTGTCGTGAACCATCTGCTCAGCTTTCGAAACGACTATTATTATTTGTAGACTATTTAGGGTTTTGTTTAACTGTTATTTGTTGTGTTGTTTAAGATAATTTATACCTCTCCCGACCTTAAGTTTGCAGTATACAAATGTTCTATGAGAAAGAGGGTAAATAGTTCTCATTTTTGAGGGCGAGAATCAAATACAAAAAGGTATTTAACATTCAATAAACAAATTTATTTGTTATTTCAAGACATAAATGTATTATTTTTATTAGTTTAGCTTCAGTTAGTGTTATTTTAATTATTTTTTTTCCTTCGATTTTGACGTAACAGGGCGCACGAATATCAGGGTCAAATTATCAACCAAATCGGAGCAGGCGAAGCTTCGGCGCCAGCCGCGTTGTTTACGCAAATTCCTCCGCGTAGTACATTTCTCTGCTGCAAACTTAATGTCGGTTTTGGTTTAGGTACCTCCCTACCCTGAAAATGTCAAATTTGACAATTTTCACAATTTTATTGTACTTTTTTTAAAAGAGAAGCTTAATTATTTACATTAAAACGCTTGAGATTTTAACTCTGCAATAATCAAAAATTTTGGCTATTTCAAAAAAGCATAGCCCCCTGTGTACTTCTGTAACCCGTAACTTTAAACGCGTTTTCTGAACTGTAATTTAAGAGTTTTGAAATAATATCTAAGTAAAATCAGTGATAGAATTCATTGACTTCTTGATATTAAAATTTTCCTTTGTATAAATTTCTATAATCATGGCTTTGATAATGTGTGATTCCTAAAATATTAGGAACACTGCTTAAATCTCATTTCAAAAGAGGCGAAAAGGTCCAAAGAATGACTCTGCGTAATATTAAACGAACAAGTGAATTATTTTTGTCTTTTTGGCGTTTTGCATCGCTCCTATTGTTAAGGCAAATTTCTGTAAAAACTTAATTTTTTAAATGCATTATAACTTGAATTTTTTTGGTCAAATATTCCCTTTAACATTATTCATCAGTACCACTAAAAAATTTAGTTAATTTTGAGGTTTTCAAAATTTAAGCAGTCAATTTAACTAAAATGTTAGAAACTTTGAGTTCACTTTGGAAGAGATCTCGGTACAGCTGTGATATAATGGCTGGTTATTAGCGAGATTGAAAATTTAACGTAGGGTTGCTATACCTATCGAGTTGTATGAAGTGGAATGTTCACATTTTCTTTGCTCGGCAATGTGTACCTGAACCCCCAAGTCAAGACCGGCCATTATATCGTAGCTGTTCCGAAATCTTTCTTCTCATTGGAAATATTTATTTTTCTCTTTATGTATTATACAATTTACCTTGTTAAAATCTGAACTTTTAAAAATTACTCTACGGGTCTAATTTCAATTTCTTAACAAATGTAGTTACTATGCGAACATTACGAATTCCTTATTCTTGTAATAAGAACGTTTGGTATTTTATATATATTGGGCATTCATTTGGATAATGACTTTGTGACTGTTACCTGAGTTTCCGTTAATGCAAAACCTTTCGCATAGAGTTCACATTAACCAAGTTCAACTAAATAAACTTATTGAGCTGTATCTGTGATAAAATTGCTATTGTTCTTATCTTAATTGCTATAACGCGTTTAATAACAATCTTGAATTTTTTTTTTCGAACTAGCAATTGTTTAGAAATGAGGGCAGACGCAAAAAGCTAATGAAACATAACTAGTTTTTTAAAAGCAACTAACTTTTATTGAAACATAAGCAGAGTAAAAACAGGAACAAGGAATATTAATAGGAACAACATAAACAAACGCAACATGCGTTATATACCCAATATACCCGGTCAACAAAGTCCCGGACATCAGCTTCTTCCAGAAAAACTCACAGGATTGGTGGTTGGCCGACCAGGCCCAACCAGCGCTGTAAACAAATCTGGCCATCCGCCGATAACGCCGTGAACTAACAATTATTACGAGACGTTATCGGTGGATGCCGTGAAAAATTACAGGAGCGAAAAAACTCATAACCCACTATTTGCTTACAAGAAACCGATACGAGAATAAATTTCTAATGCGTACGTACTTGGTCCTCTTCGTGCCCCGTGGCACATAAGGCCTTAAGCTTTTTACGCTAACTCCTGCGATTTCGTGCAGCAGCTCTAGCTTCTGACCAGCTCGCCCATCCAGCCTGGTCCCGCTCGTCATCCATTTTTCTAAATGTCAGTTCGGGCCGTCCACTTTTTCTTTGACCATCGGGGGCCCATGCCAGTGCTACTGCTCAAATTTGACTTGTTAGCATTCGTAGCACGTGACCAATCCATTTCCACCTTTTTTTTAAATATTAATTGCCAACAGTTCTTGTTTGGTCTGAATGTAAAGCTCAATGTTTGATACTGTTTGTGGCCAGAAAATTCCCATGATTTTCCGTAAGCATCCAGCTTTTTTTAGAAGTTTTGCCAGCTGTTTATTCTTGTATTTTGTGTTTTAGTAATTTCCCATATTTCCGCTCTAAATTCTTCAAATTTCTAATGTGGTGAATCGGGATTCAAGGCAGGGAAGACCACAGTAACACGCAACACAGATAAGTATGGCAAAATAATGATTGATAGTATATTATGTCCGCAAGTAATGTCTTTTTCCCAGTAACTGGATTTTTGCGCCAGTGAGCGCCAACATTTAACCTGCGCTATTTAATACTTAATTTTTATTCATTTATTTTTATTATTTTTGGCGCTAAAAAAACATCCCCGTGTCCAAATAAGCTAGGAAATATCTCTTGTGTTAAAGTCGAGGAATATTAATTTATTTATAGGTAGTAAAAGTTTACACAACTTACGTTTGTAAAAACTGTAGTGTGCCTGCAACTTAACCCTGATGATCGCAAGTGTAAGCTTGTTTTTACTGTATGGGGTCTTAAACAGTAATAAAAAAAATTAGTATTGAAACCTATGTGTGGTTAAGTCCTAAAAAGACTCGACTACTTTAATTTCCAATATGAATAACTTAATGTGTTTTGCTATAAATTCTTTAAAAGGGTACATATAGATTTATTTCTCAGCAAGACATTTTGAAGGCCTGTATAACAGCACCTGATTTTAAGCAAGGAGAGGAGCATTGCCTAACAAGATGAATTGAAGATTGATTGTAACCTGATGTGTACAGTGTCAACTCAACCTAACCTGTCATGTTACAAAAAATCCTGTTAATTTATATTTTTACTGTTAATAGTGATTTGTGCAACAACAATCTGAACTTTCTCTTTTGTTTGCAATAAAATGAACGTTTATAAGTTTGTCATTTCATTTAATATTTCTGTGTGTGAAAGTTGCCTTTCCATTTTTGCACAAGACTCTGCAGTCAAAATACTGTGGGTGCATCCATCTATAGTCATCAGTGTATAGGGCAAATTTTAATTGCAGGAAGAATTAAAAATTAACAATTAATTTTTTAATCTAACGACTAACAATTCATAATTTGTAGAAAATCAAAATTAAAAATTATTTAATTGTCAACTGTAGTAGTAACAATTGTTTCGTTAATTTTAATTTTAAAAAATAAGACGAATAAAAGTGGTTAGAATTATTAAGTCTACAGCTTAATTTTTCCTAAATCTTTACTCGTTTCGTTTTAATGCACAAAGTTACTTGCAATTATTAATTCTTAGCTACAATTGACATACGTTAATGTAATTGCAAAGTGCAATTAAAAGTTCTATTGAAGTTAATTTAATTGTAATTGCTTTAATTGCACCTACTTTTTCAATCTATTAGCAAGATAATTGACAAATTAATTCATTAATGCCCAACCAGAGTATATAAAGCGATTCATTTACCATTTCGGTATTATAAGTGAGGCTATACTTAAACTGAAGAAAATTTTTCATTAGTTACATTTTTCGAAGTTATCCGTTTCTGTAAGTTGGCTTATTTTCTGAATACTTGCGTAACTCGGTAAAAGAGCGTGCTATGTGACAAGAAAATGACCTATAAAGTTCTTTTGTTTACACTTAAATATGTCTGAAAAGTACATTTTCATGGCTTACAAAGTACCATAACAAGTTACCACAGTTTATAAACTGAATGAACATATACCTTTAACACAATCCTTTTGAAAAAATTTCACTTAACACATTCTTCCAATAAACTCTTCAATTGAATCGGTGAGTGGTGAAACAACGTCAGTCACAAATTTCAAATTTTTCAGGAGGGAGAAAAAAACGTAATAACTCCTCCTCTATTTCTGCACTCAACCCTTGAAACAAATGTCCTGTATTTACGGAACTACTCAACAGACTAACGTAGTTTTTGCACCCAACACGCATCTTGCCTTTCTACGCTTATTTTCATTGAAAACGAGTTTTCGGATTTTTTTTGTTGACTGAAGTGGTTTCTGCACTCACCGATTCAATTATTATGTAGCAATACGTTACCTAACAAAGTTATTACCTTCTTTTGGATATTTTACTTTGTCGATGCATCAGTTTTCATACTTGCCCAACTTTTTTAATGCTACAGGGTGGTTATTAATTAACGTGAGGTGTTCAGGGCCCACTAGCGAGTTAAGAGTTGGTCGAAACCTAACCAAATTTGATGAGCATGCATAGTAGACCATGGTATTTTGATTTCCTAAAAAAAAGGTGGCCCCATAAAAACGAAACTACACTCTTAAAACAAACACTCCCAATTTACCTCAGTCTGAGTGGATTTCACTCCTCCAGACTGGAAAATGCACTTCTCCTTTTGGAGTGGATCCTTTGTGTGTTAAACCTCCGACAGGATCACTCCAAACGAGTGATTTTAACTCAGTCTGAGAAAATATGCATGCCTTTAGGGTGTCGAAAATGCACTTCTCCAACTGGAGTGGATTTCACTCTTTTGTTTTAAGAGTGTAGTCTCTTGACCAGGGTTCTAAATTACGAGGCGTAATTGGCTGTATTGGCCGCAAATGGCCATAATTGGATGCGCCTCGTAATTTAGAACCCTGGTCAAGAGACGAGACACTTACTAATCAAGAAGGGGGGAAAAGAATTGAATCGTAAAAAAAAAAGAAACTCGTCTATTGACCGGGGTTCTAAAATTGGCTGTATTGACCATAATTGGCTACGCCCTGATTAAGATACGAGTTTCAACATGGTTGACGTTTTTCGGTGCAATCTTTTTTTTTATATTAAGGAGATCAAAATCCCATTATCTACTATGCATGCTCATCAAATTCGGTTATGTTTCGTCCAATACTTTACTCGCTAGAGAGCTCAAAACACCTCACGTTAATTAATAACCACCCTGTACATAAATCAATGGTAGGAATTAACAAATTAAAAACTGAAGCTATTCAAATAAAATGTTCTAAAGTAATCTGCTTATTATTTAGTTTGAAAACATAAATTTATAATCACAATTGAAAGAAAAATCCTTTTAATTGTAAGGTATGCAAATACCTTGGACAACTTTTCTTTAATTTTTGAGATAGAATTTTTAAACTTTGTGAGAAGATCAGGCACATAAAAACTAAGATAATATATTTTTTTCTTGCCATAAAGTAAATTTAATTAATAAATTAATTAGCAATTAATTTAATTGTGCCAAACTGCGAGCAACTTAATGACTATTCAAATGAGTTGTTTTACATAATTTTTACAGAAAACGAAACAGTAACTATCCAGGCATGTGATCATACTTTATCTAAGCTCTAAGCAAAATAGCCTGCCTGGAAAACGCTGCCTGGAAAACCGTAATTTTTTTACAGGTAAACCGAACAAGGAAACTGTCATTTTAGCAGAGAGAAACTGCTAAATTAGTCATGTGATTAAGATCATCGTTAAGCACAAATACCCAATACTAGCCCTCGCGACCGAGTAATTACTTTGTCGCAGACGTTTCAGTATTGGACTCGCACCAAAGAGGTTCCTGGATCAAAACCTGGACCGCTCCTTACCTCTTCCAGGAACCTCTTGCGTGCGAGCCCAATGCGGAACCGTCTGCGACAAAGTAATTACTGAGTTACGAGAGCAAGTATTGGGTATTTAATTTTAGCAAAGAAAAACTTTTAAATTAACAGTTTTCTCCTGCTTAATTAACAGTTTCTAACTTTTAAAATAACAGTTTCCTGGAGGAAAATTACAGTTTTCCTACAAAAAAATTACAGTTTTAAACTGTAAAAAAACAGTTAACTGGCGACAAAGTTGAAAGTTTTTAATTGTTAAAAACAACGGATTTTTACAGTGTGGTAAAGGAATTAGTTAGTTATAAAATATTCTAAGCAACTTTTTATAGTAGAAAATTAAAATAACAGTTGCTTATTTAGTTATTAGTAATTTTTTTTAATCACCGACAGTATCCTTTTTCTGGGAAATGATGTTTTTTTTTTTTTAATATTAACATTATGGCTGCGTTGTGGAACAGAATATTTGTAAAAATTGAATATGTATGTTGAAAAACGTATTTTAATACTTAAAACCCCGACAATGGAAATACATATTACTCGGGGGGGGGGGTCGATTTTAGAATGTTTATATTTTAAATATTATATAAACTGTTTGTTGTTACAAATTGTTGTGTACTATTAAATATTGGAACTCAGCATGAAAAGCACCGTTAACTTACTACATTACCTATAAATAAAAAAAAATATCTCCATTAGAATCAGGCCACATAATAAATAATTCCAAATTATAAAACGGAAACACTGCAAAAATGAAATAAACAATTTACTATTGAAATACTCAAGTTAATTATGCATGTGATTTCCGCATAACATACATTTCGAATGTAACACACCTTTTCAAATATAAGGTATTATATGTTTACATAGTAATAAAAGAAAAATCCTCCTTACCAAATGCAAAATATTTATGAAAAAACTATATATTAAAATGCCTTTAAATAATTAATCATAAAGGCATTTAACTACGGATTTGTTGGGAATTCTCACCGGTCGGGGTTTATTCTCTGTCGGGCTTCTAACCTGTCTGAGTTGTTTAAGGGGTCACAGGAGTCTTAAAAATGTGCAAAGAAGGTACTACAAACATAGTTTGATCTTTCATGTCATTTTTGAACTACTCAATGTATAAGTATAATTTTTTTATATGTAATTCTACAAGATTCATTTATTATAAAACAAGTTTTAAAATGTGTGAAACTTTAGCCAAAACTAAAATAAATGATATTGAACATGAAGCTATTTGAACACATTGTGATTAGGCTTGCGCGGCAAATTGTGAGGTCAAAATTGAAAAAATGACCAAGAAAATGACTTTATATTGAGCAAATATGTACAAACAAAGACTTATACCTAAATTCTCAGCTCAATTTTAGTTAGAAATTATTTTTAAAAAAATTTAAAATCAAAATTTTTAAATTTTTATTAATTTTTTTAGAAAAAAGCTTTTTAAATTATTTCTAACTAAAATTGAGCTGAGAATTTAGGTATAAGTCTTTGTTTGTACATATTTGTACAATATAAAGTCATTTTCTTGGTCATTTTTTCAATTTTGACCTCACAATTTGCCGCGCAAGCCTAATCACAATGTGTTCAAATAGCTTCATGTTTAATATAATTTATTTTAGTTTTGGCTAAAGTTTCATAACTTTTAAAACCTGTTTTATAATAAATAAATCCTGTAGAATTACATATAAAAAATTATACCCATTTATTGAGTAGTTAAAAAATGACATGAGAGATCAAACTATACTTTGTAGTTCCTTCTTTGCACATTTTTAAGACTCCTGTGACCCCTTAAACAGAGGCGAAATTGAAACATTGATTACACTCCTAAGAATGCGTAGCGACCGAAGATTTCTGACATACTTGCATTAGAGAACTTGACTTTATCGAAACTGTGTTGTGTGAAATTCTGAAGAAGATGTAAGTCGGTAATCTAAAAAAAAAAAATGTAAATTTGCACTCATAAACAGTTTACGTAATAATATACGTTTTTTACTATGAATATTCTCGTATATCAGGCGTAAAGTTAAAGATATTTTCTGTATATTCCTAAACTCGAAACCTGTTCATTGTAGACCCTGAAAACAAGAGTGAAATCCACTCCTATAGGAGAAGTGCATTTTCGACACTGGATAGGAGTGAAAATTACCTCAGACTGAGTTAAAATCATTCGTTCGGAGTGATCATGTCACAGGTTTAACATACAAAGGATCCGCTCCTATAGGATAAGTGCATTTTCGACACTGGAGAAGTGAAAGTTAACTTAGACTGATTCCAAATCGCTCGTTTGTTTTAAGAGTGTACGAATGGTATTTATTAGAAGGAAATATATTTGATACAACCTACATGAACCTAACTCTTTACAACACCTAACTTTGTAATTACAAATAACTCGAATTTTCATTGTTTGAAAGCTCTGGTGTGATCTGCGCCACTTGTCCGCAGTTCAAATTTTAAAGCGTAAGGGACTGTGGTGGAGGTTCTGTCGGAGGTTTAACAAAACAAAAGAGTGAAATCCACTCCTATAAGGGAATTGCATTTTCGACACTGGGAAAAGAGTGAAAATTACCTAAGTTTTAAGAGTGTAAATACATCAGAATTTTCCAGCCTATGCACGGTGTAAAGCGGACTAATGCCTTGATTTTGACCATGTGACCAAATGACCACCTATGATGTATGAATACCAAATTTAAAAGTTCTCGTTACATTATCTGTTAATCTAATCCAGTGGTTCCCAACCTGGGGGCGATCGCCCCCAAGTGGGCGATTTGTGTTATCAAGGGGGCGATAAATAGTTTGGGGGCGATAGGGGGGCGATGAGTATTCAAAGGGGGGAAATTAAAATATACTGTGCAGTAAAATCATTCTAAATTTTTTGATCATTGTGACAAGTTTTAAAACTGATATTCTTACAAGATTTGAATATTTGACCAAGTTAGAAATTAATGATTCTATTGTTGATCCATTCCCCTTTGAATCTGTGGGTTGTAGATAACCTTGAAAACTCTTTGCAGATGGAACGATCTAAAGTATGACAGTGAGGCGAAACTCATTTCAAGCAGAGAGGTTATGAGTTAGCCTGCGTGAAACTTATTTACACTGATCCTTATCTGTGGTAAAAAGCTGAACTACGTCTTATCTCGTTCCGTCAATATATTTAGTTAAAAAAAGAGTTAGTTCTGTTATCCAGCTCCTCACCAAACAAAGAAATCAATGGGATATTTGTCTCAAAGACTTGCGTATAATCTTGAAAAATAATAATAGATATAAAAAAAGTGAATAAAAAATTTTCTACATTCATTTTTTTCTTCAGTTTTTATTGTCAACTCTCTTAAATTTTCCAGAATTGAGTTTAAAGATATTGGTTGATTATTTTACTTTAATTCTTTGAAAAAATCTAAATAAAAATAGAAAAAAGTAAACTTTTTTCCCGATTTTATTTAAGAGTAACCGGATATAGCTGCTTTGGTTGTTTTTATATATGGTAGTAAGAGTTTGAAATTATAAAATGGCTTTATTAGTTATACTTTAACTCAAATTATATAATTGGCTAAATTATAAATATTAAAAGGGGGCGATATGTGTTAGTCAACTTAAAGAAGGGGGCGATGTTACAGAAAAGGTTGGGAACCATTGATCTAATCGATAAACTATTTTCCACCAAATAGTTATAACCGCTTGTAAAAGTTATATTCTCTTTACTTACCCAGAATATATTCTTTTTAATTTTTATTTACGTTTCTGGCACTATCAAATACAAAATACATCAAATAGCAAATACAAAAAATAGTTCCATAATATCAAAAATGAATAACCTCTTAAGATCCGAGCAAAATCCTACACTAATATTCTTATATATAATCTAAACATAAATTTCATACAAATATATGCTAAAAAGTATGTTTTTCAAAGAAATTTTCGAAAAAAATATGTTCAATAGTTACTTAGGGACACGCCTTACACTCTAAAAATAATGCATACAAATGATATAAAGATGATATAATGATATAAATGCAACAAAAAAGGCCGTATCTCTTATTTATAGTTAATAGATTATTTTATCATTGTTTTTTTTTCAAAATGCAATGCCTTTAAAATTAACTAGTACTAAAAGAACTTTTCGAAAAGTTTGAAAAAAAATAATAATAATTAGTTTGAGAACTCTAACATCGTATTGGCCGTCGTTCAACTTCATTTTTTAATCTAAATAAATAACTGATACCTGTAATCAAAGGCTGAAAACGGATATTTGGATCTTCTTCTATCGGACCAGGTCAATTTTGGAACTAAATAACTTGTCATTTGTTTGTGGGGAGGTTTAAAAAAATTTCTCCAAATAGGATCACCAGGTCGCAAGACGATACAATGTATCCATAATATCAAAAATACATAAAATAGATAGTTCTGGCACGATAAAAAATACATAAAAATCCTCATAAAATAATTTTATTGTACAAAATAAAACTGTGCATGTGCATGTGCATGGATTCTACCATCTGAAAAAACAGTTTTTATTGAAATTCTAGTATTAAGTACCATTAAACAAAAAAGTTTAACTCACAACTTAGATTGCCTATAAAAGGCAAATGCCCCATAAAGATTGAAATTGTTACAAAAAAGACAATTATATAGTAATATAGTTAATTTTTAACCCATAAAAGAGACATGTATTTCATTTATGGGATTAATTTTGATTATTTCATGCATATTTTTATTAATCACCATAATAATCATCGAAATTCAAAAGAAATAATTTATCATCATGAATATAAAAAAATTCCCATAGCATAATTTTATTGCACAAAACAAAACTGTAAAAGAAATAGTTTCTATCTTCTGATACAACATAATTTAAGTTTTGTAATGAAACTCTTGTATTAAGTACCAATAAACTAAAGGATTTATTTCGAAATTTCTATAATTGTCTATAAGCTTTCTTATAAAAGGAACCATTTAATTCCTTTCTTTTATTAGTGAGTCTTCATTCCGCATTGATTTCTATTAAGAAACCGCTTCTCTTATTTTTTCAAACGGTTAAAAAACGTATTTTGTCGCAGATTTTTGATCCAATCATGAGAGTTATTTTTGCAGTATCTTTATTGTGTCTTGCCGCAACTTGCGCATTGGCAGGTAATGGCCATTCGAAGAAACCTGGTAAGTTTTTTTATTTTTTAAAGTTCGATTTTTTTTATTTACATTAGAACATCGATTATCCTATCTAAAGCCTTGGTTTCCTCGGAGTCTGTCGCCAGAAAAGTTCGACCGCTATTATACGGGGATGACGTCACTCTACCGGCTTCATCGCTTCATCGGAACGTTGCGTTGACACGAAACTGGAAACCTAGCGAACTCCTCAACTCAACTCTGCTGTTGTTTTGGCTTCCACCTTTGTATGTCAAGAATATAAAATTTAGATTCTTCGTTATTTCTCACAAAATTAATTAGCATTTCTTCCTCGGCAAGCGTAAAACAACTCTCACCTTCCGTCATTACCTCAAATTTTTAATTTTTGGCAAGCAAACCACGCAACAGACAACAGCAAAAAACGTGGTCATCAGGATTTCCCCAACGCACTCAACAGCAACTCAATCTGGCGGTCGTGTTCTGATAATCGAGAATTCCGTGTAATAGAGAATTTTCCTTGAATAGTATAGCCTCTTGCTACCTGCACTCTTAAAACAAACACTCCTAATTTAAATCAGTCTGAGTGGATTTCACTCCTCCAGACTGGAAAATGCACTTCTCCTTTTGGAGTGGATAATTTGTGTGTTAAACCTCCGACAGGATCACTCCAAACGAGTGATTTTAACTCAGTCTGAGTAAATATGCATGCCTTTACGGTGTCGAAAATGCACTTCTCACACTGGAGTGGATTTCACTCTTTTGTTTTAAGAGTGTGCCGTCCCCATTTCGGAACATTTTTTAAACCTCCCCACAAACAATTAACACATTAATTAGTTCCAAAATTAACCTGTCCCGATAGAACAAGATCCAAATATCAGTTTTTAGCCTTTGATTACAGGCATCAGTCATTTATTTCTATAAAGAAACTGAAGTTGAAAGAGGGCCAAAACGATATTGGAGTTCTCAGATGGAGATGCACTGAGAATCAGAGCAAAATAAAAGTGAAACCGTCAGAATGTCGCCAAGTTGGCCTAAGCAAACCACTCAATTAAAATTAGTTCAAAGTAGAACGCAGCATTTGAAACTTTTAAATCCGTTGATTAAAAACCAAATAACGACCCTTTGCGCAATTGTGGGCTGTACACTCTTAAAGCAAAGGAGTCAAATCCACTCCTGCAGGAGAAGTGCATTTTCGACACTGGAAAGGTGTGAATATTAACTCAGACTAAGTTGAAATCACTCGTTTGGAGAGATCCTGTCGGAGGTTTAACACCCAAAGGATCCACTTCTATAGAGGAAGTGCATTTTCGATACTGAAGGAGTGAAAATTAACTCAGACTGAGTTAAAATCGCTTTTTTGTTTAAAAAGCGTAGCTAAATAAGCTGGTATAGGAATTCCCTTCGGCGGTAAGAAAATTTACTTGTAATCGTAGTTTTATTATAAAATTGTAATCGTAGTTAATTCTTTTATTGTAATCGTAGTTAATTCTTTAAATTGTAATCGTAGTTAATTCTTTAAAATGTAATCGTAGTTAATTCTTTAAATTGTAATCGTAGTTAATTCTTTAAATTGTAATCGTAGTTAATTCTTTAAAATGTAATCGTAGTTAATTCTTTAAATTGTAATCGTAGTTAATTCTTTAAAATGTAATCGTTGTTAATTCTTTAAATTGTAATCGTAGTTTAATTATAGAAGTTCCGCGTGAGACTTACCGGGACATATGCCTATCACCCCAGAGCCCTAGGTCACGAATACTGAAATGGGCATGGCAGGCCTTTGCCCACTAATTTGCCGAGGAGTTTAGTTCGTAGTTTTATTACAGGGTAATTCCATGTAACTTTAGTGCAAGTCAGAACTTAAGAGGAGATGAAAAGCTTTTAAAAATTTGAAAACTAAATCAAATTAAATAAAACAGGTTACATTATTTAGTTTTAATAATTGTGTAGATTAGCGATTCCACTATTTTTTTTTTTCATTTAATGTTAAAAGTTGTAGCTATAGTCACTTTTTACATATGCGATTTACACTACAGGAAATATAATTGGATCACCTTTACTGTACGGTAACTATTGGAGTGATTTTTCAGATTTGGCGATAAATAGCTTTTTTGTGGCAACCTGTCTGACTTCGACTAATGATTCGACTTCGTAACGATGAATTATTCCGGCAACCCTATCTGACCGTTATTTTGCTCATTTTGGTTGGGTTTCTGTAGTGGAAAGTCGCCGGAATACGGACTTTTGGCGCGATTTCAAAAAGCTCGCCAATGGTTACCTTACAGTAAATTTCTACCATATAATTTTCCGAGGAATTAGCCTAGAGCTAAAAAGTCACCAAGTTGAAGTAATACGCCTGAACAAACTCCACTGTGGAATGGCGCCAAATAGTCCGCCATTCTCGTTTGTTTTGGGCGATCGATGGCTTCACTTGGCGAACACAAGTTTTTTGCGTTGGTTTTTCAACTTCAGAACATCTCCATGTTAGAGCTGTGAGACGCCCTGTGGTAAGTGTCTCGATCTACGGATCGGAAGATCCCGCGATCGAGTCCTGGTCGCTAAACACTCACCGAGTACACTCTTAAAACAAACGAGTGAAATCCACTCCAGTAGGAGAAGTGCATTTTCGACACTGGAAAGGAGTGAATATTAAATCAGACTGGGTTAAAATCACTCGTTTGGAGTAATCCTGTCGGAGGTTTAACACACAAAGGATCCACTCCAAGAGTAGAAGTGCATTTTCCAGACTGGAGGAGTTAAAATTACTCAGACTGAGTTAAAATCGCTCGTTCGTTTTAAGAGTGTATATGCGGAGTACGTGCTCGTTAAATCTGTTGGGTCCGAAAGTCCTATGGGCGTTCATTGCGCAGTTTCCCACGGGTACAGGTTCCTGGAGACTATTTCCCTCCCCTTCAGGGACATGTCTAAATTGTGGAGGTGGCGCGTGATAGATGGCAGCATCTGTCACGTATATGTGTGCATGTGAGTGTGTGTTGTGACTGTCTTACTTGACGAAGGTTTATAAGCGGCTCTCTGAGCAAGCACACAAGCCTGAATATATATGTATATCAACCAATCTTCCATGTTAATTTTATGGAATCAGGCAACTTTTTTCTCGCAGCGTGCCCTGCCTCTGCTGCTCCGGATCATTGCCCGCCTCCGCAGTACAAGAGCAGGCCGGACGACAGGTGCGGCGAAACGGTGGCCGAAGAAAGCTCCTGCGCCAGTTGCGCCTTGAGGTGCCTCAACTCCAGGGACTTGTGCATGGTAAGAGTAATACAGGGTGAAGCAAACAAAACCGGCCCCGATCTAGAGATAGGAATACGTTGAAATGCTTGGCGAGAAAAAAATCTCCAAGCCGTCTGAAACCTGTTTTTGCATTAGTTGGATCGGATTAGCTTCACAATAGAGCTACTCGTAGACTAGTGGCGAGTTCAGATCTTAGTTCGTATTGTATGCGGACAACAAAAACAAAAAGGTCCGATTCTCTAGGATAAATAACGATCGAAACAATCACATAATCACTAGTGGGAACTTTTCTTGATCAGCTCTACAAACCTTGCTTATATTTTATTTCAACTAGCTTCTAAAACCGTGGCGTAGTGGCCAGCAAATAAGTCGCCAAGCGTTTGTTTGGGCTTAATATTGAAGCGATCAATAGCTTCAGTTAGCAAACCTGTTTTTGTATTGGTTTTTGACTTGGCAACATTTCTGTCGTGTTCTTATCTCTAGACCGGGGCTACTTTTGTTTGCCTCACCCTGTATAAAACAATAGCACATTAACAACTTGGGTACGATATACAGGAAAAAGCCTTCTCTTCTTTTTTTTTAGAATATTACAAAAAGAAAATAGTCATAGACATCGTAGAGATTTCCGTCTATCTGTCACTCTTTCCTTCTGCCTATCCTCCCTGTCACGAAAACCCAACGTATCTAAATTTACAGGATTCGAATTCCGCTTCCTTGGGTTGCTCAGTTCGTGCGACAAATCAGATTCTTTACGGATGATGAATATAACACAGAGTTCAACGTTTACTCCCGTCTATTTATTCTCGAAATTTACATTATTATTTAAAATATTACATGCCGAAAAGTCCAGGAAATCAAAAGTTTAACATTTCGAAAAGATATTTTCTCTGGTTTTGTCCCAATCCGGTCCACACCAGCTCAGTCCGGTTCCAAGTCGAGTTGAGCGATTTCTCTGCTGTTCGCCACACTCCCCTTGAAATTCTGTCATAACCGTCCCATTAAAACAGTTGTTTGTAAACGTTCTGAAATCTTTCAAGTTTTTTGTTTATCTGTACGCTTTTCCGTCCGTCCGTCCACCTGTCGTTCATAAGATAGTCTACTATATTTTACATCTAACCTTCTGATTTTAAAACTTATTTTTTTTTTAAGGTATGACATCAGAAATCGAAATTTAATACACTTGTTTTTAATTGTCACTATACAATTTTCTATCCACCTACCCATCTGCTTATTGACGGTCCATTTTAACTTCAGCTGTAACAGTCTCATTTTAAAATAGTTATTTGTGCAACAAGTGTGAAAAGTAATACTTTTTAAAACGAGTGGATTTTATTTCACGAGCGAGTGAAATAATAACACGAGTTTTAAAAAGTTTACTTTTCACAAGCGATGCATACACTATTATTTATAATTGTGTGAAAAAAATATCATTGGTCCAAAAATATTTCACGCTCATTAATATCTTTAAATAAAAGCAGATTGATAAATATATGAATTTTTTGAATATTATGAAATAAAAATTTTAACTTAAAATGTTGGCATCTCATGAAAAGAGTGAAAAAGCCTTTTTTTTTCACTGCTTTTGGGTGAATAAAAATGTAATTTTTTTCACTGTTTTAAAAAGTCTAACTTTTTGCATGCATCTGATAATGAAATTATAATGATAAAGTCAGATTTTTTTCACGCAATTGAATCGGTGAGTTCAGAAACAACGTAAGTCACAAATTTCAAATTTTTCAGGAGGGAGAAAAAACGTAATAACTCCTCCTCTATTTCTGCACTCGACACTCGAAACAAACGTCTTGTATTTACGGAACTACTCAACAGACTAACGTAGTTTTTGCACCCAACACGCATCTTGCCTTTATTCGTTTCTTTTCATTGAAAACGAGTTTTCGGATTTTTTTTACTGAAGTGGTTTCTGCACTCACCGATTGAATTATAAAAAAAATATTTTTTTGTTAAAAACTCATTGTTGTTCAAGTCCATTTAACCCTTTCAGTCCCAGTGATGCCATTTGGCATCATCACTTTCAATATTTTTTTCAAAATGTTTATGTCCCGCTATGACATCTAAATACACATCATTCTATTCTTCACACTTTGTTCTATCATATAAAATTTTACTTTTTTCTCAATAGAAGTCAGAACTACTATTTTTTTATTTAGAAAATAGTCAACAAGCGTTTCTCCTGATTTTTGATAAGTTCACTTCAGTTCCACATATTTAAAACACAATTTAAACTATCTCGGTTAAAATAATTACTAATTTTTTTTTAATAATCTGGTCAGACACCTTAAAATATATAACTCGAAGTGTTTTTAGGTAATATATATATTTTTTATTTTGTTGTTTTCCACAGTTAAATAATTTTGGCATTGTTTCAAAAACCATATAAAAAATTTTAATGGGTTTTTTCTTCCTATGGAATTCGTATATTTGACCTAAAATAAGCTTATTTTGTGAATATCAGACGTTTCTGTAGTGTAGTAAATTTTTGGGACTGAAAGGGTTAAACTTTTTTTTTCAGTTCACCACCATAATGAACCATCTGCATGCGTGCGATTCTCCAAAATATGACTGCCATGGCCACTGAACTACAAAACCATGTACCAGTTGTTCTTGCTAAAGCACCAGATTGAGATTGAGAAATACCAATAAAATATTATTGTTTGTAAAATAAATTGCAATTAATTTTTTTTAATATTTTCGTTTAAATTTGCTGCTTTACCTCTCCCGACCTTAAGTTTGCAGTATACAAATGTTCTACGAGAAAGAGGATAAATAGTTCTCATTTTTGAGGGCGAAAATCGAATACAAAAAGGTATTTAACATTCAATAAACAAATTTATTTGTTATTTCAAGACATAAGTTTATTATTTTTATTAGTTTAGCTTCAGTTAGAGTGTTATTTTAATTATTTTTTTTCCTTCGATTTTGACGTAACAGGGCGCACGAATATCAGGGTCAAATTATCAACCAATGGGAGCAGGCGAAGCTTCGGCGCCAGCCGCGTTGTTTACGCAAATTCCTCCACGTAGTACATTTCTCTGCTGCAAACTTAAGGTCGGTTTTGGTATAAGAAGAAGATTGAAAATGTATTTTTTTTAAACGAAAAATGTGTTTACTTGTAATAAAACTGTGAAAATGCGATTTTATGAAAGTAACTTTTTAACTTGTTTCACATTGTATTGATTCTGATCGCAAGTATTCGAATGCTGATGTGCATACAAGAGAAGAGAAGCATTATATCAATTAAACAATGTTCCAACTAAAGCAATTATGCAAAATGCAAATCCTTTAATGGACATGTGTCAAGTATGTACAATGTGAACCAAAACATTATCTTAGAGCTAATAGTCATCTTCAAAAATGAAAACAAGAAAATGACCTATAAAGTTCTTTGTTTACACTTAAATATGTTTGAAATGGTACTTGTAGGCCATAAAATTGTACTTAAAGTAGGCGAATACCCAAAATTCTAAATTTTTACTATTACTTTAACCTTTTCTAAATTTGGCATCGTGATTTCAAATATAATGAACAATACTATTTAGGCATATTTTTTATTTAAATATAATTTATTTTAAACTGTTTTTCGACTAAAAAAAGAGGTTTACGCTTACAAGTCTACCACATTGAATTTTCCTCCTATAAACATTAATTATGTGTTAAATTCTTCGTTTTGAACTGATACGTGCAATGACAATCTAGAGTTGCATACAAATTACAAGCAAAGAAGTTATTAAGAAAAAATTTATGAATTAACTGAAAAAAATCATTTTTGATTAGCTTACACTTGGATATTTTTCAAAAAAAAAAAATATTATCTTTACACCAGGTGTCAGAGGTTTATAGCACAGATATATATTGAAATAGCATCTGTAAAAAAAGTTCATGTTAATTAATGTAAAAAATTTTATACTAGAAGTGTTAGCGTAATCTCCCATCCCCTTTTTTTTAGA
Source organism: Hylyphantes graminicola (assembly GCA_023701765.1). NCBI lineage: Eukaryota > Metazoa > Arthropoda > Arachnida > Araneae > Linyphiidae > Hylyphantes > Hylyphantes graminicola. The sequence goes on along the minus strand of CM043115.1, from coordinate 77,368,714 downwards.
TGAAAAACGCCGTTAAAAATAAATCAATTATATTTAAATTAAAAAAGAAATATCTAAAAAGCATTGTTCATTGTATAAAGCGTCTCAAAAGTTTAGACGAGACATTTTGAGTCGCAAAGTTTCAATGAAAATGTTTATTTGAAAATTTTATGGATGGTAAGGTTAAGGCAAGTATATATAATTAAATGTAGCATGAATCACAAAGAAAACAACCAATAATTTTTAATTAAATTAATTGTAAAAAGTACCCAAAAAATCTGTCTCATAAATATAGACAAAATCGATTTAATGTCATTTAATGATCTAATTTAGCATTTTTTTTTTGGCTAGAATTGTATTTCTGTTTGATATTATGAATTAAAAAACACGTTTTACAGTTGAATTTTAATCATTTTGTACCATTCCTGGTCCAATTACATACCAGCAATAAATATAGCTGTTTTAGCTTTCTTACGGGGAAATATTGCCGTTGATTGGCGTAATATATATCCAAATTCGATGTAAATTACGACTGTATGCCTAAACAACAGTACCGAGAAGTTTTGAAACCAATTCGCGCATTTTAAAACGTGTAATGACGCATTTCCTGGTAAAAAACGGCCTTTTTTAAAAATTTAAAAGACCCAAAATTTAAAAAAAAATTGGTATATTGCTCATTGTAACACGATGCAGAGTTTGCCCCTTCTTCAAAATATCCAAAAAATCCAAATTTGAACCCAAATCCACCACTATACTATTCGATATTTTTCCTCAAATTTGCTAGAGTTTGGAAACACCGGGGTTTTTTTCAAACCGGTGAAAAGAGCCAGTTTAACCGATGAGAACCGGTTTTTGAGAACTTTAAATATGTGTTTTTCGTATTGGTTAAACTGATTCTTTTCCATAGGTTTAAAAAAAAAAAAACGTTGTTTCATAACTCGAGAAAAGCAAATTTGAGGGGAAATATCAAATGTTATGGGGGTGAATTGGGGGTAAAATTTGGAATGTTTCGGCTTTTTTGAAGGGGAAGCAAACTCTGCATCGTGTAACGGTGCACAACATACCAATTTTTTGAAATTTTGAATCTTTTAAATTAAAAAAATTGCCGTTTTTTAACAGGAATTGCGTCATTACATGTTTTTAGATGCGTGAATTGGGGGCAAAACTTCACAGGACTGTTGTTTTAAGCATACAGTCGTAACTTACATCTAATTTTGATAAATATTACACCAATCACCATCAATATTTCCCCTTAATACTTTCAGTCCCAGCGATGCCATTTGGAATCATCACTTTCAATATTTTTTTTCTAAATGTTTATGCCCCGTTATGACATCCAAACACACATTGTTCGATTCTTTACACTCTGTTCTATTAAACAATATTTTACATTAATCTCAATAGAAATCAGAACTACTATTTTTTTATTCAGAAAATAGCTAACAAGCATTTCACCTGATTTTTGAAAAGTTCACTTCAGTTCCTCATATTTAAAACACAATTTAAACTATTTCGGTTAAAATAATTATTAATTTATTTTTTTTTGATAATATGGTCAGATACCTTAAAATATATAAATCGAAGGGTTTTTAGGTAATATATATTTTTTTTATTTTGTTGTTTTCCACAGTTAAAAAATGTTGGCATTATTTCGAAAATCATATAAAAAATTAAATTGAATCTTTTTTTCCTATGGAAATCTTATATTTGACCTAAAATAAGCTTATTTTGTAAATAGCAGATGTTTCTGTATTGTAGTAAATTTGAAATGAAAGGGTTTAAAAGAGCTAAAACGGCTATATTTGCTCCTGGTATAAAATTGAACCAGGAATGGTACAATATGGTTAAAATTAAACGGTAAAACGGTGTTTTTAAATTCATAATATCAAACAGAAATACAATTCCAGCAAAAAAAATGCGAAATTAGATCATTAAATGACATTAAATCGATTTTGTCTATATTTATGAGACAGATTTCTTTTGTACTTTTTGCAATTAATTCAATTAAAAATTATTATTGGTTGTTTTCTTTGTGATTCATGCTATTTTTAATTATATATACTTGCCTTAACCTTACCATCCTAAAATTTTTTAATAAACCTTTTAATTGAAATTTGGTGAATCAAAATGTATTTTGTCTAAACTTTTGAGACAATGGAAAAAATCAAACTAATTGTAAAATTTAGAATTTTGGGTGCCCTACCTTAACACGTTACCATAGTTGATAAACTGAATGAACATATTCCTTTAACACAATGGTTGCGTTGGGTGCCTATTCAGGTGTTGGCTCATCACCTGACTGTGGTTCTAAAATACGACGCCCGTCGCCAATAGCCCTCGTGTAGCTCTAGTGCGACGATAATTCAAACCTAACCTTTAACACAATCCTTTTGAAAAAATGTCACTTAACACTTTCTTCCACTAAACTCTTCAATTACACTGCTCAAAACAATTAGGGGAGCACTTTTTAATTCCAACTTTAACTTCACTCCCAACTTTTTAATTTTTGTCCCATAAATCTAAAATTTGTTAAATAGGTTCACTATGCATTCGAAATGAAATAGTAAAAAACAGAAGAAAAAAAATAGTTTTTAATACTTAAATTTAAAGGGGGGGGGGGGGGGAAATGGAATAATAACTTTTTAATAAATTATAACAATAATATTTTCAAAACTTTTTTTGTTAAAAATAGTTGAAATATATTTTTAAACATCTAAAAAATACAAGCATGAAAAATTTGGGTCAATTTATTTTCTAAAACTGTTTTAAAGTGAAATATATTTCATCATATTTTTCATATTTTTATTTTATAAAAAAAAATATTAAATTCTTCAAAATACGTTATTCTTCCATCTAACGATGAATCTAACAAAACATAAGTGGCGAATTTAACTTGGTCAGAAAAAAAATCACAATCTGATGATTCCCAAAGGAATTATTGGGAGCGAAAGGGTTTAAAACATGTGCTCCCCTAATTGTTTTGAGCAGTGTATTATGTGGCAATACGTTATCTAACAAAAGTTATTACCTTCTTTTGGATGTTTTACTTTAACGATGCGTCAGTTTTTATACTTTCCCTACTTTTTTAACACTACATAAATCAATGGTAGGAATTAACAAATTAATAACTGAAGCTATTCAAATAAAAATGTTCTAAAATAATCTACTTAGTATTAGTTTGAAAACAGATAATTTATAAACATACGGACACAATTGGAAGAAAAATTCTTTTAATTTTCGGAAGACTCGGGTATAAAATTTTATTAATTTGATATTTTATTGTATTTGTAAAGAAGGGTTGGTGATTCAACGGAGGTTTTCAAACTAGGAATTCTTCATTCCTAATCATATCAAAATAATTTTTATTAAGATATTTTATTATCCCTTTTAAGAGTTCTATTATATTGCCTTTTTTGAAAATTGAAATTTTACGACGAATTCTAACAGCTGTTAGTATGAATAAAAACCCATAAGAATATAGAAGTTCTACAAGAAATAAAAAGAAATAGTAGCATTATTTTCATCATACTAAACGGTTCAGCTATGAAGATCGTTCAAACAATAATCCTTCTGTGTTTCCTGATTACTTTTGCAATTGCAAGTAAGTTAATTTTTTTACTATCATTCTACTAGTTTGTACTAGTAAGCAAGATAATTTAATGCATGTTCCATTCATTTAGTTTGTCTGTTACCGCTAAAACCCGAATTTAAAACCCGAAATCGACTAGAAATAGAATTAACTAGTGAACACTAGTTTTAACTGATGCCATTAGTTAAATCTAATTTACACTAGCTAAAACCAGTTATTGTCAGTTAATACTAGTTTTAACGAAAGAGATTTCTTTCTTAAAACTAGTATTAACTGACAGTTTTAACTTGTATTACATAAAATTGTTATCTAGTTTTAACTTGTATTACATAAAACTCGAATTAGCGGAAAATAGTACGATTTAGGATAATAAGTTTGGATTAATTTTGTTGATTATTGTGCTGAAATGCAATAAAAGCGTTTGGATATTGGAAGACACTCAATTAAGAACCGTACATCAAGTTTCTTTAGGACTCCTTTGTAATAATTAGATTCTAAAATTAACTTTCATAATAAATAAAAAATCAAGCATTCGCAGTTAATTCTAGTTTTATCTAAAACATGTTAGATAATTCTTGTTTTGGCAAATTACAACTAGTATTAAACAAGGCAATCGATCGAAAACTAGTGATTGGTATTAACTAGTGAGATCTAGTTTTAGATAGAGGAAACTAGTTTTTACTAATGGCTTCATTTAAAACTAGTTCTTACTAGTTAATTCTAGTTTTAGCTGATTCCAGGTTGCAATGGTAACATGTCTAATTTTCACTTTAGATTTTGCCTCTATATTAGAAAAGACCCTGATTCGATTCTCCCTGGTTCGGTTTCTTCTTTTACATAAGATGTCTGTTCATTCTTTAAAAATATTTCTAAATAGTTATAGAATAACAGAGTTTATATCAGATACTGGTTTACTTTAAAAAAAAAAAACATGAGAAACAACTTTAAAATTCGAACGTACGAAAATTCGAACTGATGAATTTGTGGCAGTTCTACCATAATTTTTAATTTCATGTACAAAAAACTTGTGTAAGTAAATTTGAAAAAAAAATCTAAATGCATGTAAAAGTGATTATAATGGTTCCAGAATTACGAAAAAAAGTTCAGCAAGGCTCATCTGTAAAAAACAAAAAATTATATCAAGGGATGGCAGTTTTTAAGAAACACCGACGCCAAAGAAACCGGTCTAACCCGGCCTAACGAAAATAACTATTTTTCAATGAAACCGAAATCACAAAAAACCGGTTAGTCTTAAAACTGGTTTCGGTTTTCCATCCCTAGATCATTACAATTGTAAAAAAAGGAAGATCAGGAACGGAAGGTAAGGAAATTCACGTTGTTTCCAGTCTTTTTTTTTTTTTGTGTTGAAACTAATTCCAGTTTAATAAAAATGTTTTTTTTTACTTCTTGTACTCCTCTTAAACATATTAATATCATCAAGCAAAAATTAACCTTTACCCTGGGCGACTGTAAGGAAAGTAATAAAATATTGCAGCTTACTTTACTGAGTTTTTTTTTAATTTTTTAGCTAATTGATAAAGTATAGCATAAAAATTTCGGCAACTAACTTAAATGTGAGTTTTCTGCAGTACAGTTTTCGTGATTGAAGAATCACTGCAGCTCCATCCAGTGCCTATCTTTACCACAATAGCAATGAGGTCAGTGAATGTACCAAAACCCAGGGACAAAGTTAGGAGAAGAGATATACACATTAAAAATAATAAAGCCAAAATTTTATGGAATTAATATGTTAGATATACTTGTTGAGATATAGTTTTAGTTCAATTTAAAATCCAAATAAATGTAATTTTTAGCTCAAATATATATTAGTTTGAGCACCAAACTAAAAAAATTGACATTCGGGACATAGAAAGGTAAGGAATTTTCTGTATTGCTTTGTGACCTAAAAATTTTTTGGAGTTTCTTTGCTTTACAATTCCATTTTGTAATTGTATAAGGACCATTCTATTAGTATAATAAAAAAAATTGAAAAGAAATATTAGTTTTTTCAAAAGTTATGCCCAAGGGACATAAAATTAAAATATTATGGTTGAATTGTCCTTGTACATCGTTAACTTTTCTCTTGCAGAGTGTGGCATTCGAGTCCAGTGTCCTCCACTGAATAACCCAACATCTAACTGCACGCTTGAGTCTGACAACAGCGCTTGTCCTAGATGCGTTTGCGTGTACCAGGAACCCAAGAAACCAAAGCATGGTACATACATATACAGCAGTAGAAAGTTGATACATTAACACTCTAATTATTCCATGACTAACTCCGACTATCCGAACTATAGTTATCCGAATGCATGCTTTTTTTCCCCTCCATAATGTCAAAACCATAGACAGATCAAAGTAGTTGAATATATTTGAAATACTAATTATTTTGACAACTTTTTGAGAAGAATTATTAATTTAAAATTAGTTTTCCTCTTGACTACACTCTCAGAAATAACACTTTCAATTTTGACGATTCACGATTCCTCAAGCCTCATTTCGTTAATTTTGAGGATTGTTTCGTCAAACTATCACGTGACTTTTGAGTCAACGCGAATCCTCACTTTTACGATCTTGATTTGACGATTCTGAATCTTGATTTTGAGGAAACTGAATCTCATTGTTGTACTCACATGCTCAAAAATGACGAAATATTTCTTTAGATTAGACGACATTCAAATCCTCATAAAAATGATGATTCAAATGTCCTCACTTTGAGGAAACGAAAACTCGGAGCATTTGCCAGTAAAGGAGTAGTCAAAATTAAGGAAAATTTCGTCGTTTTTGAGCATTCATTTTTAAGAGTGTAAATTGTTCTATTTTTTTAATAAAACTTTAACATTATTTATTAATACATTTGAATTGCGCTTAAAACTTTTTAACAATTTGCAGAGTTCAGAATTATAATTACGCAAATTACGTTGTCCGCATATACCCCCATTTTTTTCTTCCTTTTTTCAAAAACAACTGGGTCGCTATTTTTGCACATAACATGGGATTGCCCTCTTCCAATTCCCTCCACTGGGCAGAGGACACCACTTCTTCGTGGCCGAGAATGAAGTCCACGACGGTCGTCATCAGTTCCTGGTCCGAGTGCCTGTCCGCCAAGACGAGCCCGACACACGCGTTGCCCACTGCCAGGGCCGCCTTCAGGATGTCGACGCATCTCCGCTTCAAAGAGAGGACACCGTACTTGTCCGCCGCGTAGTACAGTGCCGAGGCAATACCACCTAGATTAGAAGGCCGGCGAACTAAATGCTTGACGTCATATTAGTGGACCGATTCTGTGGTTTTGACCAATGATCATTCGTGACCAGATCTTGCATTTGAATAAATTTTTAAGATAAGCTTAATCAAGATGCGACGTCATCTTAAGATGTGACGTTATTGGTCAACAAATCAAAATTGGTCCACTAATATGACGTCAAGCACTTAGTTCGCCGGCCTTCTAATCTAGGTGGTATTGCCTCTTTTCCCACTACACATCGTCGAGCTTTTCGCCGTACAGGTAGACCAACATCCGGTCCACGGTCTCGCTGTCCAAGTCGTCGATGTCCACCACCCCCGACAGACCCTCGCTCGTCTCGTCCTTACAACAAACAAAGAAACACTTAATTAACACAAAACAAACATTACGGAATAATGTTTTCGTCACAAGGGGGGCTTAAAAAACATGTATATATGACTAAATAAACAGTTATATTTGAAAGACACATAAGTTAGCAAACATACACTCTTAAAACAAAAGATTGAAATCCACGCCAGTAGGAGAAGTGCATTTTCGACACTGGAAAGGAGTGAATATTAACTCAGACTGAGTTAAAATCACTTGTTTGGAGTGATCCTGTAGGAGGTTTAACACACAAAGGATCCAATCCTTTCGGGTAAGTGCATTTTCTAGACTGGCGGAGTGAAAATTAACTCATACTGAGTTAAAACCGCTCGTTCGTTTAAAGAGTGCACACAAAAAATAATAAATTTAAATACGTAAATATAAACAAAAAGGAAACATGTGGCAATGCTAATGCTAGATAATCAAAAAAAAACCTAAATTTCTGGTCAACGGGGAATATTTACTTAAAAAACATATTTCGCTTCTATAAGTTAAAAAATTACATCAATATCGTCTACTGACCTTCTCGAACATGGCGCGGAAGACCGGCGATCGGGCGGCCAGGACAGTCCTGTGGGCCGAGAAGGACCTGCCCTCGGTGTTGAGGGTCGCGTCGTTGAGAACGCTTTCCCTGTACAGGAGCAAGAGGTCATCGCCGAGTGCGCCATCAGAGACATTCTTGAGTTCGGCCATTTTGGTTGAAGGGTTGGGGCTAAGGTAGGCGAATACCCAAAATTCCCCCAAATTCTAAAATTTTTACTATTACTTTAATCTTTTCCAAATTTGGTATAGTGATTTCAAATATAATTAATAATACTATTTAGGCTTTTTTTTTTAATTTAAATATAATTTATTTATTTTAAACGGTGTTTTTCAACTAAAAAAAGAGGTTTACGCTAACAAGTCTACCACATTGAATTTTCATCCTATAAACATTAATTATGTGTTAAATTCTTCGTTTTGAACTGATACATGCAATGACCCTCTAGAGTTACATACAAATGACAAGAAAAGAAGTTATTAAGAAAAATTTCATAAATTAACCACAAAAAAAGGATTTTTTTTTCGATTAACTTACACTTAGACATTTTTTTTAAAAAAAACTTATATATTTACACCAGATGTTAGAGGTTAATGGCACAGATATATATTGAAATAGCATCTGTAAAAATTGTCAGGTAAATTAATTTAAAACTTTTTATGCTAGAAGTGTTGGCGTAAACCCCTTTTTTTACGTGAAAAACACCGTTTAAAATAAATCAATTATATTTAAATAAAAAAATTGCCCAAAAAGCATTGTTCATTATATTTGAAATTACTATGCCAAATTTGGAAAAGATTAAAGTAATAGTAAAAATTTTAGATTTTAGGGTATTCGTCTACCTTAAGTTGCGTCTCCCTGACAACAGGTGAAGAGGCTGGCGTCTCGCGTCTTCCGTGAAGTGCAACGATTAGTTCCAGTTGAAGAGTGACGCTAGTGTTAGTTGAATTTGTATTGAAATCAAGTACGAACGTGCTGACAGCGGAGTAAAGCCTTCGACAATCTAAAACGCGTCCACAACTATCCTTAACAAAAGGTTTGCAGTCTACAAGAGAACGATCGCCTGGTGCACATTGTTTTTCCTTAACTTTTAATAGCCAGTCTCCGTTTACCTCCTTTTCTAGAGAAGCGTTAAATTTGAAATTTTCCAGCTTGAAATGAGTGTCGTGGGAGTCGGACGAGGCAAGATTTTCAATGGCCCAGATGTGATCCAAGCGGCGCAAAACTGTAATGAATTTAAACTCGGAGGTCTCGAATGTTTTGCCCCACATTCTACAACGCAGAGTCATCGTGTCATTGGGAAGGATTGATCGTCCGCTCTTGTCGAATAAGGCACTTTTATCTAAGTCAAACTCTGAACCAACAATGTTCTTGTATAGCTGTACCACACCACAAGAGGACATAAAATGCATCTCAGTTCGGAAGCGCTGGGCATCAAATCTTTGCACATAGAATTTGATCTGGGAATCTACATGAAGGGCGTTCAGCATGCCCAAAACTTCTCTCCCATCGGTGTCCTCAACCACCCACTTAGGGGAGCGCAAGTGCCTCCACATCGGAACATTCAGAAGAAGACTGAAGTGCTCGATCTCCCATGTAACGCAGACGCTCCCTTCTTCACTCGCCATGACTGTACTGGCAGACAACTTAACTCCGAGAGAAAAGGTTCATGAAAAGATATCGTACAACAGGAAAGGTCAGTGGGGGAAAATATAACACTTTTTTATATAAGTATTTCCTTTTATACGATAAGAGCTGATGATAAAAAAAATAAATTTGGCACTATGCAGTTGTAGAGGTCTTTTCCGGTTCTGCCATTGCTTCGGATAATGCGTTTATCGTAAAATATTAACTGTATAATTTCGTTCAAAAATGATCTATGCTTGTTATATATTTCAGAGTCCACTGAGTTTTTTTTTTAAGGCAACAGGTCTTAACTAATGCACTATCAAATATTTTCAAAAGTATCTGTAAAAAAACGTAAGAAGAATTCATTTTGAATACTTGAATTGTACAGTAGCTATACTATACATGCATATCAAAAAAAGTAACACGTTAAATAAATTAACTAGAGTTATTGCTTTATTTTTAACTTTTAAAAAAATTAAAAACTTTTCGAGAAAGAGTTTTAAAATTCTATAAATTTTTGCTTGAAAAACATTTCAAAAATATTTTTTTAAAATTTTCATATAATGTTTACAGTCAATAACAATAATTCGAAATTGCGAAATTTGAGCTAACACATTGCATTTGACATCATAAGAATCGATTACTCTGAACCACTTACGTATCTCTTTTATTTGCCGTAATAAAACCCCAATTTTATTTCATCGAAAACTTAAACTAGCGCCGTATTTGTTTGCATTATCGATAGATTGTTTTTGCCGGAGATATATATCGGTAGTCTATCGAAATCCAATGCATACAACAGCAAGCAAATAGATGTAATATTAAATAAATGTAAAGGAAAAACACCTTGAAACTGCCATATAGAGAATCGGTTCTTAAGAAGACAACATGAAAGTTAACTTGTTCCTTCTGTTTATATGGACTGCAGCTATTTTTGCATTAGCATTAGCTGGTAAGTAAAAGTGTTATTTTGTATTGAATAAGTTTTAAATATTGTTGCTGAAAGATATTATCCATTAATGACGTGATACGATTTTTACAATGATCCCCGTTTTCAAGCATTCGGCCGATTTTTCAACAGCTCATGTTAAGCTCTAGTGCAATATTAATTAATTTAAATCGGTTAATTTCCTTCGTTTCTTCAGATTTGAAATTTTACATTCAAGCTACACAAATCTTCTCTTTACAGCATTGTATCTGAGCTTTTTTTTAATAATAAAACATCAATCTTGTTTGAATCAAATTTTCCAAAATTTGCAATTAAATTAGTTTTTCGATTTCCATTTTTGTGTGTTTTGTTTGGAAATAAATGAAATGGCCCTACTCTAGAAAATAGTTTTTTTTTACCTCAAATATCGATAAAAAAATACATCAAATGTATTTTTATATTATTCGTTAAACTTGTTTTTGAAACACTATTTATTTTAAACTATCAATTTCATATCCATTATCGACCAAACAAGTTGCACATGCATATTAACCGTACATTCAGCTGCATTCGATTGCAACTGGTGCTGTAGTATAATATAATCTATGTTGTAATACAATAATACAATTTTACAAACTGTGTGTTAATATCTTAACTTACTCATGATCACTCGTGACCTTGAAATCATTGTTCGTCTTTCTTACTAAGAGGGAAATTCAAAGTGGGACAGTTACAGAGTCCCAAGTGCTTGGAAATTTCAGCACCCGCTTCACTACACATTTCTTTTCGAAGCATGTATTCTGTATTCTGATTTAATTCTTTTTGCACTGTTAGCAAGCAAACCCCAGTGCTCTCCTCCCAGATGCGACGCCCCCTGCCGACTGAACTACGATGTAGGGCCCGATGAATGCCCGAGCTGCGAATGCGGCGACACCACTTCTTCTCCAAAAGTCCTGTGTTCGCCCCCTAAGTGTGGAAAAGGCTGCACCATCGACAATTCGGCGCATCCATGTCCAAGTTGCAAGTGCGGAGGATCAAACCCAGGTAACAAAATCAAACCCTCACTCTTAAAACAAACGAGCGATTTTAACTCCGTTTGAGTTGATTTTCACACCTCCAGTCTTGAAAATGCACTTCTCCGAAATGAGTGGATCCTTTGTGTGTTAAACCTAAGACAGATCACTCCAAACGAGCGATTTTAACTCAGTCTGAGTTAATATTCACTCCTTTCCAGTATCGAAAATGCACTTCTCCATGTGGGTGGATTTCACTCTTTTGTTTTAAGCGTGCAGGCTAAAGCAGGGCCTGTTCTTCCACAAGGCCCGTTTAGCCCGGGCCTAGGGCCCCCAAATTTTAAGGGCCCCTAAATTTCAGTGCACTCCTAATACGAACGAGCGATTTTAGCTCAGTCCGAGTTAATTTTCACTCCTCCAGTCTAGAAAAAGCACTTCTCCTACACTCTTAAAACAAAAGAGTGAAATCCCCTCCAGCATGAGAGGTGCATTTTCGACACTGGAAAGAAGTGAAAATTAACTCAGACTGAGTTAAAATCACTGGTTCGTTTTAAGAGGGTAGAGGAGTGGATCCTTTGTGTGTTAAACCTCCTACAGGATAACTCCAAACGAGTGATTTTAACTCAGTCCGAGTCACTCCTTTCCAGTGGCGAAAATGCGCTTCTCCTACTGGAGTGGATTTCACTCTTTGGTTTTAAGAGTGTGTACATTATGCTAAATGCTGTAAATCCCCAAAATATCAGTAAACTAAAAAAAATTGTGATATTCCATTTTGTTTTTTGTTTTTTTTTGCTCGATTTTGACTGAGAAATTGACCTAACGGGATTGTTTTGGTCAATGTTTATAAGAAAGCCAATAAAATTGCAGCAAAAATTTGATACATGGGTCATTCTCTGTAAAAGGGACAAATTGATGTCCCGGATACTTTTCTCTTTATTTTTAAATTATCTATGCATGTTTGTGATTTCTTAGTGTAAACTGGCCCACAACCTAACTAGTCCCACTTAAAAAATTAAAAATAATTATAATTTACTTACATAAAATTTTATTTAAATACCCGATTTGTCACTCCCTCACACTGTCCCTGCATGGTTTTACAACTTTTAACGTCCTAAAAAAAGCCATTTTAAATATATGAACCTTTTTGGCGGAACTAATTATTATTAATTAGTTTCTGTAGTTTCCAAAAATGTGTCTGATGTTTTTCTACCATCAGTAGTTTTATGTAATTTTTTGAGTATGTATGTGTCCCTGGGTTATAGAGTTACTCCTACAACACTGCTTTAAAGTTCAATTTAAAACTTACTGGAAGACTAAGAAATCGAATTTAAATTGGCATATTATTCCTAAAGGATTGAGGCTTCTAAATCCGCCATCAGTTGTTTTAATTAATGAGTGATAGCGTTTTTACAGTACTTTTAGTATTAAAAATATCATGGGAGTCTTTTGCTGCCGTCACTCACTCAACCTCATTTACTGATTATATATAAGTGCGAGAATCTTTTTACTAGTCTCAAATTGTAGGCATTTAAATGTAGATCAACATACAGTCTCTTTATTTCATGAAAAATTCTAAGAAAATGATGTTATTTGACTTTTCCTGCGGAATCGTCACTCACTCACACGTCACTAACTCACAAATCAGCTTTGAGGGTCAGTCCAAATTGGATAACTTCATCTTAGATCATTTTTTAGAAGCGCATTCAATACCGATCGGTTGTTTCGCTTCAAGTGTAATTTTTTTTAAAACGCATGCCCTTTAGATATTTTACGAGAGTGATTATTGGTTTCTTCTTCTACGTTATAATCAAGAGTTGGGGTCAAACTTGCCGACCAGGCGGCGCAATGGTTAAGGTTCTAGCCTTTGGTGCTGCTGGGTTATGTTTCGAATTCCGGTATGGAAAGGATGTTTGTGTTTGTCAATAAATATTGTTATTTGTCTATAGGCGTGTTTACATGAGACATCGAATCCATAGATTGAAAAGCACACTCAGCAGTTTTTCCCTCTTGGGGATTTTCTCCCAGACAGCACCGGAATTGCAGGGTTCATTAGGGTAGGGGGGTTCTCAAACTCTCCAATAGAGGAGGGTTTGATGTTTCATGACATGGATTCGCCCACAGACTATCATTTGGGTTAGAAATCCTGCTCGTCCTCTTTTTCCCCTAATGGAGATTTTGGCATTCCATGAATTCGATGGCTCATGTAAACGCGCCTTATGTGTTTGTGTCGTCTTTCCTTGTGTGTCTCTTGTGACTGTCTCTTCTGGCTAGCGGGGTAAGGAGCTATTAAGCCTATGTTCTTCATTTCTATAGGTCACACTCACTGTCATTTGTTATAGGGTCAAACTGTTAATTAATTATTTTTACACTAGAGCTACAGTTAGGCTATTGATGACGGGTATCGTAATTTAGAACCACAGTCGCGTTATCATCAAGATATTTATGACGAATAACTAAAATAAAACGCGGTGGCATTTTTTTAACCTGCTCTTCTCGATCAGGAGTCGTTTCCTCTAAACACATTATACGCATATCAAACCCTTCTTAAAAACACAATTTATTCCTTTGAAATTATACAGGGTGGTTATAAAATAACGCTCCCTATTCGGAGTGGTCATGTAGCTTGAATAAATAATCCAAATGCAAAAAACTTTGAGACACTTACTAATCAAGAAGGGGGAAAAAGAATGGAATCATAAAAAACAAACTCGTCTATTGACCAGGGTTCTAAATTACGAAGCGTAATCGGATGTGTTGGCTGTAATTAGCCATAATTGGCTACTCCTCGTAATTATAACCTTGGTCAAGAGGCGAGTTTCCGAGTTATAATTGCATTCTTTTTCGTAATAAAGAAACTCGTCTCTTGACCAGGGTTCTAAATCACGAGGCGTAATTAGCTGTGTTGGCAGCAATTGGCCATAATTGACGACGCCTCGTAATTTAGATTCTGGTCAAAAGACGAGTTCGTTTTTTACGATTATTCTTTTTTTATGATTATTCTTTAGGATTCTGTCTTTTTTATGATTCCATTCTTTTCCCCCCATCTTGAATAGCAAGTGTCTCAATTTTTGATGCATTTGGATTATTTATTCAAGCTACAGACCACTCCGAATAGGGAGCGTTATTTTATAACCACCCTGTACTTGACCACTATTCAAGTATGGTCAGCGTCGGCTCGTCACTTGATTGCTGTTCTAAATTACGACGTCCATCGCCAAAAGCCCTCATGTAGCTGTAGCGCGACGGTAATTCAAACTAACCTAACCTAACTTCCCCATAAACAAAAAATAACTCGCATTCCTATAGAGATGTATATCGTGTAATGTCTACTGTAGGTTTAGTTGCGTCTGTTATTCAACCAAGCCTAATCGACATAGACTTGAATCACACGTTTTTGAACTAAAACACAATGCTTAGCACTTGGGGCAAGTCAAAGAGGCATGCAATGGTTTCGGTGCTGCATGAGCATACATTGTCTATTGCGCATGCTCAGCATCTACAGAAGTTAACGATAATATTCAAATGTAGAAAAAAATATATTTGATTAAAAAAATCATTGAAGGGATCTGAACCATTTTTTTTTGCTATATATGAATATGTGAAACACATATAATAAAAATTATTCAATTAGAAAAATATTTTTTTCTCCAGTTTTTAAAAGTGCAATTTGTCCCATTTACAGAGAATGACCCACATACTCTAAACGAACGAGCGATTTTAACTCAGTCTGAGTTAATTTTCACTCCTCCAGTGTAGAAAATGCACTTCCCCGAAAGGAGTGGATCCTTTGTGTGTTAAACCTCCGACAGGATCTCTCCAAACGAGTGATTTCAACTCAGTCTGAGTTAATATACGCTCTTTTCCAGTGTCGATAATGCACTTTTCCTACTGGAGTGGATTTCACTCTTTTGTTTTAAGAGTGTAGGTCTTATAGGACATCTTTACTGGAAACATTTTTCGCTAAGGGCCTCCCAAAATATTTTGTGCCTATAGTCTGAGTTTTCCTTGGACAGGCCCTGGGCTTAAGGGTTATTTACTTATACCACACGGTTATACCACACAGCTTACACTTACCACAAGGACAATTTTTCGTACAACGCAACTCAATCTGCAACTTATATCTCAATTTTTATTTCGCGAAGTTGGACGTGCCAGCTTCGAAAGAACTGTGGTCCGCATAATCTATTGAAAGACAGTAATAATTCTACATTGTTCCTACAACTTTATGCTTGTTTATCATAGATATAATAGTAAAAGTATTAGATTGGTAGAGCACGTGACCTACAATGCTAACGACGGGAAATATGCCACGGCATCATCGAAAAAATACCATTTACTTCTAAAATTGCAACTATAAAATTACAACTAGAAAAGAATTTCAAGTCACTAAAAAAATCTAAAATGCAGCTAGTATTTTACGATATTTTTTTGTAATCAATCATTTTTTGTAATTTTTCTATAATTCAGGGGAAATGACAAATGGAGGACTTTTTCTCTCCCCCGGGTAAGTAGGCGATTCCATTTGGAATTTGTATCGCCTTGGGTCAATTAATTTTGATAATGTGAACCGCCCAGGGATGCCATTCTGGCGCCTCTAGGCGGTTCACTAGCCATTCTGGCACCTCTAGGGTTGCCACCATTCTGCCCGGGGGGTTCCAAATGTTACCTTCACTTTTAACAGTGTATGGGTTAACGTTTTCTTTTTTTTTTAACGTACAGCCAGCAATACAGATTTTTACTGTTGGATACGAAATATTTTCTGTATTGCTTGGGTACTTTGTCAACAGACTTTGTCCGTAGCATAATAGATATTTTCTGTAAAATTTGCCCACAGAAATTTTTCAGTGATAAAACAGGATATTTTTTCAGTGTACTATAGTTAATCCTAGTACACACTCTTAAAACAAGAGTGAAATCCACTCCTGCAGGAGAAGTGCATTTTCGACACTGGAAAGGAGTGAATATTAACTCAGACTGAGTTAAAATCGCTCGTTTGTTTTAAGAATGTAATTCTAGTGTCCGCTCTACTACTGAGCGGGAATTCAAACCGGGTGGTAGGAGAATCACATATGTTTTTAAATTACGGCACCCGTGCATTATAGGAGGGCTTCTATTAACAGCCTCTATTTATACTGATTTTATTATTTTTGCACTGTTAGCAAGCAAACCCCAGTGCTCTCCTCCTAATTGCGAAGCTCATTGCCGACTGAACTACGACGCCCAGCCATGCCCGAGTTGCGAATGCGGCAACACTTCTCTACCAGAAGTCCAGTGTTCGCCCCCTAATTGTGGCCCAGATTGTTCCATCGACTATTCGACGACGCCATGCCCGAGTTGCGAATGCGGCAACACTTCTCTGCCAGAAGTCCAGTGTTCACCCCCTAATTGTGGCCCAGATTGTTCCATCGACTATTCGACGACGCCATGCCCGAGTTGCGAATGCGGCAACACTTCTCTGCCAGAAGTCCAGTGTTCGCCCCCTAATTGTGGCCCAGATTGTTCCATCGACTATTCGACGACGCCATGCCCGAGTTGCGAATGCGGCAACACTTCTCTGCCAGAAGTCCAGTGTTCGCCCCCTAATTGTGGCCCAGATTGTTCCATCGACTATTCGACGACGCCATGCCCGAGTTGCGAATGCGGCAACACTTCTCTGCCAGAAGTCCAGTGTTCGCCCCCTAATTGTGGCCCAGATTGTTCCATCGACTATTCGACGACGCCATGCCCGAGTTGCGAATGCGGCAACACTTCTCTGCCAGAAGTCCAGTGTTCACCCCTAATTGTGGCCCAGACTGTTCCATCGACTATTCGACGACGCCATGCCCGAGTTGCGAATGCGGCAACACTTCTCTGCCAGAAGTCCAGTGTTCGCCCCCTAATTGTGGCCCAGATTGTTCCATCGACTATTCGACGACGCCATGCCCGAGTTGCGAATGCGGCAACACTTCTCTGCCAGAAGTCCAGTGTTCACCCCCTAATTGTGGCCCAGATTGTTCCATCGACTATTCGGCGACGCCATGCCCGAGTTGCGAATGCGGCAACACTTCTCTGCCAGAAGTCCAGTGTTCGCCCCCTAATTGTGGCCCAGATTGTTCCATCGACTATTCGACGACGCCATGCCCGAGTTGCGAATGCGGCAACACTTCTCTGCCAGAAGTCCAGTGTTCGCCCCCTAATTGTGGCCCAGATTGTTCCATCGACTATTCGACGACGCCATGCCCGAGTTGCGAATGCGGCAACACTTCTCTGCCAGAAGTCCAGTGTTCGCCCCCTAATTGTGGCCCAGACTGTTCCATCGACTATTCGACGACGCCATGCCCGAGTTGCGAATGCGGCAACACTTCTCTGCCAGAAGTCCAGTGTTCGCCCCCTAATTGTGGCCCAGACTGTTCCATCGACAATTCGACGACGCCATGCCCGAGTTGCAAGTGCGGAGGATCGAAAAAACCAGGTACAGTAGAACTCCAATTATCCGAAGAGTTGCTGATTATCTGCATTCCAGAAAAATGCTCCAACCAAAGAGTTCTATAGTAGGGCAGAGACTCTGAACCTGGGAACAGCACAATGGACCAACACGCATACAATATAGGGTGGCATGTGGGGCCCGATGGCCGAGTGGTTTGGATAACAGGCCATAACGCTAGCAGTCTAAGCGCTGTAACGGGTGCGGGTTCAATTCCCGATTTTGCCCTGGGTGTACTTCTTTTCCCCAGTATCAAAATTATAAATTAACTAGCACTTTTGCCACTCTATTCGGGCTCCGTAGTGAGCCATGGCTGCCGATGGCAGCTCAGTACGAGTCGTTCGTCTACACTCTTAAAACAAACGAGTGGATTTAACTCAATCTGAGTTAATTTTCACTCTTTTCAGTGAAGAAAATGCACTTATCCTGTTGGAGTGGATTTCACTCTTTTGTTTAGTTAAAACTCCGACGGGATCACTCTAAACGAGTGATTTTAACTCAGTCTGAGTTAATTTCCACTCCTTTCCAGTGTCGAAAATACACTTCTTCTTTATGAGTGGATTTCACTCTTTTGTTTTAAGAGTGTACCCTACTTGAGAACTCTTTGGTTCCAACCGGTTGTATCTTTTTGTTTGTCTTAGTTGGATGCTGCTCTAATTTCTTTTGAATCGACAAAAAAAAATTATAGGTATTTTTGCATTTTTAGAAAAATCGTCAAGGGCATGAATTACGTCACACGACGCTTTTGGTCACGTGCATTTTGAAGAACGTTAAAGTGCATATTTTGTGCGAAATTAGTAATTTTTATGCCGATATTCGAAATCTAATCTCTTTAAATTCGCCTATTAATCTCTTCAATTGTAACTACAATTTAAAAAAATACGGGTTTTTTTTTAAAATATTTTTAGTTTGAAATTTATGAAGTGAAAACAACCATGCATTTTTGTCACTTCCCGGCCTTTCGGAATATAAAAATCCAATAGGACATTTTATCACTGGGCTGGAGATTACAGTAGGTTAAGGCGTCCTGCAATTGCAATGTCCCAGGTTCTGTTTCGGGTATCGCCAGAATAACTGTCGACCTATTAACGGCCCTGTCAGACAAAAATGTCCGACGATAAATATCCCGTGTTAGAGGGAGTATAAGTTAAATATGTTCCAATGTCCCGACGCTGCATACGATGTCGCTCTTAACTGTTACGTTGGTCCCTACTCAGGTGTCGGCTCGTCACCTGACTGTGGTTCGAAATAGCGACTCCCATTGCCTTTGTGTAGCTCTAGTGCTACGAAAATTCACACTAACAATTTTAGTCTCAGTGACAATAGGGTATTTGACTAAAAAATTTTGTTGGTTTAAAATATTCCTAGGCAAAAAATATTAGACCCGTATTTTTTCTTTTTTAAAAATACCGCCTAGAAACGGAGAAAAACGCAAATGAAATTTAATTATAAGCCACGCCCCCAAAACGATCTCCGGCAGAATTTGAAGGGTGTGACGTCACCTGGCTTGAAACGTTTTCGACATGCGGGAGAATCCGTAGCGAACACTGTTGTTGTATTTGTTAACTCCATTTTCCTTTGATTTATTATTAAAAGAGTGAGTAGAGGTGCTTTAATGGGCTTTTTTTTTCTTAGCACTTTGTTACTAATAGTTGGTTCGCGACTTTTTAATTTCATAGTCCGCTACTTACATCTGTTAATTCCCTTAAAGAATTCGGTTGACTTTCAAGAAAAATGGCACTAGAGCGCTTGTAAACCAAGAAATAATAGCTTATAAAATAAGAGATATATACATAGAAAACGCAATCTGAACTAATACACATCCTAAGAAAAATGTATATAAAAAAATTATAGGGCCGGAGTTAAAATAGTTTTTTTTTTTTTAATTCATATGAAGTGACCTAATTTTATACTTATGGTTTTTTTCATGTAATTTTATTTAAACAATCCCTATTTGCCAAAATATCTAGCCTTAAAATTAAATAAAACCAATTTTAAAATGATTACTTTGGGGCACGCATATGTAATTTTTTTTATTATAATTTTAAACGTCGGTAACTTTTTATTATAAGTCGTTCATTTGAGGATTGTGTTACTTTCTAATGTTATTTTTTGGTGAAATAGGTACTTTATTGCTGCATTGAACTAGATATACACATTTTGATCAAGTACGGACACGGAAAATATTTCGGCTTCTTCTAATGAGTAACTATCGCTACTGTGCCGCGCAATTTGCATTGTAAATATTTGGTGATTTCGTTACTAAGGCCCTGTATTTGGGCTTAAAGTTTGAATTCACTGGACTAACGGCCTACCGCTTGAAAACATCGAAAATAAGATCATTCACAAACAACTTAAGCTGTTTTAAATTTAATTCATAATTTTTTAATAGATAATTTATTCAAGTTGAGTTTTGAGATAATTTATTCAATTGCGTTTAATACGAAGTTTTACTATATATTTACAATATATTTTAATGTAGATAGAAAAAAAGATACTTGAAGTTCAATGAAATCAAAATTAGGGGAAAACTGATGTAGCTTTCAAAAAATAAATTTTTTATAATGTTTTTCTTTTAACTAGAACGCAGAAACAACTTTTTGTAAACAAAATTGCTTAGATAAATTTCTAATTTTCGAGATTAGTACAAGAAAAAAAGTTCGGGGCGCCATCTATGGGCAAGGATAAAGATATGAAACTAGTTACCATTACAACATTAACATTAGCATTATAACGCTTTCCCTTGTTAAGTATAATATTATTTACACTTTTAGGACCTTTTCATTAAAAATATTAATAGTTTCCTTATAATCCGTTTAAAATTGGTTATTATTTTGTTTTAAGTTGTAATATTTTGGAACTTATCAGAACAGAAATCCGAAGAAGATTTAAAAAACAAATGCTCTACAATCATATTCATAAACATTGATTATCGGCAAATTTGAGCTAGCCGTTTTTGTGAATCCTTTAATTTTATTTATTTAAATATTTTTAAGCATTAAAATCGCAATGAAAGAAATACTTATTAAAAAAACATACATTTTAGACTTAAAAGAGCGCTAAAAAGTTTCGGATGACTAAATTCGAATGGCATGAGGGGCGGTTTAATGCCAGGTGACGTCAGACCAATCAGCGTAGCGTTTGCAATCACGTGACCGAGCTTTGGAAAATCGCGATTTTAAAACTTAATTTAAATAATATTTGAGCAATTTTTTGAATAAAAACCAATGAATATGTGTTTTCTAGGTCCTATACTATGTTTATATAACTTTTTTGGGCAGTTTCCCGATTTAGTCAAATACCCTATTTGCCATCATCGTTTTTTTTTTTTAAATTCTGATCGTCTATAGCCTTTTATGATATCAAAAATCACATCATTCGATTCTTCAAACTTTTTTCGATTGGAAAACCTTTTTTTATTAATCCCAAATAGATGTCAGCCCCATTATTTTTTTTAACTATGATCAAAAACATGATGATGCGAAATGGCATCACTGGGACTGAAAGGGCTAAAATAAGCATTTTATCACTTTACTGTCTAAAACATGTTGAAGTTTGTGTTGTTTTTTTACAGGTAAACACCACCACCACCATCACCACCACCACCACAAAACAACACCAGCGGCTGTATAATGCGATCCTCCATTATGCTAATGTCCTCTCCAACATGGATGCATTCCCAAGTTGCCCAAAGGACTGTTAAAATATGCTTCAGTATTACGAATTATTATATTGCCTATAAAATATTGTTATTATACTCTATATTCCAATACTAATTATCTATTTCTTTTATTACTGTTAATATACTCTATATTCAAGAACTAATTATCTATTGCTTTTATTATTGTTAATATACTCTATATTCTAATACTAATTATCTATTGCTTTTATTATTGTTAATATACTCTATATTCTAATACTAATTATCTATTGCTTTTAATATTGTTGATATACTCTATATTCTAATACTAATTATTAATTGTTTTTACTATTGTTAATATACTCTATATTCCATACTAATAACATATTGAAAATTATATTGGTGAATTTTAGTGTAAATATACACTATATTCTAAAACTAATAATTTATTATTGTTGTTAATATTATTGTCACTATATTCTATATTATAAATATTTGTTATTTTTAATTATATAATATTCCTGATATTATTTTAATCGAAAAATACCATTTCTTTTTAATATTAAATACCAGTGTCTTAAGTTTTTAAAAACTAATAAATTTGAAATAGTATTGCTGCACTGGAAGTTTGGATTGAACTATAGGAATATTTAAAATGTGATGTATCATAAATTTTTGATGTAACAAAGTGAATCTTTCAAAAAAAATCTAATGCAATAAAAAAAAACATTTGTTTGTGAATGCACTCAATCTGGCGAATGAAAACAACACTTTGATGACGGTTATATTTAACCAAATACACAACTGGAACCACCACGCCTACACTGAGGAAGCATACGCGTCAAACGTTGTCTTGTACCCCACAAGCAAATCACCTGGCAGCTTATATGCATGTTGAGTGGCAACCCAGTTTTCATTTTTGGGTCCTTCTGGAAAATCATTTGTTTTGAACAGCTAAAGTTGTCCTGGGTTCGTGAATCACATTATCCTTCAATTTTTCCATTAGAAAATATTTTTATTAATCCCAATAGATGTCAGCCTTATTATTATTTTTTTAATTATGATCAGAAACATGATGTTGCCAAATGGCATCACTGGAACTGAAATGCTTAAATTGATGCCCTACAATACGCTTAATTTATCGGCAAAACCGAAGTTTTCTAACAATATTGACGTTTTGGTAATGCTTTGCGTACTTAAAATTCAATCACACTATAAATAATTAAAGTTAACAAAGAGCAGATAAATAAAAGCAAGTTACACGTAGGGAACTTTGAAGCGTACCTGAGATATAATTCTGATACATCCCATTTTTTAAAGGCGTGAGCCTTCCCTTTGGTTAATTATTCGCCAAAGATAAGTTTGTCTTTCATGCCCCTTTCAGTTCGTTTCCGAAGTTATTAACGTTCCATATCTATACTTAAAGTCACATTTGTTCAAACAAATTTTTTATGTGCTGAACAAAGTTTGAGTAGATCATAAATGATTTGATATTCGTGAGTTGATTTGATTGCACTCTACCTCGGATGATATGAACACTTATGAGAAAACATGGGTAAATCATAAATCGGAGGGGGAAAAAAGACACAACAAACATTGCGGAAAAATATTTTTATTCAGAACAAACCATACACATCACAGGTAAAATTATTTAAGGTAGGCGAATACCCAAAATTCTAAAATTTTTACTATTACTTCAATCTATCTTTTCCAAATTTGGCATAGTGATTTCAAATATAATGAACAATGCTTTTTGGGCATTTTTTTTATTTAAATATAATTGATTTATTTTAAACGGTGTTTTTCAACTAAAAAAAGGGGGTTACGCCAACACTTCTAGAATAAAAATTTTACATTAATTTACCTGAAATTTTTCACAGATGCTATTCCAATATATATCTGTGACATGAACCTCTAACATCTGGTGTAAGTATAAAAGTTTTTTTTAAAAAAAATTTCCAAGTGTAAGTTAATCGAAAAAAATCCTTTTTTTTGTGGTTAATGTATAACATTTTTCTTAATAACTTTTTTTATTGTAATGTGTATGTAGCTCTAGAGGGTCATTGCACGTATCAGTTCAAAACAAAGAATTTAACACATAATAAATGTTAATTAAATGTGGTAGACCTGTTGGCGTAAACCTCTTTTTTTAGTAGAAAAACACCGTTTAAAATAAATAAATTATATTTAAATAAAAACAAAAGCCTAAATAGTATTATTCATTATATTTGAAATCACTATGCCAAATTTGGAAAAGATTAAAGCAATATTAAAAAATTTAGAATTTTGGAAAATTTTGGGTATTCGCCTGCCTTAAGAAATAGTAATTTTTAATACAAAGTACATAAAAGAACTATTTATACTAGGCATAAACATATCGTACACCCATGACTGTCTTTGCTTAAGTTGCACACTTTTGGTCTTCCACACTTAGGAGCAGATGTAGGTGTTACACAATCAGGATCAGGTGTTGGACTCGAGCATTCTTTTACTGGTTTACATTCTAAAAAGTAAAACCAAAGCTACACTGCGTTGTATAATGATAGAACTACCCTGTATTTTCAACATAGCATAAAATAATTGAAAAAAATCATTGAAATTAATACTTTTATTAGAAATGTACGTAATAATAATGAAAATAGCAGAATAAAAGCATAATACTTGTTTAACTTTTCGTGTAATGAAATAAAAATGCAAATATTATGTTGCAAAATGATAGGACCAGTCATAAATGACTGGAAATAACAGAACCCTTTTTGGCTATAACTTCAAAAATTCGATCAGGTATGCTTTTGACTAGACGTTTAAGTACATCTGCAATAATATTTTCGCATACTGTTATAATAGCGTCGTTCAATTCTTGAACAGTTGTATATTGCTTTCCGCTGGCGTATACGGCCCTGCTTAGGTTACCCCCCTGTTAGGCTATCATTTTGCAACAGTAAATCTCCATTTGTTTTAAACATTTGCTTATTAAGCCAAACACAAAACTTCTCACAGCTTGATATCCTGCATTCTACTTAATTATACTATTCTAGTTTCTGGAAGTATTACAAACTTATTCAAAAATATATTATACAGTTTTTACTCAGAAGAAACAATGTGGTGCTATCATTTTGCAACGCGCTGTATACTATATTAAAATTGAAGCTCTTAGAACATTTAAAAAACCGACCAATTTGCCAACGCTATTTTTAAAAATAGCATTTTAAACTACACTGCTCAAAACAATAAAGGGGCGCGTTTAAACCCTTTCATCCCGAATGATTCCATTTGGAATCATCAGCTTGTGATTTTTTTTCTCAATGATTTAACTCGCACTTATTAAAAAAAAAAGTATTATCACATTCTCCACTTAAACATCATTTTTTTTAATTGAGAAACATACTTTTTAGCATATATTTGTATGAAAAGTTTGTCTAGATTAAGAATACAAGTGTAGGATTTTGTTCGGGTCTTAATTGGTTATCCTTAATTCTTTATGCTTGCATTTTTAAATAATTTTTTAAATTGATTTTAACTTTTATCAACAAATAAAGTTTTGTAAAAAATATTGTTATAATTTATTCAAAAGTTGTAATTACAATTTTTTGCTTAATTTGTAGCTAAAGAATTAGATTTTTATCTGTTTTGATGAACGCAGTGGAAGAACATCGAAATCGAAAACCGATAAAAACATTGATGAAATAAAAGAAATTTTATTCAATAACCGCAAATTATCCATCAGAGAGATAGCGTAGGACTTGACCATTGCCTATGGATCCGTCCAAGAAATTTTTGTTAATGATTTGCGTTTCCGTCATGTAGCAGCAAAGTTTGTGCCAAAGTTCGACGACTTTTGAACCACTCGTGCCACTGGTAAACGACTGTTTTCTTCAGAGAATCGTTGCTGAAACACTTTCATATACTACACAATACAAAAATATGCACTATATAAGTGTACTTAGGAATGAAAACTTTTATCATCGATGTCCTTTATCAATATTGTCCTTTATCAAAACACATTAGCAACAAAATATATCTAAACAATTAAGTTTTAACCGAATAAAAATTTTAAAAACATACCAACAGGGTCTGCAAATATAATATGTGCAATAAGACTAATATATTTATTATAAACAGAAAGGATAAAAACAAAATTAATTCCTTATTAAGTTCGTTATTATGTTCCAACTATTTTTCCCTTAATATACTATTATTAAAGGAAATGTTTCAGGTGCTGATAAATCTTCTTTTCTTCTTTCTATGTACTGCTATTTCATTGGTTACTTCGGCTTCACTCTCAAAATGACCGATGTAGATGAAAATAAACTTTTCCTTCTAGGCAAGCTTTTTTTTAAACAATTGTTAAGACTACCAACAGCAACTACTCGCCCAGTTTCTAACCGGGTCCAGATTCTTTTAAACTCACACATTTTTTTTTAATATAAAACAAACAAAAATGTATACAACCCATTACTTAAAGTTCAATACTTAAAATTCATGGTGATTTCAAAGTTTTTAAATGGTTTTTGTAGCATAATTTTCACACCTCTTGTAAAAAAAACCTAGGATTTCGGACCAAAGTTACCCGCATTGACGGTACTTAAATAAGCACTAACATTCTTATTGAAAAACAAGAAAATAATACTAACTGTTACAGAACCGCTTCCACACAAGATTTATACACTTTAAGATAAAATCCGGTTCTACACTCCGTGCCAACCTAACTTGGGTTAAAACACATAGTAAAAAGGCAGGGGGAAAAGCGCGATTTGTCCGTTCGTTGTAAACTCTTGTAAGGTACTATTTACATACAGAATGACCTGAATACAATTTAACCAAAATACACTTTCCATTCTGATAAAATTGAGAAATTTTCTCAAATAATATTGAAATCTGTTAGATCTTAAACGAAATTAATGTTTTAAACATGTTTTCTGGATGGATTCACACATAATGTATGGAACTCTTTACATCCGCAGAAGGATCTTCTCCCTAGCATAATTCTATTTACCCTACTTAGGTTGGCAAGGAGTGTAAAGTTTTCAAAAAGCTAAATAAAAAGTAAAAAATATAGTTTTAAACAAATACGTGATATTTTTTTTAGAGAAAAACTTACCTTTTGGTGGCGATAGAGTTATTTTACGAGCACCTTGAGGATCTTTTGCGAATGTGAAAGATGCAAGAAAACATAGCGTTAATACCACGAAAATAACTCTCATGGTAATTCCTAAATTCGGAACTTGTACATACAAAGATCTTTTGAAATGCAAGAGTTTCTTTTTAAAGGGGTTTCTTTTATACCGATTCGGAATACAGACACTTGTCTCCAACAATTGAATTAACTCTATACTTAGTGGTTTATACGTAATCAAAATTGTGAAAGCTAACTTGGAGTACTGTTACCTAATACCAGAATTATGTAACAAAATTGTGTTTAATCAGATGAAAGAAACTCCTACATGTAGCCATATTTTGTATCGTAAAACTGTTCAATTGTTATTTTATTGTACAAAAATATTTTATAGGGTTGTAAAATATTGATGAAATACTCGTTACATATATATTGATAATAGAATTATCAATTGTCAAAAGTAAAGTACGAAGTTCAGCCTACTTCCCTTTTACTTTGATACTCGCGCAGTAACTCTTTGAATACGGACAGACAGACGAACTTACAAAAGTACAAGATAGGTTTCTGATGTTCAATCAAAAAATATGTTTAAATTAACACTTAGAAAGGATAATAAAGAGGTGTAGATACAGACGGACGGGGGCCGAGAAAGATATACATCGTACACTGTAAAAAAAAATCGGTAGTATTACTAGAAAATCTCTAGGAAACTCAGGTGCCAGGAACTTTTCTAGTAACCTTACTGCATTAAACTTAGTAAGTAACACAAACATTTCCTTAGTAACCATACTAAGAAAACTGTAGTATATTTACAGATGCTTTGCTTGTACGTTTACTAAGAAACTTGCAGTAACTTTACAGGGGATTTTCTTGTATGTTTACTAAGAAACTATAAGCAGTTTTAAAAATTTCAAACCAGAGGGCACCACTAGTTTTCCTGCTAGTCGGGTATCATTTCGAATTTGCGGAGGATCGAACCCACGTATCTCGGGATCCGTGCGCTCGTCTTGCAACGAGGAACTGCGCGGAACCTCGCGGCTATCGTGGATTGCTGTACATTTGCGTGTAAATAAAGAGGTTAAAATCTTGATCGTTCAAGAAGTTTTATGTTATTGATTAAGAAATTTTAAAATTGATTTTTTTTTGTTTCTTATCGTTGCGATTATCGATTCGTCATAATTTTTCAATGAAACGTACATTGATTGAATTTTCACCTTTGACCGATATCGAATCGATGACTTTTGTCAATAGAATTTCGTTCACCGATTGCTGATTTCGTATTGCGCACTTTCGAATTACAAATACGATCACCTGTGAGTTTTCGCTAAATCCGATGACCGATCGGACAAATTTCGAGAAACAATGCTGCTAGGAAAACGACGCATCTCTAGAAAAGATAGGCAGGGGGCGCTGTAAGGCGTTACATCAATTTACTTAGTATTACTACAGCAGTTTGTTAAGTATACCTACTATTAGAGACTGGTTACAGGTGATTTTCTAGTAAATGGTGTGATACCTGTAAAGTTACTAAGTAATTGCAAGTAAATTCAGGCCAAATTTTTTACAGTGTATGAGTAAAAAGTATAAAACATAGTTCTTTTTGACACGCCATACATTTCAAACAATTTTTTAAATCGGACAATTAGAACGAAAAGGGTTACAACGATTACAACAGAAATCGAAAGGGATATGGAAAGGTAGAAAAATATTAGGATAGCGTTCAGACAGATGGACAAATTGCAATAGATTGGTTTCTGATGTCATGCCTTTCAAACGCAAAAAAAATTTAAATCGTTTGTTTATAACCAGGGTAAATATTAACGTTTGCTAGTCGCAAAATGCGACAAGATCTTTCAATTTTGCGACTAAATAAGTTTAGTCGCAGTTACCGCAACTAGTTTCTCAAAATCGCTAATAATAATTTTTTTATGGTGGTTTCTAACAATCTTGCTAAAATATTTATCTTAAAACCACAAATCTTTCCTTGTCCTAAATTTGTCAAACCCTTGTTGTGATCATGTTTTGTAAAACTTTTGCAGTCCTAAAATGTCACATGTAAAGCGATCTAAATTGGGAAACTGCGGCTAACTTCGTAAAATCCACAAATTGCGGCGACTCTTAAGAGAGATTCTCAGTCCCATAGAGATAATGCATTAGTTTTGCAATCATAACTTCCGCAAAAGTATTGTTTTGCTATTTTAGCCCTTTTTTCTTAGGTATGGAATCAACATAGCATCGAAATGAGACAAACTTGAAACGATAATTTTAGTTATTAAATTATATATTTTTGAAGTTTGAAAATGCCAAAAATATGTAGGGGATGGCGATACTATTTTAAAACTTTATCAAGTAATAATTAAATAACCGGGAGTTAGTTTCTTTTTCGGTTGTTTCAAATTGATGTTATGAGGATTCCCATACCTGGTGAAAATGGCAAAGCAATTCTTTTGCAAAAGTTATGATTTCAAAACTAATGCATTTGTTCTATGGGACTGATAGTCCCTCTTAAGAGGAGTCGGATGGGTGTTTAGGTCAAAAATGTCGATTTTCTGTTTTTCGTTTATGTTTAGTCTGCATATCTATAGCGGCTGCTCATCACCCCCAGACCCGGTCCTCCTTCGACCGGGCTTGCTAATGGTAAGTCTATGGGGGAAAAATGGTTTTTGTTCCAAAAAAAAAAGCAAAGAAATTATAGGAATATTTTGATGCGGTTTTTTTTTAAATTCATAAAAATCCAATAAAGTAGTGCTGTATAAGGTTATTTTTTTAAAAAAGTTATTTCCTTTTTTTTAATCTAAATTTTTTCTATTAAAAAAAAGGCAAGTAACGTTTTTAAAAAATAACCTTATAAAGCATTACTTTATTGGATTTTTATGAATTTAAAAAAAACCGCATCAAAATATTCCTATAATTTCTTTGCTTTTTTTTTGGAACAAAAACCATTTTTCCCCCATAGACTTACCATTAGCAAGCCCGGTCGAAGGAGGACCGGGTCTGGGGGTGATGAGCAGCCTTAAATACAGACCTTACAAACCAACCCGGTAAACACAGCGAATTGCGGGCCCAGCAGATGATTAACTGCTGGAATTAGTGGTTTAGTGCTTGCGCAGACATTTCTGCTGGAAAGTGCACTTTTACGTTGATGGGCATAAGTATGCTGATTATCTGTTGGCAAATTGTTGGTGGGATGCTGCCGGTCTACAGTATGTTGGATTAGTGCTGTCGTATTTCTGCTGAGCACGGATGGCAAACATCAGTTTGTGAGTAGTTGTGATTGTGAGCATGCGCAGAAAAGTATTAATATTTTGGTAAAAGATTTTCGAAAGATCCTCTTAGTTTACTGTTTTTAATTAAAACGTGTGGTTTTTTTTTAATAATTTCATCTTCAGATTGGTAGATATGAACAACATTGACAGGTAATTATAAACCTTTTATTAGTAGTATTTTTTATCTGTTTGGGTTATCAAAATTCAACTTTAAACAGTTATGCACATTAACCTCAATTTTTAAATAAAAAGTAAGTAGTGTTCAAAATAGAAATTTAACCAGAATACTTTTAAACGTAGAATTAAATTAGATTAATTTCATATTGTGTTAGTTTGCTTTTCACTGTATGAATTGTATTTCTTTAAGTAAATACACTGTTAGGGTTATCATAAAGTTCGGAGCTTGGCCATATTTGTTTCAGTGACTACATTTTAAATTATGAAATCATCATACAATTTCTATAAATCATGCTTTATTTCAGTTGTTTCCTTTTGTAAAAACTATAACAAACAAAAGGGATGTCTATTTGGGTAATTTTGATAGTATTTATATGAAGAAGTAATTTGTGTGTGTGTGTGTCAAATTGCTACTTTGTATTTTATAAATCTATATACATAAAAGGCGACTTCTGTTTGTCTGTTTGTTTGTTTGTATAGGACGCGAAATCTTAGGAACCACGCAACAGATCGTCACGAAATTTGAATCAGACCATTCCTTCTATCGTTTTCGAACGTTTTAAGGGAAAGAGTACACCACTTTCGCTCAAATCCGATATTTTTTTGTCTTTCGTGATGCCATTCAACAGAAAAAATTAAATAAAACTTTTAACAAAAATAATTGTAACTGAAATTTTTTATTTTGTTCTGTTGCTAAATTCATAAAAACAACTATATAATTATTTTTCAAATTGAACAATGTATAATATGCAATTTATTAATCAAATAACCAAACTAAATACACTGTTAATTATTTTGTGCTTTGTTTCGACACAATAATGGTTTATGGTAGCTGCATATTTTTGGTATTCTATCGAACCATTTTCAGGTTTTAAAAAAACAAACCCGAAGAAATGGTTCAACCGATTACCCAAATTGGGGTGAAACATTTCACCACACAGCCGTAACAGCTACTATGAACTGTGGTTCTGGTGAAACTAAGAGCCAAATTTTTAACGTTGTAATA
Source organism: Hylyphantes graminicola (assembly GCA_023701765.1). NCBI lineage: Eukaryota > Metazoa > Arthropoda > Arachnida > Araneae > Linyphiidae > Hylyphantes > Hylyphantes graminicola. The sequence goes on along the minus strand of CM043115.1, from coordinate 77,337,757 downwards.
TATACCTCACAAAAATGTCATTTTGTACATAAGTATCTGTTTGAAAAAGATATCAACAAAAATAATGCAGGAAATATTTTTTTATTAATTCTAGTTGAAACACCATCACGTAAAGATATCTTGTATAACATTAAATTTTAAATACAGGTCTATTTATATTTGATTTACAGAAGATTTTGCATCAGGGAATTTGCGCGCTGGTATGCGAGTCACCAAAGAAAAGTGCCTCAGTGTTAATCCGATAAAGAAAACATTAAAAAAAAAATTTTAAGCCACATTTCTACGGCTGCACTAAATATTTTTACAAACGGATTTTTGAGTGATAAATGTAGCTGACTTACAGGTCCCGACAATCCCACTTTCTGAACTTGTTTCGAATATTTTTTTTAAATTTTGCACAAAATATTCGAAGAAATTTCAAAAAGTGGGATTATAAAGACCTGTAAGTTACCTACATTAATCATTTAAAAAAATGTTTGTAAAATTATTCTATATACAGCCGGAGAAATGTGGCTTTGAAAATATTTTTTTCCCATTGGATTAACACTGAGACACTTTGGTTTGGAGATCCGAGGTCCAGCTCGCCCATTCTCCCTTAAACTGTGCTGTCACCGAAAACCATCACCACCCACTAAGATCCTTTATAACAAATTTGTCATTAAAAACAACATTTATGAGTTTCATTTGCAATCCGTTTATGCGTCGCAGCGACACGTGAAACATCCCTTTTCGTCCTTCCCCTCGTAGCAGACGGCTGGAGGTGGTAACGGTTCTGTGGAACACCTGTAACCACACTCTGAAAAAGAAAAAAGCAGGTTCGTAACAGAATCTGTCGTCACTCAGCGCGCTTCCACACAACACTTGTGTTCAGCAGGAAAAAAGGCGCCAAACACACTATTATTATCGTTTGCTAAATTAATTCATATTTAAGGAATAAATATACAAGGTAGCCCAAAAGTAACCTAACTGTTAGTTAGGTATACAGTTATTTATACAGAAACAGTTATTTTAATGCAGGTTAAGTTTAGTTTGGTTGAATTATCGTAGTACTAGAGCTACTGGAGAGTTATTGGCGACAGGCATTGTAATAAAGAACAATAGTCAAAAGTGACAGATTTATTTACATGCATATATTTACATCTCGAAGGTGCTAAAATTGTCTACCTTCGACATTGATGCATTCATTTCCGGTGCATAGCCTGGTCGGTAAGGTCTAATTAACCGAAGACATCTCGAAACTAAACCCATCGAAGTCCACGAATTGCTACTCTTTGTTTAAGATACGCTGTAGTACGACTTCATTTTAGCCAACCAACAAAATTAAGCACGACTACGTCAAATGCCTGCTCTAAATATCCCGAAGTTCTTATCAATGGTACAACATTGACTGTTAGGCTACTTTTGGGGCACTCAGTATAATATTCCTCGATTTTTCAACAAACCAAAACACTTCATATTAACATGCAATCAACGAATCTCTTTGTGAAAATTTTTTGACTTCATTTCAAAGTCATTTGTGACGCAAAAATAAGTTTCTCTTAAATTATTATTGGAAAGAAATAAAAAATTTCGAACGATTGTGGTGAAAGACAATGGGAATTTAAGTCTAATAAATATGGCTTCTTATGCTTTTTAAATGCGCACTCAATTTTGCCGGGTTTTTTTAATTATTAAAGTACTTACAATTCGAATTTTGTTTTAAAATTTTCAATGTCATCTAATTTCGATGCGCTGAACTTTTCTGTGTATCACACATGCCTGTAGCATTTGTAGTATGGCTATGAAAGTGAGTGAGGCATACTAAACGAACATAATACACTAAAGAGCCAAAATAACTGGTATAGGCATACATCTGCAATTAAAGGTGTATAATATAAATCAAAGTTCGTCGCTATGTTCAGCAGCGTTTATGTGCTTTCTTGACAGGTTATGAAAATTGAAGGAATTTTGAAAATATCGAGGGTTGATAAATGGAATTCCATATTAATGCATCTCCGAGGTAGAGATGAATTTCGGATTTTCACTTCCGACAAATTTGCGAGTGTACAGTGAATAATCCAGTAAAACTTCAAATCTAAGACATAGTAACTTGGACCTTAATAACATCTTAGAATTACTTAGAAACATCATCATATTTTAATGAATCATAACGGATAATAATTAATACAGCTTAATTAATTTTATAAACCATTTTTAGTTCCTATAATTAAAAGGTCAATGGGTTTAAAAGAGGTCTTAGCTTCCCCCTCCCCCCCCCCCCTCTTTTCAATACCGATTTCTGAGTCGGTCTTTCAGAACCAAAGTTGAAAATACTTTCGAGAGACTGACAGACGTGAAAATGAAGTATAAAAGATAAGTTACTCATACTCATGCCATATCTTTCAGCCAAGAAGAAATTACTTTGAAAATTGGACAGTTTCCACGGAAGTCCATTACTAACAACGAAACAACATCCCAGAGGAGAATGGATTTATATTAACTTTTAAATCTCATAATCAAAATTCAGGCAGAATTTTTAACCGCAAGCTATATAATGTATATAAAACGAGATTGCATGCTAGTGGCACAGGTAATAATATTTCTCCCCAAAAAAATTAGTAACGAAAAAATATTAAGATAAAAACATACCAGGTGTTTTGGCAGTCGTACTAGAATGTCCTGAAAAGTCATATGTACACGTAAGAATAAAACATTAAAAAATATATTTTTACTTAGCTTTTATTAAAAATAAATATTATTTGAAAGGAAATATAAACAATGAGCGAAACTTTTACTTATATTTTAAATACACGAGCAATTTTCTGTATTTAGAGTTTACTTTACTTACTTAATAATACTTTTTTAAAATAATGTACTCTAATTATAAAAAGAACTTATACAATGAAAATTTCTCTGTAACTAAAAAGACATAGGTTCCATTTATTTTTTATTCTTTAGAATATGATAGCCTTTACTTAATGATTCAGATAAACAAAATATTACTATCTCCCAATTTAAAGAAAACTAGAGGCGAAGTAACACTACGATTAAAACTCAATAAAAAAAAGTTAAAGTAATTATGTGCCCTATTTGTAAGAGTGATTTCTTCAAAACCTAAAAAGTTATATGGCATCTACTATTTACTCATGCACGATTTAATAAAAACTTTATTTAGACGTTTGGTAGGTACTTGCAACTCGAGTATTAAATTTAAAATCCGCAGCTCTTTCGAGTTCGAGTTGTAGAGTGGTTTAAGACGAACATACGAACACATCTTTGAAAACAAATTTTTTAACATCCGTTACCCTCCAAAACGTGAAGGAAGCACGAAATCTTCATTTCGGATGTTTACCACATCGCAGTGGATTACATTTACATTATATTTAATACTAGCAGTATGGTCCCGTCTTACTGGGAACCCGTTAACTTCGCATTGCTTCCTTTTAGAGGCATGCTTACTTGTGAAAATACACTCAAAAAATTCGTGTTGACGCATGCGCACTTAAGAAAGCAAACACTTATAGAGGATGAAGCAGCCTTAGGGCGAGCGCATATCTCAACCAAACTCAATCAATCAAACAAATAGAGGATGGCGTCAAGTCCCCGTTTCGGCCCCGGTCCATGTATTTTCAAGCCCTGTTATGGTCCCGCAATCCCACGTGGATGACGTTTTTTTAAAAAACTAATTATATTAATTAAAATTTTCAATCAAATATGAAAAAACTAAGTCTCAGGTGCACACGTAGGTATTAAAAGGAACTATATTAAAAATTTCGAATTTTTTAGAGCAGTCTAAGTAGGTCTTTTGCGATCCACAGACATACACACAGACACACAGACAGACTCTTTCTTTTATTATTATAGATTAAGCAATTGAAAGTAGAAATGAATCTTTTTTTTTGTCTAGTTAAATAATGACTTACCGTGTTTCTTATGACCTCCTGCTAAAGCGCAAGTTGTAAGGAGGCACAACAAAAATGCTACAAAAATTACTCTCATGGTTGAATACGAAAATCGAAACTTGTACAACCAAAAATATTTTCCTGTATTAATTTATTTTCAAATCGTAGCGCTGCTATTTCTTATTAAAAAGAAAACCAATAAAACAAGGAAATCGGTCAGTACACTATATTTTATTGCTAATTGTATAATAAAACTTTTAGGTTTATTGTTACTCAATACTTGAATTACAACAGAACGTACATAAATTGGGTTAGATCAGCTGAAAGGAAATCATAGGCAACTATAATTTCGCTGTGCTTGTAAAATAAAATTGTAATATCATTTATATAAATTCTTTGTGGTAGTGTTTTAATAAATGGACATATCTAGCACTGAAATCATGCGTGATAAACACTCTTTCAGAAATAACAATTTTATTTTTGACGATTCATGAATCCTCAAGCATCATTTCGATAATTTTGAGGATTGTTTCGTCGAACTATCATGTGACTTTTGAGTAACGCGAATCCTCACTTTTACGATCGTGATTTGACGATTCTGTATCTTGATTTTAGGAAACTGAATCTCATTGTTGTACTCACATGCTCAAAAATGACGAAATATTTCTTTAGATTAGACGCCAGTCAAATCCTCATAAAAATGACGATTCAAATTTCCGCACTTTCCAACTCGGAGCATTTGCCAGTAACGGAATCGTCAAAATTAAGGAAAATTTCGTCGTTTTTGGGCATTCATTTTTTGGAGTGAAAGCTAAATGCAAATCTCCCAGAGTAGAGACAATCAACTTTGAATATCATTAATCAGATTTATATGTACTTAAAACTAACTAAGTTAATTTTTGGAGACATGTTTATTTTTTTCAACTTCTATAGTGTACTATTTGTATTGAAACTCTCTTTAAGGACGATAACTTTTTATTTAGGGACAACACAAAAGTATCAGACAATTTACACGTAGAATTCTGGAGATTTACGACAAAGATGTTTAGCAGTCACATTTTTCTCAAGTTCTGACAAACGCGTTGCCAAAGCGAACGCCCGAATCTTTTACATTCCTTTTCACTTCAGTTTATAAAAAAAAGTCATTACGAAAATAATTATATACAGGAAATAATGTACGTCATTACAATAGATGAAATAGTAAATTTCAACAATGGTTACCGACAGTCATTATGAAATGTTGAAAATGTATAAAATCTAATAGTTATTATTAAAAAAAATTACTGGTTAGAAAATTACATAAATGCAGGAACTATGGTAAAAGTTTGATTTCTGTCCAATTATCAACCCGGGGTGTCACTCGCAGGAATCGCAAAAATGATAACAGGAGCGTTATTTCATCTGAAACAACCTTCTTCGTCCAAAGATCGAACGGCCATGTCCATGGTGACGACACAGCTACGTCAAGCATTTTATTCTACCCCATGAAAAAAACAACGCTCTGCCCAAGCATCATCTGGGATATACACTGCTCAAAACAATAAAGGTGACCACTTTGCGTTCTTTTGTTAACCCTTTCTGTTCCACCTTTTAATTTTGTGCTTTAGATGCCTAACAAAGTTTGAAAATATCATGAAAAATTTGATATTAATGGGTAGATTTGTGATTTGATTCTACAAAACTGAAATTGTTTTGTATTAGCTAGTAGAAAATCCAATATAATTTTTCTTTTTTTATATAAAACTAGCAGTATGGTCCCGCCTTACTGGGAACCCGTTAACTTCGCATTGCTTCCTTTTAGAGGCATACTTACCTTATGAAAATACACTCAAAATTAAAACAAAATTAAATTCGTGTTTTCGCATGCGCACCTAAAAGAGCAAACACTAATAGAGGATGAAGCAGCCCTAGGGCGAGCGCATATCTCAATCAAACTAATAGAGGATGAAGCAGCCCTAGGGCGAGCGCATATCTCAATCAAACTAATAGAGGATGGCGTCAAGCCCCCGTTTCGGCCCGGACCATGTATTTTCAAGCCCTGTTATGGTCCCGCAATCCCACGTGGATGACGTTTCTTTGAAACTAATTATATGAATTAAAAATGTCAATCAAATATGAAAAATCTAAGCCTCAGGTGCACACGTAGGTATTAAAAGGAATCTATATTAAAAATTTCGAATTTTTTAGAGCACTCTGAGTAGGTCTTTTGCGATCCACAGACATACACACAGACAGACACACAGACTCTTTCTTTTATTATTATAGATGACGTAATATCATATTTTTCTTCAGCACAAAATATTTTTATTGTAGTCATGTTTGCTATATTTGGGAAACAATATAACAATATACGATATAAAGTACAAAAGCTTAACTCATATCACCAAAATCGGGAACAATAATTCCTGAATATGAAGATAATTCATTAGGTTTAAAAACTCGGACGCAAATGCGTATATTCGGGGCTATAACAAACCATTGATGCCCTCAAAAATTGGAACATTATTCTCAAAAATCGAGAAGCCAATTGGAACCATTTCATTTGTTTATGTATTATTATTAGGTTGATAAAATTCGACCTAAGAGGCCTCTGACTGGAAAAAAATGAGCTAATAAGTTTATAAATTAATATATGTATGTTTTTAAAGTTATCCAGCGTAAATCTGAAGTTTGATAACTCAAAAATAGCAACGAATGCGTCTCAAAATAATAAAATTAACTCCACTTGTAGCGAAATTATTTCATTATTTTGTGCGGAAATATTCCACGAGAGTATTTGTTTAATTTTCTCTCGACGACTTGTCTATCATCTCGCGCAGTTCTATCTTTTTGAAATTCAGTTTGTCTTTGGCGTTTAAAAAGTTAGTTAGGTTTTTGGCTCTTAAGAATTTAATAAAAGTTTCTATCTTTTGAATTCTGTCATTTATGTCCACAGTATTATAAAGTAACATTACTATAAATTGGCGCTCCAACTCGTGGCCCGATCTACGATATTTGAATTTAGTTATTTGGTGAACTTTGAACTTGTAGAAAGAAGTTAGCTTATTTTCAACGGAAGGTAACGATGCAAGATGGCTACTTTTCAACGGTTCGCTTAAAGAAGTTCGTCGATTGGGATATTAAATAACGGCATCACCCGATGTTAAATGCTGATGTATAGCACACAATAGAAGAAAGATAAGTAAAATCCTTTTACCTTTTTCTTGCTAATTGAGAACTCAGGAACTAAAGGTAATTGAATTATCCAATTCAAATTTCGTTTAGGAACATTTTAGTACCTGAAGAAGATTATTTTAGAATCCCTGATAATTTTAATGAGTTTATAGTGAATTGTTACTTATACGTGGTCATACGTGCAACAAGAAGGATTTTTTTTTCTGAACTATTTGATAGCATATAAGATTTATATTTACGCCATGTCATTCTTTGCGAAAGCAAAAAAGTCGGATTTGCAAAGATTAGCCGAGGACTTAAATATAGAGTATGATGTGACTAACAAAGTCATAGAAATAAAAAACAACATTCAGCAAAGTGAAGTTTATAAAGAGGAACTGGAATATGTGAAATCGCTTCTTGAAGAAATCATCTTAGAAAGAATTGCTAAAGAAAAAGAGGAAAGAATTGCTAAAGAAAAAGAAGAAAAACTTGAACAAGAACGATTGAATCTTGAAAAAGAACGATCATTCGAACTGGAAAAACTGAGATTGCAATCTCATTTGGAAAATCCAAATTCTTCATCGGGTTCCGCTTTGTCAAACGACACCGAGTTTTCAAAATTTGGATTCGAAAAGTTAATTCCTAGCTTCGATGCAAAAAGTGATGATATCAGTTTATTCCTGAACCTGTTCGAAAGACAGTTAACATTTTTAAAGATACCAGTCACAAAGTGGGTTGTGTATTTGGTCGGTCTTCTCCCAAAAGACATTGCTAAACTTATTGCTCAAGAAAGCGAAGAAAATGTTCAAGATTACGACTATGTGAAGCAAATACTTTTAAAGCGTTTTAAGATGAGTGCCGAGAAGTTTCGCCAGTTGTTCACACAACATCGCAAAAGTCCTGACACTACGTGGCGTGATTTCTACTTTGATTTGCAGAATTTTTTTGACGGATGGATATCAGGACTTGGCATTACAGAGTTTAAACCTCTGTGTGACTTGGTGATCAGTGATCAAATTAAGCGTCGCGTTCCACCCGATGTCCGAGACCATTTCCTGGACAACTGGTCGGATTTGGTAAATCCTATTGAACTTGCGAATAAGTTGGACTCTTACGACGAAGTTAGAAGCGTAAGGCAAAAGGCTACATCTCAAGAGCCTAAGAGGAATGAATTTCCGAAGTGTCGTCAAGGTAACGAGTTTAACCGAAATTCCAAACCTGGTCAGCAAAAAACGAAAACGTTCCCCTCTAACCCTAGAAATGAAACTTTAAATGTGGAAAGACCAACTGTCAGTTGTTATGGATGTGGCAGAATAGGAGTGATTAAAACTAAATGTCCCACCTGTTCACCAGGAAGAGATGAAAAGTTTGCTGTCAACTTCTTGACCATGCACGCCTACCACACAACAAACTCACCACTGGCTTTGATTGACACCAACATATCAGGAGTAAATGCTCGAGTTTGTGCAGACACTGGCGCTTCCAGATCGGTCGCTGGGGAGATCTTATATTCCTGTCTGCTGAACAATGGTGTAAAATTCCAACCCACAAAGATTGCGATGACATTGGCAAATGGATGCAAGTCTACGGAAGAAGCGTACACCGCCAAGGTGAACATTAGGGTGGAAGATAAATCTGTACCATTAGATATTCTTGCTCTGCCAAGAGCAAAAGGAAATCGAACTCTGCTTGGGACGGACTTCCTAGAAAAGACTGGTATCGTACTCAACATGAAGAACAAAAATTGGCACTTCTGTGAGAACCCAAAGCGGAAGATTCACTTCCAAGAAGATATACCGGTAAGCCTTTTACGGCCAATAGAAGCTGTTCCAGAACCAGAAGTCCTGCAACAAGATGTCCTTAAATCGGACGTCCTGCCTGAAGACATAGCAGCGTCCCAGATTGAAGAGGTTGAGCCACCAATCAAAGGTCAACTTCGAGAAGAGGAAGGACAAGGCTTGCCTCCTAAGCAGCGAACCCAATTGAACAAGTTAATAATGGAGTTCCAGGATACCTTCAATTCAGGGGGAGGTCCTACACCATATCTGGAGCATCGTATTGACACCGGAAATGCGCCCCCGGTGGCCACTATACCGTATCGCATGTCACCCGCGCGCCGGGAGGTGCTCAAGAAGGAATTGGACTCTCTTCTTGCCTCTGGAATTATAGAAGAGTGCGACTCACCATATGCGGCACCAGTTGTGCTGATACCTAAACCGAATGGAGAATTCCGCTTATGTGTAGATTACAGGAAATTAAATTCCGTCACGAAAGCTGATCCTTACCCATTACCGAGGATGGATGACCTGCTACAAAAAGCCTCAGAGACTAACTATATGTCTACCATCGATCTAAAAGCTGGTTACCATCAGGTCAAGATGTATCCACCAGATAAGGACAAAACAGCTTTTGTTTGCGTCTTTGGAGTTTATCGCTTCACTCGAATGCCTTTCGGATTGAAAACCGCTCCAGCAACTTTCCAAAGATTGATAGACATTTTCAGAAATGGGCTAAAGGTCAATACTTTAGCTTACTTGGATGACATAATTGTCATGTCCCCAACGTTTGAACAACATCTCGAGGATTTGCGCCAAGTATTCAAAAGACTTCAACAATTCAAGTTACAAGCAAATCGGGAAAAGTGTCACTTCGTTTGTCAAAAGGTCAAATACCTTGGACATTACATCACAAGTTCCGGAATTGAAGTTGATCCTGCCAAGGTGTCAGCCATTATGGATATTCCACCTCCGAAGAATGTAAAGCAGGTTCAATCATTTCTACAGACATGCAGTTGGTACCGAAGATTCATAGCTAACTTTGCTGGAATATCAAAACCACTGAGCAATCTCACACGAAAACGAACTGCCTGGACATGGGGTTCGGAAGAGCAGAACAGCTTTGATACCTTAAAGAAAAGCCTGACTTCATCACCAGTCCTTAAACAACTAGACGAGAGTCAACCATTCCTTCTGAGAACGGATGCATCAGCCTATGCTTTGGGAGCTGTCCTTAGTCAAGGTCAGGGTTCGGAAGAACACCCAATAGAATATGCAAGTCGCCTTCTTAATACAGCTGAGAGAAATTACTCAACCACTGAAAGAGAAGCGCTAGCCGTCGTCTGGGCATTAGAGAAGTTTAGAGGATACATCGAAGGTGCTGAAATCCGGGTTGTTTCGGATCATCAACCGCTGAAGTGGCTCTTGAGCTTGAAAACTCCAACAGGACGTCTAGCTCGTTGGGCCCTACAAATACAATCATTCAACTTAAAGCTTGAATACGTGCCTGGAAAAGCAAATGTAGTTGCGGATATGCTATCTCGACCTCAGTGCACACATGGTGAAGTAGAGTGCGAGTCCTGTGCTGTTATGGTAGACCTCCCCACCAGGTCGCCTAAAGACATTAGGGAACAACAACTCAAAGATGAAAACTTGAAGACAATAATAGAGACTTTTGAACAAAGTTCCAAGAACGAGAATTTCCTTAATTGGACGAATCGTGGTTACCTCATGACCCAAGGAGTGCTCTACAGATACTCACCAGATTCTGACTCAGAAGAAGCGCAGTTGGTAGTACCCAAACAAGAATGGGATAACATTCTAAAAGAACATCATGATGCTCCAACCGCTGGTCACTATGGTGAAGAGGGAACATTTCAGAGGATCTCCAAAAGATACTACTGGTCAGGAATGAGAACCTACATCTCCAACTACGTCAAGAAATGCCCTGATTGCAGTCGGTATAAAGCCGAAAATCAGAAACCGGCTGGACTTTTAAGAACACCAGTGTATTCCCAGCGTTTTGAGACTTTGGCAATTGATCTTTTTGGCCCTCTACCAGAAACACCAGATGGGAAAAAATGGATATTCATCGTGGAGGATACAGCAACGAGATGGGTAGAACTTTTTGCATTACAAGAAGCCACAGCCCGAGAGTGTGCTATAACCTTACTAGAAGAAGTAATTTTAAGATACGGACTACCGAGACGTCTCATCTCTGACAATGGCTCTCAGTTCGTCAGTGCGGTGATGCAGCAAATCTGTAATCTATTGGATATTGCTCAAATTCTTACTCCAGTTTATTGCCCTCAAGCTAACCCAGTTGAGAGGAAAAATAGAGATCTAAAACCTCGTATTGCTATCCTAGTTGGAAGCGGCATTCACACAGCTTGGTCCGAAAAACTTCCAGTGATTCGTTTTGCCATGAATTCTGCTCAATGCTCCTCAACAGGATATTCTGCTGCCTTCCTACAATTTGGAAGAGAAATGCGCACACCTGACGACGTGAATCACGACTTACGGAGTGTAATTCACAACGACAACTTCGTAGCGGAAATCACACCATACTTGTGTAAGTTTGCAAATTTGAGTCAGGAAATAAGAGACCAAGTGGAGGAAAAACAAGATCAGCGAAAAGAGTATGCAGACAAAAAGCGCAGAGATGCAGTGCAGTACGCTCCTGGTGATAAAGTCTGGGTCTCCACTCATCCTATAAGCAGCAGAGCTAACAAGAAATCTGCCAAGTTCATGCCACGACGCGACGGACCGTATATAGTGAAGACCCAACGTTCGCTAACCAGCTATGAAGTGGCAAATCCAGAAAATCCGGACGTGCCATTAGGAGTGTACCACACATCCGCTCTACGCCCGTGCCTTGAGGCTCACGACTACGGGAGCCCTGTAAACCCTCTACGCAAGAGAGGCCGTCCCAAGAAAAACTGAACTAAGACAATCTTGCTGGATCCTTGCCGGGACGTCGGCGAATCCAGAGGGGGAGTCTGTAGCGAAATTATTTCATTATTTTGTGCGGAAATATTCCACGAGAGTATTTGTTTAATTTTCTCTCGACGACTTGTCTATCATCTCGCGCAGTTCTATCTTTTTGAAATTCAGTTTGTCTTTGGCGTTTAAAAAGTTAGTTAGGTTTTTGGCTCTTAAGAATTTAATAAAAGTTTCTATCTTTTGAATTCTGTCATTTATGTCCACAGTATTATAAAGTAACATTACTATACACTTTTATTGTTAATCTAAATAGGTTAATATTAATTTGTTAACCAAGAAGTTTCTAAGTTGTTGGCATCAGAAAATAGTACTTAATATTATACTTGAAGGGTTGATGGATACAACCAAATTGAAATTGTGTTATATTAGTTGGTAGAAAATCCTACCTATTGATTTCTGTCATAATAATTCTGTCATACGCCTTGATCACACTCAGTAATAAAATTAAATTAAAATAAACTCTCTGGATAATCTCCGATGGAAATAGTTGTGGGACTAATTTAAAACTTATTGTATCAATTTCTGTTTTTGTGGTTTTACAAAATTAAATCTTAAAGAAACGAAACATAATGAATAACTAGGTTCTATTTTTACCCTAAATACCTAGGGAATAGGTAAGGGAAAGAAAGAAATATATGTAAGTAAAAATGTCGTATTCAATACAATACCACTTTTCTGGATGGGAAAACCTTGGACACGCATGTCATGCGATTACGTGGCATGTAAAAGATTCCTGGAGGGCCCATTTGGCTTGGGTTCTCTCGGCAAAATCAAATCTCAGCATACTCTAACATCCACAGAGAGCTCAGATTCATTGTAATCTGCGCGTCAAAATTGTTAGCGATAGTCGCCTAGATGGTGCCACAAAAAAAAATGTCTCTCAGTTCTGTGGAATATGCCGATTTTACAATGGCTTGACCTAAAATATTGCAGCCCCAATAGAGAAAAAAAGTACAAAAATTTAGGAAAAAATATACAGACAAAGTGTTTGCAGATTTTTTTTTTTTATTCAGTGCATTGCATATCTCTGAATTTTATTTGCAGGAAACTTTGCTGGCTAAAACAATTCAACCTGACGTGACACTCACACTGCACGAACATCCAACGACACAACCATTGCCGTCCTTCGTTTCTTTACAAACTTTTCCTTTTTGAGGTGATACATCACATTGCACCTTTACATTACGACACTCTGAAAAATAAAAAAAAATAAAATAATAAATTAACCCTCGAATGCAGGGCCGGGGTTCTAAATAGGCTAAGTAGGCTGTAGCCTAGAGCGGCAAATTTTCAGGGGCGGCAAATTTTACGAAAAAATTCCGGCATTCGGCAATATTTTTAAGGATGCTAACATTTTTTAAGAATGAAAACAAATAATTTACATTAATGTGTAAATCGTAAACATATATATGATAACTAATATTTAGTAGTAAACATGGTAGCTGCGAGGCTAATTGCACCCTTTCCCACTGGATTTGGAAGTTGAACGAAATATAGAGCAGTTTAAAAAAATTCGTATATTACTTCGCTTTTGACTTAGAGTGTAAAGGTACATAAATAATTCTAATATGTTGAAAGTAAATACATAGCTATAAAAACTATATCTGGCGGCAAATCGATCGAAGCCTACAGGCGGCAAATCTTTAAACCCAGCCCTGCTCGAATGCATACAGGGTGGTTATAAAATAACGCTCGCTATTCGGAGTGTTCTGTAGCTTGAATGAATAATCCAAATGCAACAAACATTGAGACACTTACTAATCAAGAAGGGGGAAAAGAATGGAATCATAAAAAAGGAACTCGTCACTTGATCAGGGTTCTAAATTACGTGGCGTAATTGGATGTGTTGGCCGTAATTAGCCATAATTGGCTATGCCTCGTAATTTAGAACCTTGGTCAAGAGACGAGTTTGTTTTTTATGATTCTATTCTTTTTCGAAAAAAAGAAACTCGTCTCTTAATGAGGATTCTAAATTACGAGGCGTAATTAGCTGTGTTTGCCGTAATTGACCATAATTGACGACGCCTAGTATTTTAGAACCCTGGTCAAGAGACGAGTTTGTTTTTTGTGATTATTCTTTTTAATAATTATTTTTTAGGATCCTTCTTTATAATTATTTTTTAGGATTCTGTATTTTTTTTATTCCATTTTTCCCCCTTCTTGATTTGTGTCTCAATTTTTGATGCATTTGGATTATTCATTCAACCTACAGACCACTCCGAATAGCGAGCGTTATTTTATAACCACCCTGTACTTTTGTCGTCTGGCAACAAGTAACAATCCACTTTATTATATTAAATTAGAGCTCCCTCTCGACAAATTTGTGTTTTTTCATCGATTACATTCCATTTTGAAGTTTTAGTTACTAATATTCCTCATAGATGACAGTAGTAAAACTGCATTCAAAATTAAAGGGTAAAGTTATTAACTCGTGTGAAATTACGTTGGCAGTATTCAAAACATAATAATATTAGTACTAAATACAAAATTGTTTTGAAAAATAAATTCTAGCTTAAAAGGGTTATTTTGAATTATATTTAGTTGTTTTGTAGTCATTATTATCAAAATTGAAATTGTGTAGTTGGTTTTTATCAGATGGAAAGAATTTTAAAAATTGAAATAATTTAAATTCTAATGCAGTTAAATTTTTTTCAGTATTTTTCACATAATGTATGAGTATTAAAGATACATATATATGTTTTCTTGACGAAAAAAAATTAATTCATGCATCAGTTAAACTATGTCAAAACTTTGACTTTCTGATTCTAAGTAAGTGTAATTCCCTATTCAACTTTAAGGCAAAGTCGATCTTCGTAACGTCAAGCTATACGTCCGTTTAGGATTGTCAGCTTTTTCGAAGAAAGTATTTGAAGTGCATAGTCAACTATACTTTTTAAGTACCGAACAGGTTTCGTTCCTTTATTTAGGAACAGCCGACAACCCGAACCGGACAAATAGTTTGGCGTCACAGAAAGCTTCAGTGATTTAGCCATGGTATTGATTGGTTTCTTAAAATTCTACCATTTTTAACACGTCGGATGCTGAGGACGCGCGAGCGCGTCCGGTGGTTCCGATTCATCGATAACAGCACATTCTGATAAAATTCGTAGTACTATTTCGCCAACCGTTCTTAAGAGTTCAAGTTCGTTTGATTACTTGATAAACATGGTGGTGTAGTGGTTACACGAACTAGTATTCCAAGATGTTACTGATGAATTTCCACACATAAATTTTAAAGCTTATGCAGCTTTTGTGTTATTTCGAAGTTTATATTTTTCCTATTGATAACAAATATAATAATACAGCCATAATTCTGTAGGGATGTTAACACGTTGACTGCCAGTCACTTTGAGTTAGATTTATAGTTAATGCCCTCACGTGGAATTAGATTATACCCAGATGCCAACATAATTATTATAAGAAATATATTCAAAAATAGTTAAATAATACTTAATCACATATTTATCTTTTATAACTTTTCATTGAAGAATTTTATAATTACGTGCCAGCGCGTGATTGGCCCTGAAAGGTCAAATTTATCGCCACTGTCACTGTTATAACTAAAATCACTTGGGTTCTCTTCTGATAATTCAGCCAACAAATTTACAATTTCGTTACTTGTAATAGCCTTGTTATTGTGATTTTTTCTTCTTTTGGGAAGCGAAGGCCCAGCACCACCATCTGAACGACTCATCACAAAATTCCTTTTTCAATTTTTTTTATTAATTTTGTAACCAATATCGTGTCAAGTGTAGGGCGACCAGACACCAAACATACTGCATTTCGCAGTGCAGTTTAGTTTGTTATTGTTCGATTCCCACCTTTGCCCTGGGTGTAATTACTTTCTCTGTGTCAGTAAAAATCCTTTTTGTGTCGGTCTCACTTGACAAAGGCTTATAAGCGGGTCTATGACCAAGCACACAAGCCGGAATTGTATATGTACCCTACCCTAGTTTGTAATTGGCTAATTCCACGTAACTGTAGTGTAAGTCACGATTTAAGATGAGATCAAAAGATTTTTTAATTAAAAAAATAAATCAATTTAAATCAAGTGCATTACATTTAGTTATAATGGGTGTAGATCAACTATTCCACAATTTTTTTTCATTTAATGTTAAAAGTTGTAGTGATAATCACTTTTTACAATCGTCGAATCACATTACAGACAGGATAATTTTGCAATTCCCCTCTTCAACTATCTAGCTATAAAAAAAGGCAACTAGTCTATCACATTTTTTTATTTAAAAAAAACCCAAAAAAATAAGAGTTAGGAAAATTTATTGATATTTCATAGTAAAAAAAATCATCGAAACGAGTCTGGTTATTGGCTTTCAATTCAATAATTAGACACAGATAATTATCTGGTTGGAGAAGTCCAGGAACATTTTCTCGTTTTTGTTTTTTTTTGTTTTTTTTTTTTTTTGACTAGCTGCCGGGTAGCTTCAGTTAGCGACGTTAATTCAACCTAACCTTGTAATGTTAAGACCTCAAACTAAGATTTTTACTTTTTCGAAAATGAAGAAGAGTTAGTTTATTTCCATCGTAACGAACTGGTTTTAGAAACAGTATGTTCTTCTACTTCACATCAGCCTCTATCGATGAACATTTTCCATCGTTATCGCCGCAGCCAAAGTGTTAAGCAACCAATCGCTTCTGCCGATGAAATAGCGCAGTTGGTTTGCGCACTATGATATGATTAGCATGGATCCTCTTATCGTGGGTTCGAGATCGCACCGAAGATATATATCCCAAGTTATTTTCACAAAGCGGCTCAGTGACTGAGAGGTTAAACCTGTCCGCCTCGTAAGTCTAATGTCGCGGGTTCGAGCCCCGGCTGAGTCGTTTTATTTTGTGGATGAGAAAATTCTGGGCACTCATGTCACATGATAATGTGGCATATAAAAGTTCCCTGAAAGGCCCATTTGGCCGGGTTCTCTCGGCATACTTTAGATCCACAGAGCATCCACAGAGAGCTCGGATTCATTGTAATCTGTGCGTCAAAATTGGTAGCGAGAGTCGCCTAGATGGTGCCACAAAAAAAAGTTCTAGGGAATGTGACGAGTCTGCAAAGGCTTTACCGCCGATGTGCAGCCCCATTAGAGAAAAAAAAAGTTTTTTTTTTTTTCAAATATATGACTATACATTATTAATTATGGACATACATGTCCTTAAATTTGAGAGCAATGTAATCGAAGCTATTTGTAAACCAGTGAAGTTCTGGAAAATGATAATCTATTTTTTACATTTCATTGGCTTTAACCAAAGTTGACGTTGAATTTTCATTCATAAATTTTAAGACATTTGTACTGCAACTGTGTATTCGCTAAACACTTGCAATCAAATATTTTGTAATATAGAATTTCAGCAAAAAAAACTTTATACATACTTGGGTTTGCTGTAGTTGTTGCAGGAGGCTTAGTAGTTGTTGGTGCAGCCGTAGTACTCCCTGAAAATAAATCGTATGCACAAATTAGATACAGTCGAACTTCATTAACCCGAACTCGCTAAACACGAAATTTCGCTTGAGAGGAACAAGAAAGCAATTCCCCGGCTTATAAAGCTTCGAGCTAATGCTAAAAATTCCTTAAACGCGAAATCGCAACAAAGTCCAAATGCCGCTTAACATAAACAAAAAAAAATTAGAATTTGCTTTTTTTTTCCTTAGTAATTCAAAGTTTCAAGGAACAAATGAAGCTAAACATTTAGAAACAAGCGACAAGCGAATATTATAAAAAATTAATTGGCTTCCACTTCTGAGAACATCATGAGATCTCCCATGATTCGTCAGTTTCAATCCAATTGCTGATCCTTAGATTTTTCCTAAATTTTCTATGCTATTTACTGCTCCAAATGAACTTTATTAATTGCATTACTAATTTTATACATGTATTATTAGTGTATTACATTATACAATTAGAATAGGCTTTTTTTAACTATTCTCTGGTTTAAAGTTAAAAAAAATTCCTGACGTGTTAACATGAAATTCGTTTAACGCAAAATGTTTCAGTATTCCCTTCAAGTTCGTACTTCCCCCTCGTTCGTTTTTTTTTTTAGAATGATAACCCACCAAAACGCGTATAAAACACCAAGTCTCAATTTCAGATTCTTGAACCTATCTCAGTACTTTCATTATCTTATACTTCATATTAGGTAATTGAAAGTAATAAAGTAACAAAAGCACATACCAGCCGGCGCGGGCGTAGTCGTCTCTTGAGTCAAAACGCAAGATGCGAGAAGGCACACCAAAAATACAACGAAAAGGACCCTCATGGTTGCTAGTGGCACGAAATCACAAACTTGTATGACCAAAAACTGAGTTGTACTAAACTCTCCTATGAACTATGTTTTTCTTTTAAGAATGTGGTGTAGCTGTGATGATCGTAAAAAGAATAAACTTAAACAACATAAAATTTATCCAATAATTGAATCTACTCCGTTTTTAAAGGCAATGTAAGTAATAAAAGAAAAACTTATTGATTTGAGGGTATTTTATACTTTAAGTTTATATAAAAACAAAAATTCTATTATTTCAGCTTGAAATCTGTATTTTGGAAGCGTCATAAAAAATCGTAATTTAGAAATTGCACTACATAGCTGGAGTACACTTACACCAAAATGGTATAAGGTAACACCATAAAATATAGTACTTGTGGCCACAAGAAGGAGTAAAAAAGACACCGGAAATGACTTACTTTGTTATCATTCTTAAATGAACAAATTGGGAGGTTTCTGACAATGAAGATTTTTACCTATTCTTCGAAATAAATGTCAATAAATACAAAATAAGTGACAAACTTAGCAAGGTGTGAGAAATATTTACTTGTTACATAACTTATATTACATATATTTACAGAGTATATAACTTTATTATAAACATCTTCTTTCTCTTGTTTTATTCACAGCCCAAAGGAAAATCACAGCATCTAATAGGGTTTGCACACACAAACCGCATTTTCACAATATTCAACGTACTAAACAAAAGCTTTTTACATACAGAATATGTAACATATAAATTCATAACACATAAAATAGTGAAATGTTACTATATCTCACTTAAGCATTATAACAATAAACAAATGTAGATTTTTATGATTAACTTCAAATTACTAGCTGTTTTTGTAAAAGTAAAAAATATTCCTTAAAATAATACAGTTATCACAAACTTAAAAACTAAGTACATTTAATTTAAAGTTCTCAATGGTTATCAAGTTACTCTTTGGTACAAATCAACAATGCTTATAAAATTCAAATTGTTCAAAAAAGAAGTTCAGAAATTAACATATAAATAAAAAATAATTGCAAAATAACACCTTTATGTTTATTTAATCAATTATTCTGATTTGAGATCATTTATAAATACATTTAAAGCTTAATAAATATCATTCTACATTAGGACAAAACACACATCTAAACTGAGATTTTTAAGTAATAAGTAAAACGTACAACACATCATACTGGATAGTATAAAACTGGCAGTTTTTCTTAGATCTTTAAATAATCACATTTCACATGTAATTGGAAGTTTTTAATTAAGTTGTTTTAAAATAATCTTCTAAATAATAAGTTGATTTAAAAAAAGTTAAATCATAGCCTTTTACAATAAAATGTCTTTTCCAGCCAAAAAAATATCGTTGGAAGGATTTTTAACAAATTTCTTTCACGTCACTGAAATTACGTCTATGTTTGAAAGCGCCACCTATAATGATACCGAAGAGGCAACAACAGTGTAAAAAGCTGACTGGCTGAAACGAATATACATTTAATTGAAGGAGGCTGTGGTTTTAAGTAAAGTAATTTGTACAAAACTACTTTTCAGAAAACATTTCCAATATTTGACACCTTATAATAAATAAAAACTTTCTCTTTACATAATACAACCTTCAATGTGAGGAATCAAAGTTACAGCTAACTATGCTATTTTAAGTAATTCGTAATATTGCATTATAAAAATAGGTTTCCTATAGGTGTGGTTTTGGAGTCACATTAAACATATCTTGATATGTCAAATGTGACTAGGATACAATCATGCATGAAATAGTGAAGAAAAATTTACATCAAAATCATTTTTGATGATTAAGGTAATTATTCTACACAAATTAATGAAACTTTCATTAAACATGCAAAAACTAATTACTCGAAATATTAATTCATTCGTTTCTTAATCACAAATGAAGGACTTAGTTGCAAAATTCACTAATTAAGATATAGTGTCCAGTCCGTTAATTGAAGACCTCATCATATTGAATTTACGATTTTCAAAAGTCGGCAATGAAAGAATCGGACCCTATATCATAGTTTTACTTTAGAGAGTGCGAGTTTTTCAACTAGGCGCTTCAAAAGAACGATCAGTGTTACTATAAAGTACTTCAGATCCAATATTACGTCCTTTAATAGACTTGGTATAAAATTATTAAAACACGTAAATATTAAGCTTATTTAACTATTTTACAAAACCGTTCTTTCAAGCATTTTGTGAAAACAGTTAGGATTTAAGAAACAAATCTTTGTAAAGAAATGTAGTGATAAGAGTATGTAGTAACTATTAAAAATGCATGCAAAATAAGAGCTGTATCGTATGTATCGAATATAAACGTTTACACTGATTGCCAAGTTTCACAAACACGTCAAAAATACGTCTTTGCAATAGCGGATGACGTCAATATGACTGAAAATAAAGTCCTGATAAAGTCTTTTAAGATGTCTTAAATGTTGAACAAATAGTGATGGCGTAATTGAAACTTGTTTAAAGACGTCAATATGGCGTACTATTAGTTTCCGTAAGATTTTTAGAAGTCTTTCAATGAAATTGATTCCTACTAACACCACTTCAGTCATAACTTCAAAACTCTGAATATAACAATCTGTTATTGTAATCAATCAGTATTTTAAATTTAACTTTGAATTTTTATTTAAAATCTAATGTATTGAAAGTAATAAAAAATAATTTAAATAAGGATGTATTTTATTAAATAAAGAGTGTTAAATGTATTTCATTTGGTGCAACGTGGACTGCTCCAAACAGACAAAATTTATTCAAATAATATTGCTTCCAATAATACTTCCATTTTTTTAAAGACTTCCGTTTCTTTTAATTTGAATAACATCACTTTTTAATTATTTTAATAGTGTCAGAGACGTTTTAATGACGTATTATCTAGAAGCATCTCAAATTGATATCAGGAAGATGTCAATACGATCTTAAGTGCCACTAGAACTGTGAAACTTGGAATAATGATTAATAATACTCTCTTTCTTTACAGGTATAAGTATAAATCTCTTTACATTCATTATTATATTGCTTATGTATACACATGCGCGTCCATCATATACCCGTAAGTGGGTCATGAATCAGACAGAAACATTAACATGCTCTTCGAATGTACAAGTGGATTACAGGAAAGGATCGCAGAAACTTGGTACCAATGATGGTACGATGCTTCTGGTAATTGAGCTTCAAAGCTCTTGCCGAACAATCTCGAATTGTTTGTCTAACACATTGAGCTAGAAGAAAAGTGGAGGGAGGTGTGTGATTCACTGAACAGGGCAGCAAACGAGCCGGTTCAATAACGAAACGCGGAGGAATACACGGCACTAGAAACGAACGGGGCAGAAAACCTAGAAACTTGCCTATTTCGCCATTGGGTTAGTCTTCGCTGGTTCATCGTTAGTGATCCACATGGTTATTTCTTTAAAAAATTGGAAATTAAAGTTAAAGAAAGTTAATTTCTTTTGAACTAAAATTGTTGAAATACATTTAGGAGCCCAAGCCAATATGACAGAGGGGTCTCACACAAGCATTATATACAAGAGTAGGGAAAGTAGCCCTTTACGCCTCTGCTGCCCTGTTCGCTCAAAAGGATGCAGGTGGGTTTTCGGCTTGCTGACACTTCACTCCAGTTTCCCTTTTAGCTCAATGCTGAAGGATGACAATCATTTTGTTATGACTAGAAAACACTCGTAGCATTTGCTGAAAATATTACAACCCTTGTCCGCCAAAAGGTACCTCAAGGTGAAGACTAAGTTGCTTCGCTTTATGTTCTACAATATTTGTTAAAACCTAGATGACTGTTAATAAAGCAGTAATAAATCTGCGTCATCTAGCGGGGATGTTTTTTGAGGTTGCGTGTGCGGCGGACCCCTGCACATTCTTATTTGCCATGCAAACACAATCTAAAAAGTAAATCAAGAACTTGGTTATAGTTGCAACAAATCATCAAAAAATTCAAACTCCGTACAAACACAAAAATGCAATTTTCGCAATCCAATTTCTATTCGAGTGAAACATTTTTCAATTATGAACATAACCTTCAGATTGAATCAAATCATAAAATTCTTCCTCAATAGACAAGGGTCCAATGTTCTATATGATTACATTGGACTCCAGGCCCTTTAACAACTAATGAAACGATATGAAATGCGTTTATTTTCGTGTGTTTCAATATTTTCTCTGTTTGCACATATGTCCCTGGACCAGTTATTTTTTTTCCAAAACATGTTTTCGAGATTTGTTTCGCAAGAGAGAGATCATTGTCAAACACATGGTTTTATCCCGTTGGCTGGCTGCTTACACACACAGCTCATTTCTTCGGATTTTTATTAACGCCGTGTGTCTAAGCTCTCATTGACTTAACACAGACACTTCTGGCCATGCGGCTGTTTGATGCGGGGAAAATATCGCCAGCTTAAAAGTATCCCAAAAAAGTCACAAACCCATTTTAAAACTAAATAACATGAGAAATTGAAGTGATTCCTGTGGATTGTAATCAACAGTAAGGCGAAATTTAGTACTGTCAAATGTGACACAGTAGGCGCGTTTACATGAGCCATCGAATCCATGGATTGAAGAGCGAACTCGGCAATTTTTCCCTCTTGGGGATTTTCTCCCAGACAGAACCGGAATTGCCGGGTTCATTTGGGGGTTTTGCAAACCCTCCAATGAAGGAGGGTTTGTTGTTTCATACTACGGATTCGGCCACAGACTATCATTTGGGTTGGAATTCCAGCTCGACCTCCTTATCCGATAATGGGGATTTTGACATTCCATAGATTCTATGGCTCATGTAAACGCGCCTAGTTTGGTGCAATTATTTAAAATTTTGTAGAAAAGATTTCTAAGACAAAAACAAATGGGTTGTCTCCTGTATTTCAATCCACAAGTATTAATTTCAACGTTGGCCTGATTCTCTAGTCATTCAATTTTAAAATGATAATGTTTTTTCTTTGACACCCGTTACAGATTATGTATACACAACTGTATAAAACTGCCTGAAATCCGCACGCTGTTAATAAACTCTATAGAGGCTTCGATAACCCATTGTCTGCCAAAAGGATCCTCAAGGCGGAGATGAGTTATCTCGGCTTATATACTACCATTAACGTTGCAATCTGGAATAGTGGTAGGAAAATGTAATGTATGTGGTATGAAATAGTGGTAGCGTCACCTAGTTGATGATGGAATATTGAGGTTGCGTGTGTGGTAACCGCCCACAAACTCTATAAATAAAACTCACAGAAAAGTTTCTGATGCGACTTAATTTAACGATTGAGCAAATTGGTGAATGCGTCCATTTTATTTTCACTGCTTACGTCTCATTTCAAAATGTTCGTATAACTCGTTTTTGATAGGTTAATATTTTATTATATTTCTGTTTTAAATTCTTTTTGAAATATTTCAAAAGATCTTCATAATTTTTTTTTCTCTAATGGGGCTGCAACATTGGCGGAGGAGCCTTTGCAGACGCGGCATATTCCCCAGAAATAAGAGCCATTTTTTTGGTGGCACCATGTAGTCGTCTCTCACTACCAATTTCGCCGCACAGATTACAATGAATCTGAGCTTTCTGTGGATGTTAAAGTATGCCGAGATTTAATTTTGCCAAGAGCACCCATGCCAAAATGGGCCCTCCAGGGATCTTTTACATGCCACATAATCATATGACATGTGTGAACAAGATTTTCCCATCCAGGAAATCCGACGACTCAGCCGGAGCTCGAACCGCGATCTTGGGCTTACGTGGCAGACACATTTTGACCGCTCAGCCACTGAGCCAATATTAAAGTAAGAAATAAGTCTTAATCATTTAAATTTTACAAAACCTATGCATATTCTCCCGTAGACAGGTAAACTGCTGTTTAATTACTCGGACCGTTCTTGTAAGCACTCAACAACTCTAGCCTGCAATAAAGTATGCTATAGTTAAACTCATAGTTCCCTTGCACGGAAGCCACGACCATGGGCGGAGCTATAAAACGCGCGAAACAATCAGATGAAGACAAACTAAAACGGCTGAAATTTTCTCTTCATCTGATTGCTCCACACGCTTTATAGCTCCATCCATGATCGTGGCTTCTGTGCAAGGGAACTATGAGTTCAACTATAAAAGACTAGTTTTTTCAAGCCAAAAATGTCCGATTCATTGTTATGGTTACTGCAATTATACCATGTTTTTGTCCAACGGCAGTATTGTAAGAAAAATTTCAAACCTAGATGGACATAACCGTCTTTAAGAGGGATTGTCAGTCCCATATAGCTAAATTGCATTAGTTTTGGAATCACAAATTCAGCATAAGTATTGCTTTGCCATGCTAGGCCCTTTTTTTTCAGGTAGGTAGACTAACCAGTGAATGGACGTTTAAGACGTCACGTTCGCCAGTTAATGAACACCAGGATATAATGACCAGGACAACCAACCATTGCAGATAGCTTCCTACTACATGGGAGGAAGTCAGTGTTGCCAATCCATCTAGTGGAATGATTTTCAATCCTTATTTTTTTAATTATATTTACGTTCATTATTATGTTCATTATTATGTTATTATTATGTTCATTCACTGGGACCTGTTCACTCACTGGTCAGTCTACCCTAAAGGAATTAACATAAACATCGAAATGAAACAAATTTGAAACGAAAATTTTATCTAGCTATTTAATTTATATCAAGTTTAAAAATGCCAAAAATATTCAGCAGATGGCGACACTATTTTAAAATTTCTATCAATAAATAACCGGATCGTATTTTCTTTTCAATTTTGTTTTAAATTAATGTTATGATGACTAATATACGTGGTGAAAATGGGATAACAAGGCAAAGCGATTTTTTTTCAAAAGTTGTCATTTCAGAACAAATGCATTAGCTCTATGCGACTGACAGACAGTAGTTCTTATCTAACTTCCGGTTTCCGCATATCAGGCAACTTTATCGAAGTGTATGGGAGATCTTGCGATGAACGTGAGCACGTGCTTCAACGGGGGGTTGTTTAAAAGGTGTTCACACGTGTTGCACGAACTCCGGGTTGAGGAACGAGAAGCCGAAGAACTCTGTCTGGTCGAGGTTCATCATGAACAGCTTGTCGGTGGGCGTCAGGTCCGTCTTCTCGTTGGTGAACTGGCGGTCGAAGTTGCTCACGTCTTTCCTGTGTTTCTGTGGGGGCAAAAACAAGTAGGTTTGTAACGGAATGTGTCACTCAGTCCGCTTCCAAGCAACATTTGAGTTCAACTGGAAAAAAGTCGCCAAAAACAATGTTTATTCTATAAATAACATTTACACACTTAATTTGGATAATTACATTTAGTTTATTTCGAAAATGCAATAATTATTGAAGAATTAATTGTAAAAATTAATTTGTATTTCAAAGAACAAATATGTAATATTCCTCTCTTTTAAATAGAACCGAAACATTTGAAGAGAACAGGGGAAGAACCGCTTTATTTCGTAGAAGGCTTTCCTTAATAGCCTCTTTGGGGATGATAGCGAGAAATCGCCTAAACTGGTGTAAAGAAACGGGTTACTCGCTTTGTTTATCTTTTGCGGCAAGCCTGATTCACACTAGAGATCAGTGGATATACGAGTCACACGTTTGTACCACGAAAGAAAAACCGTTTTCATGTCGCCAATATCCGCCAAGCAGACACAATTGCGGAAAGACTCTAAAAATATCAAGCGGTTCTTCCCCTGTACTCTTCATTTCATATCAACATACAAAGAATCTCTTAGTGAAATATATTTGACGATTATAAAACCTTCCACATTTTACGTTATAAACGTAAAGTGGAAGCTAAAAAGAATAAAATTAACGCTTAGACCTGCGTACCAACTGTGGCTTTTATCAATGTTAATTCAGCCAACTTTCCGGTTTTAATTAGGTTATAACCATTAGCCGGATACCCAATACCAAAAGAAAGTTTAATGTTTCCGCTTTCTTAACTCCAGCAATGGGTTGACAGGGAAATTCAGAAAGTATTTAAAAATCTTGTATTCCCTGGTTATATTCTTAAAACTAAAGGGAGAAATTCACTCCTATAGAAAAAGTGCATTTTCGACACCGGAAAGAAGTGAAAACTAACTCAGACCGAATTAAAATCGCTCGTTTGTTTGAAGAGGGTAAATTCCGAGATTATAATAAATAAAATATTGTTAAAATACTTTCTGTATAAGAATTGCTCTTTTGTTATTAAACATTTCACAAATAATTCCTTGCATTTTCAAGCCATATCCGTTTAAGTTGGAATTCGCCTTTTGACAACACATTTTGTAACCTTGAAATAGCCCAAATTAACGTAAATTAAAATGTTCAGTACATACGGTTACAAATTCCAGGTATAATTCGTTTGTTATAAATCAGATGGCGAAACGTTCCTTAAGAGTGCTCATGTAATCTCAAGGTATTTGGAATAATAGGAAGAAAAACAAAATATTTCATGACCAACACATGAACTTAAGGAATTCGAATTTTGCAATGAACTATTTCGTGTATATTTCCTCATTAAATTTAAAAACAATCACAAAATATTTTTTATGTAAATATTGAAGCCACAAATCATGAAGTCTATGTGTAATTAGGCATTCGTGCATTTCCTTTCGTGAAAATTAAATAACATTATGGATCAAAACTTACAAAAACTAGGGGTGTGAAACACTACACGACTTTCGGTTACCCCACGCAATTATAGATATTAGATACGATCGAATTTGCTTTAAGATTTGTGCAAGAATTTATTGGTTTTCACTAGTGCTTTCCACCCTTAAAAAATTCTATAACCCTTTACTTACTAACTTATCCCTCTTGCAACTCCATCGCTGGAGCTTAGGGCCTCATAACAGTTTAAGACCGAGCCATCACGATTCAGGTGTCGACTCGTCACTTGACTGTGGTTCTAAAATACGACGCCCGTTGCCCATAGCCCTCGTGTAGCTCTAGTGCGAGCGACGATTTTCAAAACCTAACCCTCTATCACGATCGTGCTGGTATAAAAAGAATGTTCACGCTTTTCAAACATATCGATACCGAAGCAGCTGACTTGTACCATTCGTTATTTGTATAAAAAAAATGAATATATTTTTAAGGAGTTGCGGGGCATTGATGCTGTTTAAGGCATTTTTCTGATGAAACTCTAAAATTTAGCATCATAAACTTAAATTAGCGCCACCTGATAGCCGGTCTTAAAGGGATAACAGCTACGCTTTGCGACATGCGCGTTATTATTGAAAGCCTTATTATGACGTCCGTCAGATATTAGGAACTCGCATACCCAATTTTAAGTCTATAGCTCATTTAGTTCGAGCTGTAGAGTGGAGAGGGGCTGTGGAGCTCAGTCGGTAAGACGCTTGGCTTGCATTGGAAAGGTACCAGGTTCAGGTCCGGGCATTACCAAATAACTGCCGACCTATAAAACGGTCTGTGGAGTCATGTCCAACAAATATACCCCGTATAGAGGCGGGGTGCACGTTAAAAACTCTCCATGTAAGAAGTTGCTTGGGGTGTCTACTCAGATGTTGGATCGTCACTCGTCGCCAACATCCCTTGGGTAGCTCTAGTGCTACGTTTATTCTAATCATCCATAGTGGGTCTAGTATGACTAGGGAATCCCAGTAAGCACCCCCAAACAAGCTCGGTAATCGTTTTATTGACAACAGAATGGATGAGTTTGCTTTTAAGCTATTGGGGTTTGCTTTTCAGCTATTTGATTCGTATACGAATCTGGGTCGACAACATAGAATAAGATAACCACCACCTCATCACCACGAGAAATAAAGGTATATTTGGGATTTATTTAGTTTTATTATTAGTTATTAAGAGGGATTGTGTGTCAGTCCCCCACAGAGCTAAAGCATTAATTTTGGAATCACAACTTCCATAGAAGTATTGCTTTGCCAGGTTAGCCCTATTTCCCATAGATATAGGAATCAATAAAACATCTAAACGAAACAAATTTGAAATGAAAATGCTAGTTATTTAATTACATATTTTTGAAATTTAAAAAATCCCCAAATTCCCAGCAGATGGCGACACGATTTTAAAACTTAATTAATTAATTAATTAATTAATAAATAGCCGGATGCTATTATCTTTTAATTTTTTTTAATTGGTATTATGAGATGATTCCCATACGTTTTGAAAACGGGATAACATGCTTTTGCAAAAGTTGTGATCTCAAAACTGATGCATTAGCTCTATGGGACTGACAGTAACTCTTAAATTTTTGAATTGACAAACGTTTTCTGCTCACTATTTTTGGTTTGAAGGGTGGCTGAACTTCTCTGTTCTCTATCTTGTTCCAGTCGATGCGCCGGAAGAACGGGTGGATTCGGATGTCCTCCTCCCCGTGTGAGCTGCAGCCCAGACGCTTCATCGGATTTTTCGTCAAAAACTAAAAGAAGAAATAAAAAGAGTGATACATACTTATAGCTAAACTCATACACTCTTAAAACGAACGAGCGATTTTAACTCAGTCTGTTTAATTTTCACTCCTCCAATGTCGAAAATGCAGTTCCCCTCTTGGAGTGGATCCTTTGTTTAGTTAAAACTCCGACAGGATCACTCCAAACGAGTGATTTTAACTCAGTCTGAGTTAATATTCACTCCTTTCCAGTGTCGAAAATGCACTTCTCCAACTGGAGTAGATTTCACTCTTTTGTTTTAAGAGTGTACACTCTCAGAAATAACACTTTTATTTTTGACGATTCATGAATCCTCAAGCCTCATTTCGTTAATTTTGAGGATTGTTTCGTCAAACTGTCACGTGACTTTTGAGTAAACGCGAATCCTCACTTTTACGATCGTGATTTGACGATTCTGTATCTTGATTTTGGGGAAACTGAATCTCATTGTTGTACTCACATGCTCAAAAGGGACGAAATATTTCTTTAGATTAGACGACATTCAAATCCTCATAAAAATGACGATTCAAATTTCCTCACTTTGAGGAAACGAAAACTCGGAGCATTTGCCAGTAATGGAATCGTCAAAATTAAGGAAAATTTCTTTGTTGTTGAGCATTTATTTTTTAGAGTGTAGTTTTCTTGCACAGAAGCAATCAAGTGAAGACAAAATAAAACGGCTGAAATTTTCTCTTCATCTGATTGCTCCGCGCGTTTTACAACTTCGCCCATGGTCGTGGCTTCCGTGCAAGGGAACTTTGCGTTTAACTATAGATGCATCGGAAAATAAAATTATAAAAAGTTGCAGCAAAATACCACGACAGCCCACACCCTTGGCTATGAACCGAAAAAAAGTTCCAATCCAGAACAAGATGGCGCCAAATGAAAACAACAATGGCGGTAAGTATTTAGGTTTACCATACCTAGTGTGTAAAAGTAGTGTTGATGGTGCAATTATCACCAACCAAAATAATTCGTAGGAAAAAAAGGGCCTTATTAGGATCCAACAAAAGTTTGTGAACAGGGCATGCATTAAAGATTTGCCTCCTGTAGGCTACGATTGATTTGCCGTCAGATATAGTTTTTTTCACTAATTTTTCATATTAGAATCAACTATGTACATTTGAAATCGAAAGCGAAATAATAGGTGAATTTTTTTAAACTGTTCTATTATTTGTGTTTCAACTTCCAATGGGGGGGGGGAGAGACTCTAATTACCCTCGCAGCTATAATGTTTACTACTAAATATTAGTACTATATATACGTTTATGGTTTAGACGTTAATGTAAGTTACTTGTTTCTTTTCAAAAATATTAGTATTTTTATAATATTTTTTCTGTCGAATGCCGCTTTAATTGCTCGCAAAATTTGCCGCCCCAAAAAATTCGCCGCTCTAGGCTACAGACTATACTTAGCCTATTTAGAAATCCGGCCCTGTGTGTAAAAAGATGCTATACCAATAAAAAAAAACTTCAAAAAAGATTGATTTCTAAAACTGGGGTAAGCGCATTTTAAATAATAATTCATCGTTAGTAAGTATTTCAGAAAGTATTAAAATCAGTCAGAACATTGTCTCTATAAAATATGTACATTTTTGCACCCAAATTGCGCCCAAAACTGCTATTTTAACTGTGTATATACTTGGATAAATCACTTTCGTTCTATTAAAAAAAATTACCTATCTTTACTTTAGGTATTTGCAATTTTGTATATAAAATTATTTAATGAATTCTGGTGTTCTATACGTTTCACGTGCACATTTCATATGCTCATTTCATAATGCATTTTTTGAGACTCAAAGACGTTTTTTAATGTTTTTGTATAAAACTACTTTCATATAGGGTAGACTGACCAGTGAGTGAACAGGCCCCAGTGAATGAACATTTGGTAAATAATTTTTTTTTTTAAATATTGAAAATCATTCCACTATATGGGTAGGCAGGGCAGCACTGACTTCCTCCCATGTAGTAGGAAGCTATCTGACAATGGTTGATTGTCCTGGTCATTATAACCTAGGTGTTCATTCACTGGCGAACGTGACGTCTTAACCCTTTCAGTCCCAAAAATTTACTACACTACAGAAACATCTGATATTCACAAAATAAGCTTATTTTTGGTCAAATATACGAATTCCATAAGAAAAAAAATCCATTGAATTTTTTATATGGTTTTTGAAACAATGCAAAAATTCTTTAACTGTGGAAAACAGCAAAATAAAAAATATATATATATTACCTAAAAACACTTCGAGTTATATATTTTAAGGTATCTGACCATATTATCAAAAAAAATTTAGTAATTATTTTAACCGAAATAGTTTAAATTGTGTTTTAAATATGTGGAACTGAAGTGAACTTATCAAAAATCAGGAGAAACGCTTGTTAGCTATTTTCTGAATAAAACAAGAAGTTCTTAAAGAACTAAAATAGCCTACTTTCCTGTTACTTAAATACTTACTAAAATTCTTATCTTGAAAAAACTAGGTTCGTAACAGTAAGTGACATCAACAACCGTTTTTCCACCTTAAATTCTAAAATAAATTTCACTAAACACAGCACTAAACACAGCTTTATTTGCAGTTATAAATAAGTATTTAATTTTTCGTAGAACAAAAACCAAAAAACTACTCCTCAATAAACATTTACTTGCTAAATTCGGCTAGTTTCATTTATTTTATTTCGAAAATTAAATAATTATTACTTAAATCGTTTGCAAAAAGTTATAAATATATTTTAAAGAATAAATATGTAATATTCCTCGCTTTTAAATAGAATGAAAACAATTTATATCAACATAAAGAGATCTCGTAGTGAAATATATATTTGACGTCATCTTAAATTGATCGATGTCTCAAAAATACATTTATTTTAATTTATTGTCTAAAAGAATTAAAGTTTCTCAAGCGATTGTTGCTATGGCAATGGTGGTTTAATTCTAATAAAAATGGCTTCCTATGCTTTCTAAATGAGCATTAAACTTTGCAGTTTTTTTAAATAATTGAAGTACTTAGAATTCGAATTATTTTATGAAATTTTCAATGTATTCTCATTTCGATGCGCTGAATTTTTTGACGTATCTCACTTGGCCGTGGCATTTCTAGTTAAATTCAGCGATTTAAATGACTCGAAATTGAATTTCAATGCAAGTTCAATGGGAAATTCGTCGACAAATAGTCGATTTATGTCCGTCCTATCGTACAGACAGACAGACAAAAAGTATGAAAGTTGGGTGTCTGAGGTTATACCTTTCTAATAAAAAAAGAATTTTTAAGATCGGATGGATAGAACCGATTTTGGAAGGGGGGTACGGACAGACGGACAGACGGACGGACAGACAGATAGACGGACGGACGGACGGACATCGACCGCATGTCAATACCTACTTTTTTATTTATTTTTTTTAATTCTTCGAATTAAAAAAAAAAGAAAAGTAGGCTAAAAATAGTTCTTCTATTGGGATTAATGTAAAATATTGTCTGATAGAATAGAGTGTGAAGAATCGAATGATGTGTGTTTGGATGTCTAACGGGACATAAACATTTGGAAAAAAATATTGAAAGTGATGATGCCAAATGGCATCACTGGGACTGAAAGGGTTAAACGTTCATTCACTGGTTAGTCTACCCTAGTATATATATGCAAAATATATAAAGGGAAATTGACCCACCCCCTTGCAAGCTTCTTTTGCTTCTTTGGAGAGCGATTTCGGGTAGGATACGTTGTGGTCTGTGATGGAGGCGAACAGCTCCTCTTCGTCCTCGCCATCGAACGGAGGCTGCGAACCAAAAAAATCTGTTAAACATCAAAGCACAACTAAAAACGCCACTTTTCCTTTTCGAATAAAAATTTCGCCAAACGGAATCTTTAGCCACAAAAAACAGTATATATATTTAAAGGACTACAGTATACAAATTTGAAGGACTACACTACGGTACACACATTTAAGCCGCTACAGTTTACATATTTAAAGGACTACAGTATACACATTTAAAGGTCTACAGTATACACATTTAAAGAACTACAGCATACACATTTAAAAGTCGACAGTATACACATTTAAAGGACTACAGTATACACATTTAAAGGACTACAGCATACACATTTAAGGCACTACAGTTTTCATTTAAACAATCATACATTACACTACAATCATACATTTAAAGGACTACAGTATACACATTTGAAGGACTACAGTATACACATTTGAAGGACTACAGTATGCACATTTAAAGGACTACAGTATACACATTTAAAGGACTACAGTAAACACATTTAAAGGACTACAGTATACACATTTAAAGGACTACAGTATACACATTTAATGGACTACAGTATACACATTTAAGGCACTACAGTATACATTTAAACATTCATACATTACACTACAATCATACATTTAAAGTATTACAGTATACAAATTTAAAGGACTACAGTACACACATATAAGCCACCACAGTATACAAATTTAAAAGACTACAGTATACGCACTTAAAGGACTACAGTATACCCATTTGAAGGACTTAAGTACATACATTTAAGGCACTACAGTACACTCATTTAAAGGATTACGGTATACATACTAAAAGTTTACCCTTGCTGCGAGGGTAGTATATTTTAGCGACTTTAACTTTTCTGTTTTACGGGCACAAATCTCTCCTAACGGAATTTTGGCGATAAACGGAATACACAGTATACACAGTTAAAGGTTAAAGGTCACCATTGGTAACATACCGTTTGGCGAAGGTTCTACATTTTTGGAGACTGGTACTTTTCCGCTTCGCAGATGAAGATCTCGCCAACCGGAAGTTTTGGCGACAAAACACAGTATAAATGGTTAACTTACCGGATCACATCATACACAGTTAGAGGTTACTATTATAAATATTCCGTTTGGCGACGGTTGTACATTTTTGGCGACTTCATCGCTTGCACCCGTGAAATGTAAAAATACTCAATAAGTAACGTTTCATTAAGCAATTAATAAAGCAAAGTTGGCTAAAATTGAAAATTGGTTTTTAAAAAAATAATAGTTCTTACCTGTCCTACCAGCATTTCGTATAGCAGGACTCCATATGCCCACCAGTCTACAGACTTCCCGTAAGGTTGATATAAAATTATCTAAAAATAAGCAAAAATAAGTTATATTTTACAAATAAGGCAATTAAGCAGTAATTAATGGTTTTAATAACGTAAAATTATTTTAAATTTATTAATTTATCATTAATGTTAGATGATACTTTACGGTTTCTCCAAAAAATTTATTTACAACAATTTTCTATATAGTTTAAAATTCTCATGGAGCAATATTGCAATGTTTCTTAAGTATTTTCCATTTTTTTTTCCAATAATATGTATATTAAGGTAAGGTAGAGTAAGGTATTAAAATAATATATTTTTATTGATGTATAACTTCCTTCTTTTCTGTCAATATTATAAACAAATACATATTTTTTAGATTTCCTTTAAAATAATCATTAAAATCTCTGCAATAAGATGGATTATCAAAATCAGCCATACTTTTATATGGCAATTTCAGACTGCAATAAAAACTTTGCCTTAACTTGCTAAACTGATTACACTCCTTGCCTTGTCCTTCCAACTTGAGTTGGGTAAATAGAAATATGCTATGGAGAAGATAATTCCGCGGATGTAAAGAGTCCTATAAATAATTTGTGAATCCATCCAGAAAACGTGTTTAAAACATTAATTTCGTTTAAGGTCAAACAGATTTGAATATTATTTGAGAAAATTTGGCAAATTTATCGGAATGAAAGTGTATTTTGGTTAAATTATATTCAGATCATTTTGCATGTAAATATTGCCTTACAAGAGTTTCCAACTAACGGACCAACAGCGCTTTTCCCTCTTCCTTTTTACTCTTTGTTTTTACCCAAGTTAGGTTGGCACGGAGTGTACTTGTTTTTTCTAAACCATTTGCTAACTCTTTTGTACAGCTGGGGAAAAAAAAACGAATCACCCCTCGTTTCTCGGTTTCTTGGTTGCTATTGGAGGATTGCTCAAGGAATTTTGTGTAAGGTGTCAATTTTCAGGAAATAGCGTGAGGAATTGAGAACTGGCAACAAAAATTGCAATAGGGGTCGTCTACATATTAAAATGAGTACCAACTTTGAAATTTCCAATAGCAACACCCAATTTTTTTTACATAAAAATGTTCAGCACCTTCAAAATACCCCATGTATAAAAAAGAATGATTTATTTTGCATTATTTGCTGAGATATTAAAGCTTTAATTTTGAACTCGCTTAGGGGCAAATCTCCTAAGTGAAAAAAGGTCATATTTTGGTTGTGTCTTTTTAAAACGACAAGCTAAAAAGGGTTAGCATAATCTCGCCAACGGATGCTAGAATTTTACTTTCTGCAGTAATATCGGTATTTTTCGAATGTTTTTTTTAAATGTTGGATTTTAAAATTCAGAAATGAAATAAAGGTTAGAAGATGAAAAGTTTTAATTTTAAATTTAAATTTAGTCGCATATACGGGTTATTTATAACGAACAGATTTTCAAATGCTATTAGTTACAATCAGATTGAAAAACATGATTATTACTCTTATGTTTTAAACTTTTTATGCAAATTTTTGTTTCATTCACATTGTTTCAAAAAGTTTGTTTAAAATTCGTCGCACTCTATCGATAATATCGGTCCAGTGGCTTAGGGGTAGTGCTTATTTCGCATTGCCACGCCACAGGTCCGGGGATTGAATCCTGGATTGGGCGAGGTCCACCCATCCTTTCATACCTTAAGTGGGTCGATAAATTGGGGACCAAGCATGCTTGGGGAACTAAACGCTGGGGGTTCCGAGTGAGGCTTTCCACATTACTGGGACATATGCCTTGCACCCCAGGGCTCTTGTATCACGAAAGCTGAAATGGGCACGGCAGGCTCTGGCCCACTAATGAACTGTTGCACCGAGGAGTTTAGTTTTTTAACGGTAAACCACGTATTGCAAATTGAGGGTTACGACCTTAACACGGTATTTAAGGAAAGCAAAATAAAATTACTCAGAATGATTTGGTAATGATTTTTAACCAACGCAGTAGGCACTAATCATTTTAAATAATTAATGTGGGAACAATCAAATGTATTTATAACCGAATTCCAATAATATTCTAGGGTATTTAATTTTTAATATTAAACACACTTTTTGAAATTGTATTGGAAAAAACATACATTTAAAAATATAGTAACCGATATAATTTAATCTAAATTATACAAACAAAATACATTGTATGCACTTGAAATAAGAAAAGATTTTTGGACATTTGACAGAAATTGATAATTTCAATAAACATTTACCAACAAACGCTTTTTAATCACCAAACGAAAATGCAATTTAATATCAAATTTGCCGAGTAATTTTTTACACGGTCCCCAAAATTCGTCTTTTTCAGTTTTTTTACAATAACTCGGCAAATAATTGTTATTGAATTATAAAATTCGGGATTTTGTTTCTACTTGATCTACTTTATCGATTTATGTAAAAAAAAATTGGGGTTGCTATTCATGTTTTATTTTTTCTTATTTAAATTTAAATAAAAAATTATTAAAAAATAAAAATTGATGAAAAAAACATGTGTGATTTGTTTTTGGAAAATTAAGAAGTATATAATGAAAAAAAAATCTTTGTTTTATTCTTTTTATTTGTAGAGGTATGAATAAAAGTTTGTGAAACTTTTTTAACATTATGGGCGTTCAACTTTGAATACTTATATCTCAGCAAATAATGCAGAATAAATAATTCTTTTTTATACATGGGGTATTTTGAAGGTGCTGAACATTTTTATGTAAAAAAAATGGGTGTTGCCATTGGAATTTTCAAGGTTGGTACTCATTTTAATATGTAGACGACCCCTATTACAATTTTTGTTGCCAGTTCTCAATTCCTTACAATATTTCATGAAAATTGACACCTTACTCAAAAGTCCTTGATCAATAGCCGCCGAGAAACGAGGGGTGATTCGTTTTTTTTTTTTTCCCCAGCTGTACTATATGTACTATTTACCAAGTTTCGCTTTAAAATTAAATAAACAATTATTAAAAAAATTAAATTAAATGAACTAATTATTAATTTTTTTAATTAAATGAACAATTATTTAAAAAAAATTCAAAACATTAATACAATAATTAAGTGCTATTCATCCACATCTTCTCATCTAAATGAGCTCTACTAGTTTGTTAGGTATAGAAACATGGATAAAAATGTTTCTCGATAAATAATAATAAATCTATATAATAATAATGTACCTCCGGTGCGATATAATCCGGTGTACCACAAAACGTCTTCGTTGTTTTATCTCCAACGATATTCTCCTTACACATGCCGAAATCTGCTATTTTCACGTGTCCGTCCGAATCCAGCAAGACGTTGTCAAGTTTTAAGTCTCTGAAATGTTAATTGCACGTATATTTAGGGTAGACATTCTAAGTAAAATTGTGAAAAAAAATCTATTTCAATTTAATGATTTATACAAAGTTTTTTTTAGTTGAATCCCAATGAAAACCTATTTGGATTTCTGTTAAACCTGATTTTTAAAAAAAAATTCAAAATTTATGTTACATCCGGGACTTATTCCGTAATTTATTAAAGAAAGAACATTTTACTTGAAAACAGAATCATTTAATCTAGAATCCTTAACGATTGTTAAAAAAAAAGTTTTCAGTGAAATTATTATTAATCGTTTTCTAAAGAAAAGTTTAAAATATTTGTGGCAAACTTCTAACCTCAGCATTTATTTCAGTATTTGTCCTCACCTGTAAACGACCCCTCGATTGTGCAGAAAAAACATCCCGATGGCTATTTCAGCAGCATAAAACCTGAAATGAAAGGGTTTCACATACACTTCTTATTAATATCCATCACAAGGTACATTTCATGTGTAATAAATAGGTTATTTATTATACATGATTATATGTACATGCATATTATTTAACCGCCATTAATGGGACTGCGAGGGTAAAAGGTTGAGCGAAAATTTGCTAATCCCGGAAAAAGTGAAATAAATTATATTTGATAGCTTTTGCTTTTATTTATTTAGCTTACATTTATATTGCTTATATTTAGATTGATTTACATTTGATTGTACCATTTATACAATGATGATATTCGCCTTATAAATAGATGCACAATGGGAGCAATATGTTATTTAATGTATTAGAGCATTACTAGTTACATAGCATTGAAAAAGTAAACAAAAAATACAATTTTGTTGAAGAAAATCGACTCTTTGTCGCATAGTTCGGCCATGTTTTTATCAGCATCATATGAGAACCGAAACTATAATATCGGACCAAAACAGTTAGTTTTTCAGCTTTTTTTTTTACATTGAATGGATGAAAAAGTTTGCTCGGTTAAAGCAGCGATCCGATTAAACCGAGGCCGGTTAAGAGGGTGGATTTTATGTATAGAAAAATGAGAGTTTGAGAGAAAGGAAGGGGCTCACACTGCCACAGGTTCCTTGAATTTGCCGCACTGTTGAATCTGAAACATGAGGTCGCCACCGTTCACGTACTCCATCACGAAGTACAGTCGGTCCTGCGGAAATAAAGATCAAGTAAGCTGCAACAATAGTTATTTAAGCAACAAGTGTCGAAAATAACACTTCATTAAGCGACTGGCTTTTATTTCACGAGTGAGGTACGAGCGAGTGAAATAATGACAAGACCTTAATAAAGTATTATTTGGCACGTGCTTGCTTACAATATTTTTTATAATAACGTGCAAAAGCGAGAAATTTGTGTTCTTATTTTTGTCTTATTTAATTTCTTTAAATAATTTTCGTAGACCTTGTAGTTTCCATGGAAATATTAGAAAATGCAAAAGTAATGAACCAATAGAAATAAGTGAGTTTCATGACCATTTAGTTTCCATGGAGATATTCATGACATCATTTTGTTTTTCTACCAATCAGATACTCTTATTTACTTTCCCGCACTAGTGCCGAATATCTCATTTTCGCCACTGTCTGTGACGTAAGCACGTAAAGTGCCATTTTCGAAACGATTTATGAATGAATATGATATAAAAAAGTGAACTTTTTTGCACGGTGTTTTAAAAAATTATTTACGTTTGTACCATTACCGGTATAAGTACCGTGCCCAACGTTGTAATATTATACACTGTAACAATGGCATTTTTACAGGAAATACTGCAGAAAATACAATATAATTTACAGCGATAATCTGTTTATTTTCCACGAACAATTTGTAATATTAACACAAAAGCTGTTTTTTAGCGTACAAATTGTAAAGAAAAGCAAAATTTTACATCCTTC
The DNA here is from genome assembly GCA_023701765.1 of Hylyphantes graminicola. Lineage (NCBI taxonomy): Eukaryota > Metazoa > Arthropoda > Arachnida > Araneae > Linyphiidae > Hylyphantes > Hylyphantes graminicola. The sequence goes on along the minus strand of CM043115.1, from coordinate 77,298,995 downwards.
CTGCCGGAAATGGAGCACCCGGTCACTCCAGTGGTATTACTGACTTAGTATGTCGGCGCGGCTACGTATACTCGGTATTAGTACATACACATCAGTCATATTCCGTGGGGTAGACACGACAAAATCAACAACATTCCAATTTAATCTACTCCTACAGTCTCAAGCATAACTTGTACAGGGTGAGGCAAACAAAACCGGCCCCGAGATGGAGATTAGAATACGACAGAAATGTTGCCAAGTCTAAAACCAATACAAAAACAGGCTTACTCACTGAAGCTATTGATCGCTTCAATATTAAGCCCAAGCAAACGCTTGGCGACTCATATGCCGGCAACTACGCTACGCTTTTAAGGGGTCATAGGAGTCTTAAAAATGTGCAAAAAAGGTACTACAAAGCATAGTTTGATCTTTCTTGTAATTTTTTAACTACTCAATTTATAAGTATATTTGTTATATGTAATTCTATAAGCTTTATTTATATAAAGCAAATTTTAAAATTTATGAAACTTTAGCCAAAACTAAAATAAATTATATTAAACATAAAGTTATTTGAACACATTGTGATTAGGCTTGCGCGGCAAATTTTGAGGTCAAAATTGAAAAAAATGACCTAGAAAATGACTTTATATTGTACAAATATGTACAAACAAAGACTTATACCTAAATTCTCAGCTCAATTTTAATTGGAAATTATTTTAAAAACTTTTTCTAAAAAAAAATAATAAAATTTTTAAAATTTTGATTTAATTTTTTTAAAAATAATTTCTTATTAAAATTGAGCTGAGAATTTAGGTATAAGTCTTTGTTTATACATATTTGTACAATATAAAGTCATTTTCTTGGTCATTTTTTCAATTTTGACCTCAAAATTTGCCGCGCAAGCCTAATCACAATGTGTTCAAATAGCTTTATGTTTAATATCATTTATTTTAGTTTTGGCTAAAGTTTCATAAATTTTAAAATTTGTCTTATATTAAATAAATCTTATAGAATTACATATAAAAAAATTATAGTACTTATATATTGAGTAGTTAAAAAATTACATGAAAGATCAAACTATACTTTGTAGTACCTTCTTTGCACATTTTTAAGACTCCTATGACCCCTTAAAAGCTAGTTGAAATGGAATATAAACAAGGTTAGTAGAACTGATCAAGATTTAGTGATTATTTGATTGTTTCGATCGTTATTTATCCTAGAGAATCGGACCTTTTTGTATTTGGTAATACAAAACATTCTAAATTGATTGCAAGACCCTAAATTTGCATTATGGGACGTCTTCATACAATACGAACTAAGATCTGAATTCGCCACTAGTCTATGAGTAGCTCTAATGTGAAACTAATCCGATCCAACCAATGCAAAAACAGGTTTCAGGCGGCTTCAAGAGTTTTTCTCGCCAAGCATTTTAACGTATTCCCATCTCTAGCTCGGGGCCGGTTTTGTTTACCTCACCCTGTATAATAAATTTAACTTTAAAAAAATTAAAACTTTATTAACTTTCTAAACAATATAAAACTATATAAACTTAAATATAAACTTGCAGAAAACTATGTAAATTTACATAAAAATATATAAACTTACATAAAACTGTATTACTTTTATAAAACTTTATTTACTTTTCTATTTCTTTTGCTATGTCCACACTACAATAAAAGCATACAAGAAATGCGTGCGAATGGAAATGCTGGCATATACAATTTGTTCCATTCGAGGTAGGTTTTACTGTCAGTTTTTATTGTCGCAGTGTGGACATAGCATTTTGTAAAGTTTGAAATTTAAATTTATCAACTTTTTTAAAGTAAGCTTTTAAAAGGCCTCTGTTGGGTGCGTGTCTCTCACCATGGTCTGGAAGCACGAGTGCAGCTGCACCAGGAAAGGGGGCTTGTTGGCGAGTGCGAGGACCCTCTTCTCGACCATCGCACACTCCACGTCGTCGTCCTGGATGATGATGTCCTTCTTCAGGATCTTGATCGCGTACAGCTCGTCCGTCCCCTTGCGCTCCGCCAGCATCACCTGCGAAACAACGGGTGCGTGTTAGTATACACTCTCAGAAATAACACTTTCATCTTTGACGATTCATGAATCCTCAAGCCTCATTTCGTTAATTTTGAGGATTGTTTCGTCAAACTATCGCGTGACTCTTGAGTAAACGCGAATCCTCACTTTTAGGATCGTGATTTGACTATTCTGTATCTTGATTTTGAGGAAACTGAATCTCATTGCAGTACTCACATGCTCAAAAATGACGAAATATTTCTTTATATTAGACGACATTCAAATCCTCATAAAAATGACTATTCAAATTTCCTCACTTTGACGGAACGAAAACTCGGAACATTTGCCAGTAACGGAATCGTCAAAATTAAGGAAAATTTCGTCGTTTTTGAGCATTCATTTTTTAGAGTGTATAGCACCTGCTCGTACAGCACAAGAAGTGCATTGTTGTCTATTGAGTAAGCTCTAAAAGTTTCGACCCTTTAGAGCAAGCTGTCTTCACAGATTGAGATAACTAACATTACACTGCTGCAGGCATTTGTATGCAGTACGGGGTGCATATCTTAGTGTAGGTAAGGCATGCAGTTAAAGTAAGCTGCCTAATAATGGTAGTTTTTCTTGTTCACTTTCGAAAAAAATCCTAATGTAACAGGTAACTTTAAAAGTTATTAACTACATTGCAAATTACTAGATTACTGTACCCTGTAAAGGGTCGAGTCTATAATAACTTGTCTGTAAAATAAAAAAAACGGATTCCTGCGTGGTGATATGTCTGGTGCGAAAACGTAAGAGGGAAGAGTTGTGATTTGTACTTATAAAGAATAGACATGTGGCGTTGATAAAATAAATTTTAAAGTTATCATCTATTTGGTTTATAAAATTACCTACATTATGTTTTCTTATGCGGTTAAACGAACTCTAAAAATAAAATAAAGTATCGCCCTCATGATAAATAAACCAGAAGGAGGAACTTCATCAAACTGGCTGGTAATTTTGAAGGAATTAGAGTTCAACGTTTATTGATGGTCACTTGAGACGAAGGTAAGAGTATACTCCTTGCCAACCTAAGTTGGATAAATAGAAACATGCTATGGAGAGGATCCTTCCGCGGATGTAGAGTTCAATACATTATTTGTGAATCCACCCAGAAAACATGTTTAAAACACTAATTTAATTTAAGGTCTAAAGGATTTGAATGTTATTTGAGAAAATTTCGAAATTTCATCAGAATGAAAAGTGTATTTTGGTTAAATTGTATTCAGATCATTTTATATGTAAATATTATCTTACAAGTGTTTCCAACTAATGGACCAATCGCGCTTTTCCCCCTGCCTTTTTACTACTTGTTTTTACCCAAGTTACACTCTCAGAAATAATACGCTCACTTTTGACGATTCATTAATCCTCAAGCCTCATTTTGTCAATTTTGAGGATTATTTCTTCAAACTTTCACGTGACTTTTGAGTAAACGCGAATCTTCACTTTAACGATCTTGATTTGACGATTCTGTATCTTGATTTTTAGGAAACTGAATCTCATTGCTGTACTCAAATGCTCAAAAATGAAGAAATATTTCGTTAGATTAGACGAAATTCGAATCCTTCTTATAAAAATGACGAATCAAGTTACCTCACTTTGAGGAAAGAAAAACTCGGAGCATTTGCCAGTAAACGGCATCGTCTAAATTAAAGAAAATTTCGTTGTTTGTGAGTATTCATTTCTGAGAGTGTACACTCTTAAAACAAACACTCCTAATTTAACTCAGTCTGATTAATTTTCACTCCTCCAGTCAGGAAAATGCACTTCTCCTTTTGGAGTGGATCCTTTGTGTGCTAAACCTCCGACAGGATCACTCCAACTGAGCGATTTTAACTCAGTCTGAGTTAATATTCAATCCTTTCCCAGTGTCGAAAATGCACTTCTCCAACTGGAGTGGATTTCACTCTTTTGTTTTAAGAGTGTACACTCTTAAAACGAACGAGCGATTTTAACTCAGTCTGGTTAATTTTCACTCCTCCAGACTGGAAAATGCACTTCTCCTTTTAGAGTGGATCCTTTGTGTGTTAAACCTCCGACAGGATCACTCCAAACGAGTGATTTTCACTCAGTCTGAGTTAATATTCAATCCTTTCCCAGTGTCGAAAATGCACTTCTCCCACTGGAGTGGATTTCACTCTTTTGTTTTAAGAGTGTAGGTTGGCACGGAGTGTGTGGTAATATATGTAAAATAAGCCGACAGGGAAACGTAGTTATAATAAAGTTCTTTATTTACTGGACTGAGACATAAGTAAGAATTCAATTGGACGTCTGAACACGTCTAGAGTTGAGGATGGAATGTATCAAAGATGGTGAAACATCTACTAGTCTCGGATAGATTGACCAATGAGAGGCAAGAGTTACTTATGAGAAAGTTGGTAGGAATGTTAATGCGTGGGTTGATGAATCACGAAGTTCGTGGGAAAATGACTGTTTCTCAGGACAGGGTGTGTTTAGGATGTTATAGTGTTAAGTGTTATTTAAGATTATTGGAAGATAAAGAAGTTATGAAAGTTAATTAAGGGTAACAAAATTAGTTTTTTAGGTGTTTAAATCAGTATATGTCATATATGTATATATTGCACAAAAGAAGAAGAAAGTGAGTGGCCCTTACCTTACCGAAACTCCCCTTCCCGAGGACGATGATGAAGTGGAAGTCGGAGGCGCGGATCACGTCCTGCTTGCCCATGTTGTGGGGGATGTCGGTGAGGGCCGAGATCTTCTCTGACTTCTTGCACGACATCGAGATGCGGCTCTGCAACACGCACACAATTTACACACCTTCAACATAGACACATCACATTTGGATTACTCTGAAGTGATGATATTGAAATACACTGCTCAAAACAATTAGGGGAGCACATTTCGTACTTTTGTTAACCCTTTCAGTTTCAGCGCTTTGTTTTTCATTCTAAAAATCTAAAAGTTGTAAATAGATTCCTTATGCATCCAGAATGAAATGGTAAAAAACAGGCGGAAAAATATTAATATTTTTTTAACTAAAATTTAAGAGGGGAAAATTGGAATCAAAAATTAAAAATAAATTATAACAATAATTTTTTCTAATTTTTATTTGCAAAAAAGAGGTAAAATCAATTTTTAAACATCTGAGGATGAAAGAGTGAAGAATTTAGGGTCAATTTATTTCATAAAATTTTTTGGGGAGTGAATTTAATTTTACCATGTTTTCTTATTTTCATTTGATTAAAACAAACACTATTTACATACTAAAAAGACTTGAGTCTTCCATCTAACGATAAATTAGTGCACGCTAAACTTATTGAGAAAAAAAATCGCAAGCTCATGATTCCAAATGGAAACTTTGGGATTGAAAGAGTTTAAACCATGCGCTCCCCTAATTGTTGTGAGCAGTGTAATGAGATCATCCATTGCAATTTCAAACACTCCATCCAATCTCTGAATTGCAATCGTACAATAGCCTCTATAATTAGCAGATTACGAACAAAACTTCTAAAGGGAATGAAAATCGATTCTGATGGACAGAGAAGCTATCCCTTTTGCCCTAACTGTCCTGACGTCCAGCTATCTCGCCAGCATATCTTCGACTGCCCAGCTATTCAAGCCAGACTTTTAAAGATCAGCATTGAAGACCCAGAAATCCTCATTTATTCCAACAAAGCAGCAGAAGTCGCTGAGGCTGTCAACGACAGTTTCGGAGAAATTTGACTCTTTCTTTCTTTGCACATTTCATGGCCAAGACAACAACAACAATGAGATTGTTAGAGTTTAACAAACTCGCATAACATTAACAATTTTTTTAAAATCGCTACCCATAGCTAGGCCTCACCTTCATTTGGGACTTGAGCTCTGATATGTCCTTGTCCTCCGGGGGGACTGGCACGTTGTAGAACTCCCCCTCCTCGGCGGTGAGTAGCTTGAACCACCCCTCCGCGGGGGACTTGATGATCTCGGAGATGCCGAACGACAGCGAGCCCATGAAGTCGTTCCTAGACGTTCTGTCCCAGTCCCACACCTCGACCAGCAACCGCCTGTCTTTGTCCTCCGGTTTCAGGTCGCTATAAGGACGAATGATAAGTATTGAATATTATTGGTAGACACCAAACAGAGACAATATTGAAAATGGCAAAATATCTGTAGGTCAGTCTGCTTGCATACTGCTATGTTACAGTCGTGTCTACTTCACGACTTACTGCTGGAGGAAAAAGCCTGTTTACAGCATTGCTGAAATCATCGCAGGTTACTTATGGCAACGTTCAGAGACTAATCTACACTCATGCCACTTCCAAGTAAGTCAGAATTTTAGATTTTGCTCGATATCTCAAACTTTATTAGTTTCAGGACAAAATTATCTGTACAAAAGTTGTAAAGTATTAAAGTAATCAATTTTTGCACTTTAAGATTTGTTCTACGAGCACTTTTTAATAAAATATTATGGATTTAGAGCAATTTTACTTACAAGTATACGGGGCTAGGCCAAACATGGAATTCCATACATATTGTTTATAGAGAGTTTCAATGGTAACAGCTTTTTAGATCATGTGGTTGAAACAAATCTATTACGAAGTTTTGAAACAGCTTAGCTAGGCTACAGACACACGAGCTTTATTCATGTTGCTTAAAAGCAGCTCAATTTATTTACATTACAAGTTGTCCTAAAGCCTCGGTTTCCCCTGAATCCGTCAACAGATTTAAGCGGTCGGACAAGTGCGGTGAGTGACGTCATGCAAACTACTGACATTGATTACGCTAGAGTGGTTTCCTCGGAAGCGTTGCCGGACAACTCAACACGACCGTCAGATTGAGTTGCTGTTGAGTGCTATGGGGAAATCCTGATGACAACGTTTTTTTTTTTTTGTGGCCTGTTGCGTGGTGTGCTTGCCAAAAATTAAAAAGTTGAGGAAATGACGGAAGACGAGAGTTGTTTTACGCTAATTGATTTTGTGAGAAATCACGAAGAGCCTAAATTTTCCATTTTTGACATGCAAAGACGTAAACTAAAACAACTACAGAGTTAGTTGAGTGAGTTCGCTAGGTTCCCAGTCTCGTGTCAACGTAACGTTCCGATGAAGCGGTGGCCGGTAGGTTGACGTCATCCACGTATAATAGTGGTCGCATTTTTCTGGCGACAGACTCCGAGGAAACCAAGGCAATAGATGTGTGCACTTACAAAGACAGTGTCTCCCCCCATGTGGGGTTGAGGTTGGCCTTGATCGTCTTGGTCTTCCTCTTGACCGACTCGCCCGTGTCCGGGACCAGCTTCATCTTGACGTACGGGTCGGACAGACCGTTCGGATCCATCGGGATCAGGTTGCGCGCCTGACGAACTGGACAAAGAGTTATTCAAATTAACATTTTTATCTTATATGCACTGCAACAAAAAGACAGAAAAACTTTTTAAACAGAACGATGTTTTTTTTTTAACCCTCTAATGCATACTGTTACCGTTTCGTAACAAGTAACATAATCCACTTTATTCTATTAAAGTAGAGCTCCTCCTAGACAAATCTGTGTTTTTTTCATCTATTACATTTCATTTTAAAGTTTTAGTTGCTAATAATCCTCATAGATGACAGCAGTAAAAGTGTATTCAAAATTAGAGTGAGGTTACAAACTTTTGTGAAATTACGTTTTTGGCGGTATTCAAAGAATAATAATATTAGTACTAAATATACTAATAAATTGTTTTGAAAAATTAATCATAGTTAAAAAGGGTTATTTTGAAATATTTTTAGTAGTTTTCTAGTCATTATTAGGAAAATTGGAATTTTGCAGTTGGTTTTTGTCATATGAAAAAAAATTTAAAATTTGAAATTATTTAAATTCTAATGCAGTTAATTTTTTTTTTAGCATTTTTCCCATAATGTGTGAGTATTAAAGATACATATATATTTTTTGGGGATGAAAATAAAAATTCATGCATTAGAGGGTTAAACACAAAAACTGACCGTTGGTGTGCCAGAAAAATACCATACAGTTTACAGAGAAAATATGTTTATTTCTACGGATAATTTGTAATTTTAGCACAAAATCTGTTTCTTAACAGAGAAATTATAAAGAAAAAACAAAAAACGTTTCACCTCCTCAAGATACACTGCTCAAAACAATTAGGGGAGCACATGTTTTAAACCCTTTCGCTCCCAATGATTCCATTGGGAATCATCAGCTTGTGATTTTTTTCTGACTAAGTTAAATTCGCAACTTATGTATCGTTAGATACATCATTATATGGAAGAATAACGTATTTTGAAGAATTTAATATTTTTTTAATATTAATGAAAATATGAAAAATATGGTAAAATAAATTTCACTTTAAAACAGTTTTAGAAAATAAATTGACCCTAAATTTTTCATGCTTGCATGTTTTGGATGTTTAAAAATATATTTCAACTATTTTTAACAAAAAAAGTTTTGAAAAAATTATTGTTATAATTTATTAAAAAATTATTATTCAATTTCCCCCCTTTAAATTTAAGTATTAAAAACTTAAGATTTTTTCTCCTGTTTTTTACTATTTCATTTCGAATGCATAGTGAACCTATTTAACAAATTTCAGATTTATAGGATAAAAATTAAAAAGTTGGGAGTGAAGTTAAAGTTGGAATTAAAAAGTGCTCCCCTAATTGTTTTGAGCAGTGTACAATGCTAAACACAGTACTAAAGGGGATTAATAAATGCCCCAACCCGGATTCGAACCATAAGCACTTTAGATCTTCATTCAAACGCTCTCTAAAATAAGCTAGTTCAGCACGCAGATATTCCACAAATAGTTGAAATTGGGTAGACTGACCAGTGAGTGAACATTTGGTAAATAGTATAATTAAAAAATAAGGATTGAAAATCATTTCACTAGATGGATTGGCAACACTGATTTCCTCCCATGTAGTTGGAAGCTATCTGACATATGGTTGGTTGTCCTGGTCATTATGTCCTTGTGTTCATTCACTGGTTAGTCTACCCTACCTCTGCGATTGGGGACAATCTTGTACTTTTTACGTGTGCGTCACGTCGTGGAATGATGTTTTTAAATCATGCGAAATTGGTTATTAATAGAGTGATTTCTGATTAATTACTAGACATTGGATCAGACAGAGATGTAATATTAAAATTCGTTACGAAGATTAACAGGAAATGGTGGGAATCAACAACATATATTTAGATATATAACTTTTTAAGTTAAAAAAAACACAGAGACACTAAACCGAATTAAAATATTTTAAAGAAACAATTAGTTAGTACTATTAATAAGTAGTAACCATTCATCGATGATTTAAAAAAAAAGTTGCGTATTTTATACATTTATTGGACTTGAAAAATTGCCTTATTAACCTATCGTTATTGAACTTACTTTTCTAACTTATACTTCTAGATAGAAAGATTTTTCAGAATTTTTAGGTTTTTTAAATTTTTCGTTTTCATATGTCTTTATAGTAGAGTCCTGCTTATCCGAAAAGTACGGGACCAAAATTGAGTAGCAAAAAAAAATGCATATTTTGAGAAATAAATCCAACTTTGTAAGTACGTATTTATTTTTTGGTTATTTATTTTTACTTATACATTTCATATTTAAGCAACAAAAAAAATTCCATCCCCTTTCAGTTAAGCCGAATTTCGGATAACCGGGATTCGGATAAACAGGACTTTACTGTATATAAAAGGCACATTTTTTGTAAGTTTTTAAAGTAAATAGGACAAATTTGAATTCAAAAAGATTTTTTTAAATGTAAAAATCAAGGAGCTATTTCAGGAGGTAAAAAAAATCCCGTCATCGCTGATAAAACTGTCAGGGGCTTTTTTTTTAGGTTCCAAAACGAGTGCAAGCTTATTAGAAAAATTAATTAAATTTGTTTGTTAGATGTTATTTCTCTACAATAAACTAGTCTAATATAGAGCTGATACATGCTTAAATAAAGGGATTGCGTACCTTCGCAGACCAGTTTGTTGTTGACAGCAGATACTTTGAGTTCAATCCTTCCGCGCCTTTCTGTGTGATCACATCCACAAAGGTTGGGAACGCTCTCTTGGCATCGTTTGTGAACATTCATATCACAGGCTGCAACAGAGAAAAACTTCATTTTGTCATCAGAGACTGATCAAAAATTTAAAACACAGACTGCAGGAACAAAAATAATTTGGAGTCCCTTTGAGGAAAATTGTGTGGCCTGATGTATCATATTTTTATCTACACTGCTCAAAGCAATTGAATCGGGGAGTGCAGAAACCACTTCAGTCAAAAAAAATCCGAAAAATCGTCTTCAATGAAAATAAGCGTAGAAAGGCAAGATGTGTGTTGGGTGCAAAAACTACGTTAGTCTGTTGAGTAGTTCCGTAAATACAGGACGTTTGTTTCGAGTGTTGAGTGCAGAAATAGAGGAGGAATTATTGCGTTTTTCTCCCTCCTGAAAAATTGAAATTTGTGACTGACGTTGTTCCTGCAATCACCGATTCAATTGGGGGAGCACTTTGCCTGCTTTTGTTACCTTTCAGTCTCAATATTTTATTTTTTATTCGAAAAATCTCAAGTTTTTTTAAATGATTCATTATGCATACAGAATAATATGGCGAATACCAGGACTTCACTTAATTTAATTTTCCTGCATTCAATATCGAACTATATCTTTACGGTCGCACAAATTTTGCTGCTTACATTTCAATATCCTGTTTAAAACCCGTGGAATATTTATGCAATAAAATAAACGCATTTTTATAGCCTACAATTCATAGGAACCTCTTAACGAGTTTATAAGGGATTTTTCTTCAATATTCAAATAGTTAGCAATGCATTGAAAAATTAATCTGTAACACTAAATCAATGTCAGAAGGCTTGTACAATATCTTTAAATTTCTCATTTCATATTCTGTTGTTTATAAATATTCTTTATAAGTATATTCTCTTCATTCGTTTTACATTAAACATTAAACATATTTTTTATTACATTTGTTCATTTCTTTCACGCAAGAACTATAGTGGTATATACTGGCGCCCTCTACTGATGCACAATCATGGTATTTTTTCTCTTAAGTGTATTATCGGATTTATTCATATCAGATACACTACATTTTTTTAAAAATCTTGATGACTGGTAGTAATGCAGTAGTAAATCAGAGCCATCTAGCGTGGATGTTGTGTGTACTAGTGGAATTAGTAATCAATTAATAATCGTAGTCAATTTTTGTAAGAATTTAGTGTCCTGTAGGCCCCAATAACGATAAACCATGCTTTCACAAGGCGAAGATACTGGTGAACACGGTCGCGACATTTCGAAAAGGTTGTGCTGATTCTATCTAAGTTAAGCTGAAATTTTGCCCATATAGTTACATACTGTAGCAGCTGAAAGAGATAGTATGTAAAACGCAATTGTTTTCTTGGGTTGAAAACGGGACGGAAACAAAATGAGACAGAATGAAAAACCCGAAACGTTAAAACCGAAAAAAAGGAGGAAAATTGGTTTTTAGTTTGAACCAATTAAGCCGAAAACAGTTTTCTATTCTAACAATCAAACATTCCTTAAAAGTGGTTGTGCTGCTGAATTCACGACTACATTTATGGGATATTGGCTTTTTGAAAACCTACACTCTCAAAAATGAATACTCAAAAACGACGAATTTTTCCTTAATTTTGACGATGCCGTTTACTGGCAAATGCTCCTAGTTTTTCTTTCCTCAAAGTGAGGAAATTTTATTCGTCATTTTTATGAAGATACGAATTTCGTCTAATCTAAAGAAATATTTCGTCATTTTTGAGCATTTGAGTACAACAATGATATTCAGTTTCCTCAAAATCAAGATACAGAATCGTCATATCAAGATCGTTAAAGTGAGGATTCGCGTTTACTCAAAAGTCAAGTGATAGTTTGAAGAAACAATCCTCAAAATTAACGAAATGAGGCTTGAGGATTAATGAATCGTCAAAAATGAAAGTGTTATTTCTGAGAGTGTAGCTATGGTTATTGAGTGCTTAAAACAAATGTCTAAGTCATTTGTCTGTAGTTTGATGCCCACGGCAGAACAGTATGCCAGAGGGGCCGAAGACTTTCTTGATCAGCGCCCCTCTGAAGAGTGTATCGTTTTTTTTTTCGGGATCCCGTTTTTTTATGCACTTGTACACTCTCAGAAATAACACTTTCATTTTTGACGACTCATGAATCCTCAAGCCTCATTTCGTAAATTTTGAGGATTGTGTTTCGTGAAACTATCACGTGACTTTTGAGTAAACGCGAATCCTCACTTTTACGATCGTGATTTGACGATTCTGCATCTTGATTTTGAGGAAACTGAATCTCATTGTTGTTCTCACATGCTCAAAAATGACGAAATATTTCTTTAGATTAGACGACATTCAAGTTCTCATAAAAATGACGATTCAAATTTCCTCACTTTGAGGAAACGGACACTCGGAGCATTTTCCAGTGACGGAATCGTCAAAATTAAAGAAAATTTCGTCATTTTGAGCATTCATTTTTTATGCACTTGTAACCCTTACAGAATGTCTATCCCACACTCACCCTTGCACTTATATCCCTGGTGGATAATGCCGTACAGCAGAGACCCACAATGGTCACAGAATGTGGGTCCTGTGTACGTGTGCACCACGAACTGATGCTTCGTCCGGGCATCCTGCAGACAAGAAAATAAATATTTTACTCCTTAATTGAACACCAGTAATAAACATTATACTTGTTTAATTGTCATTAAATTTCATCGCCCATTGAATGACAGCAACTATGTATCAGTTATTTATAAAGCAGTAACTATTATCAGCTGTTTACCTTTTCTCTCCCGGAAAAAAAAAATTCTTTATGTAAACATATTTTTCGAACAATTATATTTTAGAAGATTTGTAAACCATAATTTCAATATAAAAGAGTTTAATTTAAAGCTTCTTATTAGCATTGAGTAATAATTGAAAGCATACGTTCAAAGCTAAATTTATTTTAACCTTTATGGATGGTAAGTATTTTTCTCGCCCAACAAATAATTAAACTACAGTAAGACTCCAATTATCCAAAGTTTTACTGATTAAATCTGAATTTCAGAAAATCAATTTCAACTTGGAATATCTGTTGCTGTTCGTCTTTGTTGGAAGTCATAGCCCGTTTTTTTTTTTTTTTTTTTTTTTTTTTTTTGACCGATAAATAAAATAGTATTCTTGACATCCAACAAAGACCGACGCGTATAAAAGTTTATAAGTAGCATATAAATTTTTGTACTAACTAAAACTGCTTTTGTTTTATGCACTCATCCGTTATTTATATAAATTATCTTTTAAATAGATAGTGCAGAAAAATTTCAATATCTACCATTCACCATGACTTTAAAAAATAAGTTCTCTATTATCGCTAGAGGAATGAAACCGTAGTGCCGGGGTCCAATCTGATCCCCAGGACTAGAACTACACGATATCACAGCTCAAAACGAACACTTTTTGAAATATTATTTATTCAAATCTTTAAAAAAAAATTCGAACCATTTTCAGAAAGTGGGATTGTCGGGATCTGTAAGTCAGCTACATTTATCACATTTAAAAAAAAATCCGTTGGTAAAAATGTTCAATACAGCCGGAGAAATGTGGTAGAGAATACATTTTTTTCTCCATTGGATTAACACTGATGCTTTTGCTTGGGAGACCCGCGATCCAGCTCGCCCATTCCCACTTAAACCACTTTTACGTTTAAGAAATAATTAAATAAAACTCCCTATTAACGACAATGACCGATTTGAAGGATCTAGAGAAAAGAAAACTCCTTCTTAAAACAGGATATCTGTCTGATTTTGAAAATATAAGCATAATTTTAAAATAATCAATAAATATTCCATATAAAATTTCCGCAATTCAAATATAATCAAATTTAAATGTGTCGTTTTTTATTTAAAATAATTGGGGAAAGAGTAAGTCTTTGAATAATAATAATAAAAAATATTTAGAGTTATGACTGTCAGAAAAAAAGTGTACAAAAATAAAGTAAAAACGCTATTCATATTTAAGTATTTAAAAAAGTTCTTTGCCTATTCAAACTAACTTTGAATGCATCATTAAACCAAATTTTGGAAAAAAAATTTAACGTATTCGAAATAGAAAATGATTCTAGCTGCTCACTGCCCCATGATATGAATAGATAAAAAACGAATTTAAAATTCATTCAAATTTAAATAAGTAAAAGAAGTATTTAACTATTCAAACTAACTTTTAAATGCATTATTATACTTACTTATTAATCATTCAGTAAAAATTACAAAGCATTCGAAAGAAGAAAAGCCCTTTAGCTGTACACTAGCTCATAGATATAACCATCAAATTACTATTTGTTACAAGAGTAAGTAAGCAAGCAATAACCTTCCGTATGGGGCGGATATTTATCAATAGATTATTAAAATACCATCTCTCTTTGGGTCATGGATTATTCCACATAACTAGCGGCTCAGAACGTCACAACGACTTGGCCATTTATCTGACTGGGACGATAATAGCCTATGCCTGCAGTGGGGAAATCTATGCGTTCCATGCAATTGAAATGGAACCTGGCTTACTAATGTATTCAGTCACAGTGGAGTGTCCTTTAATCGGTTGAATGTTTAAAAGTTTGATGAATTAAATTGTGAAATTATAAACAAAGTGTATACAGTACAATTATCCAAAGCAATTGAGACCCATCTACATTCAGATAATCAGAAATGTAGGTAATTGTAGAGTTTAAAAGTATATTACAATTAATTGCGTAATGTATTGTAAACAAATTTAAAAAGTGGGATTATAGAGACCTGTAAGTTATCGACATTTATTATTTAAGAAAAAAAAACATTGGTGATAATATTCAATAACAGCCGGAGAAATGGGGCAGAGAAAATAGTTTTTTCCAATGGATTAACATTGGGGCACTTGAGTTTGGAGACCCCCGTTCCAGCGTGCCCAATCAACTTTAACCCTCTAATACATGATTTTTTTCTTCTCATCCCGAAAAAAATATGTATCTTTAATACCCATACTTAATGGGAAAAATACTGAAAAATATTTAACTGCATTAGAATTTCAATAATTTCAGTTTTAAAAAAATTTCCCTGTGACAAAAACCAACTACAAAATTCAAATTTTGTTAATAATGACTAGAAAACTACTAAATATATTTCAAAATAACCCTCTTTAACTATAAATAATTTTTCAAAACAATTTATTTGTATTTAGTACTGATATTATTATAATTTGAATACTGCCAAAAACGTATTTTCACTACAGTTAATAACCGCACTCTCTAATTTTGAATTCACTTTGACTACTGTCATCTATGAGGATTATTAGTAACTAAAACTTCAAAATGGAATGTAATAGATGAAAAAACACAGAGATCGAGATTTGTCGAGAGGGAGCTCTACTTTTATAGAATAAAGTGCATTATGTTACTTGTTGCCAAACGGCAACAGTATGCATTAGAGGGTTAATGTAAAGTACTCACGTCCGAATCGACCCCCTTGTCGACTCCCGGACACTTGAATGTGACGAATTCATGGCACCTTTTGTGGACCACGAAACTGCACACTGAAACAGACAACACAAACACTTTAGCAGCTGGAAAAATTAACCTGAATAACAGTTATATAAGTAATGAAAATATTTATGAGTTTATATTCATCAAAAAAATTTTAATCGTAAGAAATTGTAGTATAAAACAGACAAAATTGAGATTAAGGTAGGTGAATACCCAAAATTCTAAAATTTTTACCATTACTTTAATCTCTTCCAAATTTGGCACAGTGATATGAAATAAAATGAACAATGCTATTTAGGCATTTTTTAAAATTTAAATATAATTTATTTATTTTAAATGGTGTTTTTCAGCTAAAAAAAGGGGTTTACGCTAACAAGTCTAACACATTGAATTTTCCTCCTATAAACATTAATTGCGTGTTAAATTCTTCGTTTTGAACTAATGCCTACAATGACCCCCTAGACTTACATACATACTACAAGAAAAGAAGTTATTAGAAAAATGTTATGAATTAACTAAAAAAAGATGTGTTTTTTTTTCGATTAACTTACGCTTGGAAATTTTTTTTAAAAAATTACTATATTTACACCTGATGTTAGAGGCTTATAGCACATATATATATTAAAATAGCATCTGTAAAAATTTCAGGTCAATTAATGTAAAACTGTTTATACAAGAAGTGTTGGCGTAAACCCCTTTTTTTAGTTGAAAAACACTGTTTAAAATAAATCAATTATATTTAAATAAAAAAAATTGCCTAAAAAGCATTGTTCATTATATTTGAAATCACTATGCCAAATTTGGAAAAGATTAAGGTAATAGTAAAAATTTTAGAATTTTGGGTATTCTCATACCTTAATGTAGGCACTTAAAACCGGTTTCTTAAATAAATTTTGAACAAGAAAGTTTAATATAGATAAAGCGTTTGTACATGGATAAACCTAAAAAATTTAAAACACGTAACTACAAACACAATACCCACATGTATAGTATAGCACACATTACAGACATAGATTATATTGATGTTCAGTTTACTTATATACTATTCATACAAGTAGTATTTCATTAGTGATCATACAAAAACAGATAAACGAACATGGATTTGCGACAATTATTTCACTTTCAACATACAACCATGTGCACAAAAATGATATAACATGTAATGTGCATGCATTTGAAATATACAAACTTTTTATCTTTATCTTTAAAAGCTACGACAGGAAATCTGTCAGCGTTAGTATTTGACTTTTACAAGGGCAAATTTTACCTCTTGCGACCTGGCGTCCCCATTTGGGGACATTTTATGCCCCTTTGTATAAATTATAACTTAATATTTTTTTTAAAAATTCAGCTTGATACTAACTTTGGAACAGCTATGATAGAATGGACGGTCTTGATTTGGCCATCTGCGTTACTTTGCCAAGCAACGAAACTGTCCAAATGAGGTAAACGTTCCACTTCATATTTTATACAACTTGTAAAATATGGTAACCCTGAATTCAAGTTTCAAGCTCGCCAAATGTTGCCGACCATTATACCATAGCTCTACAATAACTGGTTAACCCTTTCAGTCCCAGTGATGCCATTTGGCATCATCACATTCAATATTTTTTTCAAAATGTTTATGTCCCGCTATGACATCCAAACACACATCATTCGATTCTTCACACTTTGTTCTATCAGACAAAATTTTACTTTAATCTCAATAGAAGTCAGAACTACTATTTTTTTTTATTTAGAAAATAGTCAACAAGCGTTTCTCCTGATTTTTTATAAGTTCACTTCAGTTCCACATATTTAAAACACAATTTAAACTATTTCGGTTAAAATAATTACTAAATTTTTTTAATAATATGGTCAGACACCTTAACATATATAACTCGAAGTGTTTTTTAGGTAATACATATTTTTTTATTTTGTTGTTTTCCACAGTTAAAGAATTATGGCATTGTTTCAAAAACCACATAAAAATTTAAATGGATTTTTTTTCCTTATGGAATTCGTATATTTGACCTAAAATGAGCTTATTTTGTGAATATCAGATGTTTCTGTAGTGTAGTAAATTTTTGGGACTGAAAGGGTTAAACTAAAGAATCGTGGTCGGATTTGGCGTCTTTTCAAAAATATCGCCAGGTCGAATGACAACAAACCCCGGTGAGTGCCGAGACAACCAATGAAAGACCGCAGTATGAAGAACGTGACATGATAAAAAAAAACTTTCCCATTGCTAATTTCGCCAAAGGTTGCCATAATACCAATAAGTCAGGGTTCCCAGATTTGGCGCAAAATATCCGGCCGTGATTCTTTAGTTTGACCCCCTTAGGCTAACTTAACCTAGTTAATATTCACATTAACTGATTTCGAACACTAACATAACCAAAGACGCATCCACGCTTATAAAACAAACAACCACACTGATTAATCCACCATGCATCGATGTACCTAAACAGAGAACACAAGTGTACCTAACACATCCTGACAGTTTCTATTCGTGTACTCTTACTTACCACTTGTTGCCACTCAGCTCCAACTAATATTGTCGTGAGGGAATTAATTCTCCTGAAAACAAACACTCTTTTAGGCTGCACTCCATTGGTATACTTACTATTTCCACATAAAGATGCTGTTGAATCTAAACTGAAATATTCTAGGGGAAAATGTCTTATGTATTTTTACTTTAGAGTTTTATTTTATATCGCTTAAATGCTTGGTTGGAAGTACAAACTTGTTTTCACTGGCATGAGATTAAAGTTCAAATTTTTAACTGAAAGTTATTATTTTTTTGGTAATTGTTATTTACATTGTATATTTTTGTATAGTATATTTTTGTAGAAGATGAGTACTAGTGATTTCTCCTTACTTTAATTTTTAAAATTAATTAAAATTGCAAAAATCATCAATTAAAAAAAATATGTGTGTGCTCCTGGGAGACATGGCAGTCAAGAAATGGGAGTTTATATCCCTCAGAGAGTTAAAGTAATTTATTTAATTTGGTTGTACTTGTTATTATTGTTTACAAGCACTGAAAACATCACTTTCCGGGATACGCGCCAGATAAAAATTTAAAAAGAGGAATGCACGGATACTGCCTAATTTCAAGCGGTATTTCAACTGTCGAAAATACACTCTAAAAACGAACAAGCGATTTTAACTCAGTCTGAGTTAATTTTACTCCTCCAGTCTAGAAAATGCACTTCTCCTATAGGAATGAATTTCACTCTTTTGTTTAGTTAAACCTCCGACAGGATCACTCCAAACGAGTGATTTTAACTCAATCTGAGTTAATTTTCACTCCTTTCCAGTGTCGAAAATGCATTTCTCTTATAGGAGTGGATTTCACTCTTTCGTTTTAAGAGTATAGCACATACACTCTTAAAACAAATGAGCTATTTTAACTCATTCTGAGATAATTTTCACTCCTCCAGTGTCAAAAATGCACTTCCCCTGTAAGAGTGGATCCTTTGTGTGTTAAACCTCCGACAGGATCACTCCAAACGAGTGATTTTAACTCAGTCTGAGTTAATATTCACTCCTTTCCAGTGTCGAAAACGCACTTCTCCTACTGGAGTGGATTTCACTCTTTTGTTTTAAGAGTGTAGCAAAAAACAATGTTTAAACATTTTAAATTCATATGCGTAACATTAATGAATGCATGTTCACTGAATAATTCGCAAAAATAAGTGGTAAAACTGCTAAATATGTAAATATCAAAGTAAAAAAAATTTTTACCTTGACATTGGTATCCTTGCTTTCCAAAGCCCCTGAAAAGTAAAGAAAATAATTTTTATTAAACAAATATTATCACATTAGAATTATATTTTTATTCATATTTACAAATATTTTTGTAACACATACAGACTAGTTCTAAATTAAAATTATTTTTCTATTTGTATCTTTAAGTATATTTTATTTTGGTGACACTTAAAAAAGCTTCCCTAGTGTTTTTTAATGCATATATAAAACATGTAAAATAATCAATTTTGTTTTATTTAAAAAAAATCTCATTAAAAGGAAAATATTTGCTACGAAATCTAAATAATTTTCACATATATTTTTAAACGAATACACAAAACCTCTCTTTGTTAATCCCGATTATTGTTCATCATTTACACTAACATGACAGGATAATTACACTACAAGGATATTTTTCTAAATATTATCCATCATTATTCTCCGGTCTTTTTCGAAAAAATGACACATCCGCAGGTATATCAGAATAAGAACTAATAAAGTTATTTTTCCCCAAAAACTCCAAGTTGTATCTAGACATGTGTAAACTAAAATAATCAATTTTGTTTTATTAAAAATATCTCTTCACGAGTAAAATATTTGATACGAAATATATATTTTTTTTCACACATATTGTTAAGCGAATACACAAAACTTCTCTTCATTAATCCCGATTATTGTTCATCATTTACACTAACATGACAGGATAATTACACTACAAGGATATTTTTTTTTAATATTATCCATCATTGTTCTCTTGTCTTTTTCGAAAAAATGACACATCTGCAGTATATCAGAATAAGAACTAAGAAAGTTATTTTTCCGCAAAAAACTCCAAGTTGTTTCTAAGCATGTGTGAACTAAAATAATCAATTTTGTTTTATTAAAAAAAATCTCATTACGAGGAAAATATTTGCTACGAAATATATTTTTTTTCACACATTTTTAAACGAATACACAAAACTTATCTTCATTAATCCTGATTATCTTTCATCATTTACACTAACATGACAGGATAATTACACTACAAGGATATATTTTTTAAATATTATCCATCATTGTTCTCCAATCTTTTTCGAATTGGGTTTTTAGAAACTACAAAAAAACTTTTATTTTTCAACAATTTCCTCTGTAAAAATTTGCTTTTCAAAGTAAAAACCTATTTTTTTTTTCAGGGTCACCACCAGTCATGAGACAAGCGATATTGTAGAGCCCTGTTAGGCAGCTACATTTAGCATACAAGAAAAAAATTTCAATGAAACCGGAGCAATTTGTTTTTCTTTGGATTAAGGGGGAATGATATCGCTGGATCGCGGGTCTCCAAAGCAAAGTGCAACAGGGTTAATCCAATGGAGAAAAGAATAGTTTCTCTGCCACATTTCTCCGACTGTATAGAATATTTTTACAAATGGATTTTTATATGATAAATGTAACTAACTTACAGGTCCCGACGATCCCACTTTTTGAAATTGGTTCATTTTTTTTTTTTATTTTGTAAAAATAATTTTACAAAAAGTATTCGAAGCAATTTTAAAAAAGTGAAATTAAAGAGACCTGCAAGTTATCTACATTTATTATTTTAAAAAAACAGCTTGGGAAAATATTCAATACTGCCGGATAAATGTTTCAGAGAAAATAGTTTTTTTCCCATTGGATTAACATTGAGGCACTTGAGTTAGGTGACCCCCGGTCCAGCGCGCCCATTCCCCCTCAACACACAGAAGACTTGGGTTTGGAGACCTGCGTACATTCCCTCTCAACCCTAATTTCTGAGAACAAGAAAACATACGATATCCCTTTATAACAATAAGACAGCAGTTGAATAAGACACCCACGTCAGCAATCGGCCCACAAAATATGCACTTGCAAGGCAACCGAAAAGGATAAATTACAAAAAAAAGTCATTTTAGTTCGTCTTGTTTACATGCAGTTTAACTTTGTAAAATGGCAACTCGGAATGTTAGGAGCAGTCGTGAAAAAAGAGTTAAATAAACGTGTTTTGTTAACTGTTCGTAGAATTATTTTTCCAAATAAGTTTTAAAAGCGATAAGCTCTATTTTTTAAAAAAGTTATTCCACTTTTGATGCGGTAAAACAGGATTAAAATGCAAACGAATGAAAACTTTAAATGTGTTTTTCATGGTGTTTATTGTTTTCTTGATGGTACATTTTTCAAAACACTAAGGGTTTTTTTATTATTATTATTTATTTATAAAAGTCTAAGGACTTTTTTATAAAGTCTGTCAAGTATGTTATCATTAAGAATTGGCATTGTAGATAAATAAAATTTGAATGCCAATTCTTATGTAAAACAGTTTAAAGTATATAAAAAGAAAATTGGGTTAAAATATTTGTTTTAAAAAGTTCAAACAAATTATTTTTTTAATAAATTTAAAAAAAAAATTCATACGTTATTTTCAAATACAAATTGAACTAATAACACGACAATTTTATGGTGAATGTGTCAAAATTAAAGATTTGAGAAAAATAGATTAAAGAAAAATTAAAGTGGTACCGTGTCCCCTAAAAATAAAAAAAAAACCTAACCCTAATTTCTAAGAACAAGAAAACATACGATATCCCTTTATAATAAGAACACCCTCGTCAGCAAGTGACCGCACTTGCAGGGCTTACACCGTCGCCTTCTCCTAAAAGGATAAATTAGGAAGATTAGACTAGAAGCCATATTTCACTTGCAGATCGATATACGCTAAATAGCGACCTTCCCCTAACCCTTATTCTGAGCTAAGTACGGGTTATACTGGTGACAGATGGAAAATAATTTGGTTGTGCCCGCCTTTTCCTGTTTGGTATTCAGATCATTGACGAAAACGAGCTATTTTTACGGTGTGGTTACTGGGAAAGTGGCGTGATTGGGAAAATTGAATTTATTGAGTTTAAATACTTCTTGGTGACGAAATTTTTCCAGTTTTCATTCCTAATTTCTTGTGATCGGGGCTCCGATTGGTCCTCTGTCCCCACGTGACATGGATTCACCTATCAGAACTCGAGAAATAATTTATTTTCATTAAGAATTTCTGTTGCCACTTAGACGCAACACATGCCCTTTTTACACTGATTTCTTACCTATCTATAAATTAAATGTTTTAAAAAAAATTATTACTACTACTGTTCAGATGCAATACGCAAATCTAAAACTTTTTCCCGACTTACAACAGAATACTCGAATTTAGGAAAAAGTTTTATAAAAAAAAGTCATTATATTGATACGTCATTGAAAAAAAAGGTGTGTTAACGTAATTATATTCTCTACGGAACTGTGCTGATAGGGAGAATAAAACAGCTTATTAAATATTGTCGTTGTTAATGACATGAGCAAATTGTTTCATGCAACTATAATTCATAAAGTTATTTTCACTATTGGAATGACAAAACTTTACTGCTCGCAAAAAAAGTTTGATCTTTTACTTTCATTGTTCATTGGTGATACCAAACAACACGAAGTTCTGAACGAACTTAAAATATCTACTCCCAAGTCTTTTTTAATGATCGGAAATCCTTATAGTACGGACATGCGGATAAAAAAAAGATATTTCTCTGATGTCGTACGTATCTTTCAAACCAAAAATAATAATTTCGAAAATCCGAAGGGTTTAAAAAGGGGAAAGACGACAGTCGAACTGGAATCTTAGAAATGTCTGTATATTTTTCATCTTTAATTCTCTTAAATTAAAAAAATTAAATTAGACGCAGCGTCCCAATCGGTTTGTTTTATGTGACATACACTCTCAGAAATAACACTTTTCATTTTTGACGATTCATGAATCCTCAAGCCTCATTTCGTTAATTTTGAGGATTGTTTCGTCAAACTATTGCGTGACTTTTGAGTAAACGCGAATCCTCACTTTTACGATCGTGATTTGACGATTGTGTATCTTGATTTTGAGGAAACAGAATCTCATTGTTGCACTCACATGCTCAAAAATGACGAAATATTTCTTTAGATTAGACGACGTTCAAATCCTCATAAAAATGACGATTCAAATTTACTCACTTTGAAGTAAACGAAAACTCGGAGCATTTGCCAGTAATGGAATCGTCAAAATTAAGGAAAATTTCGTCGTTTTTGAGCATTCATTTTTTAGAGTGTATTTCCTTCCGGCTTTCATTCTCGCACTTCTTAGATTTGCGCTTTATTCCTGAGAGACTTGCCGCCTCGGTGGCTGAATGGTTAGTGTACTAGCCTTTGGAGCTGCTGAGGTCGGGTTCGAATCCCGGTCAGGCATGGATGTTTGTGACTGTCAATAAATGTTGTTATTTGTCTATGTGTTATTCATTTCTTTGTGACTGTAAACATTTCTTTCTGTGTCTGTCCCACTTGACGAAAGCTTATAAGCGGTTCTCTGAACAAGCACACAAGCTGGAATATATATGTATCATACCATACCATACCATTCCTGAGAGACATTGATTCACTAATCGGTGCTCGAGAAAGAATTTATTTTCATTCAGCATTATTGTATGACATTCTCATACTCAAGTTCTCCTGTAAAATTCTACTTTCAGACCAGAAGTTTTTATTTTACAGCTATTTTTAAACGCCATTAAAACTGCACCGCCCTATATTATAAGAGCTTACATTTTCAGACAAATAAATTGGCACCACTATAAAAACCCGGCTAAATATAAGAAATTATTTATTAAGAGAAGTTATGAGAAGTTATAAAAACATGGTTCCTTATTAGAAATTATTTATTTTAAGAGAAGTTATTAGAAGCTATAAAAACATGGTTCTATTTTAGAAATTATTTATTAAGAGAAGTCATTAGAAGTTATAAAAACATGGTTCCTTATTAGAAATTATTTATTTTAAGAGAAGTTATTAGAAGTTATAAAAACACGGTTCTATATAAGAAATTATTTATTAAGAGAAGTTGATAGAAGTTATAAAAACATGGTTCTATATTAAAAATTATTTATTTTAAGAGAAGTTATTAGAAGTTATAAAAACATGGTTCTATATTAGAAATTATTTATTTTAAGAGAATTTATTAAGAGAACTTATTATAAGTTATTATTAACACATGATTTCAAGCGCAGAAGAAACTTTGCAGTTGTATAAAAATCAATAACGTAACGAATCAATAAAAAAATAGCAAACTCAATACTTTTATTGCTTGACACACTTAAAATAAACAGATTCTTTTACTAAATTTCTGCCATTTTGTAAATGTAATTGGCAGAATTGACCAACTTCAACAGTGTCCATTCGTAAATGTGCCAAAGTGTTATACAAACAGAGCATTCGAACTTTTTTTATGACTCCCCTTCACTTTCAACCGATTCTTCGTCAAAATCGATAGTTTCGAGTACTATTTTTAATGGAGATCGTTTTCCAATACTTGTTCTTCCCCGATTACAAACTGTAAAATCATTTTCGAGATTCCAGAAAGATATGAAGAGTACACGGGAAGAACCACTTGATTTTTTTAGGAGTCTTGCCTTATGTGTCTGCTTGGCGGACGTTGGTGACAGGAAACCGGTTGTTCCTTTGGTTCTTCATTTGCGGTACAAACATGTTACTTGTGTCTACTGATCTCTGGCGTGAATCCGGGTTTCCGTGAAAGATAAACAAAGCGAGTAACATGTTTCTTTACACCAGTTTAGGCGATTTTTCGCTATCATCCCCAAAGAGGCTATTAAGAAAAGCCTTCTACGAAATCAAGTGGTTCTTCCCGTGTACTCTTCATATGGCTTGCGGTAGACATAATACCACATTTTTTGTATTGCTATTTAATTTTTCTTAATATTCAGTTGAATATCTATTCAAGCAGTTTTAATGAGCGAATTATTTTCTGAATAAAAGTTTCACATTTTTAAATTAATTATTAGAGTTATCAATTATAAGGTGTCTTAAATAATTTTGACATGACATGTATTTTTAAATATAATATAATAACTGTGGGTATTGCTGTCTGACGATTCTTAAATTTTGGTTGGATGTGTATTGAGATATTCTTGATGAAGAAATTAAAAATGAAATAAAAAGTTTTCGTCTTATTAATTCAGATGTTCAAAAGTTTTAAACTTAATACAGTTTACATTCAATTGACTTAAGTCTTTCTTGTTCCACGTCTGGTATTTTGACCTTATCTTACGTAAATTATTCAATATTAGGATCGTTATTTGTCTTATATTTTGTTTAGATAAAACTAAGCAGAAATATTATTTTCCCATGGCAAAATTTCTATCCAATCGTCGTTTGTTAGGTAATATAATGGGTAATGTAATCGATTCCGGCTGCCTATTTCTAACCTCCTTTAGGAGCTTCAACATAGCCAGTTACTCTTCGCAATTAAAAAGCCTGGTCTGGTGACGAAGTCGACACCTGAGCGGGCACCCAACGGAACTTCGAGCGACATGTTTGTTAGGTACATACTTTGAAATGGCATCAGTAACTCCAACTTTTTTATTCCAATTTCCAACCCAATATCGATTGATATACAACGTTCCCAACCATTTTCTAACCATATCTTGTTACCTGGATGTATCTGGTAACTTTTATGCTCCGAAATCGAATTTATTATTTTATTTATAACCTTCCAATTCCACCTCTTTTGAAACTGAAATACCTTAATCAGGGGTACTCTGTTTCGGCGTCACCAAAAACGTGACTCAAATTAAAAAAACGTTAAGAATTTTCACAAGGTGTCTGTAAAACGTGAGCCATGTACGTCATTTCAACGTATGTCACGTACCACTGAAATATAAATGTGAAGTTGAAACTAATATTGCGGTGGGTGGGATTACAAAATTGTAACATGTATTTGATGACTTTCAGAAAAATGGGTGTGGAAATAACTACGAGAAGTTCCTCACTGTAAAAACAAACTGTGTAATATGTTATTCAATAAAACGGGTGGCAGCATGTGCTGCTTCCAGTTTTATGGAGTAACGTTGCACTGCAATTTATTAGGGTTAGGTTGAAACGTCGTCGTAATAGAGCTACACGACATGCGCCGTTATTTAGAACAACAGTTAGAAACGAGACGACACCTGAATAGGAACCCAATGCAACTTTTAGGGCGACATCGTACTCGGCGATTTTGGAGCATATCCAACCTGCACTCCCTCTACCCGGGGTATTATTCCCCTGGGTGTAAAGTTACTCCATAAAACTTTTGGAAACTTTTTTTTTACTCTAATGGGGCTGCAACATTAGCGGTCAGGCCTTTGCAGACTCGGCACATTCCCCAGAACTGAGAGCCATTTTTATTGTGGCACCATCTAGGCGACTCTTGCTCCCAATTTTGACGCACAGATTACAATGAATCTGAGCCCTCTGTGGATGTTAAAGTATGCCGAGATTTAATTTTGCTGAGAGAACCCAGGCCAAATGGGCCTTCCAGGGGTCTTTTACATGCCACATAATCATGTGACATGCGCGCCCAGAATTTTCCCATCCAGAAAATCCGACGACTCAACCGGGGCTCGAACCCGCGATCTTGGGCTAACGAGGCGGACAAGTTTAAACTCTCAGCCACTGAGCCGCACTGGTGGAAACTAGCTTTATAGAAAAGATAAAAGAAAAAGTTCATATAGTTCTCATGGCCTACAAGTGGTTTTGGGTGAGAAAAGAACAAATTAGGAAAGCAGTTCACTTTAATGAGTTCACAAGTACCCAACATTAACTCTGCTCATCACCCCCATTCCCCTTCCCCTTTCGATCGGGCTTGCTCATGGTAAGTCTATGTATGGGAGGGAGGGGGAATGGTTTTTATTCCAAAAAAAGCAATGAAATTATAGGAATAATTTGATGCGGTTTTTTTAATTAATCCAATAAAATTGTGCTTTTAGAGGTTACTTTTTTAAAAACGTTATTTACTTTTTTTTAAAGAAAAAATTTCGATTAAAAATATAATCTGAAACTTAAACTTAAGGGCATATATTGAACTGCATTTCGAAAGAATACAGGAGTGCTGTTCCTTCAGCACAATTTTTGCGATAACCATTTATTATCATTAGGTAGCATTACAATTTTTGTATTATTTCAACGCAACTATAATGATGGGGAAAACGCAAAAATTTTTATTGAATGTTTTCAACTATTTTTTTCTGAGTGTAGAGACAAATGTTTTACTCGCTTTTTAGAAAATACTCTGCTACGATTTTGTTAAACCAACACACCAATATAATTAGGAAAAAAAGAGGTTATCTGAAACCAGCTTGAATCATTTTACCTGAATAAATAGAGTTTCTTCGAAATTAATATCTAACGCATGTTTATTGCAGTTAATGTTTTATTCACCGTAACTGCCTTGTTTAAATATTCATGTTAAACTATGGTGTACATTATTTGTCGTCTTAATGTAGTTTAAAGGAGTTATTCTACTTAATGTTCGGTATTGTTATAAGGAAATTTTAATTTCTCTATATTTTTCATGCACTATACAGGTAAGGACTAAATTGAGTACGGTTTTATAATTATTGATTTGGCTTATTAAGTCTACAAACTACTAAAAACTAGCAGTACACTCTTAAAACAAAAGAGTGAAATCCACTCCAGTTGGAGAAGTGCATTTTCGACACCCTAAAGGCATGCATATTTTCTCAGACTGAGTTAAAATCACTCGTTTGGAGTGATCCTGTCGGAGGTTTAACACACAAAGGATCCACTCCAAAAGGAGAAGTGCATTTTCCAGTCTGGAGGAGTGAAATCCACTCAGACTGAGGTAAATTGGGAGTGTTTGTTTTAAGAGTGTATGGTCCCGCCTTACTGGGAACCCGTTAACTTCGCATTGCTTCCTTTTAGAGGCATGCTTACTTGTGAAAATGGGGGACATTCACGGCCATATACACCTGAGCTTCAATTCCAAATCGCTGTGGTATAAAAAAGCGGTTAGACAGGTTAGAGCAGTAGGAAAACATGAGCACGTGTTTCGAGAGGTGTAGGATTACAAACCGCGTAACATCACATGAATGTTCCCCATACACTCAATATCCAAACTAAATTCAATTCGTGTTGGCGCATGCGCAAGAAAAAGCAAATTATAACAGAGAATGGCATCAAGTCCCTGTTGCGGCCAGGTTGTTGTGTTTTGAATCCCTGTTATGGTCTGCACACTCAATACACTCAAAATCAAAACAAAATTAAATTCGTGTTGGCGCATGCGCACTTAAAAAACAAACACTAATAGAGGATGGCGTCAAGCCCCCTTTTCGGCCCGGTCCATGTATTTTCAAGCCCTGTTATGGTCCCGCACTGCCACGTGGATGACGTTTTTTTTTTAAAACTAATTATATTAATTAAAAATCACAATCAAATATGAAAAAACTAAGCCTCAGGTGCACACGTAAGTATTAATAGGAATCTATATTAAAAAATTTGTTTTTAGAGCAGTCTAAGTAGGTCTTTTGCGATCCACAGACATACACACAGACTCTTTCTTTTATTATTATAGATAAATAAATTATTTTACAACAAAGTGTGTATAATGAGTGGTTGCTATAATATACTGTCCAGACTATTAATAATGAATGTCGATGGCTATTCGGTGATAATTTTTTTTCTGGGATTTGTGAATAGATGACTGTATAGGTGGTTTCACTTTTTTAAGAAAGTCTGAACAATTGGCTTGTTTTTGATGACGTAGCTCCTTCCAGTTTTCCTTCTTGTCCTTTTGCGATTTTATTGGTTGTTTCAGTTTCTCTCTCAATGTGCGGTCTTTTCGTCTGCTGTGTTCTGTTTTCGAATTCTTTTGCTTGTAATTTATTCTTATTTCAGCTATCTATTAAAATTTATTGCTTTTTAAAATGATTAAATTTCAACTAGAAAAATCATTACTAAAACGTCAGTATTGTTGGCAAACTTCGATGTAGATGATATTTTGCCCTATGCGGAAAAATTAAGAGATATTGCTGAACAGCAATTTAACGTTAATCACGAACAATCAAAAAACAATTTACAGATATAAATGTTGGTTCCACTGCGAGAAAATTTGTTCACAACTCACCAAAACAAATGTAATTTCATCAGGACCAAAAATGATACAGTGTTGTTACCACTTAAGACGTAAAACAGTAGCCCAATAAAAGTGTCAATCAAAGTTTTTTTTAGAATCTGACCATTATCAAAACTATCCCTTTATATTACATACTAGAAAACATTTCTAACCAATCTGGATTTTTAAAATTATTATTAAAATAGTTAAAAATTCGAATTTGTTATTAAAAGGTCCAAAATTATGAATTATTTGTTAATGAAATTCTAAAATCAGCGCAAGTGTAGTTGGGCTTTAATTTACAGACCCAGCAATTTCCAACAAATTTAATGAAAATGCGAAAATTCTTATGATTCATCATTTTAAAAATATCACCACACCCATAGAGATCACAGTTAAAGTAATAGAGTGGATGATCACGTGACCTCCAATGCTAACGACGGACGCGACGCGCATGGAGAACAAAATTGGTAGGATATGGAGCCAGTGTTGCCAACACTTAAAAGAGAAGAATGCTACGAAAAAATAAAATTTAATTTTAAAATTACAAAAAAAAATACCATATCAATACTAGCTGCATTTTGGAACATTTTTACTGACTTTTAAAAAACTTGAAACGCTTTTCTAGTATTTTTATAATTACTACCACTACTTTAACTATGATCTCTATGACTACATCACTCTTAGCATACTTTGTGATGTGAAATCAATATTTTTTCGAATGTCCTCATCCCTTCACGTGTTAAAAATGTCTCTTTACGTTTGCCATGTTTACTTTTTTTTCTCGGTCATAAATTTCTCGTGACAGCCTAGACGGCATGGGAATTTGATTTCGTTCCAGCTGGCGACCGTTAGTGAAAAAAGAAAAGAAACTGTTTCAATGCCAAAAGCCACTAGCACTTATGTCACTATAAAGTAAGCCATACAAACAAGCATTCAACAAGTTTAGCGCCAACAAAATGCAAGTACCCATGCTTGTTTTAGAATGAGGAGTCTAGGAAGACGGGAAGATCCAGCTGAGAGATGTATAGAGTTCACCAATCACCTCTGGAATTTGGATTATTTAGTTGGTTGGTACACTCTTAAAACAAACACTCCCACTTTACCTCAGTCTGAGTGGATTTCACTCCTCCAGACTGGAAAATGCACTTCTCCTTTTGGAATGGATCCTTTGTGTGTTAAACCTCCGACAGGATCACTCCAAACGAGTGATTTTAACTCAGTCTGAGAAAATATGCATGCCTTTAGGGTGTCGAAAATGCATTTCTCCAACTGGAGTGGATTTCACTCCTTTGTTTTAAGAGTGTAGACATATATTTTCAGGATTGTGTGCTTGGTCAGAGACCCGCTTATAAACCTTCGTCAAGTAAGACAGTCACAACACACAAACTCACATACATGACAAATGCTGTCAACTATCGCGCGCCACCTCCACAATTTAGACATGTCCCTGTATCGATGGGAAATAGTCTCCAGGGACCTGTACCCGTTGGAAACTGCGCCATGGCTACAAACAGGACTTTCGGACCCAACAGATTTAACGAGCACGTACTCCGCGTATACTCGACAAACACAAACATCCACGCCTGAACGGGATTCGAACCCGGACCCAGCAGCTCCAGGGGCCAATGCCTTAACCACTACGCCGCCGGATCGGCTATTTAGTTACACTCCCTGCCAACCTAAGTTGGGTAAATAGAAATATGCTATGGAGAAGATCTTTCCACGCATGTAAAGAGTCCCATAAATTATTTGTTAATCCATCCAGAAATCATGTTTAAAACATTAATTTCGTCTAAGGTCTAACAGATTTGAATATTATTTGAGAAAATTTGGTAATTTTATCGGAATGAAAAGTGTATTTTGGTTAAAGTGTATTCATATAATTTTGTATGTAAATATTACCTTACAAGAGTTTCCAACTAATGGACCAATCGCGCTTTTTCCTCTTCCTTTTTAATCTTTGTTTTTACCCAAGTTAGGTTGGCACGGAGTGTAGTTCGTTTGAATTATTGTCAAGCTAGAGTTACACCATGATTGGTGACGGGTGTCGTAATTTGAATTTGGGTTATTTTTTGGAGTCCACAGTTGCAAAAAGTTAAATTTACGTACAGTAAGTTATTCAATTTTCACAAAAATCCTATTTTTTCATGTTATTGGGGATACTATAAACAGTTTACACTTTGAATGCGTACCAAACATTAAAATGGGGTTTTAAATAAGGATGAAGCCTAGCTACCCCAGTCAACGTGTTTTTAATGCATTGTCTGTTGCTTAACTGTTGTCATATGGCAACAAGTAACATAATCCACTTTATTCTATTGAAGTAGAAGGAAGGCTATTTTAAAGTATATTTAATACTGATCTTATCATTCTTATCAAAATTGGAATTTTGTAGTTGTTTTTTGCCATATAACAAAAATTTTAAAGAAATTAAATTATTTAAATTCCAATGCGGTTATTTTTTTCATTATTTTTCCCATAACGTATGAGTATTAAAAGATACAAATACATTTTTTCGGGATGAAAAAAAATTCATGTATTACATTCATGTACGTTAAAAGTTCAAGCATAACGAATTTCTATTGATATCTTGAAATTAACAACAAATTAATTTCTGTAAGAAAATTGTGATATGAATAATGTAAATATAACTAATGCGTTCCGATATGAACTGAACGAAATATCTTCCAAACTCTTAAAACAAATGTTAAAGTAAATGCAGCAAAAAAAAATCTAGGAACATTATTGGGAAAGTTTGTTCAAGCTGAGATGCTAATTTTTCTCTGTAAAGTTATATAAATTTGAAAAATCCAGAAAAGTTTGCAATATATAAGAGTAACATTGTTAATGTTTTAACATTGTAAATTTTAAATCAATCAAAAATGTTTTTTGAAGTTAAAACATTCTAAAATTCTCATTTTGTGAAATTAAAAAAAAAAACAATATTATGTCTAAGAACGCTTTCTGCTTTATAAACTTTTTTACAGCATATTTCTCTTGCTTGAAAAAATTACTTCACGTCTATCTACTCAAACAAAATAAAATACCTTCTACAAACTCAATTTTCGAAAAAGGTAATAAAAAATTATCTATTCCAAAACCCACTAAACTTCAAACAAACCCCCCTCAACTCCCACTCAAACCCACTAATAAAAAATCCAAACGATTCTAACATTCCTCTACACACACCCCTTTGAGAACGAGAGATGCTCCACCCACGCAGACGAGATCAGGATGAAGCGAAGTGAATGGAAGACCGAGAGAAACGAAGATGTGAAGGAAAATAAGGAACTGTTCCTCCGTTATTTGTTCTTTTTTGGTATAAAAAAGCCAAGGCTACTTTCTCCGTGGAGGATTGAATAATGGGTATATTCCCTATTCCTTCCCATTGAGCGGAGTAAAGTAACTGTGAAATCTAAATATACAGGGAAGTAAGACCACCACACGCGTTCGACGAAATAGATGAAACAAAATATTCTCGGGAAAAGTGACTTTTGGAGGATTTAAAAAATATACTCTAAACCTAAACTGACATTAAGTTTGCAGTATACAAATGCTCTACGAGAAAAAGGGTAAATAGTTCCCATTTTCGAGTGCGAGAATCGAATAAAAAAGGTGTTACACATTCAATAAACAATTTTATTTGTTATTTCAAGACATAAATTTGTTATTTTTATTAGCTTAGCTTCAGTTAGAGTGTTATTTAAATTATTTTTTTCCCTTCGATTTTGACGTAACAGGGCACACGAATATCAGGGTCAAAGGAGCAACCAATCGGAGCATTCGAAATTTCGGCGCCAGCAGCATTGTTTACGCAGTTTTCTCCGCCTAGTACATTTCTCTGCTGCAAACTTTTGGTCGGTTTTGGTATAGGTAAGATAGACTGACCAGTGAGTGAACAGGCATCACTGAATGAACAGTTGGTAAATACATTTAAAAAAAAAAAGGATTACAAATCATTTCACTGGATGGATTGGAAAAACACTGACTTCCTCCCATCTCGTAGGAAAGCTAGCTGACATCTGATTGGTTGTAATTGGTCATTAATTAAAATCCGACATGTTTATTGACAGGACATTTTTGTGTTCATTCACTGGTAAAAGAACTGTTCATTCACTTGGCTTTTGTACCACTTTTTTTTTTTTTGGACCCCCAAAAGACCCAAATGAATGCAATATAAAGCCATCTCCTTTTTTTTTGGAGGATTTACATGTAATGACAGATGTGTTCACATTGTCATAAACCAGAAGCTATATTTTCTTAAAATGTATATGAGTTTTCTTAAAACAAATTGTGCTTAAGGGGGAATGGGCGTGCAGGACCGGGGGTCTCCAAACTCAAGTGCCTCAATGTTAATCCAATGGGAAAAAATTAATTTCTTGCCACATTTCTCCGGCTGTATTGAATATTTTTACAAGCGGATTTTTTTATGTGATGAATGTAGCTGACTTACAGGTCTCTATCTTCCCACTTTTTGAAATTAGTACGAATATTTTTTTTAATATTCAATAAATTATTTTACACAAAATATTCGAAGCAATTTCAAAAAGTGGGAAGATAGAGACCTGTAAGTCAGCTACATTCATCACATAAAAAAATCCGCTTGTAAAAATATTCAATACAGCCGGAGAAATGTGGCAAAGAAGTTAATTTTTTCCCATTGGATTAACATTGAGGCACTTGAGTTTGGAGACCCCCGGTCCTGCACGCCCATTCCCCCTTAAGGTATCCGATCACCTTTTTTCAGCAAAAATCGACACATATAAAACATTTGTTTTTTTGCCTTTTAATTTAAAATAAACGTTCAGCTTTCTTAATCTGTTTCATTTTAGTTTTTAGTTTATAATCGAACCGAACCACTTTAAAGCTTTTTTTTTTTTGCTTGTTTTTGCATATTTTTCAAAACGCATTACACTCTTCAAACAAACACTCCTAATTTAACTCAGTCTGAGTGGATTTCACTCCTCCAGACTGGAAAATGCACTTCTCCTTTTGGAATGGATCCTTTGTGTGTTAAACCTCCGACAGGATCACTCCAAACGAGTGATTTTAACTCAGTCTGAGAAAATATGCATGCCTTTAGGGTGTCGAAAATGCATTTCTCCAACTGGAGTGGATTTCACTCCTTTGTTTTAAGAGTGTAGACATATATTTTCAGGATTGTGTGCTTGGTCAGAGACCCGCTTATAAACCTTCGTCAAGTAAGACAGTCACAACACACAAACTCACATACATGACAAATGCTGTCAACTATCGCGCGCCACCTCCACAATTTAGACATGTCCCTGTATCGATGGGAAATAGTCTCCAGGGACCTGTACCCGTTGGAAACTGCGCCATGGCTACAAACAGGACTTTCGGACCCAACAGATTTAACGAGCACGTACTCCGCGTATACTCGACAAACACAAACATCCACGCCTGAACGGGATTCGAACCCGGACCCAGCAGCTCCAGGGGCCAATGCCTTAACCACTACGCCGCCGGATCGGCTATTTAGTTACACTCCCTGCCAACCTAAGTTGGGTAAATAGAAATATGCTATGGAGAAGATCTTTCCACGCATGTAAAGAGTCCCATAAATTATTTGTTAATCCATCCAGAAATCATGTTTAAAACATTAATTTCGTCTAAGGTCTAACAGATTTGAATATTATTTGAGAAAATTTGGTAATTTTATCGGAATGAAAAGTGTATTTTGGTTAAAGTGTATTCATATAATTTTGTATGTAAATATTACCTTACAAGAGTTTCCAACTAATGGACCAATCGCGCTTTTTCCTCTTCCTTTTTAATCTTTGTTTTTACCCAAGTTAGGTTGGCACGGAGTGTAGTTCGTTTGAATTATTGTCAAGCTAGAGTTACACCATGATTGGTGACGGGTGTCGTAATTTGAATTTGGGTTATTTTTTGGAGTCCACAGTTGCAAAAAGTTAAATTTACGTACAGTAAGTTATTCAATTTTCACAAAAATCCTATTTTTTCATGTTATTGGGGATACTATAAACAGTTTACACTTTGAATGCGTACCAAACATTAAAATGGGGTTTTAAATAAGGATGAAGCCTAGCTACCCCAGTCAACGTGTTTTTAATGCATTGTCTGTTGCTTAACTGTTGTCATATGGCAACAAGTAACATAATCCACTTTATTCTATTGAAGTAGAAGGAAGGCTATTTTAAAGTATATTTAATACTGATCTTATCATTCTTATCAAAATTGGAATTTTGTAGTTGTTTTTTGCCATATAACAAAAATTTTAAAGAAATTAAATTATTTAAATTCCAATGCGGTTATTTTTTTCATTATTTTTCCCATAACGTATGAGTATTAAAAGATACAAATACATTTTTTCGGGATGAAAAAAAATTCATGTATTACATTCATGTACGTTAAAAGTTCAAGCATAACGAATTTCTATTGATATCTTGAAATTAACAACAAATTAATTTCTGTAAGAAAATTGTGATATGAATAATGTAAATATAACTAATGCGTTCCGATATGAACTGAACGAAATATCTTCTAAAGTCTTAAAACAAATGTTAAAGTAAATGCAGCAAAAAAAAATCTAGGAACATTATTGGGAAAGTTTGTTCAAGCTGAGATGCTAATTTTTCTCTGTAAAGTTATATAAATTTGAAAAATCCAGAAAAGTTTGCAATATATAAGAGTAACATTGTTAATGTTTTAACATTGTAAATTTTAAATCAATCAAAAATGTTTTTTGAAGTTAAAACATTCTAAAATTCTCATTTTGTGAAATTAAAAAAAAAAACAATATTATGTCTAAGAACGCTTTCTGCTTTATAAACTTTTTTACAGCATATTTCTCTTGCTTGAAAAAATTACTTCACGTCTATCTACTCAAACAAAATAAAATACCTTCTACAAACTCAATTTTCGAAAAAGGTAATAAAAAATTATCTATTCCAAAACCCACTAAACTTCAAACAAACCCCCCTCAACTCCCACTCAAACCCACTAATAAAAAATCCAAACGATTCTAACATTCCTCTACACACACCCCTTTGAGAACGAGAGATGCTCCACCCACGCAGACGAGATCAGGATGAAGCGAAGTGAATGGAAGACCGAGAGAAACGAAGATGTGAAGGAAAATAAGGAACTGTTCCTCCGTTATTTGTTCTTTTTTGGTATAAAAAAGCCAAGGCTACTTTCTCCGTGGAGGATTGAATAATGGGTATATTCCCTATTCCTTCCCATTGAGCGGAGTAAAGTAACTGTGAAATCTAAATATACAGGGAAGTAAGACCACCACACGCGTTCGACGAAATAGATGAAACAAAATATTCTCGGGAAAAGTGACTTTTGGAGGATTTAAAAAATATACTCTAAACCTAAACTGACATTAAGTTTGCAGTATACAAATGCTCTACGAGAAAAAGGGTAAATAGTTCCCATTTTCGAGTGCGAGAATCGAATAAAAAAGGTGTTACACATTCAATAAACAATTTTATTTGTTATTTCAAGACATAAATTTGTTATTTTTATTAGCTTAGCTTCAGTTAGAGTGTTATTTAAATTATTTTTTTCCCTTCGATTTTGACGTAACAGGGCACACGAATATCAGGGTCAAAGGAGCAACCAATCGGAGCATTCGAAATTTCGGCGCCAGCAGCATTGTTTACGCAGTTTTCTCCGCCTAGTACATTTCTCTGCTGCAAACTTTTGGTCGGTTTTGGTATAGGTAAGATAGACTGACCAGTGAGTGAACAGGCATCACTGAATGAACAGTTGGTAAATACATTTAAAAAAAAAAAGGATTACAAATCATTTCACTGGATGGATTGGAAAAACACTGACTTCCTCCCATCTCGTAGGAAAGCTAGCTGACATCTGATTGGTTGTAATTGGTCATTAATTAAAATCCGACATGTTTATTGACAGGACATTTTTGTGTTCATTCACTGGTAAAAGAACTGTTCATTCACTTGGCTTTTGTACCACTTTTTTTTTTTTTGGACCCCCAAAAGACCCAAATGAATGCAATATAAAGCCATCTCCTTTTTTTTTGGAGGATTTACATGTAATGACAGATGTGTTCACATTGTCATAAACCAGAAGCTATATTTTCTTAAAATGTATATGAGTTTTCTTAAAACAAATTGTGCTTAAGGGGGAATGGGCGTGCAGGACCGGGGGTCTCCAAACTCAAGTGCCTCAATGTTAATCCAATGGGAAAAAATTAATTTCTTGCCACATTTCTCCGGCTGTATTGAATATTTTTACAAGCGGATTTTTTTATGTGATGAATGTAGCTGACTTACAGGTCTCTATCTTCCCACTTTTTGAAATTAGTACGAATATTTTTTTTAATATTCAATAAATTATTTTACACAAAATATTCGAAGCAAGAATCGTGTAAAACTATAAAGAATTGGAGATTTTAAAACTATTTATATGGTTTTTACTGTCTTGTTTCTATGTGTTTTCGATATAATTCTACAAACTTAAGCCTATAAAAAAAATTGGGAACTGATATCTTAATGATTTTAGTTCATGACCTATATTAATGTTGGTTAAGCATACTTAAATTTAAACGATGGGAAAAAAATAAAATTTTGTAAAGATACTAATTTGTAAGATACAGCTATAGTGGGAAACGGCCAAGGCTACTTTCGCACGCAACTGTCCCAGTAATGGTCGTCGATGATCGCTTTGGTGATATTGTCAATTGGAAATTTGACATGCGACGGGAGCGAAAACGCACGAACTGTTTTACCTGCAGTTTCCAAACAAGTTGGGATAACCTTAACCTCTTTAGAAGGGGCTGG
Source organism: Hylyphantes graminicola (assembly GCA_023701765.1). Classification (NCBI taxonomy): domain Eukaryota; kingdom Metazoa; phylum Arthropoda; class Arachnida; order Araneae; family Linyphiidae; genus Hylyphantes; species Hylyphantes graminicola. The sequence continues at coordinate 77,261,010 of CM043115.1, read as the reverse complement.
GGAGCCCAGTCGGTTAAGGGGAGCGGCCACCCCCATTCCCTTTCCTACCTCGATCGGGCTGGCTAATGCTAAGTCTATGGGGAAAAAATGGTTTTTGTTCCAAAAAAAAGCAAAGAAATTATAGGAATATTTTGATGCGGATTTTTTTAAATTCATAAAACTCCAATAAAGGTGTGCTTTTAGATGTTATTTTTTTAAAAACGCTATTTACTTTTTTTTAATTGAAAAAAATTTAGATTAAAAAAAAGTAAATGGCGTTTTTAAAAAAATAACATCTAAAAGCACGCCGTTATTGGAGTTTTATGAATTTAAAAAAATCCGCATCAAAATATTCCTATAATTTCTTTGCTTTTTTTTGGAACAAAAACCATTTTTTCCCCATAGACTTAGCATTAGCCAGCCCGATCGAGGTAGGAAAGGGAATGGGGGTGGCCGCTCCCCTTAAGCACTCGCTTAGCATGCGGAAGGTCCAAGGTTCGGGACCGGGCATCGCCAAAATAGCTGCCGACCTATAAACGGCTCGTGCAGCCAAAAATGTCCGACGAATAATACCCCGTGTAAGGGAGTGCACGTTAAATATCCTTCAAAGTCCTGACGCTGCGTACGATGTCGCCCTTAACGGTTGCGTTGGGTGCCTATTCAGGTGTTGGCTCGTCACCTGACTGTGGTTCTAAAATACGACGCCCGTCGCCAATAGCCCTCGTGTAGCTCTAGTGCGACGATAATTCAAACCAAACCAAATTAGCCTCTTTAGACCCTAGCAAAATCCTACACGTATATTCTTAATCTAAACATACTTTTCAGACAAATATATATGCTGAAAAGTACGTTCCAAAAAATTATGTTTAATAGTTACTTAGGAGGACACGCCTTAAACTCTAGAAATACACATTTTTTTGTGCTATAAATGCAACAAAAAGGTCGTATCACTTATTTGTTGTTAACAGATTATTTTAGCATTGTTTTTAGTGCAAAATGCCTTTACAATTAAGTACTAAAAGAACTTTTTGAAAAGTTTGAAAAAAAAATTAAGAACTCTAATATCGTATTGACCCTCGCTCAACTTCATTTTTTATAGAAATAAATGACTGATACCAGCAATCAAAGGCTGAAAACTGATATTCGTATCTTTTTCTATCGAGCCAGGACAATTTCGGAACCAATTAACTTGTTAATTGTTTGTGGGGAGGTTTTAAAAAGTGTCCACAAATGGGGACTAGGTTGAGGGGGAAATGGGTGAGCTTGGACCATGGGTCTCCAAACCAAAAAGCCTCCAATGGGGGGGGGGGGGGGGATATTTCTAAGCCGCATTTCTCCAGCTGTATTGTATATTTTTTTAGAGACGCTTTTTTAAATGATAAATGAAGATAACTTACACAAGTCTCTATAATCCATAGATATCATAATAAATGTATTAGATCAGCTGATCACGTGACTCCAATGTTAGCGACGGGACGCGCATGGAGCCAAAACTTTCAGGGCAAACAGGCCACCACTTTATGGAGAAAATGCTAAACGAAAAAATACTATCGAAAAAATATTAATTTTCCTAAAATTACAAAAAAATGTCATAAAAATACTACAAAAACGTTTCAAGTCACTAAAAAATTTCATAATTCAGCTTGTATTTTTATGATTTTTTTTTTTTGTAGCAATTTTAGTATTAACTATATTCGATGTCACCGCGTATCGTTTTTCTCATTATAAAAATGGCACAAATTGCCTGTTTGCCTTTAATTCTAGTCTCCATGCGTGTCCCGCCGATAACATTGGAGGTCACGTGATCAGCCAATCTAATATTTTTACTATGATATCTATGCTATAACACACTTTTTATATTGGCTTCGAATATTTTGTGTAAAATTATTTTTTGAAAATTTTTTTAAATATTGGAACCAAAAAGTTAGATTGTCGGGACCTGTAAGTCAGCTAAATTTACCACATAAAAATATCCGTTTGTAAAAATATTCAATACAGCATTAGAAAAGTGGTTCAGAAAATATTTTTTCTCCATGGATTAACACTGAGGCACTTTGCTTTGAAGACCCACGGTCACCAGCGTGCCCATTCCCCCTTAAACGCTACTGTTGTGTTGTCGTAATGCACTAAAACAAATTATTCACTTGTGATTGCCACAGCTTGATTGTGCAATTGAAAACTGCAGGAAAAACCATAAATACGGGTTTTGTTCGCTTCGTATGGGTATTCAATTGACTTGAAAAATCTTACAAATCTCATTTCAAAAATTTAACTGTTTTTTATGTGACAGAAAACAATGATATTAAATTTTCAATAAAAAAAGAACAAATTTTATAATTAAAAATTCCTAAAAACACAAAGAATACATTTAAAATTACTAAATAATTTTTTTTTTAATATTTAATAACCAGGGAAATAAATATTTCTTTGGATTTGCCGGAATGTGTGTAAATTATGACGTATGTGTATAAATTATGCCAGTTTCCGTTACTTTTTATGCTTTACTGATATTTTCGGCACAGTACGGCGTTCGGTTTAAATTTAATTGTTTAAAATATAACCTTTGACACTGTTGAATTTTCGTTCGTAGCTTTTTCGATTTTCTCTTCTTTAATTTTGTTCTCTTTGAAAAACGGTAAGATAGCTAAACTTCTAAAAAGCTATAACTTCTAACAGTAACTATAATTAGTTACTTTTTGTACTAAGTAACTGTAACATAATTACTTTTTTATTCAATAACTGTAACAAAGTTGCTTTTCGAAAGTAACTTCCAATCCCTGGTACAGTGTATGAAACACTACTGTGTATACGAACAGTGAAACAAAAAAAATACGGTATCCCTAAAAAACAACTTTCCGGAAATCTTGTCCAACAAAAACATTCCAAGACAGAAGATGAAATATCCTTAAGAGAAATCCTTTACAGAGTGTTAAACGTAGAAAAGTAACTTATGGTGTCTATACTCTAAACAAAACAAAAATGTTTACAGATTTTTATTAAAAACAAATCTTACTTTGAAAAAATTTCGGAAGAGAAAAAAATAAGGGTGTTAAACTTAAGGTTAGCTTTGTATAAACATCTGAAACTGCCACTGTAAATAAGAACCGTACGGTGTATAGACTGCTAAAAAAACGAAAGCAAATGCTCTCAAAAAATCGTCTTCGATCAAAAACATATGAGCTCATCAGATAAAATCTTTCCAGTGAGTGCAGAATGAATGGAAATTAAGCGAAAAATAATTTACAGTACATAGACTGTAGAAAAACCAATCATAACGTTTACAGATTAAAATATCTGTGATAGGGTATATATTTAAAAACAAAAACTTAAGGTACAAAGGCAGAAAAAAAAATCCGTATGTCGTGTTAAGGTGTATAAATATTAATTGATAGAAAGATTAAATGATTAATTGAACATTAATTGACTGAATGATTAAACGAGGGATTGAACATTAATTGATTGAATGATTAAATGAGGGATTGAACATTAATTGATTGAATGATTAAATGATGGATTGAACATTAATTGTTTGTAACTGCATTGGTTAAAAAAAACTGTTCTCCAAAAAATCATCTTCCAATTGAAAAAAGAATTTCTCAGATAAAATATTTACTTTTATTACAGAATAAAATAGATTATAGTTTATAGAAAAACAATTTACAGAACAGAAACTGTAGAAAACGATTAATATTTACAGACCATCAAAAAATTCCTTTGGAGGGGTGTAAATTTAAAAACAAAAACTTATGGTACGAGGGAACAGAAATTTTAGTGTGTGTCGTATTAAGGGGGTGAGAATTTTCGGAAATAAAACTAATTTCTCCAATTTCAACCTACTGAGAAATCGGATAGTTTTTTTCATGATAGAAGCATCCACGATATTTTACTTATTGTTTCCGAACTTGTTGGTATAGATAAGGCACAAGTTTTGGCTTTTTTACATTGGCTCTAGAACATTTTTTTTATAAGCTAACAAGAAAAAAAATCTTTATAGCTAATTAAAATAGTTTTCAAAAGCAATATCAAAGTTCTTGCTGCATAAAACATGGGTCTTATCAACACTAATACACACCAACCAATTCGGAACTAATAAATAAGAAATTGAGGATGCTAATCACGAAAATTTTTAATTTGGTTTTTAAATTATAATTTTTTTAAGCGACACTACATATTTTTTCCCTAAAAAACATTAATAATATTAAAAAGACAAAAGTAAGGTAGTTATAATCAAATTCTTCCACAGGTTTTTAAAAACCAACTTCTTAAATACGCATAAAAAAATATCAGGCTGATAGTACAGTAGATTTTGAGAAAAGGGTACATGACCATTGAAAAAGTAAGTTTTGGATATAAGCGTTTAAAGTAAACAATATTCTTAAATACGCATAAAAAAATATCAGGCTGATAATACAGTAGATTTTGAGAAAAGGGTACATGACCATTGAAAAAGTAAGTTTTGGATATAAGCGTTTAAAGTAAAAAATATGACTGATATTTATCTAAACAACGTTTGTTAAAAATACCATTAAAAATGCTTCCAGTATCCGAAACTTCCAATGTTAAGATATCGTTGAAAAGCTTAAGTTTTCGTATTTTAAGAAACACTAAAAATATTGAAATGTCATTTTTGAAAAAATTTGGGGATCTGGTCCCCTTAACGTTGGGGAAGTTAGTTGGGGAAGTTTAGTTAAGCAAGGATAAAATAACATTGCACTGATTATAAAGTGAAAAAAAACTTACCGAAAGTCATCTTTTTAACAAACATGGTGAGATGTTAAGGTGTTTAAATGACTGCAAAGCGGAAAAAACACTGAATATCTGTATAAGGAGAATAAATTGTTCTCCCATAATCATATTTTAATTTTAAAAAAAACCTCACCAGATGAAATCTTTGCAGTGACCACACAATGAAAGGTGTAAGAATGTAGGAAAATAATTGACGGAACAGAGAATGCAGAAAAACAAAGTTTACAGACCATTGAAAAAACCCTTTTAAATAAATTATAGTGCGATGGAAAATAAATTTTATCAGAGTTTGTTGTGTGTATTTAGGTTTTATGAATGACTACAAGGGTTGGTATACATATATTTTCAGGCTTGTGTGCTTGGTCAGGGACCTGCTTATAAATCTTCGACTACAAGAGGGAAAAAAACATTACACTGACTATGATAAAAGAAACTGTTCCCTAAGAATCATCTCTTAACAATAAAAAAAATACCTCACCGGATGGATTTTTTTTGCAGTGACTGCAGAGTAAAAAGTGTAAAAATTTGGAAACTTAATTTACCATACAGAGACTGCAGAAAAACAATAATGTGTACAGACTTTAAAAAATTCTGGTAGGGAATCTATTATTTTTTTAAACTATGGTGCTGTGGAGAAGAAAAAAATTAGTGTATGTGGTGGACATGAAGGACTAATACGGAAAAAACATTCCACTGACTATGAAAAAACTGTTCTCAAAGAATCATCTAACAAAAGAAATTAAAATCTCACCAAGATAAAATCTTTACAGTGGATGGGTACAAAATGTAAAAATGCCGCGAAAAATAAACAAAGCGAGTAACCGGTTTCTTTACACCAGTTTATGCGATTTCTCACTATCATCCCCAAAAAGGCTATTAAGGAAAGCATTCTACGAAATAAAGCGGTTCTTCTCGTTTACTCTTTAAATATTCTGTACGACAAAGAAATATAATTATGTATTCAGCCTGTTAAAAATTCCCCTGGGACGTTAGTAGTTAGTTTCTTTTTTGATATTTTGCAATGGAAAATAAATTTCTACTATACACTCTTAAAACAAAAGAGTGAAATCCACTGCAGTTGGAGAAGTGCATTTTTGACAATGGAAATATTAACTCAGACTGAGTTAAAATCACTCGTTTAGAATGATTCTGTCGGAGGTTTAACACACAAAGGATCCACACCTCTAGGAGAAGTGCATTTTCCAGACTGGAGGAGTGAAAATTAACTCGGACCGAGTTAAAACCCCTCGTTCGTTTTAACAGTGTATAATGGGATGTTAAGGTGTATGAACAACTGCATTAGTATAAAATATTCTACTGACTACTATCGGAAGAAAAACTGTTCGCTCGGAATCCTCTTTTAACAACCAAAAAACCTCTCTCGTTTGATGAAATCCTTGCAGTGAATACACTATAAAATGTGTAAGAATGTAGACAAATATTCTGTAGAAAAAGAAATATAATAATGCGTTCAGACTGTTAAAAATTCCCCAGGGAAGGAATAATTTTTTAAAAATATTTTGCAATGGAAAATAAATTTGAACTGTGTAATGGAGTGTTAATGTGTATGAACAACTGCTATGGTAAAAAACATTCTATTGACTGTAGGAAGGAAAACTGTTCTCTCATGATCATCTTTTTAACAAGCAAAAAACCCTTCTCACCAGATAAAATCCTTGCAGTGACTACACTATGAAATGCGTAAGAATGCAGACAAATATTCTGTAGGACAAAGAATATAATAATGTGTTCAGCCTGTTAAAAGTTTCCCTGGGATTATATAATTTTTTTTTAATATTTTGCCATAGAAAATAAATTTCAACTGTGTAATGGAGTGTTAACGTGTATGAACAAATGCAATGGTAAAAAGCATTCTACTGACAATAGGAAGGAAAACTGTTCCCTCATAATCATCTTTTAACAAGCAAAAAAAAAAACCTTCTCACCAGATGAAATCCCTGCAGTGACTACACAATAAAATTGTGTAAGAATATAAGACACAGAAATATAATAATGAAATTCCCTGGAACGGTATAATTTAAAAAAAAAAATATATTTTGCCATAGAAAATGACTGTGTAATGGAGTGTTAAGGTCTATGAACAACTGCAATGGTGAAAAACATTCTACAGACTATAGGAAGGAAAACTGTTCCCTCAGAATCATCTTTTTAACAACCAAAAAACCATCTCACCAGATGAAATCCTTGCAGTGACTGCACTATAAAATGTGTAAGAATATAGACAAATATTCTATAGGACAAAGAAATGTAATAATGTGTTCGGACTGTTAGAAATTCGTTTGGGACTGTATAATTTTTTTTTAATATTTTGCCATAGAAAATAAAAATTTCAACTGTGTAATGGTGTATGAACAACTGCTATGGTACAAAACATTCTCTTGACTATAGGAAGGAAAGCTGTTCTCTCATAATCATGTTTTTCAAAAAAAAAAGCCCTTCTCACCAGATAAAGTCCTTGCAGTGACTACACAATAAAATGTGTAAGAATATTCTGTAGGACAAAGAATATAATAATGCGTTCAGCCTGTTAAAAATTCCCCTTGGTCGGTATTTTTTTTTTAATATTTTGCAAGGGAAAATAAATTTCAACTCTATAATGGAGACGTGTATGAATAATGGTAACGTGTATGAACAACTGCAATAGTAAAGAAACACTCTACTGACTACAGGAAGGGAAACTGTTTTCTCATAATCATCTTTTTAACAAGCAAAAAGAACACCTCTCATTACATGAAATCCTAGCAGTGACTACACTACAAAATGTTTACGAATATAGACAAATATTCTGTAGGACAAAGAATATAATAATGTGTTCAGACTGTTTAAAATTCCCCTGGAACGGTATGATTGTTTTTTGTTGTTGTTGTTGTTGTTTTTTTTTTTTTTTTTTTTTTTTTTGAATATTTTGCAACAGAAAATATATTTCAACTGTGTAATGGAGTGAACTGCAATGGTAGAAAAACATTCTACTGACTGTAGGAAGGAAAACTGTTCTCTCATAATCATCTTTTTAATAACCAAAAAAACTCTTCTCACCAGATGAAATTCTTGCAGTGACTACACAATAAAATGTTTACGAATATAGACAAATATTCTGTAGGACAAAGAATATAATAATGTGTTCAGACGGTTTAAAATTCCCCTAAGACGGTATAATTTTTTTAAAAATATTTTGCACTAGAAAATAAATTTCAACTGTGTAATGGAGTGTTAAGGTGTATGAACAACTCCTATGGTATCAAACACTCTACTGAGTATAGGAAGGAAAACTGTTCTCTCATAATCATCTTTTTTAAAAGAACCAAAAAAAAAGTCCTCACCAGATGAAGTCCTTGCAGTGGCTGCAGAAGGTGGGCTGCTTGAAGAAGCGCGGGATGAAGCGGTGGTCCTTGACGCAGATCACATTCTTCTTCTTGAGGGCCCCTTTCCGGGCCCGGGACCGGAAGGGGGACGGGTCCGGCCTGTCTCCTTCCCCGTCGGCCATCTTGTGACGACCTACTCCTCCTGCATCCCTTCCTCTGAAGCGCGGCCAGGAGAACTGTGCAGGGAGCATGCGCGGAAGGGGATGCGATTGGGTTGAGGTGGGAGGTTATTTTTAAGGGAGTTGGTTGAGGGAGTTGTTGTTTTTTGGTGAATGGTTTTTATGGGAGGTCCGGATCTCTAAATAGGCTAAGTAGGCAGTAGCCAATTAAAGCGGAATTCGGCATTAAAAAATATTATAAGAATATTAATATTTTTAAAAAAGAAAAGAAATAATTTTCATTGATCCGTAAACAGTAAACTTATAGTGTTAATATTTCGCAGCAAAACATGGTCGCTGTGAAAACAATTGCACCCCCTCCTCGCAGATGGTTGAGGTAGTTGCTGTAGTTTTTTGGGTGGATGGTTTTTGTGGGTAGTTTAAAGGGTAATAGAGCTACACTCTTAAAACAAAAGAGTGAAATCCACTCCAGTTGGAGAAGTGCATTTCGACAATGGAAAGGAGTGAATATTAACTCCTGAATCACTTGTAATCGCCCTAAATCGCTCCTAAACGCTTTAAAATCGCTCATTTGTTGTTAAGATTGTTGGAGGTTTAACAAAACAAAAGAGTGAAATCCATTCCTATAGGGTAAGAGTATTTTCGACACCGAAAGGATTGAAAATTTACTCAGACTGAGTTAAAATCGCTCGTTTGTTTTAAGAGTGTACAACGATTAAATGATTCTAATATGTGTATATATACACATATTCGAATCATTTAAGTACCTTTACACACTAAATCGAAAGGGCAATTGCTCGCTGCGACTATGTTTCATACGAAATATTAGTACTATATGTACGTTTACGGTTCACTTATTGTTGTAAATTATTTGTTTTCGATGTTACAAATATTCGTTTCTTTATAATTATTTTTTAATGCCGAATACCGCTTTAATGGGTCGTAAAATATACAATATATACATTGTATATATTGTAAACAGCATATATCACCCTATTTTGCAGCTAACCAGCTTATATCTTTCCCCGAATAAGGGGAATATTGTGACAGGGCGGCAAATCAATCGTAGCCTACAGGTGGCAAATCTTTAAATCCGGCCCGGGTGTTGTCATTTAGAACCATTGTCAAATGACAAGCCGACACCTGAGTAGGCACCAGACGCAACTTTTATGGTATCGTAAACAGCATCGGCATTTTAGAGCATAAGTGATTTTTTAACACTGGTCCGCCTGCCTGTCTGTCCAACTGTCTATAACCACTCTACAGCACGAACGAAAACAAATTTGGTACATGAGTTCCCATCAGTACCTGTCGAACGTCCTCGCTTTATACAATCCTCGTTTTTACGATCGTGATTTGACGATTCTGTATCTTGATTTCGAGGGAACTGAATATCATTGTTGTACTCATATGCTCAAAAATGACGAAATATTTCTTTAAATTAGTCGAGAAAGGAAGTCCGCATGAAAATGAAGATTCAAATTTCCTCACTTTGAGGAAACGAAAACTCGGAGCATTTACCAGTAAACGAATCGTCAAAATTAAGGAAAATTTCGTCGTTTTCAGCATTCATTTTTTAGAGTGTAGGTTTTAAAGTTATTGAAATTACCTTTGGTAGGTAATAGACATATATTTTCAGGCTTGTGTGCTTGGTCAGAGACTCACTAATAAGCCCTCGTCAAGTAAGACACACAACACGCACACACGACGTGACAGATGCTGAAATCTGTCGTCTCCACTCTCCTTTACCAGTGGGAAACTGCGCAATGACCACCCACAGGACTTTCGAAACCACAGATTCATCGAACACTTACTCCGCATATTCTCTTCTCTCTATGGGTCTTCAGTGGTATCGTGACTCGATCGCGGGACCTGATTTCGAGACCAAGACACTAACCACTAGGCTCCCCACAGACCCAAAAAATCAGCAAAAAAACCAACAGATTTAACTAGCACGTACTCCGCATATACTCGACAAACACAAACATCCTTGCCTTATCGGGATTCGAACCCGGACCCAGAGGCTCCATAGGCTAGCTCCCTTACCGTTACGCCGCCGGATCGGTAAATGACCTTTAAATGTGTGCATTGGTTTATTGAGAGATAATTAAAAGTCGTTTAGTGTTGCATACTCCGATTAAACTTCGAAATACTCTTAAATTAAAGTATCTTTTTTGCCAAATAAGCAATTTAAAATCAATTTTTTCATATATATATTTAACGTAGATTTAAAGTTATTAGGTATCCTTTTGTAGATTCAATTTATATTTCAGTGTTGACAAAAGTATTGTTCCCTGAAGAATTTGAGGCTACATTTTTGAAAACATAAATTATGGCTAAAAATAGAAGTTTAATGATGTTTTTCAAGAATGACATTTTAACTGATTGCAAGTCATCTTTATTTATTCTGTTTCTCTGTTGTTAAAATGCATTTTCCATCTAAAATTGTTGTTTTAATTGCTAAAAATTTAAAATAATGAGGAGAGTTGGAATTGCACAGAATAAAATATAATTGTTTTTAGTAAAAAGATTTAGATGGAAGAGTTTCAAATATTGTGTTAAGCTGTCCCAATTTGTTTTTAGATTGTAAAAAAACAATTAATTTAAAAAAAATTGTATGACAGTGTAAATATAATGATGTTGATATATTTTTTGTCTTATAATGAGTATTAGAAATGATGCTGGTTTAATATCTTTTCCTTTTAATGTATTTCTTGTTGTACACTTTTTGCTGGCTTCTCTGTTTCTCTGTCTTGTTTTATTCCTCTACCTGTAAATGGACTTGTTCTGTATGGTAATAGTAAATAAATAAATTAAATTAAATATTTATAAATAACTATTTATTGTTTTCTTAAAAAAACTGTTTTTTTTTCTAAGAAACAGTCCTTGTAATATTATAAATGGGGTTTATAAGTCAAAAGTTTAAAATTGGGTACTTAATAAATAAAAAATGAAAGTTGCCAACTTTTCTACCTTTTTCTGATTTTTGAAAAAGTGAGGTCAATATGGAAATACTGTTAAAAGGACAATAAATCTGAGTGTAAAAAAAGAAGACAAAATCCGTGCTGTTGTTGAAATATTGAACTGTAAACATGGTTTTTCTCTGTGTCCGTCTTACGTCCCTTATACTCTCTCAGAAATAACACTTTCATTTTTGACGATTCATTTATCCTCAAGCCTTATTTTGTTAATTTTGAGGATTATTTCGTCAAACTATCACGTGACTTTTGAGTAAAACGCGAATCCTAACTTTAACGATCTTGATTTGACGATTCTGTATCTTGATTTTGAGGAAACTGAATCTCATTACTGTACTCAAATGCTCAAAAATGACAAAATATTTCTTTAGATTAGACGAAATTTGAATCCTCATAAAAATGACGAATCAAATTTCCTCACTTTGAGGAAAGAAAAACTCGGAGCATTTGCCAGTAAACGGCATCGTCAAAATTAAGGAAAATTTCGTCGTTTTTGAGTATTCATTTCTGAGAGTGTTTCATCTTATATTTCTTGTGGAAGTTATAGTATTTCTCATACAAGGCTTCCCACTACTTCAAAAGAGACTATGAAGAAGAGTTGAATCTCAAGCTGAAACACATACAGATAGTGTAAAATGTATACTTACACTCTTAAAACAAACACTCCTAATTTAACTCAGTCTGAGTGGATTTCACTCCTCCAGAATGGAAAATGCACTTCTCCTTTTGGGGTGGATCCTTTTTGTGTTAAACCTCCGACAGGATCACTCCAAACGAGTGATTTTAACTCAGTCTGAGTAAATATGCATGCCTTTAGGGTGTCGAAAATGCACTTCGCCAACTGGAGTGGATTTCACTCTTTTGTTTTAAGAGTGAAGGAGATGGGATTACAAAGGAAAACAAATGAGTGCAGTCCACTCACGTAGGAGAAGTGCATTTTCGACACTGGAAAGGAGTGAATATTAACTCAGACTGAGTTAAAATCACTCGTCTGGAGTGATCCTGTCTGAGGTTTAACACACAAAGGATCCACTCTTATAGGGGAAATGCATTTTCGGCACTGGAGGAGTGAAAATTATCTCAGACTGAGTTAAAATAGCTCATTTGTTTTAAGAGTGTATGTACTACACTCTTAAAACAAAAAAGTAAAATCCACTCCTATAGGAGAAGTGCATTTTCGACACTGGAAATGAGTAAAAATTAACTCAGATTGAGTTAAAATCACTCATTTGGAGTGATCGGTTTAAGTAAACAAAAGAATGAAATTTATTCCTATAGGAGAAATGCATTTTTGACACTGGTAAGAGTGAAAATTAACTCAGACTAAGTTAAAATCGACCGTTTGTTTTAAGAGTGTACGTATGCGTGGATGAGAGCAATGGATTAATTTTCCGCATTACAAAACCCAAAATGATGCACAACTAATGATTTTAACTTCAACTCCCATCTGATTACAAACAAATAAATCTAGCTTGCGTGGCTTGGTGGGCAAAAGCGTCGTGACTTGCTTCGCAGGTTCTGTCCTCACTCCAAAGATCCTGTAATTGGATGATAAGCAATAGAAGAAAAAAACGTCAATAAATAACGCCCTTTTCATGGGAGTCATAACAAAGTTCATCGTCGTCCGCGTACGATGTTACTATAAGATTGCTTTTAGTGCCAGCTCAGCTGAACATAATCGCAGTTAAAAATAAACATTCGTTTTCCAATAATTATCGTGTAGTTCTAGTACGTCCTTAATTCCCCAAAAATCCTTCAAAGGACTGAAACAGACTGGATATTTTTCATTTGAAAAAATTTCAGTTGAAAAAAACTAATAATTTTTCATTTTCAGTAGCATGTATACAATAAATATCTGTTCTTATCTTTTTCATCTCTAAAGGAGGAGCGCTCTTCGATTCTGTCAATGGATGGAGGGGTAGAGAGGGTGGGGAGAGGGGGATGTTTTACGATGAAGGAAGACGTAGCATGTCTTGTTAGCGGGGGAGATTTTTTTCCAACGTTACTTACTTCAGAATACGCTCGTTTTAATGAATTTTTAACTTGTATGCTTTTTTTTAATTTAGAAACTAATAATTAGTACTCAATCTCGAAAAAATATTTGTAAAGAGATTCTTAAGTTTTTTTAACATTAATTATTTTAGTATAAAACGGGTTTTTAAAAATTTGTAAACTTTTTAATTTACAAACTTACAACTGGTTCTCCACTCTAAAATATTTGTTTAGATTTTGAAAGTTTTTTTTTTAAATTAAGATTATTACTTACTACATTCTTAAAACGAACGAGTGATTTTAACTCAGTCTGAGTTAATTTTCAGTCCTCCAGTCTAGAAAATGCACTTTCCCGAAAGGAGTGGATCCTTTATGTGTTAAACCTCCGGCAGGATCACTCCAAACGAGGGATTTTAACTCAGTCTGAGTTAATATTCACTCCTTTCCAGTGTCGAAAATGCACTTCTCCAACTGGAGTGGATTTCACTGTTTTGTTTTAAGAGTGTATATTGCTAAAAATTAATCTTTTAAAAATGAGAAATATTCTCAAAAACAAATACTCTGAAATCTCAGTTTTGCAATCACATTTAACAGCTTCAAACAGCCTATAGTAGGTCTATCTTGAATGCAAGCTTGGAAAACATTTTCCTCCCCTTCCCCGCATGCGGTTTTCTCCGAAACGGCGGGAGCGTGTTTTTTCCCCACCCTACATGGGGAAATACTAACTGTTTCCATTGTACACAAGCACGCTAGGATTAGATAAGCGATGTTCCCCCCTTTTCGTAGAAAACCCAGTGAGGGAAGGGGGAAGAGAGTCTTTTCGAAGCTTACATTTTCGGGATGGAAATTATATAAATATCCACTCCTTGCTAGCAATGGGGATGGTACACTGGCTCCTCACACTATATCCTCGCATCGTGGGTTCGAGTTGTAGGCATAATTTCTTACAATCATTCTCAAAAATGAAAACTTTCGTGTTCTTGAATTTGAGAACAATGTATTCAAAGCTATTATAAACCAATTATTATCTCAAAATGAAGAATTTTATTTTTGAGTGAGTGAGTTTTTATTTTTAAAAGTGCATTTGCACTTGTTTTCTCAACTTTATAAGCTTTTTAATTTTAGATGAAATCATTGGATTCAAAAGCTTTATCGATGGATTCCTGAATAGATAAGCTTTGTCGATAGATAGATTCTTCATTTATCATATAAAAGGGTTCTTTATATGATAAACGTTGAAGGCTTACAGGGATCTATAATTTAATTCCACATTTAAAAATTAGTTCAAATATTTTGTTGTAAAATTATTTATTAAGATTTTTTAAAAATATTCGAACCAATTTCAAAAGCTGTAACATATTGCCATGCTAAAATACGCCTTCTTCTCAAGTTCATCTAACCAAAACAACAACAAAAAGTTCAATGAAGACCATAGTGCTGAACAATTTCTACTGGACAAATTTAGTCACTCGAAGAAAAGAATCTGAAAAACTTTTCAATTTCATTTGGAAAGGAAAGTGCTAATGATATTCGCAAATTGGTTAGGGAGGTACATATATTTTCCGGCTTGTGTGCTTAGACTTATGTTACAGCTTTTGAAATTGGTTCGAAGATTTTTTTAAAATCTCAATAAATAATTGCACAACAAAATATTTGAACTAATTTTTAAATGTTAAATGTAGATTAGAGACCCGCTTATAAGCCTTCGTCAAGTCAGACAGACACATAAAGATTTTTCACTGTCACATGAAAAGGAAGTACGCTCAGGACTAATACGGGAATCAAACCCGCACCCGTTACAGCGCGCAGACTGCTAGCGTAATGGTCCAAACAACACGGCCACCCGGGGCTCTATTCGTAAATAGGTCGTTGATGGGTAAAAAAACCCACATTGGCAATTCTTTTTTATTCAGAGCGCGAGACTTCAACGTCAAATTGTTTAGTCTTTTCGACTAAAAAAAATAATCTGCGCTCGTCCTTTATATGGAAGAGAGAGACCGGTCATTTTTCACGCGAAATTCCCTTTTTACTCTCGCTTTTTCCCTACGTTCTCCAACTGTGTAGGGACGAAAAGTGACGTCACTCTACGCCCGATAAGAACGTAGTCTCGCTATGTGTTCATACAATAATTTGAAATCTAGGAATTATCTTTGGAATTCTCAATGAAAAATACCTTACAGAAATAATTAACAGTAATAAAGAATAGAAGAATTTAATAATTAACAGTCAATAAACAATAGAAGAATTAAATAATTAACCTGCATTTAGAGATAACGTGCACGAATTGTCCCATGTATGCCCAGTGACTAAAATATAGGACTGTTTTTGGTTTTGTCCAAATGAACTAAATATAAGACAAACGAAAACCATTATAATAAACAATTTATGTAGGACAAATAGATACAGTTGAGAGAATACAGAAGAAATTAACTTTTTTATTATATTTCACTAAGCCTAAGGTATTTTAACTTCCAAAAAGCAACAGACGAACTGATTTTTTAAAAAAAAAGACAAAACTGTGTGAGACGTTAAACGAGTCGGCGCCAGAGAAAAAGAAATACTCTTTTGAAATAATTCCCGTAAATAATAGTAATAATGCAAAATTGTTTGGCTGCACCTAAAGTTGACGTTTTTATATATTCGAAAAGGTGGTTCGTTACTGCTATTCAAAAATGAGATTTTAATGGGTTTGTTACCTTGTTACTTAGGCTCGAGGTACGGCCGCAGTGGGCAGTGTTAAGCCAATTGGATATTGCACTTGCGACGGAAGCGAAAATAGTGCTTACGGCTGCAACTACACTCTAAAAAATGAATGCTCAAAAACGACGAAATTTTCCTTAATGTTGACGATTCCGTTACTGGCAAATGCTCCGAGTTTTCGTTTCCTCAAAGTGAGGAAATTTGAATCGTCATTTTTATGAGGATTTGAATGTCATCTAATCTAAAGAAAAATTTCGTCATTTTTGAGCATGTGAGTACAACAATGAGATTCAGTTTCCTCAAATTCAAGATACGGAATCGTCAAATCGCGATCGTAAAAGTGAGGATTCGCGTTTACTCAAAAGTCAAGTGATAGTTTGACGAAACAATCCTCAAAATTAACGAAATGAGGCTTGAGGATTAATGAATCGTTAAAAATGAAAGTGTTATTTCTGAGAGTGTAATTTCCAAAAATAAAGTAGTGAAAATATTAAACGCTGCTACAATATCCATGTGATAGCAGCAAAATTGCTACATACTAAAAATTCACTTTGCTTTATCACCTGATTGAATACAGCAGGTAAAACCATAAGTGCGGTTTGAGCTTCCGTCGCATCCTGCACCATACGGTACGGTGAAGATTACTTGAACCCTGTGCATGTGAAGGAAGCCTAACCATGGCCTACTCAACTTACAAGGCCAGAGGAGCTCTGTCAAACAATTGTATGGACGGAAAGTATGACGTCACTTTTCCAAGTATCCTTGTTTCGAAGATTTAAAAAAAAACTTATCTTCAAGCCTGTTCAGACCCACTCGCTCACGGTTGACTACACTTTTGAGGTTCCTAATAGTTCCAAACAGGTTGCTTCATCTTCGGCACTCGGAACAGTGACGTCAAAGTTTCCTTAGTTACTGGGAGAGCTTTTATGACCTTGTCAGTTCAGTGGATCGTGATCTAACTCCTTATACTTAATAAAACTCAATTTAGTCAACAACAAAAAAAATGCTAGTTAAAATTGTAACACACCAACACATTGTCCATTAATAGCTTTTTTATATTTCCTATCGTTCAATATTTGTTCCACTTGCCCATAAAAGATTTTATTTCCGTGGCTATTTGGTCGTGTCTATTGAAGTAAATGAATTTTCTCCACCTTAATGGATTCGGTCTGCTGTGGTATTTCGTTTTAGCTTCCACACTAAGCATATAAATTAATAATAATATAAGTGGAAGCTTTTATAAAGACTAAGTCCGACTGTCCATCGCCCACTTGCATAGTCCAAGCTGCAAATGCTTCAGACGGTATACACTCTTAAAACAAACAAGCGATTTTAACTCAGTCCGAGTTAATTTTCACTCATTCCAGCGTCGAAAATGCACTTCTCCTATGGGAGTGGATTTCACTCCCTTGTTTAGTTAAACCTACGACGGGATCACTCCAAACGAGTGATTTTAACTCCGTCCGAGTTAATTTTAACTCAGTCTGAGTTAATTCTCTCCCCTTTCCAGTGTCGAAAATGCACTTCTCATACAGGAGTGGATTTCACTCTTTTGTTTTAAGAGTGTAGAATCAAAAGTGTAAAAATATGTTAAATCGCAAAAGACTGTTTTTAATACCTTACTATTGTATAGAGTAAAGGTGAATACATGTAAATTAGTACAAAAAATGCATGTACTCACCTTTACTCTATGCAATAGTAAGGTATTAAAAGCAGTTTTTTGCGATTTCCCATATTTTTACACTTTGGATTTAGTGACTTTTGATTCTATACCCCTCAAGTATAGTATGTCGAAAAAAATAGGTTATAGAAACTGGAAGTCTCTGGAAATCTCAGTTCAGTTTAGTTTGAATTATACTACTCCCACAATTTTCAATACTTTACTCTTTAATCTGTCATCTATGAGGGTTTTTAGTATCTAAAACTTTAAAATAGAATGTAAAATAGATGAAAAAACAAACACAGATTTGTCGAGAGGGAGCAGCCACTCTACCCCTAACCCTTCCCACAAGCAAAAGAGTGAAACAACCATGTTCTCTTTCTTTCCTACTATGGGACACCTTGGAAAGTTGTCTTTGTATTCCAACGTCAATCGAATCGGCGAATACTGGCCACAAGAAAGGTTTATGGTAATTGCTCAAAAATGAACTAGATAAGATTAGGATCCCCGTTTGAATTATCGTCGCACTAGAGCTACGCAAGGATTATTGGCCAACGGGAGTCGTAATTAAGAAGCACAGTCACAGTGACGACCTGGCACCTCAATAGGCATCCAACGCAACTGTTAAGGGGGACATCGTAAGCAGCGTTGGGACTTTGGAGAATATTTAACGTGCACTTCCTCTACACGGGGTGTGTTTACGGAACTCTGTTAACATTGGTGCATGTGGAAGTTTGTTTACGTTAATCACATTCACTGTGTTGTTGTATCAGTTCCTGGATTTTTGAAGTATGGTGTAAATAGAAATTTCCGTCTTCTGTTCTTTCTATTTGGGATCCCACGCAGAGAGCCGATTGTTGTGTTCAGGCATTCTTCGGACAATTTTGGCTGCACGAGCTGTTTATGAGTCAGCAGTTATTTTGGCGATGCCCGGACCCGAACCTTGGACCTTTCGCATGCTAGGCAGATGCCTAACCAACTGAGCTCCCCAATTTCTATTGAAAATCTCAACAAAAAAGTTTGAATACGTAGCACTTCAATGTGAATTTTCCCATCCATGGTGGCAGCAATTCCAGAAGTGGTAGTGTTTTCATTTTTGGTCGAGTTGTAATTACATTTGATTCGGCTAAAAAATAGCCCTTGATATTGTGTAATAAAATTAAGAACTCATTTCAATTTTTAACGTTTGAATGTTTGATGCATTTGCATACAGTTAAAATATTTTTCACGATAAATCCGATCTGACAAAATTTTGCAATAAATGTCCACTTTTTTGTCGTGAATGAAATTAATTTACTACCCATGAAATGTAACTGCATGAATGAACGAGTTTCATTAACACTTTTTGGTACATTTTTGAAAGTTAAGGGATTTTAAACTTAAAAGCCGCTTCACAAAATTGGGTCAAGTATCCCCACAAGGGGTATTAATAAAGGTAGGCGAATACCAAAAATTCTAAAAATTTTACTATTACTTTAATCTTTTCCAAATTTGGCACAGTGATTTCAAATATAATGAACAATGCTATTTAGGCAAAAAAAATAATTTTAACATGATTTATTTTAAACAGTGTTTTTCAACTAAAAAAGGGGGTTACGCTAACACTTTTAGTATAAAAAGTTTTACATTAACTCACCTGAATTTTTTTACAGATGCTATTTCAATATATATTTGCTATAAGCCTTTAACATCTGGTGTAAATATAGTAGTTTTTTTAAATGTCTAAGCGTAAGTTAATCGAAAAAGAATATTTCTTTTTATTTAATTCATAACATTTTTCTTAATAACTTCTTTTCTTGTAATTTGTATGTAACTCTAGAGGGTCATTGCATGCATCCGTTCAAAGCGAAGAATTTAACACATAATTAATGTTCATAGGAGTAAAATTCAATGTGGTAGACTTGTTAGCGTAAACCTCATTCTTTAGTTGAAAAACACCGTTTAAAATAAATAAATTATATTTAAATTTTAAAAAAATGCCTAAATAGCATTGTTCATTATATTTGAAATCACTCGGCCAAATTTGGAAAAGTTTAAAGTAATAGTAAAAATTTTAGAATTTCGGGTATTCGCCTACCTTAACACCCCGATAGCCTTTAAGAAAGTCCTACATGCTCAATTCTTCCAAAGTCCAATGATGGAGTCCAAAATCCGAAATGGAGATTCTGTGTTACTACACAATTTTTCAATAATATATCTCCATTTTTGTCTTAAATGGATTCTATTTACTATCCATGAAATGCATCACAATAAACAAAGGAGTTTCATTAACATTTTAATAGATCCATGAACGGTGGTGGATTTTAAACTTAAAAACCGCTTTTCAAAATTGGTTCAATTATCCCCGAGGGGTTTTAACAAACTGATGGTCCTTAACCCTTTCAGTACCAATGACAATTTGGCGTCATTTTAGAATATTTTTTTCTGATCGTCCATAGCCATTTATGATATCAAAAAGCACATCCTTCGATACTTAAAACTTTTATTCTATTTAAAAATATTTTGTATTAATCCGAATAGATGTCAATCATATTATTATTATTTTTTACGATCACATAGCGTTGATGCCGAATGGCATCGCTGGGACTGAAAGGGTTACACTCTTAAAACAAACGAGCGATTTTAACTCAGTCTGAGTTAATTTTTACTCCTTTCGGTGTCGAAAATGCACTTCCCCTACATGAGTGGATTTCGCTCTTTTGTTTTGTTAAACTTGCAACAATCTTAACAACAAACGATCGATTTTAAGGTGATTAGGAGCGATTGAGGGCGATTACGAGCAATTTAGGAGTTAATTCCGTTCCTTTTCAGTGTCGAAAATGCACATATCCCATGGAGTGGATTTCACTCTTTTGTTTTAAGAGTGGTAAGAGAGTCCAATTACACTCTCAAAAGATAGATAGGTATACAGCTGTTACAACACAATTTCTGGTTTACTATAAAACCTTAAGGAATAAAGTGCCATTAACTTTAACGGTTCTGTTTCACAATTTTTCGAATACCTATAAAAGTACAGAAAATCCAATTACCGATCTTATCGTCTTCTCATGAGTGAATTCATTGTTGAAAAGATCTTGGGATATTCAAGTTTTTTAAAGTTTCGCATCAACCATGAGGGTGATTTTCGTTGTATTTTTGCTGTGTCTTCTTTTATCTTGCACTTTTGCAAAACATCCGCATAAGAGCGAAGGTAAGTTTTACATTGAGTAAGTTGACCTTCTTTAAAAAAAAAAAACTTATTCAAGGCGGGAAAAGTAAAAAAAATTACAAGTTCCCCAAATTTTAAATTTAATTTATATAAAAAATATTGGAATTGTAAAGAGAATTCATTGAAAAATTAAAAATTAGTTCTGTTTGCTCTTCCGTTATATTGATTGAAGCATTTTTTATATCTTTAATTTCTTGAAATAATAAAAGTTCAGTCTTATTTTTAATGGCAAACTAATTTTTTTATAAATCCGATACTTATCATTAATCTTATTTCAAAGAGAGTTTACAATCGCTGATTTTTACAAAACTAAATTAAAGTGTCTATTCTGTATTAAGAAAATATGTTAACCATTTACAAAAATCGATAATTTTATAGAAGAAATTGCGGTTCCCTTAGTAATTCTATTTTTATGCGGATAACTTTTTTAATCGTTGAAATAACTTTTTAAAAACAGGATACGTTGAATGGAGTGCCTGATCTTCCTTAAGGTCCGTTTGTCCTGGACTCCAAATTTTAGAGGCCACTCAATTTCAGTTTCTTTTTCGAAGAATATTGCGTATCTCCAAAACTTCAGTAAACTCTCAAAATTTTGAAGCCTCACTTTGTTTGTAGCTTGAATTAGACATTGACCAAACAGGATAGACATTATAAAGAAGCTAATGACTTTTTTTTAACTGTTCTACCTACTATACGCTTCTTTCAACTTCGAAATCCGAGAGGAGGGGTTGTAATTGCCCTCCCAGAGACCATGTTTGCTATGAAATATTATTACTATTTATACGTTTATGGCTTACGCATTAATGTAAATTATTTGTTTTCTTCCTCAAAAATATTTGTATCTTTACAATAATTTTTATGCCGAATTCCTCTTTAATTGGTCGTAAAATTTGCCGCCCCAAAAAAATTCGCCGCTCTAGGCTACAGCCTACTTATCCTATTTAGAAATCCGGCCCTGGTTATTTATAATAAAACTACACTAAATGTGCGGTTTATAGAGGCTTTTATATCAGAGTCAATGGCTGCTTTAGGAATTTTTTTTACAGACATTGATAGTAGTACTTTTGAAATTTCTAAAACAGGGTAATTTTTTGTGTCGTTCTAAAGCTTCTACAAAGGTGCAATTTTGGTACTTTTTACTTATTCTTCACAACTCCTAGAGTGAATCTCAACACAGCTGCCCGAGCCGAAACAAAATTCCTTCTTAGTTCTTAATTGCGTGTCGAGAAACGTTATAGTATTGATTAAACTAAATGTTCACTGTAAAAAAAACTGTTGTTTTTACAGTTAAAAACTGTCAACTTTGACGCCAGTTAATAACTGTTTATTTAACAGTTTAAAACTGTAATTTTTACAGTTTAAAACTGTCATTTTTTACAGGAATACTGTAATTTTAACAGAAAGAAACGGTTTTTTTAGCAAGGGAAGAACTGTTAAATTAGACATGCAAAGAGTCACGTGATTGAGATCATCGTTGAGCACAAATACTCAATACTAGCTCTCACAACCAGTAATTACTTCGTCGCAGGCGGATCAGTATTGGAATTGGACTCGTACACAAGAGGTTCCTGTGTCAAAACCGGGCCAGATCTATGCCTCTTGCATGCGAGCCCAATACTGTGCCTCCTGCGATAAAGTAATCACTTGGTCACTAAGGCTAGTACAGGGTATTTTATTTTAGCAGGGAAAAACTATTAACAGTTTTTTCCTGCAAAATTAACAGTTTCTCCCTGTTACAATTACAGTTTTAAACTGTAAAATAAACAGTAATAAACTGGCGTCCAAGTTGACAGTTTTTAACTGTAAAAACAACAGGGTTTATTTACAGTGTTATTACGTTCAAAAGCACGGCTTTACAATCTCTATAAAATTATAGGACCTGATGAAGCATCATTAACTACAAAAACCTAATCTGTACACATTTTATATTCACAGGACGAGCGGCTGCAGAAAAACCTGATAGTAAGTTTCAACTTTTTTGTGTTTTAATCTTCTCTTGGAAAACATTTTATGACCTCAAGAGTTTGAAATTGTAGTACATCATTTAAAACTAGTACTTTATTGTGCCGACCTTTAAAATATATATATATAAATGTAAAACTTTTTTTAATTAAGCCAGAAATTACAAAAAAAAAAAAACATCTGTATATTCCTTGAGTAATAGCTGAATTATTAAGGGAACCCGGAATCTCGCAGAGCTCCCATAGACTGTAGTGTTAAATTAGTCCTTTTTTAGAATGGTTTTTCTGAGAATCTATAAGACATATTGGTGTGAAATTTTTTGCAGTGGTACATTAAACACTTTTAAAGACTTTAACTTGGTATTTTGTAAAAGTCATAATTTTTTTGTTAGGAATTAAGTATATGTCAAGTATCAAAAATTGCAAAAACAACACCTTTTTCCCTTTAAATTTCTCTTTAACTTCTTTTGTTACACAGATTTTGCTTAAAACCCATGTTTATGTGTTAGGCACATATCTATGAATACGTCATTTTTTTAAATTTTGTCTATATCTTTTATAGTTCCTGAGAAAAGTGAATTCGAATATTCAAAAACTTAGTTTTGAGAAAGTTGGCTTCAAAGTTAAACCTTTCTTACTTTAACTTTTTCGCTACGAAGGATTTTTGCTTCCTCGTAATACTTGATAGGAATAACATTATCGAATCCTCAGTTGATCGGGCGTTTCAGTAAGAAAAGGGTTAAACATAAGGAGACTTTTGCGAAATCGCAAAAATATATTACTTCTAATGCACTGATTGTTAAGTGTTATATATAATTTTAAAGAGAAGAAACAGGGCTATTAGAAAATTTAAAAATCTCAAAATCGATTTTTTAATGAATTTTCGATTCCGGGTTACCTTAAAAATGAGTTTGGTTTTTTTTAATCGAATGAAAGCAACTTTTCCTTTTAGTGATAATTTGGAAATTGGTTTATCAGGAATGAACCAAATTACACTATTCAGAAAATATCTTCAACTTTGTGCATGAGACATGAGTTAAGATTCATGAGGATCAACAACCTAGATTATTGAAAACAATAGCTAGTAATTGCACATTTACATGTTTCTGTGGCATCAAGAAGCCCATCTTCTTAATGCCGCAGAAACATTACCACTTCGACTGAAATAAAAGAAATTAAATTAATGAAAATTCGTATAAAAAGTTTAATACTTTTTAATATTAGCACTATACAGTTACTGTTTAGTAATAACAAAACAAACAATATAAATGCAATGTTTTTTGTTTTTAATTTAATTACACCATCAATAACTTGACTCTTTTCTTAAAATTGTACATTGTATAAAAGTTCCAGTTTATATAGACTGAAATGTAAACAAGAAGTTCGCAATAATAATTTTAATTTTCTTGTACCATAAATCATACGTTTAAAAATTATTATGGGATGTAAAAGTATGAAAATTACTTTCAATAATCAAAATAATCAAAAGTTGAAAAATAATGAAAATAATCAAAGTTGCTTACTTCTCAAATTCTACACTAATTTTTTTTTATCATTTCGGTACTTGGTACTTGGTTGAACCATTTTTCAGGTCTTGGAGACAAAAACCTGAGAAATTGTTCAACCGAACACCGAAAATATGGTGAAACATTTCACCACGCAGCCGTTACATCTCTACTCTATTCTATTCTATCTTCTCTATCTCTATTAACCATATCTTTCGTGAAACCAAGCGCCAAATTTTAAACAATGTAGGTCACGAAGTCTACCTTGTCTATCTAGAATGCAAGCCTCAAAAGCTTTTTCCTCTCCCATCTCTTCTCGTGGTTTTCTTCGAAATGGCGTGAGCGTGTTTTTTCAACACCCTACTTGGGTTTGAACTGTTCGGATTGTTAACCTAGCAACAGAGCCTCAAACGCGTTAGGTTTAGAAAAGCGATTCTCCCCCCCCCCCCCCCCCCCCCCCCCCGTTTAATTGAGAACCATGCGAAGGGATGGGGAAGAAAGTCTTTTCGAGGCTCGCATAGTAAATAGACAGACTATAGTGTTGTGTATTTGCACTGACCGCTTCAATTACTAAGCAAAAGTTGTATTATTGACTTTTTTCGTTCCTCTCTTTTCAGAATGTTCCAATGAAGTTAAATGTCTCGATGTAAGCAATATACCTGGAGCACGTTGCGATCCGCCTAAAACGGACGAAAATGGATGTGTTATTGAGTGTGTATGCATAGCATGAACTGCGGTTGGAGGCAAGGCTTGCTGCATGTAAAATTCAGAAATGTGATCTAAAGACATCTTATTCGGCTGGTTTCAATAAAAAAATCAATCAATTTTATGAATGTTCACATTCATTTAGTGTTGCTTGTCTTCTTTTTTTAGTTAATAGTTTTCGATAACCAAAAATGGAATATTGGGAAATAAAAATCATTCATTTCAATCCCCATAACTGTAAAAAAAAGTTAACACATGGATCAATTGAGAAAAACTCAACTTTAACAATTATAACAAACTACAAGAAATCAAAAATCATACACAGCAGCCCATAATAAAAAAAAAATTTAAAGAAGCATTAGCAATTGAGCTTATTTTCATGTCAAACTATTTCATATTCCTCTGTAATGATGGTATCTTTCACCGCTAGTTAAAGCACTTCCGCAAATATACTGCTAACAGAGGACGGTTTGTATAGCTGGGTGAAAGGCTTTGCGGGACAGACGAAAATGTGGAATTCCTTATTTGAAGAAAAAAAAAAGAGCTTCGGATTAAATGTGTAGAAAGAAAAGAAAAATACCATCTTTATAGATTAAACGGGGAAAGGCGTCTGCGAGTCTGTCGTATAGAAATCTAGAGAGGATGATTGGACATAGCTGTATTCAATCATTTCGTCACTTAAGTTCCCACATGTGCTATCTAACTTTGCACAACGGATCAGATTTACTGTACGGTAACACTTGGCGCGATTTTTTCGGATTTGCCGATGAATAATTTTTGCTGCAACCTGTGTGACTTCGACTGATGATTCGAATTCTTTGACTTCGCAACGATGACGTTTCCGGCAACCATATCTGGCTCTTATTTATTAGTGCAGTATGGAGAAAGTGACGTCAAAAGTCGCCAGAATACGGACTTTTAACGTGATTTTGGAAAGTTCCTCAAGGGTTACCGAACAGTAAATCTGATCTGTTGTGCAAAGTGAGATAGCACAAGTGGTAACTTAAGTGACGATTTATTCCTTCATTCATTAATTCACTCAGCTTTAAATGCACATTACAGGTAATAGATAGTTAAGAGCTAATAAGCCTGATTGACCACTGGTCTAAAAACAAATGTGCCTTTGTTTCAATCCAATTTTTGTTTAAACAATTAAAATTTCATTCTTAATGCCTACAACTAAAATTGTAGTTTAGTTCATCTATACTTAATTGTCTAAAAAAACTCAAATTCTTCATTAAAACGGGGTACGGGAGACAAAATTCTAAAATCTTTAATTCCAAAAGAATTTTACTTTTTTTTTGTGGAGGAATGTTACATAATATGTAATTAAAACAAAACATGTTTTGTTTTTTAAAAAAATTTTAGTAAAATTTCAAAAATTCAAAAACATGAAAATTTTGATGTTTGTGGAATTTGATATAACTTGACATTTTATTTTTCAAAACACTATTTTTTTTTTAATTAATACCAATAACAACGATTCACGAAGACAAATTAAAGATGTATGTTGGAAAAATATGTGTGGGAAATTTTAACACTCTATGGTACATTTTGAGTTATTGTATCAAATTAAAGTCAAAACATCATCGAAAACACGATCAAGTAGAAAAACGGCTTTGTAGTTTGGAAACGCAGCTGGCCAACGCAGATGTCATGACACAAAAAAACTAAATATCTCACGTTATACTGCAAATATAGATAAAATTTTTGTTTCAAATTATTCAAAACTGTGTTATTTTAACCCTTTCAGTCCCAGTGATGCCATTTGGCATCATCACTTTCAATATTTTTTTCCAAAATGTTTATGTCCCGCTATTACATCCAAACACACATCATTCGATTCTTCACACTCTGTTCTATCAGAAAATATTTTACATTAATCTTAATAGAAGTCAGAACTACTATTTTTTTTTATTTAGAAAATAGTCAACAAGCGTTTCTCCGGATTTTTGATAAGTTCACTTCAGTTCCACATATTTAAAACACCAAGTTGAACTATTTCGGTTAGAATAATTACTAAATTTTTTTTTTTATAATATGGTCAGATACCTTAAAATATATAACTCGAAGTGTTTTTAGGTAACATAAATTTTTTTATTTCGTTGTTTTCCACAGTTAAAAAATTTTGGCATTGTTTCAAAAATCATATAAAAATTTTTAATGAATTTTTTTTTCTTATGGAATTCGTATTTTTGACCTAAAATAAGCTTATTTTGTGAATATCAGATGTTTCTGTAGTGTAGTAAATTTTTGGGACTGAAAGGGTTAAGATAATAATTTTTTTTGAAGATTTTGTGTCCCGTACCCCAAATATATTAACTAAATCTGATGCAGTGAAAACAAGCTTTCTTTCCCATTTTCTTGACCCACAGAATCTGTCTCGACTTAAAATAAGAAAAAAGAATCATTATCATATATCAAATACATTTTAAACAAACCAAATATGCACTGCATTAAAAGCCTTTTGACATTTCTATAATTCAATATTTATTTTGCATAACAATAAAATATGTTTATTTTCATAGCTATGGGGCAAGCCTATTGAAATGAATTTTATCACTTAATGACTTTAGTCTATACTAGATGTGTTTTTTTATGTCAAGTTCTGATTTTTTTTCAGAGCGGATTTTAATTGTTGATATATTTTCATGACAAGTACATGGATTTGCATTTTTGCTTTTCGATCAAAAAAGACTTATTGATTGCATATTAAAATATTTCTCAAAAACAATAATATTTTGCCTACTTTCCAATTCTTTATTCGGGAAAAAATAATGTAATGTTAAGTAATGAAAAGTATGGTTTTTGATATCATGCTAATTTTCGTTTGTCTGTCAGTACATGTTTTCGACTTTCGTTCCAGTCAACAGATTTAAAAAAAAAATTTAAGTCTTCAGCCATTTTTTGTTTGTGCTGTATGAAGTTCTGTGTGTATTTAAGTAACAGTAAAGAAGGCTTTTCAGTTTTTCAGTACTACTTCTTGCTATTTATATTTTTCAAGGCATTTAAATTTGCAATTTTTTCATTTAATATCATTTTTTAAATGACTTAAATTATGTAAAATATCTTATGTCATCTTTCTCTTAAACAAACCATATTTTAAAAATTTCTTGACATAAAAAGGGTATTATGTGAATATAATTATTTTCTTTGTCTACTTGAATCAAAGTAATTTTTAATCTACAAAATAAATTATATCGGGTTTTTTTTTTAAGTTTTTGTTTAGTATAATTATTCAACAAAAATCAGCAGACCATAATAACAAGACATGATATTTGTCAAGAATTTAATCAACAATTTATTATACAATAACAAGAAAAAAATATAAAATGACTTATGACAGAAATATGTACAAATATTGAAATGTTTGAACGGGAAATGGAGCACATATTTTGGTCAAAATAATAGATACAAGGATACTTTAATATTTGACTATTAAATTACTATTTATGATACAGGAACATACATCAATAATATTTATTGGAAGGGCTAAAAGATCTAAATTAAATTGATAACAAATATATACTCTCAAACATATAAAATGTAGCTTCATATTTAATCAGGGTACTACTTCATTTTAAAATACAGATGTAAACCGATTGAACTAAACTTTATATAAATTGAATGATGGTAAATTCCAGAAAAAAAATGCCATTTATCATATACACAAAATTGAAAATAAGTTTAAAATTACATTGAAAGAAATAATAACTAAAAAAGCTATGATTCGGACACTCTAATAAAGGTGTGCTTTTAGAGGTTATTTTTTTGTAAAAGTTTATTTTTTTTAATCGAAAAAAATTTAGATTAAAAAAAAGTAAACAGCGTTTTTAAAAAAAAAACCTCTAAAAGCCTTTATTGGAGTTTTATGAATTAAAAAAAACCGCATCAAAATATTCGTATAATTTCTTTGCTTTTTTTTTTTTTTTTTTTTTTGAACAAAAACCATTTTTTCCCCCATAGACTTAGAGCCAGCCCGATCGAGGTAGGACAGGGAATGGGGGTGTCCGCTCCCCTTAAAATAAAAAGTGCAAACAATTCATATTAAAATTCTTAAGAAGTAAATGAATAGGGTGTTTGTATTTTAATAAGTAAATAAAATTTAAGTTTTGAAACTAAAAATAGAAATTTTATAAAATTATAAGGTACAAAGGTACACAAATATGATCACCTACAAGTTTACAATAACTGATACTGATTCTAAACAAGAATAAACAACATATTACTTATAAGTGTATACCAATGATAAGTAGTACCATTACTTTAAGAAATAAAAATTCTGGTATCAAAATTTTAAGACCTTCTGCAGAATTAAGATTCAAAATTAGAACATTAGCTTTGAGTCAAAATTATTGCAATCTTATCTAAAAATGTTAGCAAAATTATATGTCAATAAAAAGAAATCAGAATTTTAATGGTACTTTTCAATGATTACTATCAATTGACCAATAAAAGTACAGCTTCTAGTAAATAGCCTCAAAAAAATTTGTATTGCATTGCGAGTTAGCTTAAATGAAAGTTCATATTCGAAAATGAACCTTTGAATGCCTTTTAAATTCTGCTGCAAATGTCCATACCAAGGCAGTGGTTAGTTTGACAATGGACCAGGTAACATTGAAATTAACCCTCTAATGCATTTTTTTTTTCATCCCGAAAAATTATATATATGTATGGTATTATGGGGAAAATACTAAACAAATTTAACTGCATTAGAATTTTAATAATTTCAATTTTTAAAAAAAATTTCCATTGGACAAAAACAAACTACAAAATTCCAATTTTGATAATAATGACTAGAAAACTACTAAATATATTTTTAAAAAAAAACCCTCTTTAACTATAATTATTTTTTCAAAACAATTTATTTGTATTTAGTACTAATATTTATATTATTATACTTTGAATACTGCCAAAAACGTAATTTCACACGAGCTAATAACCTCACTCCTTAAATTTGAATACACTTTTACTACTGTCATTCATGAGGATTATTAGTAACTAAAACTTCAAAATGGAATGTATGAAAAAAACACAAATTTGTCGAGAGGGAGCTCTACTTTAACCGAATAAAATGGAATATGTTACTTGTTGCCAAACGGCAAGAGTATGCATTAGAGGGTTAAGCTTTGTTTAATTTGTTGATCACAGAAGAACTATTTGGACCATGTACTAGGTCATATTTCGTGCTGGATTGGCAGATTTTTTTATAAATGGTCCTTTTTTTTAAATATGCAAATTTATGAAGTCCAAAAATTAATGATTTTTTCCATCCAAATGCAACTTTAAAAGATATTTTGGGATAAATTAATAAAATCTGCACATTGACAATTAGTAGATAAATTTTGAATAATGATGTTTGTCGACGTGAAACTCTATAATTCTTAATCTAAAAAATTAACTTTTATAATTCCTGCACAAGCGCATACATGTTTGATCAAAGGTGTTTATATTCGCTATTTAATAATAACACACTATTTTCTAGGGCAATTTTTATAGGTATTATATATACATTTAACTTTAAAACTAGAACTTCAGCTAGGTCATTTTGATTATTGAAAATTTACCTCATGTGACAAATAATCGATTTTTAATGTGAACTGTGTTTTTATTTGTGAAAGTATTATGGACGGCCAAATTGACTTATTTCTTTCACCATTGAAAAAGAGAATGAAAAATAAATCACATCGAAA
Source organism: Hylyphantes graminicola (assembly GCA_023701765.1). Lineage (NCBI taxonomy): Eukaryota > Metazoa > Arthropoda > Arachnida > Araneae > Linyphiidae > Hylyphantes > Hylyphantes graminicola. The sequence continues at coordinate 77,230,381 of CM043115.1, read as the reverse complement.
GATTAGCGACTATATTATTGCAGTTTATTAAGTACTAAATAACTTGATATTTTATCTATTGTACTAGATTTACTTGATATGTTTTAACAAAATTAAAGTTTTAAATTCATTAAAAAAAAATTTCATTAAAGTAATCAGTTGACTGTAATTATAAATTAGAGGCCCAGTGGCTTAGTGGTAGGGCTTCGCATTGCCACACCACAGGTCCGGGGATCGAGTCCCGGATTGGGCAAGGTTGACTCAGCCTTTCATCTCTTGAGTGGGTCGATAAAATTAGAACCAAGCATGCTTGGGAACTAAACACTAAGGGTCCTGCGTTAGGCTGACCACCTAACCGGGACAAATGTCTAGCACCCCAGAGCCCTTGGTCACGAAAGCTGAATTGGGCACGGTAGGCATTGGCCTTCTAATAGGCTGTTGGGCCGAGGAGGTTTTTTTTTTTTGTATTATAAATTAAACTAAAATGATAAAAAATGTTTGTGAAATATTTTACTAGTGATGGTAAATTGAAATTAAGCAACAAATAATGATACATTATGTGTCAGTTAAATTTAAAATCATGAATGAAAGAATGCTCATAGTCTATAAACAAGTTAGGATTAAGACTAAAACTAAAAAAAAAATTATCATTTTATTTTAAATAAGATTATTTACAGCTTGATTTACATAGATGGAATAACATGGTGGTTGTTTTTAAAAACTAGTTTATGCATAATAATGTATCCTGCATTAAAACTAATAATGATAATTTTCAACATGTGGTCTGCCACAGTTCTAGGCAATAAATTATTCTATAAAACTATGTGCTAAGTATCTAAGAACTGCTTTTATTTAGATACATAACGACGGTCAAACCCTTAAAACCAAAAGCCACTATTAGTAAACAACAATTTCATTTTTGTAGCAACTTCAAAGGTTAGTTTTACCTTTCACATTCGCCTCATTATTCACTAATTGATCATTTATTCATGCACACAATTGATAATTTATTCATTAATATAATTGGTTATTCCCATAAATAACCGATTATTAATTATTGTAATTAACTAATTATTTAATCATGTAAAAAAACAGCTTTTGGTATTGTTACTAAGGGGATATGAATTTCCAAAAACAAAATGTACTCTTCCAATGTTAAGCTGGAGAAATCAAATAGTTTTTCACAAGCATCCACAATTTTTTACCTATTGTTTCTGAACCTGAACTTTCTGACATGCTTTTTAATGATAAGCTACATTTTTTCCCCCAATGGGGCTACAATATTGGCGGTCAAGCCTTTGCAGACTCTGCATAATATATTAACCAGAACATAATATATTCCCCTTTGGAGGAGTTTTGGTTTTGGAAATTCATGTCCTCTTAACCCTTTCAGTCCCAGTGATGCGATTTGGCATCATCATTTTTCTGATCATATTTTTTTTTTTAAATAATAGGTCTGACATCTATTTGGATTAATAAAAAATATTTTCTAACAGAAAAAAGTTTGAAGAATCGAATGATGTGCTTTTTGATATCATAAATGGCTATAGACTAACAGAAAAAAAAATCTAAAATGATGATGCCAAATTGTTATTGGGACTGAAAGGATTAATTGGTTTCTCCTTTATTTGGGTGAATTAGTTCATTTTCTAGACAGTTAACATTGAAATTGTGTTCTTGAAATATTTTGTACCTTTTTTAAGCAGGGCTTGACCTGGAATACCAAACTCTACTATAAAAGAAAATTGTTTCCTAAAAAGAAATCTTAAAAAGAAATAATTTTGATTTGGCACAAACAAAGAAAAAAGAACTACATCCACCTAAAATTGTTACCAAATAGATGTCTAGTTGAAATGTTAGCCTGCTAAAATTACGCTACGGTGTGTGAATAGATTGAATTTCATATAGTTACATAGTGAGAATCTAAGATTTCATAAACTTAACACACAATTACTTTACACACATTTCAATATATGACTTTTTTTTTATAATCAGTATGTCAGATCTTTTTATAGAGCGACTAATACACTCCAATGTTGGCCTGACTTAAAGAACAGGGTAAATATACATTTCAGGGTCCAAACATATCACTTAACAGGAAAACCGAAGTTTGGGTTAGATAGATTAATAGAATTTTAAAGGATAAAATAAGTTTTATAATATTTTTTACGGCTTATGTTTGAAACTACGTAGGTATTTCGAAAATAATAAAAGAAAATTTAATTTGAAAGAAAATATTTAAAATGTTTAGTAAACATTACATAAGCAATAGCTTAATATTTGTACTTTGTCTAGTTTTGAATTTCATGGCAACAAATTTGACTCATAAAAATAACTTTAGAGGGCCTAAAAATTTTTTATCAAAGTAAAGGATTATAAAGACTTAAAAATCAAATACAAAAATTACAAATGGAATTCCAAAAACAAAATAATTTTAAAGATAAGTTTATAATATACAATTATAAGTAGCTTAAAATTAAATTTGAATATAGAACTTGAGCAATTTGACAGTGTTGGACAAAAAAAAATTACCCAAACTTTAAATTAAGGAACTGAAAATTCCCAGATTACAAAATATCTTAATTAGATCGAAATAAATTTATATATTTACCCATGTCATGTCTGCAGAGACATAATATATAGAAAGAACTTCCAAAAAATGCCATAACTTTAAACCGAAGTTCATTAGCTCATGGTTTAATACGTACAGATTTATTTTACATCCGACAACTTAAATAAATATTATTTTATTTCAAATAATATTTTTAACAAATCCCATCTAAATATAACGACTCTGCAGACAAGGATAAGCATTAAAAAATTTATATTTCAACCAAATTGAAATCTCTGGGAATTTCCAGTTTCTTAACAGGGCTGGGACATTACTTGTTTAAATGTAGCTCGTTACTAATTTCTAATTTCGCTAATTACTAATTTCCAAAAGTAACAAATTATGATTACAATTACGTTTAAGGTTACTTTTTATGACAAAATTTCTTATTTACAAATGTTTCGAAAAATAAAGTATAAATGACTAACAGTATCCAGTCATATGGTCATTACTTTGGAAAAATGCAGACAACTCTAAATCAGCTTCGGCGGAAGAATGTCTAGTTTGTACATTCTCAAAAAAATCATCATCACTACTAGATGAGTGTTCATAATCACTGCAATCAGAGTAGGGAACGTTTTGTTTTTGTGGGAACAATATTTCTCCTCCAAGCAAAGAGGTTTTTTTTTTTACATTTATTAGTGTTAATGATAAAACTAATGAAAGTACAGTGGTGGCCAAAAGTGTGGACATATTTTGAATAGTTTCATGTGTTTCAACTGTTAATTGTGTTCTTGCATCTATTAAATTTCGCTTAAATACAAACATTTAAATATTAAATTGAAGGTAATTTATTGTAGAATTTCATATAAAAACAGAATTAAAGTATCTTTATTACAAATAAAGTTATGCTCATTTTAGTTGAACAAGCAAGACAATCAATGGATTCTCTTATGCTGAAATTGCAATACAAGTTGGTGGTTTTTTAATGACTTGCAAAACTAAGACAGATCATAGTATTAGTTGCATAACTTATTCGTAAAACATATATTGTAATACTGTATTTATTTTTAATTCTACATGAAATTACTTTGATGATGATGATGGTGTGTCCATGGATATAGATTATATGGGACCAAAGGTGTCATAGAAGGCTTCAGCGATCTGCACACAGTGGTCCTCGTAAAGATTAAATTACTTTTAATTTGATATACAATTGTTTAATTTGATATGCAATTAATTATTCTGTAATCACACAAAGTTGAAAAATATGAAAATTTCAAAATGTGTCCACACTTTTGACCACCACTGTAACTCGTTACTGTAACAAAAATTACTTTTTTGAAAATTATGTAGCGAATTAACTGTAAAATTACTGGTTTCTCAAATCTAAGGAATTACCTAAAAGATTACTGTAAAACGTAATTATTACAAGTAACGCGTTACTGCCCAGGCCTGTTTCTTACTGTAAAGTTTGAGCAAATATCCAACACCATGCAATTGCCCAATGTTTGTAAGGAATTTTTAGGATTGTACGGACCCTGGAGAATCGAAGGCATTCCACCCAAACAAGGCGGAAGTTTCTCTGAGCGATAACATCATTTCTTACATAGTTGGTTCACACTCAGCACAGAGAATGTATCCTTTTTTTTACACGGTTTAATTCTTATATTATAAAAACTAAAGTTTTTTTTACACAAAATTCTCTTTTTCTCCTCTTCTTCCTTAAAGTCCCTGGAACTAGCTGCTTCTGCTGCTTTTGTCAAGGACACTTCCGATGTACTCGGCGAGATTCACCGTTTCCCTTTCGGACCGGAGGACAAAAGGGTGTTCCTTTGAAAAGGAAAAAAATAATAATTAGAACAATAATTTTTTAAAAACATCTATATTTGAGCTTTTATGCATTTTATTTTCTGTTAACACACAACATTTATTTCAAATATTTTGATTTAAATATATATTTATACGATTATTCGTGGATTGGAAAATTACTTTTACAATGCATTTCTGTTAACATAAAACATATGTTTCTGTTATACAAAGGCGAATTTTTTTTCAACATGCGATAGGCCGTAACGAAAAGACAAGTCAAAATACAAAAAAAAGATTTTTCTACCAAAAGTAATGTACAATACTGCTTATTTCTCCATATAATAACCTTGGCGATTAAAAGCATTTGTCATCTGTGTAAACAAGCTTTGAAATACCCTCTTCATAAAATGTAGCTGCCAATGATTTGAAGGGAGTTGTGATGGTTTCTTTGAGCTCCTCATCAACTTCAAAGCGCTACAATCCAAGCTACTATTTTTATTTATAATTCACTTATCTTAAACCTTTGAGTTTCCTTAAACACTTTGTCAACTCACTGAACAATACAGATGTTCATGAAGAAATGGACCAAGGAAGCAAGTCTATCGTTACAGACAGTATAAAACATAACTAACAGACAGTACAAACAAAACACTGCAATTAGAATAAAAATAATTTTTTATCTAATTTTAAAGGAGTTAAACTTTAAAATCGACATCCAACAGCTGTTGGGAAGTAACGGAAAAGTAATGAAATTCTTTTGCTACGGCTAAAAGAAAATAAGTTACAATTATTTTCTAAAAAATTCAACAGTGTTACCTAAAAAAAAGTAACTGTTACAATTAATGTTTTACTTCAATCCCTGAAAATATATAATTAAATTAGAGATTTATGCTCACCAGGAGTTTCTTGTATTTGGGTCGATGTTGCTCTTCTTTGATTAAGCTAAAAAAAAAGTTTAATGTTTAATGAAAAGTTACACAATCTTAAGAGAGCCAAATTTTCCAATTATATTTTTCAATCTCCTGCCACTCAAGTAAATCAATCTATTGTGAGTGAAATCCAAAAGTGTTTCGGAGACAATTAAAAAGAAAATAAAACTAATATTTTTTATAAAATTTCACAACAAGAAAATCTTGCAAATTACAACCAATACAAACTAAATTATTGGCATGATTTAGCATGTTATTATACAGTTAAACAAATTGCAGGAGCCAGTAACACTTTCCAAACAACCGTATCCCAATCATTTAAAATACAAGCAAATATATATATTTTTTTTAAAGTCATTATAATAATCCTACCACGTGTTGACGAAATTTACAAATTCTAGAGTGAACGTGTTTCCGTTTTCGTTTGGACTGATTTGTGGAGGATCGCCCTGCACAACCTGAGTGAGTTGTTCAAACACACTGTTCCATTTGGGGTAGGGAAACCTGCCAGTGGACACTTCAATCTAGAAAGAAAAAAACTGGTGATTAGTATGACCAGATTTTTTTATGTTGATACAGTACAGTGTCATAAAAAAAATATTTCCCTAATAGTCACCTATAAATGGGAAATCTAGGCCCGTTTTTTTGCACTGGGTATAGAAAACTAAAGGTATATTCCACAACACCACTTTCAATCAGGGTTGCCACAAATTTTGGTTAAAAGAAATCAATGACTATTTAAGGACTTTTCAAGGATATATTTCTCCATTTTCAAGGACTATATATTCGAACATGCAACACCTAAATTTCACGGTAGTTTTTAAAAATTCATTTAGAAAATGGCTAAGCTCTCTAACTTTCAAATGAACTGAAATCTGTGTTATAAAATAAACATTTAGTTATTTATTAAATAATCAACCTAAAATCACTTGCTATGCCTTTTTGGATAAAACAAACAATAAATCAAAAAAAAATCAAATAGCAAGTGATTCACATGGAAAAAGTGTTTTTAATAAAGCCAAAATTAACATTTGTTACACTTCAAGATAATTTCGTCAGCCCCAAAAAATTAAGGACTTTTCAAGGAGGGTTTTGTTTTTCAGGCACTTTCAAGACTTGAAAATCAATGTGTGATTTTTTCAAGCACTTTTTTAAGGTTTTCAAGGACGGTGGCAACCCTGATCAATAAATAAAATCATAAATTTTAAAGAGTATTTTCAATAACTTTAAAACCTAAAAAGATCTATGGCATATAACCTTGTGCATGCACAATTTTCTCGAAAACCTTATTATTACTTTCCACAGGCACTAGTAACTTGTGTAACAAATTAAAAGCTCATAGCTCTTCAATTTGATTTGTAATGTGGTTTCAGTGGTAATATGGTTTTATTGCACATTTGTAATGCGGTTTTATTGCACTAAATACTCACCAGTGTAATTCCTAAACTCCAAACATCAGATCTGACATCGTAGCCCCTGGCTCTCCCAGGATCAATTCTTTCAGGCTATTCAAAATTTATAGAAATCTTATATAAGCATACAAAAATATTTTAAATTGCGTATGGCAGTACAGTAAACTGTATTTTGTTCTAAAAACCCTACTTTTAGGCTTTAAAAAGACAGTATATCGTCTTTCTTTTTGTTTTTAAGTAAGATAATGTATCTTATCTTTAATGGAGAACTTAATATTCAAAATATTAAATTTTTTGTTTAAGAAACAAACAATAATTTAGTTTTATAAACTAAAAGAAATGTGGTTGTTGTATGTATTTCCCCAAAAAAAATTATCAAAAGATGAGTGCAAAACATTATGTAATTACTTGAACTTGAACACTGGTTACAGAATTAATTGTAAACGTTGCATTATGAACAAGTTTCATAATTAAAGAAACCATTCCAGATTGATAATTTAAACACTTAATAACTATTTTTTTTATTTCCTAATTTCGTTTCCCCCAATTAAAATCCAGCAAAAAATTTTATACAATTGTTGCACACTAATTTGTCCACCAAAAATATAATCCAATTGATATTTCAAACATGATAGTGAGACTATACAATTAATTATACATGAAATAAGACCTTAAAGCTTTTGAAAAAAATTGAATATTCAAAGAAATCGCGATATTTTAAAACTTACTGCCATATAAGGTCGGCATCCGGCATCTCTTGTTTTTGCTATGGAATCGACTAACTGTCCACTGATACCGAAATCACATAATTTAATATTTCCACCACGATCAAGCAGTATATTGCTGGGTTTCACATCTGTTAAATAATAATATGTTGCTGAAATTTTTTTTTAATAAACAGAAAATACTTTTAAGGTATTAATTATTATATTGAAAATACAATTTTTGTGCTAAATGAACTAGATCGTTATTGAAATTTTAATCATTCAATTATAAAACACAGAAGTAAATGCCAAATTGTTGCGTCTGGTCCTAACAGAACAAATACCACATTTAATTTTGAGGTTTAGTTTCACAGAGAAAATTACTTAAAGGTACTATAGTTAAAATTTAAATTTAAAAGGTTTTTTTTTTCAAATGAATTTAAAGCTAACAAATTACCAATCATTAGAGGATATAGAATAAATATTTTAAAAAATAAAAATATATTACAGTAAAACTTCTACAACAGACCACCTCTATTAAGCGACCACCTCCACAAACGGGCAATTTTTCAAGGCACCGATTTTTCCCCCTATACGCTTAATGTTAAAAATACCTCTCGGACAGACCAGACCAACCTCCAGTTACGACCACAACTGTTCTCATCCGGGGGTCACTTTTCCCAAAAAGTAAATCTTGCTTTCCTGACGCTACTGGTCATTGTTTGCCCTTTATGTCCTTTGAATTACCTCCATCCATATTACAGCGTGGAAGAGTTAACCAGCCTGAATAGTTGGAACAAATTCAGCCCTCTCCCTCTCTCTCCCCTGTTTCCTGTTAAAAAGTATTATTTCCAAAGACCCTTCCACGAATTGGCCGAGTTGTCAATAGGAAGCTTCTTTCACTTAACTGCAGTTATTGCAAGGTAGGGCCGTCTATTATGTACGTTGACATATCTAGCCAAAGTAATGCTTGGACACGTCCTTCCAAAAACAAATCACTAGGGTTGTCAATTGTCACACAAGCAAGGGGCTAACGCGGATGGCAAGGAGGAAACTAACAGAATGGATCGGAATACCAGTGAATGCAAAATTCGCGAAACATAAAAGACGTCTCAACAAATGGTCTTTTTACATAACTTAAAAACAATTTGAAATACGAGGTACTTTCCGAAAAATCAGAAAAAAAATAAACAAAAAGATATTTCTTTAAAGGATTGTAACTTAAATGTGTATTGATAAATATAGGATCTTGTTTTTCGATATAATTAAAATAACTAAATAAAATGATGAAAATTGTATACTTTTCTTAATTTTTACTACTAAACCATTGTTTATGAAATTGATTTGAATATTTAAGCAGCTCAGTGATGAAACTTCTCAAAGAGACCACCCTCCCTCAACAACCGATTTTCCTCAGAACGGGAGGGTGGTCGCTCCCGAGAAGTTTTACTGTATTTGACATTCCTCATTGAACAAGAAAAGAAAAAAAGCAGTCATGCAATACAAAAAAAATACTGATTATAAAAAAAAGATAGAAAACAGAATTTTACCTCTGTGAATTATATTAAGTTTTTCCTTTAGATAATTCAATGCTTTTAGAGTCTGAAAAAGAATAGAATAGAATTTTCATAAATACCATTTTATTGAAGTATGGTACTAACAGAAAAAATAAATAACAGTTGCCATATTGGAAACATGAACACACACTTCTAAACACATAAATAACAATTCATAAAACAGTGGTAGGTTTAAAAAAAAAAACACTTACGGCAGTCGTTACTTTTCCAAGGAAGCTTTCTGATATTCTTTGATTCAGCTTTTCGTGCACTATTTTGTAGAATTTGTCTAAAGATGTGTCCATCAATTCCATACATATCCAACAATCTCCCTAAAAGAGAAGAGACCAAGTTTATATGAATCTTAAATCACATGATTGAACTACTTTGCATTATAAAGCGTGATTTTTAAGTTATTTGGAAAAAAAAATCTAAGTTAAGGTCTTCCTAAGATCCTATGAAGGAAACTTAATATTTATTTACACTTTACTGACGGTAGTGATTCGAACATGCTATGCTCGTTCACCGCTTGGTCTCCCAATAGCCCCCGTGTAGCTCTAGTGCAAGAATAATTCAAAACTAAACTAGTCCGGCTTGGTCCTGACTTGATTAGACCGATTTACTGAACGCTTCTGGTCTAGAGCGATCCACAGTACTGGACAACTTGAGGTAGAAAGGGCACATCGGTCGTAGATCAAGGGGTACACTGAATATGGCCTAGCCTAACCAAATCTAGCAGAAAGATCAAAAGTCGATTAATCGACGGCCGGTTGGTTAAGTGTTAAATCGCATGGTTGAACTACTTTACATTATAAAGCGTGATTTTTAGGTTCTCTAAAAAAAAAGTGAAGGTCTTCCTAAACCCGATGAAGGAAACTTAACATTTATTAAGGTTATCTATCAAAAAAGGTATGGTAAAGTTTTTACATAATTTTAACACATTTTTACAATTTATTCCAAGGGTCCCTGGATCGGAAGTAAAACCTAGCAACCTTTGATTTTCCAGTTAGTTAGGCTTGAATTATCGCTGCACTAGAGCTACACAAGGGCTATTGGCGACGGCATCGTATTTTAGAACCACAGTCAGGTGACGAGCCAACACCTGAATAGGCACCCAACGCAACCCTTAAGGGCGACATTGTACGCAGCGTTAGGACTTTGGAGGATATTTAACCTGCTCTCCGCTTACACGGGGTATTATTCGTCGGACATTTTTGCCTGCACGGGCCGTTTATAGGTGATGCTCGGACCCGAACCTGGGACCTTCCGCATGCTAAGCGGGTGCTTAACCAACTGGGCTCCCCAGCCCTTTTGATTTTCGGGCAAACTATGCTCTTTTTGATGCCATTTGTTAAGAGTTGCTTGAGTGAGAGTTTATTTTCTGAGCTCTTGTACGTAAAACATAAACATAGAAGCAGAATAAGTGGGGTTGAAGAGGACTTAAGAGTGAAAATAAGTCCTATTACTCCTAATGTTGATATTTTTATCACAAGCAAACAACGAGTTTCGAACTAAAGAATATAAAATTATATTTGGTATGATGATTAATTTTTTGGCGAGTTTGTACTATATTTTTATTTGTATGTTTTTAGAAATATGGGTAATAAATAAAACTAAATTAATACCATTTTAATCTTTTTGTTTCTCCTTTATTAACCGGATGCGATAAATAAATAGCTAACCATTAAGTATTTCTCGGGAATTTAATTAAAAAAGCCTTAAAAAAAAACTTTTAGAAGGGTAAATATTATATGTTTATCAAAATATTTAGGTTTGGTGGTACACCAAAAATAATTTAAAGTCAAGTGGTACGCAGGTGCAAAGCCCTGATTTATTTCATCTCCGTTGTGGGCAAGTGAACTAAAGTAACACCAAAAATGAATTGGATCATTTTTGCTCTGAAAATATCAGAATTTCAAAACATTTTCTAAAAAAATTAGAGTTGTTGAGTGCTTGCAACAAAAGTCCAAGTCATTAGTCGAAATGCTGCCATTTACCAGACCATGGCGGATCTGTTTACAAATCTAATCTACAAATAGAATAGAATCTTAATGAAATTTATTATAAAGTAAAAAATTTGCAATGTTAACTTAGTTATTTAAACTTAGTAATTTTGATAAAATAAAACAATTTTTTTATTGATTTATTTGTTATGTGAAAAAATACTAATACATTTATTAGCGAAAACCAAAGTACTTTTTAGGAATAGATAAAAAAAATTAAGCAGTGTGCTTTATTTTCTTTAATATAAAAGAGTTAATGTTTTGCTATAGATAGCTCCTTAGAAGGTAACTAGAACTTATCTTTTTTAATGAAAACTTACTTCCTTAAATATTGCACCGAAAAACTGCACAATATATATGCAATCGTTGCTTTTCATAACAACTTCTAAATCCATCAGAAGCTGTTTTTGTTCTTTCTCGTCAACAGTTGATCTAATTCTCTAAAAAAGAAAAGTGAAATAAGGTAAATAAAGGATAACATTTTTTTTAATAATTCAAAACTATATTGAAAGTGGAAATAAGGGTCAAATCAACAATTTTTAAATTATTTCATTAAAATCTAACTTTCTTAATGATTTGTATTTTGTATACAATGGGCATGTTTGAGGTATTGAATGGCAACAGCTCCACAGGAATGAAAATAAGGACTTGATTGATTAATCAATGCTATGAGGCGGAGCTTACTGTGTCAAACCACTAATGAAATACAGGAATGATTTGCATCGCATAAAACAAGAGAATTTAACTTTTTAGATTAAAAGTATCATCCAATGTAGATGTTTTAAATTTGTCCAACTATATCCTTTAATATCTGGTAAGTTAAAGCACGTAGTTCCATGCTCCCATTTTCCCAAAGCTGGAGGAAAATATAGAAAGTCTAAATTTAGAAATGTCATCCAAGAACACTTAAAAAAAAACTCACTCATTCTATAGCATTTTTATACACTTTTAACCTAAGAAAAATTACAGAATAGTTAACTGGAATAGAAAAATACAGTCAAACCGCGATAACAACTTCCTATAAGTTGAAGAATCCGCTAACTCGAACTTTTAATCGGGTCCCGAATTATTTCTATACTTTTCTTTAAAAAACTGTCTCGATAACTGGAAGTTAACATCTTATAAGTCGAAGTTTTTGTCAAAGATTTCACATGTAAAAGACACATTTCAGTTAAGAAATTAAATTAGAAATCAAATTAATCAGCATTTTGTATCCATAATGTCTGTGAATGCCAACAACCTTTTAAAAAAAATTACAATCAACAAGAAATAAATGTGTTTTTTTTAATGAAATTTACATGGTATGTACACTAATCAATATTTGCTGAGGCCAAATTTTGTGAGTTTTTTTAACCTTTTGACCCCAATCCTCACTTGTTGTTTACATGAGCTGTAAAAAAAATTTAATTGTGTATAACTATAGTATTATGGCACATATCAAACCATTTAAACCAGGCCGACCAATCTTAAGTGACAGTAGAGAGAAAAATATAATGTAACTTTTGTAACTCGAACTTCGGATAAGTCGAATATTTTTGGGGGTCCCCTGGGACTTCGAATTATCGAGTATTGACTGTATTAGATTATTTGAGAAAGAAAAGTCCTCACAAATGGAACATGGTTAATACAGAATTCTACAAATTGTGTTAATTTTAAATACCGTTTGCATTTTAAAACAAACCATTAAAACCTACTTTTACAGCCATGATGGTTCCGCTGGTTTTGTGAATCATTTTGTTGACGGTTCCGAAAGCCCCTCTTCCGATTTCACCCAGGTCCTTCAAGTCATCGGCAGTGAAGTCATAGGTCTAAAAAAAAACCATTGCATAGTGAAAATCAAGTTTGAAACACAATCATTTTTTTTTTATAAATAGGGTAACGAGTACAGTAGGGTACCTTCAATACACTGTGTGCTGTACAGGGTAACGACAAGGAGCTTAGCAGGTGTGCCATGCTAAAATCGTTATCGCTCAGCCAAACTCGCCAATGAAACAATACTAGTTATTTTTCCAGTTTATTACACATATAAACATTATGTTGTTGCTTAGTTTGGAAGAAATACGAATGTTTTCAACTTTCAAGTAAGCAATGACTTTGATTTGCGGTTTGTTTACGTTACCCCGCCAACTATTGTTCCGCCAACGCATGCCAAAGACATGCCAAATACCGTCTGTTAGCTTCGACATTAAAAATGGCAATTTCTGGTAGTATAATGATAAAAAATACTATTTTTAGAAATGTAATAGTCCACATGATGTTTAATTTACAATTCAAAGATTAAAAAGTAAAGCTTTATACATTTTTCCCGAGTTTAAACAACTTTTGTATTCCACAGCAGTGACACTCGCCGGTATTAAAACATGGATTACAGCTTTACCGTTAAGAATTTTAATCCAAAAAAGAATAAATATTGAAGAATATATATCATTAAAAACAAAATCAATAACAAATAGTGGTTACGTTTCTTTGATTATATCGTTTAGATGCGATTTAGTAGAGCTTCGCTGAGTCACCGTGTAATGTCTACGGGGGAAAAATAACAGCGCCGTATCTCTGGAGCATGGCTATGCTCCAGCCAATCAGGTGAGAGCATCATGTCGCAACCCTCATACGCAGATATTCCAGTAACCCTAGAGTACAGTGATTGGCCCCCCCTCATTCATTATTGAAAATTATTAGATGTTAACCCTCTAATGCATAGTGTTACCGTTTGGTAACAAGTAACATAATCCACTTTATTATATTAAATTAGAGCTCCTCCTAGACAAATCTGTGTTTTTTTCATCTATTAAATTTTATTTTAAAGTTTTAGTTACTAATAACCCTCATAGATGACAGTAGTAAAAGTGTATTCAAAATTAAAGAGTGAGGTTATTAACTGTTGTGAAATTACGTTTTTGGCAGTATTCAAAGAATAATAATACTAGTACTAAATACTAATAAATTGTTTTGAAAAAATTAATCACAGTTAAAAAGGGTTATTTTGAAATATTTTTAGTAGTTTTCTAGTCATTATTATCAGAATTGGAATTTCGCAGTTGGTTTTTGTCATATGGAAAAAATTTTAAAAATTGAAATTATTTAAATTCTAATGCAGTTAAATTTTTTTAGTATTTTCCCCATAATGTGTGAGTATTAAAGATACAGATGTATTTTTTAGGGAAGAAAATAAAAATTCATGCATTAGAGGGTTAAAGCCCAAAATAAGTGTGACAAAGGTTTTTAAAATTCACGCCATTAAAGTTTGTCATGTTGCACCAACAATCGAAAAAGCATTATGGCCGCTAAAGAAATATGCCTCATTGTCAACGGGGGGCCAATCACTGTACTTGTTACCCTACCTATAAATACTTTGTGTGTAGTAAACCAATTAAACCTTGAATCATTAAATTAACTTCAAAAGTAAAAATTTTTATTATCAAGAAATTTTATTATCACAAATTAGGAAATTTAACGACATTATGATACTTAATTTCGATAATTTGTGAATCGCTCAAGACCTTAGAAGTTTGTAGGTAAAAGAAAACAATTATACTTTGGAAATGATCAGTGGGTTAATAACCAACATATCAGGAATGAGTGTTATCCACCATATATTATACATATTCATATATTTATGGTAGAATTCCTCTTAAAAAATAATTAATAATTCCACTTTCTCAACGTCAATTCCACTTTTTGTTATTTCTTACAAATTGTGAGGTTTACAGGGATTACAAATAAGCAAAATTTTATTGAAAAAGCTGAATTTTTAATTTTCGAAATCTATTTTTAAAAACTTATCCCCGAATAGATTTTTTAAAAAATTAGCTTCAAACATTTGTTTTCTTTGGTATATGTTAGGAAAAATACACTTATAAAAATAAATTAAATGCTTAACTTACTGCATTTATTTGTATTAGGTCTTTTTAAATATTTCACCTAAGCAATTACTTCTAATGTTTTTCATTAGTGCATGGATTTAAAATTCCGCCTCCATAAACAATGCATGCGTTCACTTCATTCTATAAACATTCAGTGAACATCACTATTAAGTTGCATTTGTTTTGGTTGGCTTGAAAAACGCACATCTCTAGTAGCTCTTGTATGACGTTTTTATCATGGAAGTTGAATCCGGACGCAATCGTATTATAGGTTATTTTTCTGACTGGTTGGTTGAGTAAATGTGACTTATGCTAATTTATTGTTTTTGCTATGTATTCATGCATACCGGGCACCGTAACCGCGCCCGTTGATTTATGTATATATACTGTGTGATTCTATTACTCTCTCTGCTTCTGACTTGCTTGCTACTCAGATGAGTTAAACTGATTTGTTTGCCGTAGTGTACGGCGTTTGTTATGTTTTAATTTTAATTTAATTATGAATAAATTTTAGATTGTTTTTTTAAAGAAGTCTCCACGATTACTTTGGATTATATGCTTACAATTTTTCCCACTGCGTTTTCTAAGTTATATAAAATTCTCTGCAGTTAAGGTTAATTGAGGACTTTTTGCAATGCCCTTTTTTAACCTACAACAAGGTTATGGGCCGAAGATATTTTTTAAAGTAAGCATATCCTAAGTTTGACTTAGAAGATCAAGGAGACGGCGGGGCCATCCGCAACTACCATCCGCCCTTTTCAAGATGGAAACCTCCCACATCGAAAAGCTGAACTCGAACAACTACAATTCATGGAAAGACGACGTGAAAGTTGTGTTGATGGACAGAGGTGCTTGGCAGATAGTGGTTGGTAAAGAAGAACCGCCCCTTCCCAGTCCGGTCAAAGCTGATGATGCCACTGGATCCGACCCTGCTTTTGACAAAGCTTATCAAAAACAGCTGAAGGACTACAATTTGAGGAGAGACCGTGCCTACAGCACCATCTACCTTAGCCTCGAGAAGGAAATTCGACCACTGATATCGGAAACCGATGACCCAGTTGAAGCCTTCAAGATTCTTCAGTTTCACTTCAGGCCAGACTCCAGGGCTCGAATCATTGGACTCACCGATGACTTCTTCAGTTGCCGGATCGACCCGAATGAAGAAGTCGGCCTTTATGCAGCTCGCCTAAAAAGGATAGCCGTACAACTGAAGGACGCCGGAAAGCCTATCGACGACTGGTATCAAGCCTTCCAGTTGATCAGGTACCTGCCCCAAGAGTTCAATGGCATCGTACAGGCAATCTACAGGTGGACTGATGACCAATTCAAATCTGACAAAGTTCTGCGAGAACTTCAAGCTGAGGAAGCGCGCCTGAAGCAATGCAGCAAAGACCAGGAAGTTGTTGCCTACAGAGTAGGAAGAGAACGAACCACTCCTCCCCAAGCGTCAGGCAACAAGCCACAAAGAATCGGGAACAAGAGAACCCCAGCCCCACAGAAGAGGAGACCGAAGAATGCATCAAGACGACAAGAGACCAGCCTCATAGTTGAGGCCAACACATCGGGAAGTGCCAGGACCGAAACCAGGAACTGGGTGTTCGACACAGCCGCGACGTCTCACTTTTGCTGTGACAAGAACCTGATGCGGAACTTCAAGCCTCTGAAAGACACCAACGTCGCAGTCGCCATTGGTGGAGTCACCTGCCCTGTGGAAGGAACTGGAGAAGTCTCGCTTCAATTCATCACAGATGGTGAGTGTGAGGACATTTTGCTTTTAAAAGTTTTGTATTCCCCGAAACTAAGACAAAACTTAATTTCCGGTAGCGTAATCGATAAATCTGGCCATAATTTTATCTGTAAAAATAATACTTTAACTGTATTTCATAAAACTGGCCGTAAACTTTTCTATGCCCGGAGACATGAGGGACTTTATATTGTTAAACCAAGATATCCCAAATGTATAAATTCTAAAATGTCTAAAGTTGTTCCTGTAAACTGTAAAAATGCCAAAGTAAATGCATTTAATTTGTCTACTTCTGCTGTAAATAATATTAATGTTTGGCACAGACGTTTTTGTCATATTAATCCTAAGTATGTTGCCAATACTAGCCAAAATAATAGTGTACGAGGTTTACCTCCATTAAAAAGTGACAACATAAAATGTGACCCGTGTAAAATTGCCAAGTCCCGTGCAAAGTCTTTTAAGCCAATTGGCCAGATAAGATCTACCAAACCTCTAGAGCTTGTCCACATGGATTTGTGCGGGCCTATGCAAACCACGGCCATAGGAGGTTATCGTTATTTTTTGACAATAACTGATGATTTTTCACGGAAAGTAACTGTTTATCCTGTAAAGGAAAAAAGTGACGTTTTTCAATGTTTTTCTAGTTACTTAAAAAGAGTAGAAAGGTTTTTAAATAGTAAAATTTTATGTGTTCGTACTGATAACGGGCTCGAGTTTTGTAACTCGCAGTTCGATGCACTTTTTGAGGAGTACGGCATAAAGTCGGAACGTACCAATACTTATAGCCCCCAACAGAACGGTGTTTCTGAGCGCTACAATTATACGGTCGTAGACGGTATAAAAAACCCTTCTTAAGGATAGCGGTCTTGGAAACCAGTTTTGGGCGGAAGCTCTATTCTGTTTCACGTATGTATGGAACCGTACCTGCCATGGTAACCAGAAAGTAACCCCTTTTCAACTTTTTGGTGGCAAGCAGCCATCTGTGAAACATTTAAAGTCTTTTGGTACGACTGCATATTTGGGTATTCCCAAGCAGCAAAGACGCAAACTCGACATGCGGGCTAAGAAAGGAATCATGGTCGGCTATGCTCAAAGGACGAGAGGTTACCGAATTTGGCTTCCAAACGAGAAGAAAATCGTGGAATCTATTAACGTAAATTTTGAGGAGGATATCAATCCTAATTTGTGCAGTGGAGCTGTACTGGACCCCCCAAAACCACCTCAAAATCTTCCTTTAATTTTAATGCCCGATCAAACTATGTCCGATTCTGATTCTGACCCAGAAACTGACCCAATAAGTGCATCTAAAACTGTCGAAAAACCTAGATCCGACTTGGAGCCTCAGCCAGGTTATAGTAAAAGTGAGGAAACACCTCGAATTACTACTGGCGTTTCATTTGTAAGAGAGGCTATTCCAAGAAAGACCGGCTCGAGAATCGATGTTTATTACCGCATCCCAGGTCAAATGACTAGACTCCGATCACACGAAGATGTGCGGAAGTACTGTGATGCTAATAACATTCCGTATGTACGTGACAATTTTAATTTTCAAGGTCAAAGCACCGATTTCGGTAATGTAAATATTGAGGAAGTAAATTTAATTGACATTTGACTAGAAATCCCTGTCCCTACCACTTATAAAAATGCTCTAAGTACGCCACAGGCTGATTGTTGGCATAAAGCCATGAAAGAGGAACTCTCCGTAATGTATGAAAGAAAAGTCTGGGATCTTGTTCCAAGAACCCCTAACAGTAAGATAATTGGTTGCCGTTGGGTTTTTGCTATCAAACACGATGACCAAGGCAAAATTGCTCGATACAAAGCACGTCTTGTTGCTTTAGGTTTTCGACAAATTCAAGGCATACATTACGATGAGGTTTTCAGCCCTGTGGTGAACTTTTCAATAATCAGATTGTGTTTTTGTATATTTGTGTGTAAACTTAAATGGGCTCACTGCCAAATTGATATAAAATGTGCATACTTATATGCCAATTTAAGTGAAACCATTTTCATGACGCAACCACCTGGTTTTGAAGACCCAAACAAGCCAGAGTTTGTTTGTAAATTAAATAGAGCTATCTACGGGTTACATCAATCTGGAAGGGAATGGTTTCTAGAGGTTCATAATGTTTTAATTAATTTAAATTTTCATAAAATAGAATGGGCTAATTGTATATATACTTATAATGACAGTGTTATTTTATTATTATATGTTGATGATATCGTAATTTTTGCTCGAAGTAAAGTTTTGCTTAATGAAATAATTGATAAAATTAGTAATAATTTTGATATCAAAATATTAGGTGAAACGCGTAAACTTTTAGGAGTTGAATTTATTCAAAGTGAAGATAAATTGTATATTCATCAAGCTAGTTATATAGATCAAATTTGTGAAACTTATAAAAAGTATAAATACCCAACTTCATCTTTACCAATCACTGTTGGGACTGTTATCAAAATTACAATGCCCAAAATCTAATGAAGAAGTATCTCAAATGTCTAAATTACCCTACAGGAACATATTGGGTTGTCTTGCATTTCTAGCAAACAGGACTCGTCCTGATATATGCTATGCAGTCAATGTTTTGTCCCAATTTCAGGCAAACCCAGGGTTAGTCCATTGGAATACTTTACTCAAGCTGCTGGGTTATGTTCAATTAACCAGAAACTATAAAATGGATATTTCAAATGTAAATAACATAAATTTAAGTTGTTTCAGTGATTCTGATTTTGCAGCTAACCGCGATGATCGCATTTCGATCGGTGGACTGATTTTATTTGTCGGTGATTCACCAATAATGTGGCGTACATTCAAACAAAAAAGTGTCAGCTTATCAACTTTAGAGGCTGAGTATGTTTCTTTAACAGAAGCATCTAAAGAGTTAATTTGGTTTGTAAGGATTCTAAATGAATTAAAGGACTTAAATTTGTTGAATGTAAATTTTGAAAGCAAATTATTGTGTGACAACCAGGCGGCAATAAATTTTTCGAAATCCTCTATCGAAAATCATCGTACTAAACACATTGATGTTAAATTTCATTTTTTAAGAAATTTGGTATTAGAAAATCTATTTATATTAAAATATGTTAATACAAAGTCTAATTTAGCCGATTTGTTCACCAAACCTTTACCTAAAGTTGGTCTAAAGTCATTGGTAGATAAGATTTTTGTAATGTAAATTAATGTATGTTCTAATATGTGTTTTTTCAATTTTTCATGTCTGACCTTCTGCTTGTTGGTGGTTTTAATGATTCCCGCCGAGGTGCTGTGCTGCAACTTCGGGGATGCTGTCGAAGCGTACGAGCAGCCTTTCGTTCCGTCTCGGGAAAGGTGCCCATGTAAATGCCAGAGTACGGGGAGACTTCATCGTCCGAAGGAGTGGTCATCACCGGAGCCTTTTTGGAGCAAGTTGTTATTTTTAAGTTTTAGCCCCAGTTTTGAAGAAGCTCCTTTATGCCCAACCATCCAACAAGCAATTGGACACGCATACTGTGTTGTGTTAAGAAAAGGTGTTTTTCCCTTTCAGAGACTTTTTTAAGACTGTAATTTTGAAGAGTGTTTTTCTATTGCTAAGTAAGCTGAAATGTAATTATTTTTTATAGATAAAGTCACTCAACAATTAGTTTGAAAAATACCTTTATTGATTTTTAGTAATTAGTAGTTAAGTTAAATTCTTAGAAATTTAGTCTGTTATTCTGCTTAGTGAGAAATAGGCGGGCCATTGTTAGGAAAAATACACTTATAAAAATAAATTAAATGCTTAACTTACTGCATTTATTTGTATTAGGTCTTTTTAAATATTTCACCTAAGCAATTGCTTCTAATGTTTTTCATTAGTGCATGGATTTAAAATTCCGCCTCCATAAACAATGCATGCGTTCACTTCATTCTATAAACATTCAGTGAACATCACTATTAAGTTGCATTTGTTTTGGTTGGCTTGAAAAACGCACATCTCTAGTAGCTCTTGTATGACGTTTTTATCATGGAAGTTGAATCCGGACGCAATCGTATTATAGGTTATTTTTCTGACTGGTTGGTTGAGTAAATGTGACTTATGCTAATTTATTGTTTTTGCTATGTATTCATGCATACCGGGCACCGTAACCGCGCCCGTTGATTTATGTATATATACTGTGTGATTCTATTACTCTCTCTGCTTCTGACTTGCTTGCTACTCAGATGAGTTAAACTGATTTGTTTGCCGTAGTGTACGGCGTTTGTTATGTTTTAATTTTAATTTAATTATGAATAAATTTTAGATTGTTTTTTTAAAGAAGTCTCCACGATTACTTTGGATTATATGCTTACAATTTTTCCCACTGCGTTTTCTAAGTTATATAAAATTCTCTGCAGTTAAGGTTAATTGAGGACTTTTTGCAATGCCCTTTTTTAACCTACAACAGTATAGTTCAATAGTTTTAACGTCTTGTAGTTCTAGATGAACACTGTTATTTTTTTTTAAAGAGATATTTAAAATCATTTAATGCAAGACGGACTTTAATTTAAAACTGTCAAAACTGAATAGCTGCATTAAAATTTTCAATATTAGTATTAAAGTCGAGTTTTATTTCAGAATTGCAGACTAAAAACACCATTTCAAAATGTTTTCTCATCTAGATATTAACAAGACTCTATTATAACAATTAAATTTAACTAAAAAAATTACAAAGTTTGCATTACCTAAATACAATGTACAGAGTTTGGCTATTTATATATTTTATTCAAATAAAAAAAAATACTTACCACTTCTGGTGAAATTTTCAATTTTCCAGAAGATTGAATGCTATGGGTCACCCAACCTCGCTCCCTAGAAGATGAAAAAACATATTAATTTGAAATTCCTTTTTTTTTTAAATTTGGTTTTATTAAGAGGGTCCGATACCACAAAACTGCGAAAAATTCCAATTTTTTTAATTTTTTACAATAATGTTTGGATATTTCTTAACATTTTAGAAGAAAAAAATACGCATTAAATTTTTAGTTACGAATTTTTGAATAAGACACACTTCACTAAATATAAACTTTAAACGTTCGTATCTCTGTTTGCGTTTTTCCAATTTTAAGATTATTAAAAATGCTAAGGCTTTTTTAATATTATAAGTACATTAATAATTATTCATCGTATAATATTCGCATAATTCATCATAAAATCGCATATTCATCGCATAATTATTTATTTCATCGACAAATGAATATATTTTAAACATAAGTATGCATTTATATTTTTAATATATGTCACACAAAATTTTTAAAAAGTTCTTAAAGTTGAAATTTCCTTTTTCTCCTGCATTTTTTTGGCAAATTGCTACATGTTCATTTTAAAAGAAATATAAATGCATACTTTGGTTTGAATTGTCTTCCAAATGTTGTATCAAAATTTGTGTTTAAAATATTGAAAAATAAAAAAGGGGTAGTTGAAAAATGCTAAAAATTTAGCAAACAATTTTTTTAAAAAACCAACAGACTTATACAAAAATTTTAATAGTTGAATTGTGTTTTTTTAATACATGCTTAACAAGTGAAAAAAATTTGGAATATGAAAGTACAAAAATAAAAATTGTCTGAGGTATCGGACCCCCTTATCCCTGCACAATAAAGGCAGAACAAATTCATTCCCAGTGAGATTTTAACCGAACAAGACATCACTTTTGCTCCTACTTTCTAGCCTAAATGACCTGTGATGTTCTGAGCCTTGATATTTATTTTTATGTAGTTTAGTGCAGTAGTTAAATTAAATTTAAAAAAAAAAAAAACTTTCAGATCATTCCAACATTTATTCATCTACAACAACAACGGTCACCATGCCTCAATACTCGCTTTTTACACATGTGACTTACACTACAGAAAGGTCAATTTAACATGAAATTAGCCCTTCATATTTTGTTTACCAGAAAAAACAAATACAATTGCTTAACAAATTATCTTGCTTAAGCTTAATGACTTACACTGGAGGAGGAGGGCAGCAGGAAAGGCTAGGATTGGTACTCTTTCGGCTGACTGAACTGCTGAAGCTAAGTTTCAGGCGCTCTCTTTTCTCTGGAAAAAAAACATGCGTCAGGAGACTAGTAAAGTTCTAGAGCAGGTTGGTAGACATATATTTTCAGGCTTTTGTGCTTGGTCGTAAGGACCCGCTTATAAACCATCGTCAAGTAGGACAACACAAGACACACACATACACAAATGACCACCTCTCTGCCATCTGTCCCCACCTCCACAATTTAAGACATGTCCCTGAAGGGGATCTAGAACAGGTTTAGATTTAAATTTAGTTTGAACTATCGCCGCACTAGAGCTACACGAAGGCTAGATGACGGACGTCGTATTTCAGAACCTCAATCCAGTGACTCAATGAGTACCCAATCAGTACCACCCAATGCAAACGTTAAGGGCGACATTGTAAGCAACTTAGCGACTTTGAAGTATATTTAATATGCACTGTGCACTTCCTCTACACAGGGTATTATTCGGACATTTTTGGCTGCACGGGACGTTCAAAGGTCGGAAATTATTTTAACGATGCCCGGACCCGAACGTGGGACCTTTCGTATGCTAGGGGAATGCATAACTGACTGGAGTCCCCAGCCTCTCGTTCTAGAGCAGGAAGAGAAGATATATCCTCTTACCTACCGAAAAAGCCCTACTCATATTCTTTATAAAAGTAATATGTTTCAAACAATTATAATATCTATCAAAAAGATTAATTAACAAGTAATTTTTAAAAAACTGACAAGTCAACATTTGCTGAGGGTGACATCAATTTAGTTAATTTGGGTTTTCAGAGGAAAAAAATACAGATTTTTTTTCTGATCTATGAATAAACAAACATGCTCTGACAGTTTTCCATAATTAATAAATAATCCTATCTAACATTTGTTTTAATGTCAAGTATATTGTAAATCCAGAGATAGAATCTCCAAAATATGTTGGGCCCTCTTGCTATATCATTTTTTAATACAATTAATAAATCAGTTGTTTCAGTATCAGCAGTTTTTTAAATAATAGTTACACTAGTCTAGTAAATTTCTGAAAATAGCATAGTACATTAAATCATTTAAAGTTAATCTAAAATTGAAATTTGTTTTAAACTTACACACATCATCACATTTATGTGTCCAAATAGCTGAAATTAATTAATTTTAATGGCAAATATAATCCGGAATTTTAAAAAGTTCATGTTAACAGTAAAATAAGTTCATAGAAAACATATCACAATAAAGGTGTAAAATTATATGACATCAAAATCGCTAATGTTGACATTAGCACAGGAGATTTGATGCAAAATTCAATAACCCCTCCAAACTGTGGAAAGTCTTGTTCCACAAACATTTAGAAGAAGGAAGTTTTTTACTATAATTCTAGTAATATCCTACTTTTTTACTATTATCTTCGGAATTTCTTATTTTCAAAGTGGTGATCAAATCCTGTTTCCCTAGTTTGATTTTATTTTATTAAAAGTATTTATCTACATATCCTATTAATATTTAATCAACAGTTTTTATCAATTTAAAACAAGAAACATACGAATCTCAACCCAAAGTGATGTAGACAAGTTAAAAAAAAATTTAAAACATTAACTTGATCATCGGTTGATCACTGGGCAAGTTTCTTTTTTACTGATGTGGATTATCTTTTAAATAAATCTTACATTTTCTACACCAACTTGATTCTTCAAAAAAAAAACTATTCCAAAAAAAAAAAATCGTACACCTTAAAATAAACAATCAGACACCATGAAAAACAAATCTGTATTTATTTACCTTGGCTACGAGATAGATTGTGTCTGTGGCTATGATTGTATTCCGCCATTATTTCGTACTAAACCAATCCGTTTTAATTAGTGGAATGAGAGAGGGCTTCAAAAATTATTAATCATTTATATATTTTCATAAATATAGAGATCAAAATAAATAAATTTTAGTCAAAGCTTTACACTTCATAAGTAACACAAACAGTAGACAAATCCCATTTTACTTTCGTTACAGTCCCAAACAGTTATAAACCGAAACAAAGTATGAGGCTCATTAACTAGCTCATATCATATTGGTATGATATAACGGTTTCAATTTGGCAATTTACGTAACGTTGCCAAGCAAGATAAAAGCATAAATGTGGTAAACACTGCAGTTCATATTTCGTAAAACCCGATAAGTATTACAACCCTACTGAACCTGAAACTCGCCAAAAATCGCCAATGACAGACTGGTCATTATATCATCGATAAACCACGTATATAATATGCGTTTCACTACGTCAACAATCATGGTATTCGGGTATTTGTTGATGGCCCCCGATTAGCAATGGCTCAAGAACAATATAAATACATGGAGAATAAAAGGTTCCAGACTTTCGATGATTAAAATAATTTATTTCTTATAATCTTTATTTGTTTACAACGAGGTGGTGATTAAAAGTAATTGATGCTATTCTGCTTCTGCACTCTCTTGAGTGAACTGCATATGAGGCAAATGATTTGGAATCCGTCCGTCAATGAAGTGTTTCACTCCGCCTTCATTAAATGATGCTATAAATTCCTCTATTTCTTAAATAATTTCGTGTATGTCTTTAATGCTCATAGTTTATCATTGAAGTTCAAGTAATTTTGTAACTCACAATAAATTTTCGATTATATAAAACATTATCTGCTTAAGTACCAGGATCTTCGAGTTTGCCTTCTCCATTTAGTACTGACTTAATTTAGGGGACAGGGGAGTCTATTCGATTGAGGCATTCGCCTTGCATGCGAAAGGTCCTAGGTTCGAGTACGTGCATAGCCAAAGTATCTACGGACCTATAAACGGCCCGTGCAGCCAAAAATGTCCGACGCATAATACCCCGAGTAGAGGGAATGCACGTTAAATATGCTCCTAAGTCCCAACGCTGGGTACGATGTCGTCCTTAACGATCGCGTACTCAGGTGACAGCTCGTCAATTGACTGGTGTTTTTTCATGACGCCCTTCGCCAAAAAACCTCGTGTAGCGGTGTAGCTCTACTAGTGCGACAATTTTTCAAGCTAACCTTATCTAACTTGATTTATTCATTTGAGAGTTATTTTCTATAACATTATTATAGCTACATAAGAACTAAACAGACCTACCGACCTGCATGAATAAATTTCACAAAATTGCGAACGTTTATCTGATGCTAAAAGCATAATTTTAAAAAACAAGCTACAATTTTCATTTACTATCATAGTTTAAAGCAAGGAATTTTCTACTCTGAAACAGATAGAATGATTTTTTGTCCATAAAATGATCCAAGCCAGGTTTATCATTATAATGTTAACTCATGATTCTAAGAAAAAAGAAAGGTAACTGATAGAAACAGTACGTACAGCACATGCAAGTTACTTCTTTCAGAATGTTTTGACTTCTATTTAATGCCTTTGATGTTTTGACAGTAATGAAAGAATATATATTATATTTAGAAAATAAATATAATAAAACTATAAATGCTTTACTTTTGGTAAGAATAAAAGAAAATGTTTTAAAATGTTTAAAACTAAAAAACAGGTTAAGAAGTTGCCAAAACAGAATGAAATATTTTCGGAATACTTGGGTCTGCATAAACATATTATGATGGATGTTTACATATGCAGATAATTTAGTTTTTGTTTTCTGCATTTTGAATATATGTATTTTTTAAAACTTTTTTTAAGAAGAATTATTATTGGTTTATTTTGTAAATAAAACAAAAAAAAGTGACCAATCCCAAAGAAAATGCAACAACAATAGCCCATAAAATTTCAAAACCAATATAAAAAGACACTTTTATTAATTTTTTATTTTTTTGCAAAGCTGAAAATAAATATTAACGGAGAGTTAAAATGTACAATTCTCTATTAATATACATATACTATCAAAATACATTACATTTCTTTGAACAGATATGCAATTACCAAATAAGAGTGGATAAAAATACCACTGGGTTGAGATTTGTACATGTTTTTAAATCAAATGGAACAGTACAATATCATTGCAAAAATTACTCATATAGAACTAGTTAGTCACAGGGGGAAAAGCTAAGTGCATAATAAAAAGCTCTGAACAATCAGAGCAATTTAATTTATTAAAACAAAAGGCATCTTAATACAGAACTTCCCTGTGGATGTATATAATACCACAAGAAACATCAGTTTGGCACAACACAAATGCCCTTGTTCTATTTAGGAATGTTATTTGACAATGCAACACATCTCAATTTTTTTGGGGGGCAAAAATCATTAAATGTTCTAAGTGTAGAAACAAACGAAAAAACAAGATTTTTTAGATTAAGCTTATGTTGCACAATGAAATGCTGAAAGTTTATTAATTACATTGGATAACTACTGTAAATAGCATAGTTTCTTACTATAACTATTATTATTTGCCTTTTATTAACAAAAATTGGGAAGTTTTTCAAAATAAAGTTTAAGAAACTACAAGTTTTTGAAAATATGAAAAGCCATTTTCTCATTTAATCTAAAATTTAACATGTTTTGATGAACAAAGGGATGCAATAAAAAGATAATTTAAAAAAAAAAACTAATTTTTAATTGTGTCATAATTTGAAAGGAGTTTACAGCAAAATATATTTAAAGTTATATTTAGGCATATTATAAAAGTACATTAAAGCTAAGCATTTAAAAGTACAGTAAAGCTTTTGAAAGGGGTTTACAGCAAAATATATTAAGTAATATTTAGGCATATTATAAAAAAAAAGTATTAAAGCTTTTGACTTAGAAAAAATTATTAAAAAAAAATACCCCTTGAGTATAGTCCTTACGATTACAAGGCAAGCCTGCTGCCCCTACCTTGTGTGGTCTTCTAGGAATGGTGTGAGGGGTGATTTTTTTCGTTTTTCCACACCCTTTTTGGGTTTGGAGAGCAGTCGCGATTCACCTCACGGCAGAGCCTCAAACAAGGTAGATTTAGAAAGCGACTCTCATGTAGTTTTTTTTTTTTTTGCAAAAACACACAAAATGGTCGAGGAAGCCTAGTTTGTGTTGAAATCGTACAGACTATAGTTATGGGTAATAAATTTTAACACATTAAGCAGTTTGCTAAAAAAAAAAAAAGGACAAATACAAAGTAATTGAGAGATCTTGCATTGTTAAATAACAGATACAGGGGGTAAGTTGAAGATGCAAAGATTTAATAGTTTTAATAAATATTTCAAAGTAAAAGCTGCTGATATATATGCATTAAAGCTCATTTGATCTATAAACAGGAGACAGTATTAAGTTAAGATTCAAGATGGATAAGTAAGGAAACAATAGGTTTTTTACATAATTGTTTTTAATAAGGGACTTTTTAAGGACCAATAATTTTTTTACCAATATGACTAAAAATAACAAGATTTTGTGAATTTTATTCTTTCAATGGTTGTATTTTAAATACAAATAATTTTTAAGACTTAACACAAAGAAACACATTTTAAGAATTATGTTTAATTATTTAATATTTTTCAATATAAAGTTTTTATAATAACATTGTATGAACAATGCTTTTCCTCATTTTATTTCTAGTCTGTATTTGAATTTTTAACACTAAGTAAAAAAAAGGTGTTTAGAAAACCAAAATATAAATATAATAAGTTTTTATGATCCTTTAAATATTTAGGCTTAAGACTTTTAATGGTGTCGTATTTACCCTGAATTAAGTATTGCATACAGGAATTGGAAATTATGACTAATTTGTTGCTTGCGATTTTAAGTAGAAAATACAGTGAAACATACAGACACAACATTGCACAAACGAATCGTGAATTGAAGTTATATAAACACACTATACACATTCTTACGACTTAAATACAATTTTGCTTAGATATCAATCGATATAATTAGTTAAAATATCCATGCATTTTTAAAACAAAGAATGACTTAGGAACTACAGCGAATTTGTAGCAATAAGGGAAAAAATAAAATCTATCTTTGCGATATCCTCATCTTTTAGATATCTTAATTAAATAAGAAAAATAATCACTACTTTGTTTTCCTACATTTATAATAAGAAAATATACTAATTTACATTTATCCTGAAACCAGGCTTTGATTTAAAAAGATTTTATACACATATATTAATATATACTGCAAAGACTAATTGACTTTTGGATGATCTAGTATCACAAAAAAAATATAAACCTTTTTGAAGGTTCAGAAAATTTCAAATAAAGTAAAGCTCACTCAAGAAATTTGCGTTTGATTTGAAAAGGGAAATTAGTGGTTTGGCATGGTTAAAACAAAAAGGATATTTATATACAGTAAAACCTTTTATGAATGTATCGCTCACTGTTCTGCAGAAAAAAAAAAGCTAGTTGTCAAATTGAAGTAGATGCTTAAAGAAGTTCTAAAGTATAAATTCAGAAATTATTTCTTGATAATAGGGAGTACATACTAAGAAAATGTGCTAGTTTGCTTTCATAGTTAATAACAAACAAATGGAGATGAATTCTTAATTCATCATTGATATCAAACATTTTTAAGTTTTTTTTTTTTTTAAGAGAAATTATTTCTGTAAAAGAAAGGAAATTTAGGACAAGAAGGTACAAAGGAAGTGTGATTGCTTGTTTAAGTTTTACTGTATATATTAATGTAGCTCGGGCAATTTAAAAGTACAAATATGTGACTGAACTATTTTGAATATTTTCAACAACAAAGCTTGTTTTGTTTTAACAGAAAATAATGTTACTTTTAGTATTTATTTTAAGAAGAAAAATTAGAGGGAAAAAACAATTATAAATTCATTGAAAATATAATTTTGTTGACATAGAACACAAATATCACAAAAATGTGCTTCTACTGACATATTACAGTATAAAGTCATGTCTTAACAGTTTATATTATATGCCCAGACAAAAAAAAACAATAAAGCCATTAGAACCTACACTTTTACACAATTCATGAAACAAAAGTAATACATATGCAATAAATAATACATATAAAACTGCACAATAATAAAAACCTTGGACAAACAAAAGCAATATACAGAACAAAATGCAACTATAAAATTGTTAGCAATGCTTTTACCTCTAAGGAAAATAATTTCTTTACATTTTAAAAAACATATTACAGCACAAACATATGAGAACGAGCATTCACAAAAGTTCTATGACCAAATCCACGCATTATAGTTTTCAAGGTTGTTGCGAAAGCATAGTTCATACAAAACATCACAGATAAAAAAAATAATAACCTTACCAAAGCCTTAACTAAAATTCATCAAGAGTAGTGGCACTTTTGCTTTTCGAACAGCAAAAAAAAAAAAAAAAAAAAAAAAAAAAAATGAAGAACAAATAGCTCAAATTAAGTGGAGGAATACAAAGAAACTGAAAAAAGAATCGAAAATAAATACATACATCTTTTTCCCCACAACTTTTTTTTTATCGATTAGAAACTGCATTGCTAGGTTCCGAACTGTTTTTCGAGCAATACAAAAATACTTTGTGGTACCAGTTTAAACTGCTCCGCCTTTCCAAAAACAGGCAAGCAGCAGAGAAGGCGATTGTTTGTGTTCGTCCCTTCGCTCAAAGCAGATGCAAGAAAAGGATTCGTGCTTCGGAGTTAAATCTCATTTATTTAAAATTCTTTAGGATGTTTCAAATATCTGAAGAAATGCTGATGGATTAGAGAGCTGAAAGAGGCCTAAATCAGTATTGCATATCAAACAAAGGTCGCAATCGGCCAGCCAATTGCCTTTATTTACCACACAGATAGTTTGAGCAGTTTTTGTCCTGAACCATGGTTCCCTACAGGGTTTATTGAAAACTAGTTCAAGCCAAACGTTTCCACTAGTTTCTTTTGGAAATAGGAGTCATTAATGGAAGAAATTTACAATTAGTGGCGTGTATTTTTTTAAATCACACTTAAGTCACTATTATATTATTGTAATTCCAAGAAAATAAAAATATGCTGTTATAAGTGATTTAAGTAAATTATTTTGTGGTCATTACCTCAAATAAAACTTAACTTTGCACAATTCGAATTCATGTAAAAAAAATTAAGTTAAATGCTTAAGAGACGTTACCATGCATTGGTAATTAATAATTACAAGATTAATAATAATATCTAATAATTAATATAACATTAGAAGAGGTGACTTGCTGAAATATAACATTTTGCATACCGTATGAAACAATAAATCAGTAGAATAATTTGGAGATATTACATGCGTTGGTAATTAATAATTATATCGCAACATTGAAAAAAACTATTGTGAAGCAAAATTGCAAATTGCATTAACTTCCAGACCCCTTTCCACGAAGCACAGCAACCCTGTCCTCATCGCACGCCATCCATCAGCGAGTTTCACAGTCAGTGCTAGTGAACCAGCCCTCAACAGTCTTGAGCAACGTTAGATTTAAATACCCCACAGCCTTCGACTTGGTGTTTAGGACTTGAAAAAGAGTTCTGACTAGTTTCAAAAGATGAAGAAAACACCCGTCGGTTCACTTGCGCTTCGTCACAAACTCGTGGAGGATGTCCCTGGCCATTTGGAGGTCGTTGCGAGCGATCCCGAGCGCTCGTATGACCTCGTTCTGGGCGTAGCCCTCCGAGATGAGGGCCGCTATGTGGTCCATGTGGAGGTTCTCGTAGCTGACGCGGTTGTTTTCTTTGTTTTCAAGGGCGTCGAGCGGTTTGCCGATCCTCACCAGCCTGGAATTGAAATATCTTTGTAAATAATGTAATAAAATTGTTATTAATTGTTTGAACAGTTGTTGATTGTAATGTATGGTTTGAACAGTTGTTGATTGTAATGCATTATAAGAACAAAAATCATGCCATGAAATAAGAAAAAAATCTTTCAAAATTAATAATCCTGTTGGAATAATCATTGCATTCAGCTGGGTTTTTTTTAATTGTTAGATTCATTGTTGAGCTTATGTAACGATCATCTTAAGAATTTAATGCATTAGTAAATAACTAGGGTCAAGTGGGGTAAGTGTGATAAACAGCCCTTGTAACTTTGGAAATCATTCTAAAAATCTGAAAGTTTGCAATATATAACATTAGACCACTTATAATTAAACTAAAAAGAAATATTGACCTTATTTTTTGTTTAAAGAAAGTTTTGAGCTTTTGAATATGCTATTTTATTATATTATTTTGCCCATGTGGGGTAAGTGTGATATACAGCAATGGATTTTGAAATGCAAATTTTGTACACTTAAAATTGGAATTCAAACATATAATTTTTTTTCTACATATGTATGTTTCTTATAATAATTCACTACCAATTTTAGGATTTGGAATTCACTTGAAGTAGAGAACGAATTTTCTTAATGAAAATGCAGAAACCCTATCACACTTACCCCACTTGACCCTAATAAAATTGTAATGTATTGTTTGAATGAGACCCAGTGGCTTAGTGATAGTGCTTCGCATTGCCGCGCCACAGGTCAGGGGTTCGAATTCCGGATTGGGCGAGGTTTATCCAACATTTCATCCCTTAAGTAGGTCGATAAAAAGAGTACCAAGCATGCTTGGGAACTAAACACTGGGGGGGGGGTACCGTGTGAGGCTGACCACCTTACCGGGACATATGCCTAGCACTCCAGAGCCCTAGGTCTCGAAAGCTGAATTGGGCACGGCAGGCCTTGGCCCAGTAATGGGCTGTTGCGCCGGGGAGTTATTAGTAAATGTAACAAAACAACAAAAAAAGGTGCCCGCAATGAGGGAGAGTGTAGGCTATGTAGCCTATTACACCCCCATATTAACCCTCTAATGTATACCGTTGTCATATCACAACAAGTAACATAATCCACTTTATTATATTATAGTAGAGCTCCCTCTCGAAAAAATTTGTTTTTTATCATCTATTACATTCTATTTTAAAGTTGTGGTTATAATAACCCTCATAGATGACAGTAGTAAAAGTGTATTCAAAATTAAAGAGTGAAGTTATTAACTGTTGTGAAATGATGTCTTTGGCAGTATTCAAAGCATAATAATTTTAGAGCTAAACACAAATAAATTGATTTGAAAAAATAATTATAGTTCAAGAAGGTTATTTTAAAATATAGTATTTAGTAGTTTTCTAGTCATTCTTATCAAAATTGGAATTGTGTAGTAGACTTTTGCCATATGGCACAAAAATAAATAAAAAAATCGAAAATATTTAAATTCCAATGCAGTTAATTTTTTCAGTATATTTCCCATAATGTATGAGCACTAAAAATAGAAATATATATTTTGTGGTGGATGAAAAAAAATCATGTATTACAAGGTTAATTTAATGACATACACATGTTAATAGTCCATTTACTCGACTTGCAACAAACAGAATGAATAAATTATAGAAGAAAGTATTTTGTGAGAATTAAAAAAAATAATAAAAAAGATAATCCAAGAATAAGAAAGATTAGTGTTAGTAACAAACACTGTGCATCAGTTCTTGGAACAACAAATAATAGATTTTTTTTTAAATGTAAGCGGTGACAATATATACTTTATACGATATAAAGCTACTAAGTATACAACAAACAGAATTAAAGGTAAGTTACAATTAAAGGTAAGTATTTTGTAAGAACTGAAAAAATATTTTTAAAAAGTAATCTAAAGAATAAAAGAGATTAGTATCAAATACTGCATTATATATAAATAAAAGCTTTTTTTGTTATAATTAAAATACCATAAAAATATATAACATTATAACAATGTATAATTAATACTATTTTTAAAAAAATCTGGTAACCTTTTTTCGACTTTTGAGATGTGGATTGGGACCTGCTGTGGAGAAGACGAGGAGGGTAGACCCACTTCGACTGACGCTCTGGGATTTTGAGATCCAGCTGTTGAAGCACACATAAAATTAAGCAAGTGTTTTATTGTTTATATACACTGCTCAAAAGAATTAGGGGAATGCATGGTTTAAACCTTTTCGCCCGTAATGATTCCTCCATTTGGTGTCATCAGCTACCGATTTTCTCTCTCACTAAGTTGAAAACGTACTTATTTATCATTAGTTGGAAGAATCGTGTCTTTTGAAGAATTAAATCATGTTTGTTTTAATTGAATGAAAATATGAAAAACATTGAAAAATAAAATTCACTCCCAGAAACTGGTATGAAATAAATTGACAATAAATTCTTCATGCTGGCATTCTAAGAAGTCTAAAATTTGATTCTACCTTTTTTTACAATTAAAATTTTGAAAAAATTATTTTTATAATTTATTCAAAAGTTATTATTCCAATTTTTTGCCCCTTAAATTTTAGTTAAAAAATAAAGATTTGTTTCCCTGTTTTATACCATTTCAATCAGGATGCATCTATGGAATCTATTTCACAATTTTTAGATTTTTGTAATGGAAAATAAGAGGTTCGAACTGGACGGGTAAACGAAAGTACGCAAGGTGCTCCCCTAATTGTTTTGAGCAGTGTAATATACAAAATACTACTATTTTGTCAGGAATAAGTGTAAAGCTAAATGTCCTGAAAACCACTTAGAAGTCAAAAATATCAATGTATGTAATCAAGTCAAATAAAATACTCCTTAAAAATATATGTTGCAGTTTCAGGTGCATGCAATTAGTAATAATTAAAACAGCTATAATTTTTTGTTTAAGTTATCTTAAAATCGAAAAGTAAATGTTATTAGGTAAGTTAAGATAGTACACTTTCATGTAAAACAATGAAAGAAAATAATTTTCTGAAAATTTGGCATTTCCAAGATAAGGAGATACTATAAGGAGACGCTCAAAGCAAATGAAATCCTGGATCTGATCTGATTCAGATAAAAAAAAGTGATTATAAAGAAGAAGGTACCGAATCCCTTGAATATAGTTTTCTACTTGTATGGCACCCCAAAATCAGTGAAAAAAAAATAGGCTTAAAATACGATAACAACCTTTATTAATAATGTCACAAAGTATCAAGATGATTGGAAAAATATTTTTGACATTAAAGGCCAGTTTACTTTACCCTTTCCTTAGTGAAACGGCCCAGAACGGCCGAACGACTAAGGATTCGATAATGTTATACCTATCAAATATTACGAGGAAGCAAAAATCCTTTGTAAGGAAATGGGTTAACAATAAAAACTTTAAATTGGTTTTTCTCGGTTTTACAATTTTTGAATCATGTGAATGTTTGGGGGCACATAACTAAAAATTTTTATTCATTTATATACTTGAATTTTTTTATGTGTAATTCACAAGTATATTTAATCATTTTAACACAGGGAATAGTCTGTAAATTTTAAACTTTTTAAAAAAAAATAATCTTTTAGGTTAAAAATATTGACATTTTTTCAAAGATATTGAAAAAAATTCATATTTCATCTAGTTTTTCAAAATAATCTTGTGTTAAAATACTTTAAAATGTCTATAGATGAAACTGTGAAAATTTGAAATGGATATATTAATTAGTTAATTCTTGAGATGCCCCCAAAAAGTTGGACAATTTAACATGGGCTTCTATGGAAGTGCCAGACCCCCTTAACGCGCAACAGTATTCAAAACAAATTAATAAAAAATCTCACCGTTGTTGAGCGTGATCTCGGTGTTGGCGTAGCTGGGCTCCGGCGTCTCCTCCTGTATCTGCGCTAGCTCTGCGTAGTGCACCGAGGGGGGGCTGACCGGGGTGGTGGTGGGGGTGGGCTCCGCGGAGGAGGGGGCAGGGGGGGACAGGGAGGTGGGGGGGACGGAGGAGGGGCGGGGCCACGTGCCACACGTGCTGGCGGGTGGCTTGGCGTGGGCGATCTCGGAGTAGGAAATACTGACGGCTGGAAATGGAGAGTGTTGCATATTAGGTTATGTATTATGTAAATAAATTTCACTTTAAAAACAAGTAGAGTAGGATCTATCTTAACCCTCCAATGCATGATTTTTTTTTTTCATCCCAAAAAAATATATATGAATCTTTAATACTCATACATTATGGAAAAAATACTGAAAAAAAAATTAACTGCATTAGAATAATTTCAATTTTTAAATTTTTTTTCCATATTACAAAAACCAACTACAAAATTCTAATTTTGATAATAATGACTAGAAAACTACTAAATATATTTCAAAATAACCCTCTTTAACTACAATTAATTTTTCAAAACAATTTATTTGTATTTAGTATTAATATTATTATACTTTGAATACAAAAACGTAATTTCGCAACAGTTAATAAGCTCACCTCTTTAATTTTGAATACACTTTTACTACTGTCATCTATGAGGGTTATTATTAACTAAAACTTCAAAATGGAATGTAATCGATGGAAAAAACACAAATTTGTCGAGAGGGAGGTCTACTTTAATAGAATAAAGTGGATTATGTAACTTGTTACCAAACAGTAACAGTATGCATTAGAGGGTTAAACAGACTCTGTTTAATCAGCATAAATTTTGTTATCCTTATATTTTATTATCCTTTTTATTAAAGAGCTTTGAAAAGCACAAGTTTGTTTTTGATTTCCATGCGATGCTGATATGGCAAGCAGCCAAATTTAAAGGCTTGAATAAAAATTAACCTAATAGCTGGCCTCCTAAGCCATCTCAGAGTAGGAAATACTGACGGCTGGAATGGAGTGTTTAGAGGTTAGTTTAACATTTAAAATGGCAGCAGAAATATGAGCTTGTTGACAATAGTTAAATTTGCTACACTCCTTGCCAACCTAAGTTGGGAAAAAAGAAATATGATATGGAGAAGATCCTTCTGCGGATCTAAAGAGTTACATAAATTATTGGTGAATCTATCTAGAAAACATGTTTTAAACAATAATTTCGTTTAAGGTCCAACAGATTTTAATATTATTTTAGAAAATTTGGCAATTTTATCAGAATGGAAAGTGTATTTTGGTTAAATTGTATTCAGATCATTTTGTATGTAAATATTACCTTACAAGAGTTTCCAACTAATGGACCAATTGCGCTTTTCCCTTTGCCTTTTTATTCTTTGTCTTTACCCAAGTTAGGTTGGAAAGGAGTGTAGATGATTCGGCTTTTTAAAAAGTTAAAGATGTTTAAATTCATAGAAAGATCTCGTAAGTTTATGGATAAAACATTATTATTGATAGGAGCATAATGTAGAATCTGGTTAGAGCCTTTAAAAAGACCAGATGTCAACAAAATTGCAAATATATAAGAACAAAAACTTTTACAATATATTTTCGATGAAATGAGTTTACAAAAATGTATTGCTATGAAATTGTGGCAAAACTTTTAAATTATTGAAAGTTGTGTTTGTGTGTTGGCTCCTAAAATGTTAACCAAGGTTAAAACACTAATATAGCAATGGTAATAAAAAAAAATGGTTCTGTAAAATGTCAACTGCCTCAAAATCAACAAAATTAATTACTTTGAAAAATATATATTAAAGTACAGGCTTACAAATGCATAAAAACTTATTTATGAAAAGAAAGCAAGTTTTTGTGAACTATTTAAAAATGGAACTTAAGCAAAAATAATACATAGGCTATAAAGAAGTAATATTGTAGGAAAACAAAAAGAAATATATAGTAAGATAAAATAGCAGTAATAATCAACATTGATTATTGAAATTTCAATTTTTATTTGATTTAAATTTTCATTTTAATGATCAGTTTAAAACAAATAAAAAGGCAAATTAATCATATTTTACTAATGATATAAAGATAAACTATACATAACCAAAATGCATAGTTGTTTTGTTTTAAATGGCCAATTCTACAATTGTATATAATTCAGCAGATAGGGTCTTTAATTTTTAATATAAAAAATAATAATAAAACATAATTTGATAACTTTTTATTTATGAAATCATAACAATAAAATTTGAATAATTTGCAAGGTGTTGCAACATAATAATACAGTATTTTTTATGATATAAAAAAGCTACAAAAGAGCAAATGTATTATTACCGGAACCATCTGGAGATCCAGATGGGGAAATATACACAGAAACTGAAGAGCCACTCCCAGAGTCGTCTTTGGTTCCACAGGAATGGCTGGAAAAAAGAAATACCTCATGAAATTCAGACACTTAAAATTTAAATTCAACTGCAATTAACCAAACTAAATAGTTAATGACATTAAGAATAAGTAAAATGACTTTATTTAATGAGAGGTTGATAAAATTTTGTAATTATATAACTAACTTTTAAGCAGATGACTTGCTGAGAGAATTTTTAAGTGGAACAATTTTTCAAATATTTATCAACTAAAAAGTTAGAAAATCAAAATTGCAAAATAATTTATATGACCGTTATGCAAGTTGCATTTAATCAAGACAAAAAAAATCATTAAAAAAATCTGAATAGCAGTCACTTTCAAATTTCATATTCATGTACCATTACTTTATAGGATAATAATCAAAATTTTAACCCTGAAAAAAGCAGTAAGCAATCGTTGCAGTAAAAAACCAGCTAGACCTAGCCCCAATATATCCCAGGGTTTGCACAGTCTAGTTTTAAAAACATTTATCAACGTGACAGTAATTAATTTGAAAGGCTTGGTCATGTTATCATTCTCTTAACTATTTCAGCAACATATTGGTGAGCAAAAATTTGGAACAATTGAACAATTAAAAATATATTCAGGTAAAAATATGATTTTTTTTAAACCTCACAATTAAGATTATCAATGCACATTTCTAATTTAATAAAATAGGGTTTTTTGTACGAAGACTCTACTTGGTAAGGTAATCTTATTTTTTCAAAGTAAATCAGACAAATCAGGAAAAATACGAACACTAGAATGAATTTAAAAAAAAAATGTGCATTATAAGGTGTTACAATGAAAAAAAATCTTTTCCAAGATTAGTCAACAAAGCAGAAAGAAGCCAATAAAGATACAGCAACCCCTCGTTATATCACTCTTACCGGGAGACAAGCAAAAAACGCGATATAAACCGAATGCACGAAAAAACAAGCGACTCGATAAATATTATACTAAAAGTATAGAACAAAAAATAGGGAGACATGATACAAGGCCCGATATATCCGAATGCGCATTATAACAAGGCGCAATATAGCGAGGGGTTACTGTATAAAATATAGAGTGTTGACGTACCGAGGTGATGAGCTAGGGGACTGTCCTGGTGTGCCCGTTGGAGAAGCATGCCTGGGGGGAACTGGGGGTGGGGCTGCGTTGGGGGGCCTCCGAGAAGACTGGGGGGAGGCCTTGGGGGACACCATGGGGGAACGACTGTTGGACTGTAGAGGAAATAATGAATTAGTAAATTGTAATGCGTTGTTTCTAGGGATAGACCGATGCATCGGTGCCGATTGTTTGAAAATTTTACAATCGGCCTTGTCATCAGCGGCCGATGGTAATTAAGTGAAAAAAATCAGCCTAAAAAAACATCGGCCAACCGATGCAATCCGATGGTTTTTTTTGCTTTTTTTTAAATCCATATTGCTTTAGTTTCGCGACTTTTGGATCCCCGAAGTTCCGTGATTAAGAGTTAATAGAACAGACATACAATCCTAAAAAATATGGAAATCGGAAGGATCGCGTTATATCCTATTTTTTTATGGGTTACACATGAATTTACCCAATTTTGCATTTTGTTTTTTTCCATCGGCCGAAATTCGGCATCAGTCTATCCCTAACTTTCATTGATTTTATTTGGAAGATAAATAAAACATTTAGTAACATAACTTATTTATTTCAAGAAGAAATTATGTTATAATGTAATTTATGATATAGTTCAACTTTACATCAACTTTTGCCTACTTTTTAAAATCATGTAGGACAAATTTAATCAATACAGGATCAGAACTATGGAATGGCATTGGTTACACGAGCAATCTTTTATATGCTGATGTTTATTTTATCACAAAAGGCCAAATTCAAACTAAAAACTTATTATTATTAATAAGTTTTAAATCAATAACTTCAAAACTTATTGAATACTCACCCGACTACCATCGGATACATCTGCTCGTGGAGACAATGCTAAAGCTTGTAGACAAGAGTTTGTCCACGTGTTTGGATCCTAAAAACAAGTTCAGTTATTAACGGTTTTTTTTTTAAATACATTGTAAGACAGTTTAGTTTATTAAGATTCATTAAGCTTTGTTAGCTATAAATATCTACACTCCTTGCCAACCTATGTTGTGTAAATAGAAATATGCTATGGAGAAGATCCTTCCGCAGTTGTAAAGAGTTTCATAAATTCTTTGTTAATCCATCCAAAAAACATGTTTAAAACATTAATTTCATTTAAGGTCTAACAGATTCGAACTTTATTTGAGAAAATTTGGCAATTTTAACAGAATGAAAAGTGCCTTTTGGTTCAATTGAATTAATAGCATTTTGTATGTAAATATTACCTTACAGGAGTTTCCAACTAATGGACCAATCGCGCTTTTCGCTTTGCCTTTTTTTACCCAAGTTAAGTTGACATGGAGTGTAGATGATTTTTTTAAGAGCTACAGATGTTTAAATTCATAGTAAGTTTATGGATAAAACGTTATTATTGACCACTTACCTCAAAGTTTTCGTCTTCATCAAAGTCGACTAAATTTCCTAAATGAGAAGGTTGTCCATCACTCCTCTTGAACGTCCTTCCCGTCGGATCAAAGGGGTCCACGATGACTTGTTCGGTGCCTTTGATTTCTGCTCGGCAGAAAGGGCAGCCTTGGCCTTCAGAATCCTGAGAAAATAATAAAATGTTAACGACTTGGAATACTGATTTGGATACTTTTTAAAACTGGGGGCTAGTAACACTTCAAGACTTTCAATTAATACTCAATAAATTAATACATTTAAAGGTAGTTTCAATAAATTAAAAACCTAAAAAGTTCTATTACAGCTAACGTTTGTGCAAATGTCATTTATTATGTCGCCTGGCAGGTACTGTTAGCTTGTGTACGAAATTTGAAGTCCGTAGCTCTTTTAGAATCAGCAACCTCCAAAGTGTGGATAACACAAAATCTTTATTTGGATATATTTAACTCCATCACTTAACTTGTGTTTCATATTATGTAATTAAAAGTTTTAAATAACAACATTAATTAGCTTGATTAAATGACAGTATCTATTTTGTCATAGTCAATTTTGCCTGATTCCTTATAGAAGACATCTTGACAAAAAGGATTCAATGTCGGGACCTTAATTTAAAAAGATGAGGAAAGAGGAAAATATGTTTTCCCACACTAGAGGTGAGAAAAGAATCTGAGAGATGGTCATACCCAAGGACAATTAGGGATTTGAAAGAAAACAAGCCTTCTACTTTATGAGCAAATGGAATAAATTGTGTTAAGGCCTTATCACACAAGATCTCGTTCGTTCCGTGACGTCCGTACGCTGTATCAAAAACTGGTTATTCGAGCAGCTTTTGCTGGCTGAGTTTTTTCGAGTCGACCTGAAAATATCCGCTACTTTTTTACTGATCGAAAAGCTGTTCCAATCAAAGACGAAGTTCAGTCGTGACGTCATGGTCGAGCCTCCTCCTTGTACCTCTTCCTCCAATACTGCAGTAATACTGCTTTTAACTTTGTGATGTCACGCATGTCATAGCCGATCTCTGGATGATGTGTCCCAGAAGTTTTTCATGAACGAAATCCGTACCGTCTGATAAGGGCTTTACAGGAAAATTAGATTATTAAAAAATGTTGTTCTTTTCTTTAATAATGTCATAAAAGTGCAGTAAAATAAAAAGGGAACTGCATACACATGGCTTTTTTAGTGATGGTCGGATGGAAAAAGTTAAAGAACTGATAAAAGTATAATTATGCACCATAAATCATTCATTTCAAAACGAAAAAAGGCCCCACAAATTTTTGTGATATTCTTGTGATTTGTGATATTCTTGTTTTAAAATGCATCAGTTTTTCGACATTGCAATAGGATTATATCCATTTAAACAACAGCCAAAATCTAAAATAATTGAACCATTAACTTTCTAAACAAACACAACATTTTGAAGTCCAATACTACTTGCCTGCCAGGAAGTTAAGCAGGGCGTGCACAGTAGGTGCCCACAGGGCTCGATCCGAATGTCCTTGTCGTTCTCGGCACAGATCTTGCACAGCTGGAAGGTGGAGCCCATCTCGCAGTACAGCTCGTACTGTTCCTGGGTCACTTTGATGTGGTCTTCCGGGGTGGCCTGCACGGCCCAACTGAGGTCTGGGTTCACGTTTCGGCCATCGGGGAACAGGTAGCTAGGGGGAAAAAACGGGAAATTAAACACCTGTGGAATACACAAGTTAATTGTGAAGAGTGTTAAGGGGGTTCAATACCCTCAAATCGGTGAAAAAATCAAAACAAAAATTATTGGCTTAAATACTATTACAATCTTTATTAATAATGTCACAAAGTTTCAAGACGATTGAAAAACTATTTTTGACATTAAAAGCCATTTTAATGTCATGGCTTCGTCGTATGGAAATGGGTCAACAATAAAAACTTTGAACGCGTTTTTCTCAGAACTTGATTTTTTGAACTTCGGTGTACCTTTTCACAAAAACTATGCTATGTTTTCTCGTAAACTTTTTTTATATGATGTAATACATAGTATAGATTAATCTGAGGTTATGAATTTTAATAAAACTAAAGTGAAAAAAATATTATTGGGCAAAAAAGTGAGAAATTTCATGATTTTTTGGGTACTTTAAAACTTATTTTAAAAAAAACTTTTAACCTCAGATTAATATATAAGGTTGGTATAATACACACAGAAAATTTTAAGATGATCTGATCAGTAGTTATTGTGAAAAGGTACATTGCAATTGGCCAATTTAACATTACCGATAAACAGCAAATTGAACCCCCTTAAGGTGTTTTGGTGGATGAGATTTAAAGTGCAATTCATCTCCAGGCAATCATCTAACGCAGGAGGGGTTACCAACCTTTTTGCCCCTGCATACCATTTGGCTCTTTGAGAAATTTTGAAGCACCACTAGACCTAAATATTTTAATGAACGTATAATATTTACTCTTCTAAAAGTGTTCAAGGCTTTTTGAATTAAAATTCCTGAGGAAACTTCATATTTAATAGTTATATATAATTTGTTCATTTATAACATGCTTATAATAAAGGAACATAAGAAGGTTATAAAATGATATTAATTTACAGTTTTATTTATACCCAGAAGTCTAAAAAATAGTACAAATTCAGTAAAAATTTAGTCAGCACACAAAATATACTTATAGTCTTTAGTGGGAAACTTGTTATATTTACTATGATAAAATAAGTATTTTTGGCTCCCCAGATTTACATAAACCAAACCAAAGCTGTAAATGCTTTGTAATGACACTATTATAATCTCTTCTTATATCATTTGAATAAGTTTATGAAATACAACTTAAAGCTAAATTGTAATTTCATAAAATGTATGGCAATGGCAAAAGAACAAAAATTTAAAGAATTTCTGTAAAAAAATATTGTTGATAATTTTGAGCTTTACTGCAAGTTGATTTTTATGAAGCAAAATGAAAGGAATAAATTAAAAATGGCACGTTTATAAAAAGCTTGTGAATGCTAGCAAGAGAAATAATACAGTTAAAATAAAAGTAAAATTTTTCATATACAGTAGCGTCCCGCTTATCCGAAAGGTACAGGACCAAAATTCTGATCAGCAAAAATAAAAAATTACTGCATATTTTGACAAATCCAACTTGATAAATAGATCTAAAGTACGCGTATTTATTCTTAGTGTTTTTTTTTTATGCATATACATGTCATATTTAAGCAAAAAAAATCCTGAGCCTTTCGACTAAACCGATTTTCAGATAACCAGGACTCTACTGTATACTAAGTAAATCACATAACATTTTTATCACGTATAAAATAAAAAATTTATTTTACAATTTCTACGGATCCCATTCACTTACAATCCTTCCCGATAGCCGTCCAACAAAGCTTGGCAGAGGGATTTATTTTGAGGAATAGTTTGTAGAATGTTTCCTTCGCCAGTGACGTAGCCGATAGCCCACTGCCCCAATCTAGTGCAGCTCAGCCGGAAAACATAACTAAAAGAAGCACAACAAACATCCAATTACAGGTATACAATTTAAAATGGCACTTGTATTGAAACTTACCAACTACTACATTAAAAAAATGGCAAATAAGGGATAAAAAAAATATTTTCATTCATTGGAAAACAGAGTTGATTTACAAGACATAAGAAATAAATATTAGTTTTAAAAGCAGAAAAGATATTTTTGAAGTTATAGTTTTATATATTACGACTTCTATAATACACCTTATATTCTACTAATTATTACCTTCAACATAGAATATATATAAAAAGAAATCAACTGGTAATTTCACTGTATCGTTACATAAAAAAATTATAATAACATTTTGACTGTTTCAACACTCAACTGTATTATAATTTTAATAATAACATTTTTTGAAACTGTTACATTGTGCTGTGTACGTTGCCTTTAAAAATATCGAATTTAGCATTAATGTATTACAGCAACCCCTCGTTATATTGCGCTTCCCGAGAGACAAGCAAAAGACCACGATATAACTGAATGCGCGATATAGCGAGCGCCTTGATAAACATTATTATTCTTTTGAT
The DNA here is from genome assembly GCA_023701765.1 of Hylyphantes graminicola. Taxonomy (NCBI): domain Eukaryota; kingdom Metazoa; phylum Arthropoda; class Arachnida; order Araneae; family Linyphiidae; genus Hylyphantes; species Hylyphantes graminicola. The sequence continues at coordinate 77,186,405 of CM043115.1, read as the reverse complement.
GCATTTATGCTTAAAACTAAAATTTTTGAACTGAAGCACAGTAAGTATTTGAAAGATAAACCTAAATCATATTAAGTAATATAACTACTCTAAAAAAGAAATAAAAATTTAGAAAGGACTTATTATTTATTTAATTAGTATAAACATCGTTGTAAGTAATACTATAATATTTCACTCATTTTCTAGAAAAAAATTCATCTGAAGTTAGCTGCTTTGATTATCCTAGCGAGGAGTTACTGTACTATACTCTGAAATATTTGTTATTCAAATTTAGCCACAATGACAGAAGAATGAGAAACAAACCTTCCGGGTTTGCTGATGTAGTTTTGCAGCCTGGCTTTGACTTCGTCGTAGGTAAGGAAGGCGACATAACCAGGGTGGGTGACAGCTAAAATATTCCAGTTGCGTAGGAGTGAAGACCAGGGTTGAAATAACCTAGAAGCAAATATATTATTTTTTAAAAAAAAGTAGACTATAAAATAATAAGTTAGTAAAAAATACTACTTAAACTAATAGGTATTGCCTATAACGTGATCTGAAGATTTTATGAAAAAAAGTTTATGAAATAAAATGTTAAAAACAAATATTTTGTAGATTCGTATTATTTTTTTAGAATCTTGTAAGATATATATTCAAACCAAACCAAAAGTTTGGAAGTAATCAATTTAAGAGAATTTATAACGTTCATTGAAAAAATATGTTATTTGAATTTTACAAATTCAAAAAACATATTAGGCAGCATCCTGAAGAGTTTAGATACAGAAGATGAAATTTAAAACCCTTAAATTAGATTATTACAAGATTTTGACTGGGTAAACAGTCTTATTATGGCATACCTTAAATATTACAAGAAAAAAGCATATACACTGATAACACACAATGATAAAATTAGTAACATAAGCATACCTTGTGAACACATCAAACTCAAAATTTGATATGTAGTCGTTACACGTCAAATCTATGGTCGACTTGAGAGCCATTGCCTCTAACCCAGAACTAATTGCGTGGACTTGGTGCAGTGTTTGACGGAACACCCGCCAAGGAACGATTGTGCTGGAAAAAATAATTTAACGTCATAATGGTGTGCAATTAACACAATCTGCTGCTTCAGTAACGTTTATATGTGTTACCATACTCAAGAAAAACTAGTAATTTTAACAGGCAAGTAAGTCTCAAGTTTGTAAAATAATAGGCGATTCCAAGCATAAGATTTCAAGTTTAAAAGGGATTATAAGGGATTTAGTTTGAAGGTATATGAATACCATTAAACACAGGAAATAATATCAAACATATACAAGTAAATTTACAAAATAAAACATGAAAAAAGCACAAGGGAAAGTATGTGATTAGATATATGTCCTTATTGAATGTAAAAATTTCATCAACTTATAATTTAAAAAAAAAAAGTGTGATGACTATGACTAATGAAGCTAATTGCCTTTTCCTCCAGAATATTAGGTTACTTATTGGATAAGTTAACTAAAATGTATTGTGACATGTTTTTCAGAATATAAATCGTAATAAAATCCTATTAATTATTGTCGAGCTGGCTCAACTAATTCTATTAGTAAGGATTCATTACAATTTCATAGAATGTGCTTTTTTTTACAATTTTTATACATTTTGGTTTGTTGGGTAATAATAGCTGTACTATGAGACTTTGGTGCCATCTTCACACTTTCAAGGTAAATTTGGAACCATTCTATCCAAATTATTGCCATAAAATGTGTGAATGCACAAAACACATAATTGAGATTTTGACTTGAAGTAGCAATTCTATTTCAACTGGGAGTTAAGAGGGAAAGAAGGGAATTATAATGTAAAACACTCCTTTTGTATTATAATTCAAGCATGCTGCTTTTAAGTTAACTTTAACAAATGGGTGTTGTCGCTGTTTATTAAAGTACTCTCTCTCTCTCTCTCTACATATATACTTTTCTGTTCGATCATTGCCTCCATCCAGTAAAAAGACTTTAGCAGAAATAAGATTTTGGAAAGACTGTTGAGCTTACATTTTCAATAAGTGTTTGTAAGCAAATTTATTTTAATATTTTTTTTGTTCGTCTTTTTTATATATTGAGTCATATAAAATACTCTAATTTATGATAAATACATCACATATTAATGCAGTCTTAATTAACAAACTTGAAGTACTCTATCCTCCTACAGGGCAATACCCAATTTGGTGTTTTTATGTAGATGTAAACATCAAATCAGGTTTTGACAAAGCATAAGTGACCCTAACCCAATTGCCATGCAAAAATATACTAATTTTGGCTTTACAGTTAACTTATGTTATCTTACTAGCAATTAAGTAACTAGGTGTTCACCAAAATTTGCTGTCCTCTTACTAGCAGTACATTACATAGTCGGCTGCTTTACAAACACGTTAACACCAAATTAAGACTTTAACCAAACAAAACCTAACACAGACATGCGAAACTAACCATTATATGTGAAACCATCGCTCTTTTCCTTATAACTGAATTTACAGGCCGACTATGTTGCTTTTATGAACAGATAAGCATAAATTTAGGTTTTTAAGGAATTAGGACTAAGCAAAACCGATTCATGATGTTGAAGCACTTATTTTGGCAGGAAACTTCATGTTCACAAGTAAAACCAACCAGAGATTTTCCCCCTTCTAACTCAATTCACAGATCTACTACTTAGTTTGTTGTTTTTATGAATAGATTAACATCTATCTAGATTTTTAAACACTTCAGACTGATCATAACTGATTCATGATGCAAATGTAGCACTTATTTCGGCAGGCAACTACAGATTCACATGAATAACCAACCTAAGGTCACACTCTTCTAACTGGATTTACAGACCTACTACTTGGTTCGTTGTTTTTATGCACAGATCAACACGAATTTAGATTTTTAAAGACGTTGAACTGATCCTAATCGATTCACGGCGAAGAAGAACACTCATTTTGGCAGGTACAACTCCCGGTTTACATGTGAAACCAACCTGAACAACTGGCTTTACAGACCAGAAACGCAGTTTGTTGTTTTTATGTACAGATCAACATGAACTTAGATTTTTAAAGACTCCAATCTGATCATGACGGATAAGTGATGTAGAAGAGCACTCATTTCGGCAGACAACTCACGATTAACATGCAAACAAACTTAAACTATGCCCCCTTATGAATGGACTTGCAGACCTACTACTTGGTATGTTGTTTTACGTACGTACAAACTTCAATTTAGATTTTTAAAGACTTCAGACTGATCATAACCGATTCATGATGAAGACGTAACACTGATTTTGGCAGGCAACTACAGATTCACATGAATAACCAACCTAAGGTCACACTCTTCTAACTGGCTTTACAGACCTTCAACTTGTTTTGTTGTTTTTATGCACATATCAACATGAATTTAGATTTTTAAAGACTTCAATCTGATCATAACAGAAAAGTGATGTAGAAGAGCACTCATTTCGGCAGACAACTCAGGATCAGCATGCAAACAAACTTAAACTATGCCCCCTTATGAATGGACTTACAGACCTACTACTTGGTTTGTTGTTTTTATGCACAGATCAACATGAATTTAGATTTTCAAAGACTTCAATCTGATCATAACGGATAAGTGATGTAGAAGAACACTCATTTTGGCAGGTACAACTCACGATTTACATGTGAAACCAACCTGAAAGACTGGCTTTACAGATCTACAACTTAGTTTGCTGGTTTTATGTATAGATCAACACAAATTTAGTTTTTTAAAGACTTCAATCTGATCATAACAGATAGGTGATGTAGAAGAGCACTCATTTTGACAGGTACAACTCCCGGTTTACATGCGAAACCAACCTGAACAACTGGCTTTACAGACCTGCAACTTGGTTCGTTGTTTTTCGGTACAGACATCAATTTAGATTTTAAAACTGATCCTAATCGATTCACGGTGAAGAAGAACACTCGTTTCGGCAGACTACATTAGATTTACATGTAAACAAACAGATGGACACGAATGTAAACATTGGACGGATGGGATACCTTTCGCCAAAAGCGTTCTTCCAGAAGTCGGCCGCGTCGCTCTTGGTGATCCTGAACCCGTCCCCGGAGAAGCTGCCGCTCGGGTAGATGGCCTTCAGTTCGGACAGCATGTGGCTGAACACCAGGCTGAGCTTGGTGAGGTTGCGGCGGTAGTGGGACGCCTCGTCGAACATCTTCTCCTTCCCCTCCTTGAACAGCTTGATGGCCTGCTTGCACTTGCGGTTCAGGTTGTCGATGAAGATGCGGAAGTACTCCGTCTCGTTCAGGACGTGCATCTTGTCCTCGTGCTTGTAGTAGATGGTGCGGAGGTGCTGGTACGTGTCCGGAAGTATGTCCAGGATGAACGGGGGGCTGTTCTTGAGGTTCATCTTCGGGTGCTGGCACAGCTTCACCACCTTGTCCATGAGCTTCCAGGTCTTCTCGATGGTGCGGCGGTCGATCACGAACTTGGGGGTGGCCATGGCCTCGGAGAAGGCGCCCTGGAGGCGGCTGAACAGCGACGTGATGTTCATCGCCTGTATGTTGCGACCACGATTGCTAACCGCCATTTTGATTAGCCTGCCTTCCCCCACAACGCAAACGCGCCGCTCCGAATCCAGAATCCCGTGGGCAGGGCTCCGAGACCGATCCGATTCGATGCGTTAGGGTTACTTTCCTAAACTTGGTGGCTTGGCGCGTATGGGGAAAAAAATGGGGTTGCCCAAGCGAAAAGTCGCCAAAAAATACGACTTTATTTTATTTGTTTGTGCTTGGCATTGAATATAATCATTCTATTATACTTTAAAATTCTTTGTTTTTACAATTTTAACAGTCAGTTTCCTTTTTTAAATGAACATTGCTTACAAAAAAATTTATCTCGAATATGGCAAAAATTCATTTAAAAAAAAACCTAAAATATTTTTGAGTCTAAAATTTCAACTTCTAAAGTAATTGGGAAAAAAATTGTCCGATAACTGGTCACTATAATCTTTTTGCCATTAAATAACTGAGAAAGTTCATTCAAAGTCTTTTGAACATTGCACCAAAAAAGCGAAAACTCTAAAAGAGTAGAACACCAGAAAACATTTCTTTGCCAAACACGCCAAATTTAATCGCCGGATGCAATATTGAGTTGGGATTAGCATCTGCGCTTCCTTTGCTTTGCTCCACTTCCTCTCTACAGTCGCGCTTCCTTTCATTCACATCTTACGAAAAAGCACATATCAATGAACGTCTGTAGTAGTAGTTTTGCTTTTGCTTTTTTACACTCCCCCCGGAAATAATATTGAAATATCCGACCTCAACAAAAATACTTAGTCATAGAGATAAGATTAAATGAAACTGTTTTTCGTCTTAAGAAATTCAACGAGAATTTCCATTACATTAACAGCGAGGAAACAAAGCTTTGGTGTAAGATTAAATAAAAAATAGTAAATATTTATTTAAAATTATTTTTGCTGAAAGATAAAAAAAAAAAAAAAAAACAGAATGCTGTCTTGGCAATAGTAATAGTCAATGATTTATTTAAATTTCAATGCATTAAAAAGTTAATTTTATATAAGTTTTTAAATCGTCCCACTGCCGTAGATTAAAAAAAAAAAGGATTTTAACTTATATTACCAAGAGTGTTACCTTAATATACGATCTGATCACAGGGAAATATAATAGTATTAAGTGGTATGATCTGGTATTTTGATTTTCATTTTTTTTTTTAGCGCATTGAAGTTTTGAGGTTGCTCTTTAGTTTGGTTTAGTTGAATTGTAGGCGAGTTTCGTGTTCTTCCTCAGTACTGAAAATACGGCCTTGGTTGGTGATTTGCGCTCACGTGAATGTTAATTAGGTGGAGTGGGTGGAGCTCACCAGGTCATGCCATCAATCACCGACACCAACAATGAAATCACTCACGATCAACAGTGAAAGCAGGAATAATACGTCACCTGAAACAAGCCAATTGTGGGGAAAGGAAAACAACGTGTAAAAAAACTTTTTCAAAGAAGGAAAAACTAGATATCTTTCTTATTATAAAGCTAGAAAATATAATTATTTTTATTTTTCTATTTATTGGAACAAATATTTCATGCCTACCAATAAAAAAGTAGGTTTAGTTCATGTTCGGCGGGTTTGATTGGTCAAAATTTCATAGCAAGTAAAAAAAAAAAAAAGCGGGAACTTAAAAATTAAAAGAAAACTGAAACTAACTAAATTTAAGTCGTAAAGGTGGTTGGTCGGCATTTTTAGTTACTTTGTAAATTTGATGAGTTTTTAAGTAATTAATATAGGTAAGTAAATTTCATCTTTGTGTAACCTTTCTGTTTTGTATTTAAAAAGGATTTTTATCAAGTTTTATGTCAACTGAAGAAATATCATTTTATTTAATCTTCTCGTCCTGTACAAAGGTTTGTCCTTTGACTTATTTTTCCTTTCCTAATTTATAGAATATTTACTCTGAAAGGAATAAGAACCTGATTAATGTCTCTTTTCCGAAAAATGTCTCAGCCAAATTATTTAACAAGTAATTTTTTTGCTGGAAATATCTCTTAACACCACTTCCATACAATATTTAGCTGTAAAAAACAATGGCCAAACCGGGGGAATTGCGCCACCATGGTCAATGCCGCCAATGTATCTCCCCTGTATCTCACCAGCGGTGTGTGTGGGTGTAAGCACTGACCTGTAGCAGTAAACACGATAATCAGTAGTAAAGAGGCTAATGGCCATGCGGTCTGTTGGTGTAATATTATAAAAGAAAAGTTTTTTAGTGAGTTTCATCGAATTTTGAAACTCGTAGATAAGTTACTGTTATCCCTAAGTTAGATAAATAAGTTACATATCATTGAAAAGAGCAAGAGTTAATAGTTTGGACTCTAGGCTATATTTGTCTTCCCCTAAACAAGCTGTCTACGCCATTTTGTCTTACCAGAGTTATGCCGCCACTTTATATCAGGGTTTGCTCAAATCAACTTGAACATTTCATAGACGTATCAAGTTGAGCAAATATATGACAAAAGTAGTTTTTATGCATTTGAAAAGTACAATACTGGTCTTGAACATTAATAATATAACAATATTAATTGAGCATATAAAACTAGTTTACATGCTATTTCTAATCTAACAAAGCAAGTACTTTTTACTGACTGTGGTTGTGTGGTTATGCCGCCATGCTTTTCTTTCATAATTTTGCTCAGATTAACTGTACCTAATATCGATTTCAAAATTATATGAGCTGTATAAGATAGTAAAAAATGTTTTTTTAATGAATATAAAGTTTCAATGAAATTTGAACAATAATTTTCTTATTGTCTTCAATTTGCAGGTTTCAGAATAATACTTTAAAGACATAATGAGTGAATCAATGCTAGTTAAAACTTCTTTAAAAGAAATTGAGGGCGAATCTATTGCTAGCATTCAAAAGGATATGCAAAGAATGTATGAAATATGGGATGAACTAGAGTTTGGCAGTGATTATAAGTGTGAGAAAGCAACCTTCATATGGGGTTATATGAAAGATCTAATGAAAAAGTTGTGCAAGACAGAAAAAGCTGTTTATGAAGATATAAAAGAGCGAGTCGCAAACAACAGAATAAAAGTCATAGAATTATCAAACGTTTTGGAAGTACCGATCAAGGAACCCCAAGGATCTTTATTGGAAATCGAAAAGATGCTGAAAACAGAACTGGAATCTCTGATTAAACTTAAGAGCAAGCGTGAAATGAAATACCAAAAGTTAAAAATAGAAGAATCAAAGTATTGTCAGTTATTGAAGTTGCCGGAAAGTTTTCTCCCAGAACATCAAGCTCCTTCCGAAAAAGACATAAGTGATTTGAGACTTCGCGTGGGAATTCTCAAAGAAGAGCAAAATTTCCGGCAAGAGAAAATGTCCCTTCTTAAGGCAGAATATATTAATCTTATTGAAGAAACTTCAGATATAACATCAAAAGCAGAATTTGAGAAGGAGGTGCTGCCTAACATGTTGGATGGAAGTGTTTGTGATGAAGCATTTGAGATTTTGGAAGGAATGATCAACCAAGCCCAAAAGAAAAAGGAAGAGATGGAAAATGAAAAGAAGAATTTAGTTGACCGATTAAATATCCTCTGGAAAATGTTGAAAGTTGATGAGAGTAAAAAGAGCGAGTTCCTTTCAAAGCATAATGGGTGTCGCCCTTCAACCATATCCTCCATCGAACAAGAGCTGGAAAGGTGCATTGCTATTAAGAAAGAAAACATTGGCTCACTTGTGAATGAGCTCCGCGTTGAACTTTTGCAGTTGTGGGATCTTTGTGAAGTCCCATCGACAGAAAGAGACCAGTTCCACCACTTTTCAGCCACAGAGTTGTCGGATGAAGTACTTGAAGCACACGAAGCTGAAGTTGAGAAGTGGAGGAAGTACCAAGCGAAAGCAGAGCTCATCCTGAAGAAAATCGAAAGGAGGCAGCAACTGTGGGAGTTGATGGTTGCCTTCGAGAACAAGGCCAACGACCCAAGCAGGTTTAAGAACAGAGGGGGGAACCTTCTGAAGGAAGAGAAGCAGCGCAAAAAAGTGCAGAAAGATCTGCCAGCTCTCGAGGAGGAAATTTTCCGAGACATTGATTCTCTCAAGGAAAAGGATGGATTGGACTTCTTTTACCGGAAAGAGGACTTCAAGACTTATGTGGCTAATCAGTGGTTGGAGATATTTCCCCATAAAGATGGCAAAAAGCCCTTGAAGTCACAAAGCAGTTCTAACAACGATTCAACGCCTGTGAAATCGTCCATCCAGAAAGAAAACGTAAAGACTGAAAAGCAGCAGACCAATTCCCTGCAGCCTGACAACGACTCGACTCTTAAAACTCCAGCCAAAAAGCTGTTGAAGACCATTCCAAAGACAGCGCCAAGCAAGTTGGTAAAGCCTTCAGTGATTCCTGCCTTACTCAACACTCCAACTGCTAGTAAATCGAAGATAGTGCCTGCTGGGTGCAGAAAGGCATCAACGACCGATGCCAAACTGTTTCCTGCTAAATCAAGTGTTGTGCAAATTGAGGATAAAAATATTTGAACTAAAATTTTCCAGTCAAATTTGCATTTTGAACCAAAGTTTTACAGTTTATTTCTAAAAGTTTAAAAAATTGTTCTTTTGCATTCTGCAAGTTTTAAGCAATTATTGTGAAAAAATGTGATATTTTAATATAATGGCTCTTTTGTCAGAAATATATGCTGTATTTATTAAGAAAAAAAAATTTGATAAATTTATTTTAAATTTAGATTGCATGGTCCAATAATTGCTGAATTTTACTTTTGTGTTTATTTAAAGTGTTATACAATAAAAAAATTATAATACAATCACAATTTATTTAAGTATTAAAATGTTATTTTAAGCTCTGAATTTCATTAAAATTTGCAAGCTTAATATTAAAAATGTGCATTAGCACAATTTTTTTTAAAAAAATCCCTTTCTATCGGTATTATATGTATGGAGTTTTAGCTATTTATTTTTTCACATATGTATTTTACTAGATTCAGAACATGTTTGTTGGAATTGTTTGAAAGAAAAAATATTGTGATACTTTTAAGAAATAAAATATTTATTTATAAACTAGTTTATTGAGATTCTTGTAAGTTGTAAATCGAAACAAATATAATTGAGTTAAAATTTTAAATTAAGTGAATTTAAAATTATTAAAAAAAAGGCAGCATGTATAGCTCATTAAAAATGAGCCTTTTTTTTATTAGAATTAAATCACCATTGCCATTTACAACAATCGCTGAAGAAACTTTTGAACAATAAAATTAATTTTTGTGCCATGAATCAGTTTAAAACAACATTAAATGTATTTCACGTAGAGATTTTTTTGATTTTATGTTTATGAAATGTTTTCCTTCTATTTAAAAGTGAGGAATATTATGTTTATTCCTTGAAATATAAATTTTAGCAAACGATAACAAATTAAATTTTTGAAAGAATAAATGAAACTAGCCAAATTTATCATGAAATGTTTAATATAGAATTTATGATGGAATTGGCACATTTTTTCATGTTAACCACAAATGTTTCGTGGAAGTGGGTCAAGTGACAGATTTTATTACAAACCTACTTGTTTTGTATCGAGGCCTTTTAAACCTTTTTTCCAAGGTTATTTATTAGAATTTTTGCATGGTTAAATATTAATTTTCATTAAACTAATAAGTAAAACAGTTTCTCATTTATTTGTTTTGATATTTTCTTTGTCAATTTGCACCGTTTGAGTGCGATTTTATATGCATAGTCCATGCGCTCTTAGAGATTAAATGTCATTTTTTTTAAATTTAATGATTTTTATATGCATAGCCCATCAAAACGTTTTAGAATCTCATTTAAAAGGATATTTTATTTAGTAAAAATATTGTATACAACCCAGAAAGAGTACATATGTACAAAAAAAAAAAACTTCGTCAAATTAAGGAATTACATTTACAGTATCTTCTTTTGGTGGTTTCTCAATCATACTGTCGATAACTTGCTTAAGATCTTTCACTGCGGACGAGGAAAAGTTTCTCATTGAAAAGCTGAACACCACAGGCTTGAGTAGGTTGCAGGTTTCTGTCAAAGCACAGGCTGCTGCGTTTGTTTCAGGCTGAAAGTTGAATGAATGAAAATAAATTAGTAAAATTAACTTAGTAATTAAAGAAAGGCCAATTCCATTGCTTATAATGCTGTGACATTTTCTATTTTCAAAGAGTTTTCTTTAAAAGTATTCGAAAAGTTAATCCTATCCCCAAGCCTAAGTATACAATACAAGTAACAATACACCATGGAGTAAGGACTTCCAATAATATCCAGTAGGGAATTTCATTCACGTGGAAGAATACAAAAAGTTGCGCAAGAATTAAAAACACACAAAATATGAAATGCCAGTATTAGGTACCCAACTATCATAGGCTGGATTGACGTATTCAGCAAAACAAGTGTAATGTGGTCTACAAACGGATGAAAACTCAAAAGTCTACACTCTAATGTCTATTGAGCTAAGTGTGTAAAGTTATATACTTTGCGAATTTCAGCCATCCTTTAAATAAGTCTAAAATAGAGAGGACTAATAAAACAATTTTAAATTACCTTTTTGTATTTAATAAATTTTTTGCAAGAAAGTTAAAGGCAAGATCAGGGTTAACTGATAATGATATTTATATCATTTATTGCTAACAACACAGGATACATTTAACTAAACTAAATGAATATGGAGTGCCTAAAACAATCTATTAAATCAATTCAACTATTACTTCAACACTTTTTTTGCCCTCAAACAAATCGGGATCTACCAATAAACTGTAGCTAACATACTGGTTCACAACATGTATTAAATGGCTCATAAAATATTTATAAGTGCATTAATTATTTTCTTAAATCAGTAGAAATGCATAATTAAAAAATTATTGGTGCATTTATCATTTTCTTAAAAACAAGACATTAATAAAATACAACTAAGATTATAGTACCCCAAAAAGTACTAAATTATCTAAAAAAGTGTGTTTACTTCATCTTTTCCAAATAAAACTTTGGAGTTGAACAATGTTTCCATTCCTGAAGTTTCCCGCGAGACTTGAACCTGAAACGAATGACAAAAATCTATAATTTAATTTTAAATGAAATATTGGCGATTCGTGGTCGATTCTTTCGGTCATCACAGCAATACGAAAAACCATTTTCTAACAATACTTTGTATTTTGAATATAATGTACTAAAAGGGTAATATACAAACCTCATTTTTAGCAGAAACCCCTTAAAAGTGTGACATTTTTGCAGAAATAAAATCTCATTTGTAAACTGAATAATTTTTTAAAAAATCATTGTTAGTAGGTAGCAATTTGTTGGATTTAAGGTACCATTTATAAGCAAAGCTGTTTCAAAATTTTATTTCCTCACAAGCTTGAATTTTACAATAAAATTTTTTTTCTGGTAGTTATTCTCCGAGTTAGCGCAATTATGATTAAAGGTACTGTTTTTGTTTTTTTTTTCACTATGTATGATTCTGGATTTTTTTAAATCCATTTTTTCAACGGTCAACTTTTTCAAAATGTCATTTTCTTTAAATCGTGGTTGTCAAAAAGCGGCCAAAATACCGACTTTTGGCAAGATTTTGGAAAGCCAAGGATGACCGTATAGTAAATTTTTTACCACAATAGAATTTTAATCAAGAAATATGCCTGCCTTGTTTTTAAAACTAAATGTTTGATGTTCAATTATGATACAGGATATTAGTTTTATAAGTTAATTAAAAAAATTTCATGTTTTTTTTTAGAAGAGAAACACACACAACTCCTTTCCAGAGAACAGTTACCACTAAATTTTGTTGCAGAACAGTGAAATATATTCTGTACTTGGTATATAAAGTACGCAACAAAACGCTTTTTTTTACTAAGGAAATGTTAAAACAACCAATGCTGTCAAAGAAATTACTAATAACAATTATTTTTGGAGTTGAAATCAAAAGTATTTAAATTATATAAATACTGTTGTATTTGGTATGCTCAACAGGGGCGTAGCTACCGCCGTATCAGCCGTATCAATTATACGGGGCCCCCGGGCCACGGGGGCCCCCTTCGTGCGCAATAAAAATTAGTAAAAACTCTCCAATTTTTTTTTCACAAATGACAAAATTAAAAAAAAAAACAATTTATTTTTTTCCGCGTAAAGCATGCGTTCAAAAGTTGTCAACACCCTATACATCGGCTATTGCGGGCTGCGGGAACATAGATATAAGCGGGAACAAAGATTTCAGAGCCTTTGCAACCTGAGTAGTATGTTCAAAAATATTACAACTAAACCGGAGTCCTGTCTCCTTCAAACGAAGAGATATTAAACGCTCCAGAGGAGCACAAAACCGTCGGCTTTTTACAGTAAAGACATCTCAGTTAAACTTATGATCAATTAAAGGCTCTAAAAACATGCATAAAATCTGAAATTCAAAAAATTCATTCCATTAAGGAGCTCTTTGAATTATTGCTGATAAAATTCAATAGACTTGCATCCAGTTTTACCAAGGTCAAAACAGCATGCTCTTTATTCTTGACGCTTCCAGTTACAACTACAACTGCTTGAAGAAGTTTTTTAGAATTGAAACTGATTAAAAAAATTACCAAAGAATTTCGATGGGACAGGAACGCCTGTCAGGCATGTCACTATGTTGTCCATAAAGCTAGAAACTTTCGAAAAACTAAAGCCATCATCATCTATAAATAATTTAACCCTTTCGTTACGAAGGATTTTTGCTTCCTTGTAGTATTTGATAGGAATAACATTATCGAATCCTTAGTTGTTAGGGAGGTTTGGGACGCTTCAGTAACGAAAGGGTTAATAAATCAATTTGCCGAAAAAAAAGGCAAGGAGAGTGTACATTTAATTTTACTTATAGAAAAAGTGATAGATACATAATTATGTTGAATAACTGGGCAATTCTACCATAATTTTTAATTTTATGTCCCTTGGGACTAACCTTTAAAAAATTAATATTTCTTTAAAAAAATTTCTTATTATACTAAAAGACTTATATAATTGCAAAACGGAATTTTAAAGCAAAAAAATTTTAGAACACAGAACAATGCAGAAAAAGTCCTTACCGTAGTGAGTCCCAAATGTCAATTTTTTTAAGTTTAGGGCTCAAGCCAACATATTTCTGAGCTAAAAATTATATTCATTTATATTTTAAATTGAACTAATACTGTAGCTTAACAAATTAATTCCATTAAATTTTGGCTTTTAATATTGTGTTTTTCTCGTCTCCTAATTATGTCCCTGGGTTTTGGTACATTCACTGACCTCATTCCTAAAGTGGTGAAGAGAGGCACTGGATTGAGCTACAGTGATTCTTAAACCATGAAAACTGTATTGCAGAAAATTCACATTTCAGTTAGTAGCCACATATTTTTGCAAACATTCACCAATCAGCCCAACATTTAAAAAAAAAAAACTCAGTAAAATTGTCTGCGAGGCTTTATTGCTTTCCTTACAGTCTCCAAGGTAGGGCTAATTTTTGCTTGATAATTGATTTTTTTTACTATAAATATGTTTAGGTGGAGTACAAGAAGTAAAAAGATCCATTTTTATTAAACTGGAGTTAGTTTCAACATAAAAACGCTTGAATGTCCTTACCTTCCGTTCCTGACTTCCCGGTCCTTACCGTCGTAATGATCTAGGGATGGAAAAGCGAAACCAGTTTTAAGACTAACCGTTTTTTTGTGATTTCGGTTTCATTGAAAAACAGTTATTTTCGTAAGGCCAGTTTAAACCAGTTTCTTTTGGCATCGGTGTTTTTAAAAAACGGCCATCCCTTGTTATTATTTTTTGTTTTTTTACAAATGAGCTTTGCTGAACTTTTTTTTCGTTTTTATAGAACCCTTATAAACCTTTTGAGAAACATTAAAGTGATTTTGAAAAAATAAATTTTAAATTTTTTTATACCTGATATTAAAAATTATGGTAAAACTGCCCAAATATTTATTTTAATTTTATGCATTTTTTTCCTTTGTGAGAAATTTATACCCTTCCTAAGGGCCCCCAAACAAATATTTATACGGTGCCCCGCCAAGGCACGCTACGCTTCTGATGCTCAATCAATCTATTTTAAAAGTAACATGCTCTGCAAAGTGTTAAAAGGGACAAATAAGTCACAGCTTAGTCCAATTTAGTTTAATTGATCATAGTTGTATCAAAGCAGAAAGCACACTGTTAAACAGATGATTGTGAAGTGGCAAATGTCTAAATTTTACTAGTGCTATCCAATTTATTATTTCGCACAATCATTTAATAAAAAGAAGAAAAGTGGTTACCAAAGTTCCCATTTTTCCAGTCTCACTTATTATAATGAAATATTTGTCTTTAAATTCTGTGACTGCAACATCAATGGACCTCTCGCAAATCGTTAGTCGCTTCTAGAAAAATCGAGAAGAAAAATTAATAAAAAATGCAATTAATAACAATGTAGTAATGATATAAAAAAACCTACGGTTTTAGTAGAAATTTTGAAATTTTCTGTGTTTTTCATCCTCAAAATTTAAAAATTTAATAATTGAAAAAGAAACTAGATAGATAACGAGCTAAATGGGCCAGAGCCAGAGCGGAGCTTTAAGAAACCAAAATAAAAAGTTGAAGTTGAAGTCTAGACATTTGAATCTCGAAAATATTGGTCATTAAATGCTAACTTTTTATTTTACGAAATAGATGTATTAAAACATTTGCATATTATATAAGTTTCAAAAACTAATATCACATCATAACATAGGTATGTAAAAAATATTTTTTTAAATAAAATAATATAAAAGTAACAAATCGAAACTAATCGTCTGCTAAATTAACAATGCAATATTTTGATATGTTGTGAAATGACGTTTTATCCGAATTTCGAAAAAGAAGGCATCAAAGTTCAAGCTCTACGTCTTCAGAAATATTCTTACCAACAAAAGAACAATGTCGTTTAATACGGTCTTTCATCCGTGAAAAGACATGCTTGTCAGTTTTGAAAGGTATGCGGAGCTAAATATGTGTCACACAAAAAAATCGCACCTGTTGTGATCATTTAACATTTTAACCAGGAAGTTAAAAATCGAATTCCTATTGCTAACAACCTGTTTAAAGTAAGTGTAACATATTTACCTATTAAAATATCTTTAATTTATCTTTATTTAAAATATTTTCTAGTTATAAATGCCCAAATGAAATCACAAATTTAATAATACCCTGGATTAACTAAAAAATAATTTCTGAGTATCTTTACCTGCATTACTGACCTTGATTATATGCGCTTTTTACTTCCTTTAATTTTCTATAATTCTTTTGAAAGAATGAAATGAGGGTATTATGTACCGAATATTTAATTTATTCAAACTTTTCCTTCATTGATTTTCCTTAAAATAAGAATCGTAACCTGAGTAACATAATGTGTCTAGTCTACACTATCTTTTTTAAATGGTAAGTGTTTTAATTTTCTACTTTAATCAATATTTATAAAAATATTTTTGATTTTTAAATGCAAAATGCCGATTTAATGTTTACTCTTGAGTCTAGGGACATTTCACAATATATTTAATCTTCAAAATCCTGGATTTTACAGCTACTGGTTATATTTATCGATAAGTGATTACTATTTTTATGTAGCTATTCTGTAGTGTTAATTTTTTAATGTATTTAATGTTGCTGAATTGAATATCAACGTATCACTTGAATAGGATAAATTGTTCTCAAATAACATGAACTCCAAAATTTTCAATGATTTGTACCAGTTTGAAAAGTATTTATAGTTTATACTATATACATTACTGTACTGAATACTTCAATAATGCAGCCATAGGGTTAAGAAACCAATGGATATACTGCCTGGCAAAAACAAATAAAAAAACTCTTTTGAAAAGTAAAGCCATTGACTGCACTGTAGTAAGCCTAAGCAAACACGACAATTTAGCCCAATTATAAGAGAGAGAGTTTGTATAGGCTTATTAAATCGAATATTTGACTCTCGAATGAAACTATAACTAGAACTTATATTTATATATTTTTTATTTGTGAAGGGAATTACTAACATATTTTATAAATTCAGATCTTGTGCTACAGCTAACAGTCCCTTTCTGATTTTTAACCAACTCCTTTAAAATAATAAAATTATGCTTTTTCATTGAACTAACGTTGAGTGGGCTGTTTGTTTAGGCTTACTTGGTGACAGCTTCTTTATATCGTGCCATGCATCTCATCCTCTTAACTCTATGAGTACAACTGTTGGAATTCACTACTTGGACTATTTCATTTGTTAAAACTCGCTTTTTGCTTTTTAGGTCATTTTTCTAAATGTTGATTGAAGTTCGGAATAATGTCTACACTTTTAAGCTCCCCTTCAAATCCAGAAGATATCTGTTTGCAGTACTCCAAAAGTGAACAGGGAAGCATTTATGCCAGCTTTGAAAATGGGTCGGAAGCAACCGATGCGCCAAATTCTGCAACACCTGAGCCCATCTCTGAACCTAACCTTGCAATAACTGAGCCTGATCCTTTAACTGCTTCCGCTGATAAGCTTCCCGAGTTTCCTAGCGGCGGCGATAACATTCCAGAAGTGCAACCTATTAAAAAAGACTCTACCTCATCGGAAGTGTCCGTTTCTAAGGGCGTTGCCATCCCTGAAACGTCTCCTTTCAAGCAGTCAGTCCGAGGCTTCGTTCTAAATCGGCTGAGCAAGAGAGTAGGCTCCCACCGCATTCTGTCCGGTCTGACCGAAAAGATAGTCAAGAGGTTGGAGGAAGGCAAGGATGGCTCGACGATCGAAAAGTCGGTGACAATTCCTCTCATCAAAGAGCCCGTTCCCGGAATCCCCATCGAGGAATTGAAATCGGGCGACGATTTGCTGATCGAGACTCTCAGTGTCGAAGAAGCCACTGAATGCATTGAAGAAGCTGTGTCTGTGAGTAAACTGGTCGTGAAACATCGGGTGGTCAGCAGGAGCCTGCCTTCTAGCCCTGCCCACACTTTCATGGCGCGAAACTCGATCGACCTTGTTGATAATTCCTCGGACAGCGAAGAAAAGAGCTCTCTTTCGGAGCCCCTCAATGCTCTCACGATCAACGACAAGGACTTTTTGAGCAAAGACACTTCCGTATCCAACAGTGCTAACGAAATCGAACTTATAGACATAAATGCCAGAAGTTTAATTAGCAATTTGAGACATTTAAAGAATGCAGAGTTTCAGGGTTACCTTAAAAATGCTTACAGCGGTGGCAGAAGCGAGTCCCAAAAACCACCTGAGAAATATACATTCCAAAATGCCTATCGTACTTTTCGAACTATATTGTCATCCATTTCAATACATCACTGGCTTCTCTTGATTTCTATTTTTGTTCACAAGTACAACTTCTTGGGATGCTATTTGGATTACATTTTCGATGCGATTATAATACTTTACATATCATTTATTGTTATAACTAACAGGCAAGAGGCCATGCACACAGCTAATTTGTATCCTACTTATCACGACACCCAGCTAGAAACGGCTACAATTGACCTAAGTGAAGCGGAAAAATCTATACGGGTAAGATTTCCTTTTTATTTAAACATCGTAAGTGTGAAGGATTACTGGTTAATCGAAATGGAGGCTTTTTTAATGGAAATTGTGCAGGAATTAATAGAATTTGCATTTGAAATCCTTCATTATACTACCTCTTATAGACTAGAAAAAAAGACTAAATGTGAGCTTCTTTGCACTGTATGAGATTTTAACCTTGAACACACTTATTAAATTTTTAAGCATTTAAAAAATTTATTGTGTAGTCACTGGTTTTAAAATTTTCAATTAGCTAATTCCTTTATGTATGAAATTGGTGTTTTAAACTGAGGTACAGCTATAATATAATGGCCAGACTGTTTAGAGTTGATCTTTAACATTTAACACAGTGTTTCCTTACCTATCGAGTCATATGAAATATGAAGTGGAATGTTTACAACTATTGGGTATATAACTTTAGGTCTTATATTTTTATTCATATTTCAGGGTACTGTTAAGGTATTAAAAGGCGATTATGATCCAGATGAGCAAACTGTTCCACCTTTAGATACTGTGAGCCTGCTGATAGAGGACAACTTGCTCAAGATATTCGATCCACCTACCAAAGATCAAACTGAGGCAGACGTTATTCCTCATGAAGTTTATGAGCTTTCTGGGGCAAAAGTATCTCTCGTCCCAAAAGGATTGGCTATAAATAGGTAAACTCAACATGGCAACTAAATCAAACTATATGTTATTTAATCTAGTTTATTTTCCAGTGAAAGGGACCGAATTGTTGACTTACCAACTTATGGTTAAAAAATAGGTATTCAAAATTATTTTTCTGTCCTATTCATGGTGCTTAAAATAATATTTGATGTTAAATTTGTGGGAAAAATGGTTAAAGAAATATATTGATCTGCAGTTTTATTCTTTAAAAAAATGTTTGGAATGAAGTATAAACCTGTTTTAAACTGGCAGTAAATTTTTTTCTTTTCTTTTTTCTTATACAGTGAAACCTCTAAGAGCGACCATCCACCCGTTCCCTTATAAATCGGTCGTAAATGGAGGTTGGTCGCTCCTAAAGTACAAAGTGAATTTGCTAGAAAGTTGAAATGTCATTTTACAACGTATTATTAACCATTACAAAATTACGAAAATCCATTTATCATTACTTTTATTTATTAATTCGCCAATAATGTACACAAAATTGTACTAACTTACTTTTGAACACACTGTAGTATGCAAAGATACTGTACTAACTTATTTTAACAAACTAGTGTGAACTAATTAAACGTAAAAAAGTAAGAAGACATTTCTGACCTTTTTTTTATTTTTCCCAATTACCTCTTGTCTGATTTTTTTTTTTTATCTAAAAAAATTCGTGGTAGAAAAAGATATTTTCCATGAAAAGGGATTTGAAACCGGCCGTTTGAGGAGTGAAACCTGGTCTCTCCCAGAGTGGTTTTTAACATTGAACACTTAGGGAGGAAAATCAGTGCCTTGAAAAATTGGTCCTAAGTGGAGGTGGTCGTTTAATGGAGGTGGTCGGTCGTAGAGTTTTCACTGTAATATTCTTTGTTTAAGGATAATTGAAATTTTGATTTTAAATGGATAATTTATTGGTTTTCAGCTGAGAGTTAAATTTGAGTTTATTATTATTATTTATTCTAAATTCCCATCCCCCCCCACCCAGTTTTAAAGTTTTAAATATTTTTGAAATAAATAAGTTTTTTTAATTGTACTATTTAACTTTTAATACTTACCGTATATACTCGTGTATAGCCCGACTCCGTGTATAACCCGACCCCCCTTTTTTTAACCAAATATCCTTCCAAAATCGTTAACCCGTGTATAAGTCAAGGTAGAAAATAAGCTAGGGCCTTCTGAAGAAAATATTAGCAGAAACCGGTTCATGACGGGACCGTAATTTTTTTTTTACTTGCAAGCAAAATTTTAACCCCAATAAAAGCAAAAACAGGTTTCCGCTTTGATGTCCTTGACATTGCTGACTCTGAATGGAGAAGCTGAGTTGAAACTGTGTTCATTGAAGCGTGAAGACCACGCTGCCAAGGTCACGGATTGACAACGTTTCCTTGCACCTCTTGAAGACTGGTTGACTGAACTGCCCTGTGCCAGAGCTACGCGTGCAAGTACGCATCACGCAAAAACAGGTTTCCGCTTTGATGTCGTTGACATTGCTGACCTTGAATGGAAAAGCTTAGTTGAGACTGTATGTTCAGTGAAGCGTGAAGAATCCGCTGCCAAGGTCACGGATTGACAACGTTTCTTTACACCTCTTGAAGACTGGTTGACTGAACTGCCCTGTGCTAGACCTACACATGCAAATACGCAACACGCGAAGAACTAACAATCAAGCATCTTTATGGTGGATATTGTGAATAGATACTAATCTTATTTCATCTTCAGAATTTAACTGCTTTTGTGCCTTTATTTTTAATAGTTAGTAGTTAAACCTAAAGTTTGATTGAAATGCAGCTTTAGTTTAAGGATTAGGGATTTTTTCCCCCCGGAAATTTGATGTCTCGTGTATAAGTCGACCCCGTTTTTTACGGCACTAAATTTGACCAAAATTTCTCGGGTTATACACGAGTATATACGGTACTTGATAACTTATTTTCTTCTTTTTAAATGCATATATGCTCATATTTTTCTTTACTACTAATACAATTAAAAACCATAAATAATCATCAGCATTAAGTCATTTTAGGAAACTACGTCTGTAGTTTTTCTAATTTTTCCTTGTGATACAAATACCTGCTACCCTTTATAAAGTGTTCATTGTAATGATACAATATTTCACATATTATAATTTTTTACTCTAAATGCTACTATGTATAACAGATACAAACATTCCAGGTTATTCAACAAAAAGTACCCGATATGTATCACCCTGCCACCTTCTTCTAAAAAAGTCGATTCCGGCTCTTGTATGTTCGACAATACCAACACGGAGGAGAAAAGCATTGACTTCATATCTTTGGTTGCCCACGAAGATGGACTTGTTGAGATGCCAGCACAAAAGGCCCTCTATTTCTTTGCCCTGACTAGCCGTGAGAAAGAGGCTTGGTATCAGGCATTGACAAAGGCGGTACGCTTATGCGATAGCAAGAAATCGAACCAGCCAAGTTCTCCTGTACACCAGAAGTTTGATGTTTCTTCCATGAGTTTTTCGTCTTTGGTAATGCTTTAATTTTTTTTTATTAGTATAATAAATTTAAATTGTTTTTGCATTAGTAAATGTATTTATTTTAAATGGGGATTTATCAAAACATACTTTTTTAAAAGTTTGCTAAATCTAAGAAGGAAACAAAACTAACTTTTTACGCATATACTTGCTTTAATTTTAATCATGTGTCAAATATAAATAAAAGTGCAAACCTTGACTCCTATCATCAGGCCAAAGGACCATCAAGGTTTGTGCTTTTTTACTGTCTACTTAGCAATCAGGTGGATGTCTAAATTTCTTTTGAAATAATTTCTTAGAACATGCAACATTTGTTGTTGCTCAGTTTCTAAGCCTGAGCTTTCACTGAATATTCGTAGTAGCATAACCTCCGATTCTGCATGAAGTGCATTTTAAATTTTGGAAATTTTCCTATGCATTTGTATTTTCAATGACCTAGGAGATTTTGTGTTTTCTACACTTTTCGGATGGTGCTGATTCGAAAAAGGCGTTTTCTTTTTAACTTTGGCCCATCCCTATCTTTTAAACCACTCTAACTAAACAACTACTGTGACTTCAAATTTATGAAATGAAAAATGTGCAAAAGTACCTATCCTACATCATATTAAAGTTTTTCAGAAAATCGGTCATGTGCAAAGGGTGAATGCATAGTACTTTTTCAGTTTGAAAGTTATTGAAATTACCATATATCAAGATTTATATAAATACCTTTAAATGTATATATTTATTGAGCGGCATTTGCAAGTTGTTTAGTGTTACACATCCCTTGATTTAAGCTAAATTGTTTTTAAAATGTACTACTTTTCACTTTATTACTTTTTTAATGTGTCCGCCTTATAAGCCCAAGATTGCGGGTTTGAGCCTCGGCTGAGTCGTCGGATTTTCTGGATGAGAAAATCTTGGGCATGCATGTCATATAATTATATAGCATGTAAAAAATCCCTTGATTGCCCATTTGGCTTGGGTTCTCTCGGCAAAACTAAATCTCGTTATACTTTAATATAAACAGAGAGCTCAGATTAATTTTAATCTGACATCAAAATTTGTAACGAGAGTCACATAGAGGGTGACGCATAAAAATGGCTCTCAGTTCTGGGGAATATGCCGAGTCTGCAAAGGTTTGAACAGCAATATTGCAACCACATTGGAGTAAAAAAATTTAATACTTTTTTTCATTGCAGTTGGAAACAAACTCAGACGAAAACCTATCACTCACCGAAGACAGCCTGGGCACAGAATCGGAATCGAACCCTCTCCCGACCGACAACAGCAAACTGACCATCAACTTTGCGGACTACATGGAGACTATTTGGGAGAACTACGAGAGGGTCCTGCAGGATTTTGATGAACCCCCTCAGAATTCTGATAGAGAGAAAGTTGCGTTAAAAAACAGCACCTCAGTGGAGTGGCTGAATGTGGCCGTGGGTCGTGTGTTCTATGATTTCATGACCCAAAAGAAATGGTCTGATGAGGTGATGGTGAGGATACAGAAGAAACTGGACAAGATTGATGTGAGTTTTTAAACCAAGTGTGCCGTTTTTATTTTCATAAATTAATCGTATATCGCTACTTTAAATATAAATTTAATGGATAATTATTGCTAGTAGTAATATCAACTGCCTTATTTAAGCGGTAATAGTAATTGTTCCAGTAGTACTCAGTTAGTAATATTAATAGATTTATTCTTTCGGGGAGTTCAGTATGTTGTATATCGGTAATGTTAAATTGGCCAATTGCAATGTACCTTTTCACAATAACTACTGATCAGATCATCTTAAAAATTTCTGTGTGTGTTATACCAACCTTATATATTAATCTGAGGTTTAAAGTTTTTTTTTTAAATAACTGTTAGATTTTTTTAAATAAAATAAGTTTTCAAGTACACAAAAAGTCATGAAATTTTTCACATTTTTGCCCCATAAAATTTTTTTCACTTTAGTTTTATTAAAATTTATAACCTCAGATTAATCTATACTATGTATTACATCATATAAAAAAAAGTTTACGAGAAAACATAGCATAGTTTTTGAGAAAAGGTACATCGAAGTTCAAAAAATCAAGTTCTGAGAAAAACGCGTTTAAAGTTTTTATTGTTAACCCATTTCCTTACGAAGCCATGACATTAAAATGGCTTTTAATGTCAAAAATATTTTTCCAATCGTCTTGATACTTTTTGACATTATTAATAAAGGTTGTAATCGTATTTTAAGCCAATAATTTTTGATTTTTTCACCGATTTTGGGGTACTGAACCCCATTAAAATCCACATTTATTTTATGCTTAGGTTTGTAATTAATATAATTTTAATTTGTGTATGAATCTTTGTATTAAGGATGGTTGAATGCTTGGGTTTAATAGTACAAGGCATTAAAGGTTTGCATCAAACACTAGGTTTTTCTTAATAAAAGCTTAAAACTTTGTATTAAGAAATACGCATTTTTACGGCTAATATTATAAGTTAAGGAAATGTTAATTATAAGTTAAGGAAATGTTAAATGTTTGATTTATGGTTTAATGTCTTTTGGCCATTTTTTTTCATGTAATTTGGTTCATCTTTATTTTGGATATAAAGTAAAGTTAAATTAACTAGAATATTTGCTTGAACTTTAATATTTATCGTACATTAGTAATTTGAGAAGAAATACCATTAAAAAATCTAAATCTATTAATTAAAAAAAAAGTTAGTGACATATATTTACTCCATCACACATTATATCCATTAATTACATTTTCTGTTTCGTTTCCCAAAATTTGCTAGACCTTTTGCCATATTTATTCCGATACGCCTTATAACTGTAAGGTATAAATTTTATGAAAACTAATTTAAATACTTAATATAAACATTAATTAAGTTTTCTGCTTCATTTGCCAAATTATGTTAGACCTAATATATTTATTCCAATACGCCTTATAACTGTAAGATATAAATGTTATGGAAAGTAATTTCAATATAACCATTATAACTGTTAATTAAAATTTCTGTTTCAGCTGCCGAATTTCGTTGGACCTCTAACGGTCACGGAAGTATTCATGGGCAGCTCAGTGCCCCAACTCCACGCTGTATCCAGCCCTATTGTGGACAACTTCGGCATCTGGTTCGATTTTGATTTCACCTACAGTGGATCCTTTCACATGACCCTCACTACGAGGCTGCAGATTCCCAAGGAACGACAACTGGGCAGTACTGAGGTCTCGGAAAACCCAGGCCCTAAATTGAGGTATATTTCTTACTTTTTGGTACAGATAGAGTTTAGTTATTGAAAAGTTTATTTCAATTTAAAAAAATTATGACCTCTGATACTTAAATTATTTGTTATTACCTTTATTGTAATTTGTTACCCTTAAATTGGGGCTGGGGAGCCCAGTCGGTTAGGCATTTGCCTAGCTTGCTAAAGGTTCTAGGTTTGGATCCGAGCATTGCCTAAATAACTGCTACCTATAAATGGCCTGTGCAGCCAAAAATGTCCGACTAATAATTCCCTGTGTACAGGAAGTACACATTAAATATTAAGTCCTAACACTGCATACAATGTTGCCCTTAACAGTTGCGTTTGGTGCCTACTCGGGTGTCGGCTTGTCACTTGACTGTGGTTATAAAAATATGACGCTTGTTACCATTAGCCATTATTTAGCTCTAGTGCAACAATAATTCAAACCTAACCTTACCCTTAAATGAGCTGTATTTGCATATAGTTTTCTTATAAAACACTCACATTACATTTACCATTTTCAAGAGAGGATAGACAATAATAGTTTGACGAATAAGCTAAATTTTTTAGTTTAGGTTTGATTTTAATCTGTTATAAAATAAAAAATGGGTCTGAACAATTGTGCATGTTTAACATGATATTTATCAGATATTTTAAAACTTGATTATTTTTCTAGTTTTGATGCTAGTGATACTTCTGAAGATGAAAGTAGTGGCTCTAAAAGGTATTTATATTTCATGCCAATTAAGTTTACTTGATTTTTTGCTCTATTACGATAGAATTGTTTTTGTCCAGTTGTATGTTTAAATATATTCTCATAATAGTTAGAACTGTTGGTAACAATCATTTTTCTTTTGTTCACCAATAATTTATGATAATTATTTTCAATTACTTGTTTTCAAGATGTATTACAAATAATTAAATGCAGTTTCAAAATTCAGTTTGCCAAATAATTAATTTGTTACTTATTTCCAAAATATATTAGTTTTACAATTTTTAAAAGTATAATATAGTGGTATTTTTTCCTTTTTTTATATAAAAATATGAACCAGTATCATTCAACAAAACTAAATTTTAATTATATATTTTCAATTATAAAAAATTGCTTTAAAAAAAGAAATAATAGCATTTTGATTAATAAAACCAATTGAACCACATTTTTATGCATCTAACTAATGTTAAATTTGATGACAAAATTCAGGTTAATTGATATTCTAATAATTTTATGTTTCACTTGCATATTATTATTCCTTTTATGTGTTTTACTACTTAAAAGATTTTATAATTTTAGATCACCCAAGCACAAGCTGATCAACAAGATAGAGAAATGGGTCGCCAACAAGCAATTCCAGTCGGTAGCACAGAACAGATACGTAAAGAAGTTTGTAGGAGATATATCGAACGTAATCCTTACAATGACCGTGGAAGTGAATTTGTTGCAAGGCGTTTTAACTCTCAATTTACCACCAGCCCCTACTGATCGTCTGTGGTAAGTAATTAATTTGAGATTAGTTTTCTTCATTAAAAAAATTTTCTTTAAAAAAAGTTAAAATTTAAAATATTGTTTATATTTAAATTGCACCTAAGCATCAAATTTATATATTAATTATTTATAAGGCATTTATATTAGATTTATGCATGTGTATATGTTGTTAAAATTTATTATTTCAGTAAAATATACTTAGTTATTAATTATTTTACATAAAAATTAGTAATAGGTTACTGAATAAAAAAAAAGTGTGTTATTTTGAAATACATATAATTTTGATTTTCAAAATAAGTATTTTTTTTTTTTTAAACTAAGTAATATTATTATACTTAATTAAAAAAAATTACTTAATTTTAAGAAAAAAGAGGGAGCCTTTTTTTTCTGCAATCTCACTGTGGTTAAGAAAGCAATGGCGATTAACCACACCACAGCAGATTCTCAAACAGGGTATATTTCAAATAGCAAAATTCAGGTTGTTTCCTAAAAAACTAAGGTAGGGTATAAGGGAAGAAAGTGTTTTCGAAGCTTTCTTTTGATTTATTCTATGATACTCTTTTGAAGCTATGAATATTCTTTATGATACTATTAAAAATTCTTATTATTGTAGGTATGCCTTCAAAAAAGACCCCATTTTGTCTCTCTCTGCCAGCCCTAAAGTAGGTTCACGTGAGATTAACCTTTCCGGCGTTATACAGATGATAGAAAAGAAACTAAAGCTGGCTTTCAAAGTAAGTTTATTCCATTTAGGTCTCTAAAAAAGGACTATAAGTTTAATTGAAATTAACAAAATTTGGCTTCAAAATGACATATTTAGTTTTCATTCTTTATTATTTTCTTTATTCTCTTTAATTCATTTATAAAGAATATTTAAATAGTTAATAGTGTGTTCTGATTAAAATCATGTTTTAAAAACTATAACTATATATTCTTAAAATAATTAAAACAAAAATATGTCGTATTTTGTGGTCAATTTTTGTTATTCAATTTTGTATCCGGCTTATTGTTGCTCATTTTCATTTTTTACAGTATTTTTGGCAATGTGATGTAAAAATTTTGCATTAACTCTGTAATGCAGAAAAAAACTATGGAATGTCCTTAAATAAAAAAGAAATTTACATTAAAAAATGCTTAACATAACGATTGGATACTTTAGTTAACTATTTTAGGAAAAATTCTGCCACTGGAGAAATCTATATTTAAATATTATTCTCTATATTTAATACAATAACTGATTTTAATATAATGAAGTTACATGTTACCTGGTATTCTTTTATAAAGATTTATTTGAGGCAATGGATTAAAAAAATAATGTCCAGCAATAAATAATATATTGATGCTAATTTTTATTTATTAAGAGATTATTAAAAGACAATTAGGGTAGAGTTCATTTTTGTTTTATGCTAATAAGATGTGTTTAATTTCGGTACTATCATGTCACTTCTATCACTTGTTATGTGGTTATGCTTTTTATATTTTTACATTCAATTTTTGTTGATAATTTTATGGCAATGGCAATTTAAGCTTGGACTTTTCTTATACCATATGTCAGAATATTTAAAAAATAGTTCAACTTATTCGTTAACACTATATTGTAAGATTTTTTTTTGTGGCTGAGAGGTTAAACGTGTCTGACTTGTAAGCCCAAGATTGCGGGTTTGAGTCCCGGCTTGAGAAAATCTTGGGCACGCATTTCATATGATTATGTGGCCTATAAAAGATCCCTGGAAGGCCCATTTGGCTTGGGTTCTCTCAGCAAAATTAAATCTCAGCATACTTTAATATCCATCGAGAGCTCTGATTCATTGTAATCTGCACATCAAAATTGGAGGCCTAGATGGTGCCACAAAAAATGGCTCTCAGTTCTGGGGAATATGTTGAGTCTGCAAATGCTTGACCTCCAATGTTGCAGCCCTATTTGAGAACAAAAAATTGTAGAATTTAATGCTTTATATAACAAATCATAAGCTGTTGGCGAATACTTTTACAAGCATATTTTTTTTCCTTTCAGAAAGCAATTGTCATGCCTCACATGGATGATTTGGTCATTCCCATCATGCATACCCCAGCATACAACGAGGAATCTTAAAAAGAAAAAGTCTTCAGTGTGTGTAAAAAATATCGCAGACGTGCCTTTACTTTTATCAATGTACAACGAGCTTTAGAGCTTTTGATGGGTTTTTCTATTGATAACATTTTATTGAGTTTTTTAAAAAAAAGTTGTGATAAAAAGTTATTATAAACTCAACGAATATACTATTTCTGTGATACTAAAAAGGCAATGAAGCGAATGTAGTTCCTTTCAATTGTTGAGTTTCTATCGTATATTTTGTAATTTCATATCTATACAAATGAAGGTACTATGAACACTTCTTTACTATACTTTTAGAATAATGTTATCTGTTAGAGTTTCTATGGCAAGCTTACGTATTTACTTTACAGATTTAGTTTAAGTTGTGTGTTTGAGTGAAACATGTGTTCAAGTGTTTGTTTGGTGTGGCATTAAGTAAAAGAGTTTTAAAATGAAAGGTGTGAAAACTTTTTGAATGTTTTATACAATTTTTAGATAAATTCAAGAGGTTTTGTTTGAGGCAATTTTTTAATCAAAATTTTTGTAACAAGAACGAGGTGCAATACTTATTGGTACTCAGTTTATGTCTTAATAAAGTCATTTATTTATAATACGACCTTATCAATAAGAAAATATGAACGTCTTTGAAGGTGCATCAGTTTAACAACTGAGTAAGAAGCATAATTTCCTTTAAATTTTCTTTTTAACTTTTCCAAGATGGTGCATAAGTAGACAGTATGAAAAATTTACATTAAATGCATTAATTTTCATTTTTTTATATCCTTCTCCTACCCTTAAAGGAAAAGGGCATTCTAAGGCGTTCTTTATTATTTATGTTATAAAAGTTTGATAACTTTTCTTTTGAAAAATTCAATGATTTGCTTTTATTTGTCTTTTACTATGGTTTAATTTTAAGATATTTATTATTTTTTAATGGTTTAGGAAATATTATTAAAGCCATTTTTTCCCTTAATTGTTTTATATTTATTGAGTAAAACAACTGTTCCAGCAATTTTTTTTTAGTTTGAGTAATAAATTAGGAGCTTAATGTTATGTTTTACTTTAGTACAAAACTGTATTTATACAATGATAAAGAAAATTTTCATTCCAGTTTTGTGGACACCCAATGGATTTTTCACTATTTTAATTTATTAAGCGTTTCCATTTTTTTTTTTAGAAACGAAGCTTATTAAAGTATTTATTCCACCTGGTTATTAAATATTTAAAAAAACATTAGTAAATGTATTTCCTATAGAAACAGATGTTCCCTTGAATAGAATATAAAAAAGCCAGTATGTATGTACTTATCTGATATTCAAGTAGAACCACCATTTTTTGTTTAGGTACTTGAAAATTTCTATTTAATACATATATGTGTATTACATTTGACACACTAGCTAATCCTATACTAAAAAAAGTTTATAAAATTTCTACATACTTAAAACTTATATTGTAAAATGCTTTTGCAACTTATTAATCAGTAAATTTCTTAATTGGAAATGTTATTCAGAAAAAAAGATTTGTGTTACCTTTAAATACAAGTCAATGCCATTTACCAAAATCTTTAACATTATCGCTTTTAATGCTTTTTTTTAAAATTCAAGTATATATTTCAATGCATATATGCTTAGCTAAAATGGATAAAATTTATATGGAATGCATAAGTATTTGCTAAAAAATTATCTTTAAAAACTCCGCCAAATTTCGCAAGTATATTACCACATTTTTCTATAAATTCAGTGGTATCAAATGAGCTTTTTAATACATTTATTAAGTATATTCCAACAATGCATTTAGTATAATGTATTTGGTGTTAAACTATGTATCATGTTATACATGTATTATATACTCAAAGTGCATATAAAGACATTTTTAATGTATAGATATTGTATGGTGATACCATAGTTATGAAATATTCATATCGTATATCATGCAGGCATAAATGGTGTGGACGAATGTAAAGTCTCTACTTCCAAACACATTATTCAAATTACTTATACAAAAATTTACCCCCTGTAACATATGCCTCTAGAAATAAATTCTTCAGAAAACTTATTTCACTTGGTTAAATTTGTTATAATGGTTTTTGTTTTTATGTGCTACTTCTCTATGATATGATTAAAGCACCAAGAGTTATTATATAAGGCATATTTTGTTTGACCTTTTTTTTCTACAATGAAAGTACTCAAAACTAGAAAGCTTAAGACTTTACAATTGCCAATTTTATAGAAAAAAAATTCATTGTAACTGAATATATAAACTGATATAGAAGTCTAAATTATGGATAACTTGTCATTTTCATTTAAAAGCTTGTTATTGTTAAAATGGAAGTTTTCATTTTTGCCTGCACTGTATACTTTAGATTGGTAAAAAATTTATCCACATATTCATTAGTAAAAGAAGTTGCCGAAAAATTCCCTTCATGTGAAAACTTATTATACTTCCCTGTTTGGGTAATTGTGAATGTTCATATATAAAATAAATGTACTTAAAGGCACATTAACTTTTCATTTGTTATAATACTAATTTATAAAACTACATAAAAATTTCACAATTATTTAAATACCTAGCTATTTGTATCCAAACCAATAAGCAGTAAAAACAAGTTTACACTTTCCCTTAGGTGGTTGAGAATAAGTTGTTTATGGTTCAAAAGGGGCTTTAAAATAAGGCTCTTGGTTATTTTTTAAGTTGTCCTTAAATATCTGCTATACTTATTTCTAAACCAAGTTTACTTAGAAACCCTATAATGACCAACGTATTTGTTTGAGCAAATGATTTCAAATATCTGAAAGAATGTTTTGACTTCTTATACTAATTCTACGATTTTTTGTTAAAGACTAAGTTATGCCGGTTATTTTAAAATGCCTCAAATTACAAAACCCCCTAAAAATTGTAATGATTTTTAAGGCAAGTTTTATTATTGCAAAGGAAATAGCTAGGTACTTAACTTAATCTAAGGGTTTTAATTTAATTTTATAGTCTATTTCATGGCAAAGAAATAACCTGTTAACATTTTAAAAAGAAAACCTTAAACAATAAAATTTAATTTACAAGACTTAAAGTTTTTTCTGAAAGATTTTTGTAGCATTAAAAATCACACTTTAATAACAGATAACTATAATAAAACTATTTAAAATAATGTGCAAGGTGATGTAAAAATACACAAACAAAATCTGTGTAATAAAAGTTATTTTAATAACACATAAAATGAGTTTATAAAGAGTACTGAGCTTCAAGCTAGAATAAGTTTATACAATTATCTCTTAAAAATATTCAGAAATAAAGAAATTTGTCACAAACTGAAAATATGTATCATGCAAAGAATAAATCTGACCATGTATTCATGGCATTCCGGGTTGAGTCAGAACAAGGAAACTAATAAAATTTTTAGTGGAATTAATTACTGATTTTAATACGATGCATTATTACAGACTGCCAACTTTCCGGATTTAACCCAGCAATACAGGATTTTTAACTACTTTCTGTGTCACGTATCAAATGCCATATTTCCGAAGGAGAAAACACTACTTTTTATTAGCCACCGGAAGTCGGATAATGGTTATTACCGTATAATATATTAAGAGTTTGCAAGTTGGTTGGCTCAATTGTGTTGCACTAGAGCCACAGTTGACAAATCTGCTATTATTCGATTTTCTGATCATTTTCCATTATTTTTAACCTAACACAAAGTGCCATCAATACTCAGTCGCATTACAGTTATGTAAATAGTCAAACAGGCATTTTCAATAAATAATAACTATATTGAAATGTTTTGAAATAGCATACTACCTAAATATCAGTACACATACAATATTTGAGCAATGAACAATTTTGAATATTTTTTAGTTAATGACTAGAAAAGAATCGGATTAAATATCTTGACATAAATAAGAATATAAAACGCAAATTAATAATTCAAATATTTTGGGCATCTTCTGAAATAAAAAAATTTAAAAATAAATATTTATGAACACTTAAAGAAATACAAAGATTTGGGAATAACCTTTAAAATATAGTGAATAGTTGTCTGATTTTTCTTTTACGATTTCAAAATCAATACTAAACTTTTAGTGATCAATAATAATTAGTCTTTATAGATCAATGCATCGCATATTAATAAACAAATAATGTATTTAAATAAAAAGTATAAGTGTATAAACAAAAGCATAAGGTTAGAAGCAAATTTTCATTATTTTTAACATCAGGATTCAGACCTATTCAATCTGTTCAAATAGTATTAGCATTGTGCACAATTATTGTATTAAAAAATTTAGAATTTCACCAGGATATAGAAATATAGGTATGTACAAATAGTTGAAAATTTAATTTCTTACTATAAAAGGGTTTTTATAGTATTTAATTATAAAACTTTGATGTCCAAACAAACATATATATGTTTACTTGGAATTAATCAAAAATAAAATACATGAAATTTGAATTCATTAAACAATTAAAACCAGGGTTCCCAGATTAAAACTTTTTCTGAAATAACAAAATGAATGCATTTTTAAGGGCACTTTAATATTAAATTATTTAGGTCGCTTTTAAATACAAACTAATTTTGTTAATACTATTTTCATTAATCATTATTTTGTACTATTTAAACTATTGAACCTTAAATACGACAATATATGGACACAATATGATTAAATTGTCACAAAAAATTTTATTGTTAATAAAAAATAAAATATTTTTTTCCTAAATTAATTTAAAGTAATAGATTGCAAAATATTTAAAAATATAATTTAAGGGCTTTGTTGCTAATGGGATCCCTTTAAGAAAAACACTCATAAGTCAATTTTCATAAATACAATCTTTTAAATTATCAAAATACTGTTGGACAGTAAATTTTTAACAAAAGATTTTTTTTTAGTTTACCCAATGATTGTATCAATGAGCAAAACATTAATTTGTGAATATTTAAGAGTATCAAAGCACATTCCCCTTTTTATATATACAATTTTCAGGAAAATTTTGTTGAAGACATTCCACAAGTCAAAAATATATTAATTTCTTTTCCGAAAAGGTTTGGCAGAGCTAAACTAACTTTTCTAAAAAAAAAAAACAACTCCTGTATCAAAGTGGTTGCTTTTTTTTTAGCCCGGGAAATCCAGAAATGGTTATCACTGAGAAAAACCCTGAGAGTTCAAGCAGGTTGGTTGGCTGAAGTAACGATGCACTAGAGCAGTTGGCTGAAGTAACGATGCACAGTTGGCAAATCTGTTATTCAATTGATCAAAGGCTTTTCCCTACTGTTAATTTAGTTAAGGTTTAGTTTGCTACAAATGTTTTTCAGTGAATTAGTAGCTACTGTATTTTCACTTATTTTATTCAAAATCAAATAAATGTCAGTTTCAACTCTGCCAAACCATTGTCAAATATCGTGTCTTCACATATTAGTGGCAGTCAAACACCAACCTTATCCATAAGGCATTTCACATCCATATATATACAATTGTCAACACATTCTTAGCAGACAAACTTAAAATAAACAAAAAAAAAACTCCAAACCCAACACGCATGCTACAAGAAATAAAAACATAACACCACAAGCAAAACAGCATGCATTTAACAGATATTGCATTATCATGTATAGTCTAAAGTAGAGAGCTTGTATTTTCTGAAATAATATGTACTTATTTAGCACTCTATAACATTTAAAGTTAAATATACTATATATATATAATTTATATATATATATATATATAATATATATATATATTATATATATATATATGATAATATATATATATATATATATGCATTAATAAATCAGTCTAATAACATCAAACCAGTCTTCATATTTTATAGAGACAGATGTTTTAAAAAAAAAAGATGCAAATCAAAGACATTTAAAAACCAGAAAATCAATTACATAATGATAAGGGCAGAAGTAAATAGCGCAGGGTAAGAAATAATGGGCAGTAAATAGCATTCCGGCAAATATATAATCAGCACTACAACGCTGCATAGAACCTTCATAAATATACAACAAATATAAATATTAACCCCTTCCGGATCCATATCATACAATGCAAATATACAAGAATACATTTCAGATAAAACATATGTGAAAACTTTTTTGTATAGCCTTAGTTTAAATGGATAATGAAGTTTATTTTTTAAAAAACTTATTTACAGTAAGCAAAATCAGAAAATCAAATCACATGGTACAGGGATCCCACTCAAAAAGTTAGGGCTGAGCCACAAACAATTTTTTAAGGCTATAAAGTTGATCCTGAATATCCGGTATATCCTGAATATCCGGATGTATGATTGGTTTCCACATCCCAAATGTTAGATGCGTCAATTTAGATTCTTGTAATTATAAAGAACTAGAGTAGTGTTCATCCCCCTAGATAATGAAGATAAGGGGAAACAAAATTTGAAACAACTGGGAATTTGCATAGCCCTTTTGGTGATTAAGAGCTTATGGATTAGAACCATTGTGCTCTAGAGCTACATGAGACGATAGGAGCTGCGATTTAAAACCACAGTCAGGACTTTATGAAGCATATTTAATGTACACTCCCTCAACACAGAGAAATAATATTTGCACTTGCCCACTTGGTAATCTAAATCTTGATTGAGAAAAAAAATAAAAAAATTTCAATAACGAAGTAAATATTTTTATGAGACAAAAAAATTTGGGTTTTATGAGACAAAATATTTCGGGAATTTTGTTAAGAGAAAATTAAGGGGCACTTAACATGATTAAAAAAGGCATGTCAAGGAATGTGGGAACCCTGATCTTAGAAATCAACAACTTTATTATGGTATTTTTCAAAATGATCTGAGGAACAAAGTCCTGGCAAGTCGTGACAACCTATGCACATAAATCGTGTATCTTTCCTGGTTCGGTGTTCCGTCCAGCAAACGCGACATCTCCTCTGGGGTCTCTTTTTGCTCTGAGTTGGAGGTATGAGTGTCAGCTTGTGAACGTTCGTTCCGGTTGTTAAAAAGTGTTCACTGGAGATCTGCTCGTAAGTCCCGGTCCCTTGGCTTGTTTGTGCTGCAGAATAACAGTCATTTAAGCCAGAGGTTCCCAAACTTTTATGATTCATAATTATTTTTTGAGATAACTCAATAATTGTGCTTAAAAGGAAAAGTTAGAATTTTTAATGTTTAATTTTTTTTAAATGTAAACTAACAATACTTTTTAATAAAAACAAGGAAAATAACTTTTCCCCCTGCTCATTATTTTGTACAACACCTTTGGTAAAAGAATATGTCATGTAGGTGACCATAACACAGTTTGAAAACCTCTGATTAGTACTATATTTGCATTTCTCTACAATATAAAATGCCAAAAGAAAAATAATTAATGAAGTTACAAATAACATAGGCAAAATAAATTATGTATATGAAACTAAAAGAACATCACGACGTCTTAAGAATGCATTGTGATTTTCTATGTATGATATGGGACAGAAGGAGTTAGAATATAATAATTGAATTCAAATATTAAACTATAGATAACAATCAAATAAAGACTAGGCATAAGTAATGGACTAAGTGCAATCTTTCTTACTTGAGTTAGACAATAAAATCCAAAATTGCACTCTTTGATCTGCAGTTTTGTCAGCAAAATACAAATAATTTTTTAAATATATAGTTACCAAATCATTTTTGGCAATTTAACCAGATTAAAGCACATAAGTAAAAACTGTTGGGAATTATTAGGACAACATATATTTACGAATGTTAAATGATTTTTAAAAAAGTGGCATTGGTAGTAAATTACTATATTTAAATATTAAAAACGTTTAAAAGTTTTTACACCTAGCCCATTATTCATGGAAAAAATGCATGCATCTTCAAAAGCTAAAGAAAAAATACATTTTGGAACAATAAAAGAATTTCCCTACCAATAGTTTCCATTATTTTTCAAAACATAAGTCTGCAAGCACATTCCGAACATGAAAAACTATAGTGATAGCCTACATAAGCGAAATCAGCATATCACACAAACTTAAAGGGGAATGGACGGGCGTCTTCAAACCAAAGTGTCTCTGTTAATTGAATGGAGAAAAAAACATTTCTAAACCACATTATCCTAGCTGCATTGAAAATTTTTACAAAATGTTTTTTAAATGATAAATGTAGCTGGCTTACAGATCTCTATAATCCCACTTTTTTTTTAATTGATTTGAATATTTTCTAGTAAAATTATTTATTGAAAATACACTGCTCACAACAATTAGGGGTATGCACAACAATTAGGGCTTCAATGATTATTTGGTTTAAAGCCATTTCGCTTCCGAATTTTTCCCCATTTGGTAAGTTGGAACTCGTACTTATTTACTACGATGGACCGTTAGAATCATGAATTTGAAAATTAAATAATTTTGTTTTATTTGATGAAAATATGAAAACACTTCAAAATAAAATTCACTCCCAAAAACTTTTATGAAATAAATTGACCCCAAATTCTTCTTAACCCTTGCATTCTTAGAAGTCTAAAATTTGATTTTACTTTTTTTTTTACAAATAAAATTTGAAAAAAAATATATTGTTATGATTTATTCAAAAGTTATGATTCCAATTTTTCGCCGCTTAAATTTCAGTTAAAAATTTTATATTTGTTTCCAAGTTTTTTACCATTTGAATCTGGATGCATAAGGAATCTATTTCACAAATTTTAGATTTTTATAATAAAAAAAAAAGAAGTTGGAACTGGACGGGTAAAAAAAGTACGCAAAGTGCTCCCTTAATTGTTTTGGACAGTGTACAAAAACTATTCAAATCCATTTCTAAAATTGGGATTACAGAAGCCTGCAAGTCAGCTACAATTTTCCTATAAAAAAAATCAGTAAAAACATGCAATACAGCCAGAGCCATTCAACTTAGATAATTATTTTTCTACCATTATATTAACACAAAGACACTTCGGTTCAAAGACCCCCGTCCATCCCCTTAAAATAATAACCAAACTATCATTATAACGCAATCTGGTTCTCCTCTTTCAAACCCTCGATGACTTGCGGCATGGCGAAAATGCTCAGGCTCCCCCCCTCGTCCTGGTGCTTCTGAATGTGGACCGCCAGCTGATCGGACCTCCTGAACGTCTTTGCGCACACCGTACAGTTGTACGGGAAACTCGCGCTGTGCGTCAGCATGTGCCGCTTCAGATGATTATTACGGGTGAACCCCCTCCCGCACTGGGTGCATGTGAAGGGCCTCTCCCCCGAGTGTATGAAGCCGTGCCTCTTGAAGTCTTTGCGCGAGTCGGTGGAGTAGAGGCACAGTTCGCACTTGAACCGGTGGTTGGGGTTCTCACCTTTGTGCCACTTCTTGTGGCGCGAGAGGGCCGAGTTCGAGGCGTACACCATCTCGCACTCGTCGCAGGAGTAGCACTTCATGCTCAGGCCTGGAAGAGTGGGCATGAAGTTCATGAGATGTCAAGAATCATAAGGTAATTTCTAGAACATACAGTGGTGGCCAAAAGTGTGGACACTTTTTGAAAGTTTCATGTGTTTCAACTTCAACTGTTACCTGTGTTCTTGCATCTATTAAATTTCGCTTAAATACAAACATTTGAATATTAAGTTGAAGGTAATTTAATGTAGAATTTCATTTAAAAAAAACATAAAGTATCTGTATTACAAATAAAGTTATGCTCATTTCAGTTGAACAAACAATCACAATCAATGGATTATCTTGTGCTGAAATTGCAATACAAGTTGGTGGTTCAATGACTTGCAAAACTAAGACAAATCATACTATTACATTGCATAACTTATTCGTAATACAGGTATTGTAATACTGTATTTTTAATTCAACATTAAATTACTTTGATGATGATGATGTTGTGTCAATGGATGTAAATTATATGGGACCAAATTTCTCATAGACGGCTTCAGCGATCTGCACACAGTGGTCCTCATAAAGATTAAATTACTTTTAATTTGATACACAATTGCTTAATTTGATATACAATTAATATATTCTGTAATCACACAAAGTTGAAAAACATGACACTTTCAAAAACTTTTGGCCACAACTGTAAACGAATGTAGCTAACACAGGTTTAAGATGCAAATATTAAGAGACATTTCATAGAATAAATTTAAGCTGCAAACTATCAAGAGCTTTTCCAGGAAATAAATGAAAGCTATACAACAAATGGCGGTAAATTACTAAGAGTTGTTACAGAAATTAAAGATGTAAATTTTTAAGAGCAGTTTCATGTAAAATAAATGGTGTTGTGAGGTACTGAAAAATAGAAATAAATGTTAGAACAAAAAGTTGTAAGTATTTATTATGTTAACAGGTTCGGAAGAAGTAATTATAACCATTAAGCGATACGACCAAAGATATTTGAGACCATTTTTATAAACTATGTCACTCAACCAGAAAATTCCAACAGGAACATAGAATTTGATAAAAATAAATATTTTTTTACTCTAATATATTAAAAAAAAAGAAACCAGTGTTAACAATGATATGTTGGTCATAATTACATTAATTGACCCATATTAATGAATCATATTTTGTTTGTCGATAAAAATGCAAATATTAAAACATATAAGCAATGTCTTAGGTTTTAAAC
The DNA here is from genome assembly GCA_023701765.1 of Hylyphantes graminicola. Classification (NCBI taxonomy): domain Eukaryota; kingdom Metazoa; phylum Arthropoda; class Arachnida; order Araneae; family Linyphiidae; genus Hylyphantes; species Hylyphantes graminicola. The sequence continues at coordinate 77,147,911 of CM043115.1, read as the reverse complement.
TAGTTGCACAAAAAAAATATTTGTACACATTACTTTTTCATTTGGAAATTGATAATAAAATATCAACTATTCTTTTTAATGTTGTAATTATTTTACATATAAGTTTTCCAGACAGCATTCATAAATATAAGTCACAGAAAGTTTTAAAATATAATCTATAAATTAAATAAACTAAATAATCAATACTTTACATACGTACATATAACTAGAAATAGAAATACCAATGATTATAGGTATTAATAGAGAAATAAATAACTAAATATTTAATAAAATATATACTATATTTATAATGAAAACAGAGAATGATTGCACAACACCGCTGATTGTTTTATCTGAAAAAATAACGTGCAGCAGCTCTGAAAAAAAAAATGTTAATTAGTAAAGTAATAAAGTAATTTATGATATTCAATTCACTAAACAAAGCATGACATTTCATTAAGTAAAACACAATTGTAAAGTTCTCAAAAATAAAAAAATTCTTAACATAATTTTAATCAGAAATAAACACTGAACTCTAGATACCAAAAAAATGACTTTTTAACAGCAACGTAATTTACATGTATAATCATGACACAACTTGATTTGATTTGTTATGTTACAATGAATATACTAATGCAGTAAAGTTCTATTAATGAATAAATTACACAACCCGCATAATAAAAATAAAGCAAAACACCCAAACTTTCTACAAGTAACTATATATTTTTAGCCGATTTTGTTTTGTTTAGATTTTTGTTACCCAATAGGAGCCTTTTAAAATAACTTAACAAGAAAGCGCATTAGATATTCTTTAAGCAAAGTTGTCATATTAGTATAACGATGAGATTATTTCAATAAAAACTATAAAAAGGAGAATGACAAAAAATTAAACAGAAGGCCAATCGACACAGAATTTGTGTGTAAACAAACCAAAACTGTAAGTGCAGAAGTCCGCAAATAAAATAAAAATAACCGATGCACTTGATTACACTGGTTTGCTGCGCGTACTCATGCTATCGTTTCCGCTTGTACCCATTTCCCTCAAAAAAATCCCCAAAGGCTAGAGTTTTCCCCCTACCAAAATATGAAATGATAGAGAATTAAGACTGAAAGTTAATATAAAAGTAACCATACGATAAATTTTTTTTTAAATACGTTTTTGTTAATCGATATATTTTCATCTAAGGTATTTATATTAAAAATATGTAAATTAAATGGCATGACGTCGATAGAATTTCAAATGCTCAACACCAGTAAACACAACCACTGAACTGAACTGAAACTCTGGAAGGAGTATCGAAACACTCGTCAAACGGGTCGGTGAAGCCCGGCAACCCTGTAAGAGTAACCCAACGTTTGCCGCCAATCCTATACTTTACCTGTTAAAATAGACATTTTAAACCAACTTTTTCAAGAATTTTTTAAGCAGAAAATTGATAGATTATTGCTTTAAGAGGTTCTTTACATAATGAAGTTTCGGAAACATGTACTTTTAAAAAAATAGAATTGCGGCAACAATCTTTAAAACTTAAATTCCTTGGAGCTACTATTCTTGGCGAGCGATTGGCGACATCCAATGCAAACTGCAAGTCAAGTGTCCATTTTGATCGGCGAGGTTATGCCAAATATGGCACATATTCTCCCTAAAGCTGTCGCCAAGTGACCCAAAAAAAAGCTTCACCAGCTTATCATGGGATGATTCTTCCAGAGTTTCAGTTCAGTTCTGTGAACACAACATAACTTTTGTCAAAGCTTTTGTGGAACGAGATACTATGTCAATCGCTGTAGTTCTCCTGGTTGAAAAAGGCTCCTCAAACTGAAGCAGATTTAGGGATTGAAGAGGGGTCGATTAGGGATGGAAAACCAAAAACAGTTAAACCGAAAAACCGTCTTTTGTCATTCGTTAACGGAACGTACATGTTCTTTGGATTAGCCAGTTAAACTGACAACCAGTTTATTTTTAAGAACTGAACACCCCTTAAATGTGGCGCTGTCCAGCGCTCTCTGACGGAGCTATAGTTTTTTGGAACCCGTTTCTGAGCGCTTGTAACAACCGCCACTCGCTTCTATACAGTATACACATCAGACATCAAAACAAAACCCATGCTCTGGCCCTTTGTCTGATGAAATAATTTTTTTTGCGAATCTGTATTTAATCAGCAATTAAAATTGTTCTGACAGAATATTAGTAGTTTCTACCCGGAGTTAATTCAAATACAATTTCTCTATTGATTTTTAATGTCTGAGAAAGAAATTCCTGTGAAAGAAACAATAAAAAGTTTTCATTTTACTGATGAAACTGATATTATCGACTTAAGCTGCAGTTCTTCCGATAGTTTGTGTTCAGAAAGTGACCAGCATGTTTGCAATGAGGGTTGTTTGAATATCAAATTAAAGGAGGTGCGTATTTTATTAATTATTTCTGGATGAAAACACACTTAATTTTGTTCAGTGCACTTTTTTTGAACTATGATTTTAAAAACGATGTTTTTAAAATATTTATAACTGCATAACATCAATTTGTTTACCTAAGACTTTACTTTAAATTTTTTAGTAACGATCACAATTTTCTTTTTCCAAATGCCAAAATATCGTAAGTGAAAGTTTCTATGTATAAACAGCAAGATATATACTTTTTGCATTCTTATTCAAAAGCTTTTTTTAAAAATTATTCTAATCGAAATATTTCATGCTGAGTTTAATAAATGAAAAGTTACAATAAAACTATAACAATAAATTATCGAAAACATCTATAGTTAAGAATACCTTTAATAAGAAAGTTTACTTTAGACATATGTTAATTGCAAATATGCTTCAATTTGACCTGGGGCGCAACTAGAAAAAAATCCTGGGGGGGGGGGGTTTCAATTTTTTAATATTTTTCAATGATAATTATTTTTAATTAAATTTAAGTGTAATTAAATTTAATTGCAATTAAAAACAATTGTAATTAAAACTAATTGTAATTGAAATTCATTGTAATTAAAATTAATTTTAATTAAAATTCATTGTTGTTTAAATTAATTTTAATTAAAGTTAATTTTAATTAAAATTACTTAAATAAAAATTACTTTTTTCAATCCAAACTATTTGAATTAAAATTGATTTTTAATTTCCTTTTGTTTTTATGCAGTTTTTGTGGTATTAATTTAGTATTACTAGTTACTATTTATGAACATTGGTTTTTATTGTTCGGAACTCATATTTGTATTTAATAGTTAATTAATGTTTTATTTTTTAAAATAAAAATTAAGTGTAATAAATAACAAATTATTGTATGTCTTTATTTATAATTTAACTAATTAGATAATTTAAATCACCGGATTTGTATTATCTAATTGGTTAAATTAGTCTTATTTTTTATTTACTATTTTTATTATAAAAGGAGGTAAGAGTAAAGATAAATTGAACATTTATTTAAATTAAAAAAATTAAATGTTAAAAATATTCTATAATTACAAAACTATTTTTACAATTTTGTTTAAAGAAATTACTGTAAATGTTACGGTCACAGACGAATTCGTATCTAAGGACGCAGTGAATTGGCTTTTAATAAAACAAAACAATCTGGCAATCTTTATAAGCACGTCGCGTTTTGGCCGATAACTAACTAATAAATTTGATAGAAATCGGACATATTTAAAGAGAGAAAAAAAAATTAAATGATTTAATATTTCAAACTTCAACGAAGCAAAGCAATTCATATTATTAAGTGTACTTTCGGCGTCAGACAGGACAGGCGAATCTCCGATGTAAAATAATTAAAAATTTGTATGCATTTATGCCGTAAAAATAGCAATTAATTATTGAAAAACGTGCTTCAAATATGAAACATTCATTTAAATGTAATGAAAACAGAACTGACTGAGCAGCCATTTCTAGATTTAAGTTAAAAGCATTCAGGTAAAAACAATAGAAAGATATAAAAAAAAAACGCGCCCAAGTTAATTACAAATATACTCATCTTCAGAGACTTTAGAGAAGAAATTAAACTTACCGATATTTTGCTCACACACAGGACATAAATCCAATCCAGATTTTAGAATAGAATACGATAAAAAGACGCGCAAAAACTCCTTACGTGTAGTTCACTGATTTTACTTGTATTATGCAAACTAAAAATACACGATGGAAAGGGAAAAAAGCCAATTTCAAATAAATCAGTCAAGAATTTTATTTTTTATGGTTTTTTTTTATACTTTCCTTCGACTATATAACGTTGTTCATCGGTGATCGGCGCCACTCCTTATTTGAAAAAAAAAAAAAGGATCCGAAAAGAAAAGAGAGAAAGACTTTTTAAGAACGATTAGAATTGTTTATGGGTAATGCAATTCATAATATCAGTCTCGTTGGTGCCAGTACGCTGAGTCGTCAATAGAAGATTGCTTTTTGAATTTCATGGTTTCCGTTGGCGTTCGTTTGCTTTATTTTCTTGATATTGTTTTTGTGATAATAAAAGTTATCATTATAATTTTAGTCCAGATTTGAATGATCGTCGCACTGGAGCAAAACGATAGCAATTGGCGACGGGCATCGTAATTTAGAATCAAGTCAGGTGACGAGACGTACCTCTGAGTAGGCAAACAACGTAACCGTTAAGGGCGACATCGTACGCAGCGTCAGGACTTTGGAGCATATTTAATGTACACTTCCTCTACAAAGGATTGCTTTAAGTATACTAACTTTCACTAAGATTTCGGTTAACCGTTGTTACACCTTTTTGGTCAAAACATATATTATTTCCGGGCAATGTTCCAAACTTCAACGATGTTACTTATATCTCTTACTACATTTAAGACGTTGTACAGAAGAATCGCCGATGTGGAATAATTAAAAATTTTTATGTTTTTATGTCGTTATATAACAATTTCAACAAAATGATATAAAACATGTTTTAAATGTAAAAAAGCAATTGAAATGGAATGAAAACAGAACTTAACAGTCATCCTTAGATTTACATTAAGCATTCAGACAAAACAGTAAAAAGAGAGACAAAAAATGCCTTTCCCTACAACATACTCATATCTTCAGGTACTTTACACTAATTACATAGAAAAGGCGCAAAATAAAAACCTTAAAAATAAAATGGTGAAAAAAGTGCAGTAATCCAAAGATAACGCGTATTATTGGTTTAAAATAGAGTATTATTGGTTTAAAATAGGAAGGGGGGGGGGACAGTTTCTGCTATTTCTTATGATCTTAATCATTGCGTAGTACCGTGACCTATACTGATTTTTTGAATGCACAATATTAGAGCAACTCATAAAAAACGACAAAAATGAATAAATTTGGCAAGACATTTCTTTTTATCAGGGCTGGTGCTTTTTTTCAACCCCCCCCCCCCCCCACATTCGAAAAGAGTTTCGTTACAAATATTTTGTTTTACCCAGATTTATACAAACCGCCACCGGCCACCCATATTTGAAACACTTTAGGGATGGAAAACCAAAACCGGTTTTTTTGCCCTCGGTTTCGACTGAAAAACCGGTTTTTCATAAGGCCAGTCTTAAGGTTCAGTAAAACCGAAAAACCGGTTTTTGAAACATCGGGTTTTTTTCTGAAAAATCGCCATCCCTACAGTTTCTTATTTTGTTGGCGGCGAGCGAAATAGTGAAATGGTGTTTCTCTGTGGAATTTTTTTTCATCAATTTCGATTTTTTTATTGTTAATAAAATAAAATTTGACTATAATATTGGTTCTGGGGGGGGGGGGGGGTTCTGACCCTAACCCCCCCCCCCCCCCCCCCCCCGTGGTTGCGCGCCCTAATTTTGATACTTAAAATGGCTATACTAACACCTAAGATTGCCTAAGTTTAGTCTATTTTTTTGCTTGCAAAATCTACAAGACATTATTTTTATTAAACTCATCCCCGTGTTTCAAAATACTTTTTTTTTCAATAATAATTATTTATATATTATTTATATACAATTATTATATTGTTTTTATTAAACTAATCTGTGTTTCAAAATACCTTTTATTTTAACAATAACTTAGTTTTTTTTTCTTTCTTGTCTTAAAGGTGTTGCATCCAAGCTATGGCATGCATGTGTGGGCCAGTGCTCCTGTTCTTTCGAAATTCATCTGGCATAATAGAAGCAAATTGAAAGGAAAAACAGTTCTTGAGGTAAAATACGGTGAAACCTGGCAGAGCCAACAGCATTGTAATGAATTCTTTTGGTTGGCAATAATTGCACCATCTTGGTAATCCTTCATTGTTAAACCTTATCCAGCTATTTTGACTTTACACTCTTAAAACAAACGAGCGATTTTAACTCGGTCTGAGTTAATTTTCACTCCTTTCGGTGTCGAACATGCACTTTCCCGATAGGAGTGGATTTCACTCTTTTGTTGTGTTAAACCTCCAACAAACGAGTGATTTTAGGCGATTAGGAGTGATTTAGGAGTTAATTTTCACTCCTTTCCAGTGTCAAAAATGCACTTCTCCTACAAGAGCGGATTTCACTCTTTTGTTTTAAGATAGTACAGTATTGCTCTGCAGTGCTGTACTTGTATAAGTAGCATTACTTGTCCGGATCATAAGTTTGCAGGTTCAAGTCCTGGTGGGGTCGTTTGATTTTCTGGAGGATGTGATTAAGTGGCATGTAAAAGATCCCTTGAGTACCCACTTGGCTTGAGTTCTCTTCGCAAAATTAAATCTTGGCATACTTTAACATCCGCAGAAAGCTCAGATTCATTGTAATCTGAAATTCAGTTTATATATACTAAATTTAGTAAATTGTGTCTTTGATTCTTGTCAAGCTGCCTACTCAGGGTCGACTAGGAGTTTAATGGGTAATCTTTCTGGAGTCTATGATTGAGTACCAAGCATGCTTATTGAGCTAATAACTAAGGGATCCATCTTTGAACCAGCCACTCAACATGGACACTGGCTATAGTCGTTCTAATTACAACGCAAGCTTGGACCTACCACTTGTATGGTTTCCAAGAAAACATCAGCATGAGTGTCCCTTTTTTAAACTTACCTTGTTTAAGGCTCTGCTGTGAGGTTAACCGCAACTAATTTCTACTCGGAACAAACACAAGTAGGGTGGGGATAAAAATGAAAACAGCAAAGATCATGCCGTTACCTGGAAAGCCACATGAGGGTATAGGGGAAGATTGGGTTTTTAAGCTTGCTTTGTAATTCGGTAGGACTATAATTTGATTTTCTTGCCCAATGGTTATAGAATTAGAGACAGGCACCCCCAGTCCCTTCTAGTCAGGGCCTATTCTTCCACAAGCCCCGGGCCTAAGGCCCCCAAATTTCAGTTTCTATTATGCTAAATGCTGTAAATTCCCACATCAGTTAACTAAAAAAAAATTCTGATTTTCCACTTTTTTTGCTCAATTTTGACTGAGAAGTTGACCTAAAGTGATTGTTTTGATCTGTTTATAAGGAAGCCAATAAAATTGAAGCAGAAATATGATACATAGGTCGTATGGCACCATCATTATTGGAAATCATACACAACATTTTCCGTAAAGGGGCCCCCCAAAACAGGTTGTGCCTATAGTCTGAAATATCCTAGAACAGACCCTGCTTGTAGTGAAACATTAATTCAACCAAACCTAACCCCTACCTACCCCCTAACCCCTACCCCCTAACCTAGCTACCATAGAGTCTCTCATACTAAAGTAATTTTTTGACAACTAATTTCTCTACATATAGTAATATATGATTTTTTTTTGTTAACAAATTTCTTATTATTTCCGTAGCTAGGCTCCGGGACAGGCCTGGTTTCTGTTGTAGCTGCCAAATGTGGAGCCCATGTCATCCTCACAGATTCCAAGAAGTATGAATGCACTTTTCAAACTGCACTCGAAAATCTTCAGTTGAATGACATAAGCAAAGAAGCTTTTGAAATTAAAGAGTTGACCTGGGGGTATTTCTCTGCCAATTTGGTTGAAAGTCCACCCATTGATATTATTTTGGGATCAGATGTATTTTATAGTCCAAAAGGTAATTAATAGTTTTTATTGCAATTTTAAAAATGGTTTCCTTTGCATATTTAAATAATTAAGAATTTCTCATGTAATGTTCTCTTATCTCTCTAAATATTGATAGGCATTGGGAGAAAGATAGTTCCAAATAATAACTTAATTTAGAAATTAAACTCATTTAATGCATGTGTCCAATAACTTATTATTTAATACAAATTTATGCACTTTTCTTTGAATGTTGATTAGTTTTGTCTTTACATTGGATTACATAATTATTTTTTAGTTTGCTAACGTCAAATTCAATTACTTAAATGATGCTTATTTGTACTTTTAGATTTTGAAGATATAATTGTAACTATTTCATTTCTTCTTAAGAAAAATCAAAGTGCTGAATTTTGGTGTACCTATGAGCACAGATGGTAATATAAATAACTATATTGTTCAATGTTTTGTTTTTTTAATTTGATTTTATCTTTGACAATTATCGTTTTCATTGAAAAAAAATGAGAGCGTCAATAATTACTATTTAAGTATAAAACAAATTTTTTACACACAATAACATTGTAAAAGAAGCGTTAAATCCAATGTTGTGTTATAACTTCGAAAAAAAGTACAAGTAAAATTTATGAAACTTCAGAGTTTCTTAATGCACTTACTTGAAAAACCCCAAATTGTCTAATAAGTCTATTAATCTAACCTTCTATGTATATCAGTCTCATATTAGTAGAACCAGATGTTTGTGTCAATAGTTCAATCTAAAATTATGACTTTAAGTATACTAAAAATGAATTTTTACTGTCAAAATAACACAGCATTTTTTTTTTGCCGTAAAATACTTATTGCTTTTTGTACAATTACACCTGTACCTTAAAAAAATACCAGGATTTCTGTTGTTATAACACAAAACATTTTTTTACTCAAGTTTAAATTCAATTAATTTCAGTAAAGAATTTTAATTACTTTGAAATTCCTTATTTCTCGTTTTTCTTTGTTGAACAAGTAATTTTTAAAGGAAATACCCTATTGTAGATTTAATGTATATGTATTCTAATTTTCTTGTGTTTCAGTACTGATTGGAACATTGATATTTACTTAGAAAAGTGGAACTTGAACTGCGAGGAAATTTCCCTAAGTGATTTTGGTGCCGACGGTTTTAATGTGGCTGGGTGTGACCTACCAGGACTGAAAACTATAAGTTTATTCATCTTTCGTTATTCAGAATGAAAATATTTACAAACTATTGATGAAGCGATTGTTTTTCCATTCAACCCATTTGGTTTCATAAGTCTGATCTATGTGAATACATCCTTATAAAAGATGATCAGCCTGACAATACATTAGTTTTAAAGTCCTAACATATAGCATTAAGAAGATTGAGATTTTGCTGGGTAAAAACCAATGCAAAAATCTGCCAAGTGAAAATATCAATCGCTTTTTAGTAAGCCCTAACAAAGGCTCTTGGCGAGTTATTTAGTGCGGTTCTGATTTAGAGTTTGTATAAGATTGCTACATACTACCTAATAAATACTGAAATTATAAGCTATTTTTCTTACCTGTAAAGTGAATTACTACTATCTTGTGTAAATTCAGATCTCATGCATTGTAAAGAAATAATATTGTAAATGAAGCATTAAATCCAATATTGTGTTATAACTTCACATAAAAGTACAAGTAAAATTTATGAAACTTCAGAGTTTCTTAAAGCACTTATTTGAAAAACACCAAATTGTCTAATAAGTTAATTAATCTAACCTTCTATGTATATAAGTCTCATATTAGTAGAACCTGATGTTTGTGTCTACAACTTCACAAACAATTGTTTTTTGATTTTTAACTATTGCTTTCAAGGAATAAAATAATGAATTTCAGAATGAACTAACATTGAAGTGGTTTCTTTAGACTTACTAGGGTTGCTTAGTGAGTATCTGACGGCTTCACTTTTTTCCCTTTCCAAGCAGGTCCCTGTTCTTCTTAACCTCTTTGAAAGTTGTGCTTTTGCTATGCAAGATTTTTTCACCAGGTATTAAAAATACCATTAACAAGATAGAAGCAAAAGTTTGGGACCAACCTCTTGAAAATCATTTAGTTTAATTATTGAATTTGTTGTGATTGGTTTTCTAAAAATATTTGTGATTGCAACTTATCAATATGCAATGTAATTACTAAGTAAAGTAAATTGATTAACTTTACTAAGTAAAGTAAATTGATCAACTTTTTGAATCTTTATTTTAGTAATTGTTTATTTTGCTTAAATTGTGTTTTTTGCCGGAAGTAAAGAAACAAACATATAAATTTAGGGAGATGTTTGGATTTAATTTCCAAGAAATTTGTGGGTTTTTTTTTGCTGCGTTACATTTTTTACATGAATATTTTGTTATTCAGGAATAGTATGTACACTTCTAACACTTTCATAAGATTTAAGTGCAACGAATTTTGTGAAACCTATGAACAGTTGCTTAGAAATTTAAAATGTGATAACGAATATGAAAATGGGAAACAAGTACAAAACTGAACTGTATTAAATGTGTATATACTTATTGTAAAAAGTTTATTTTAATAAAAAGTAGTTATATTCAATGCTTTTCCTGTAATTGTTTGAAATATGCCGGTGTTTGGACGAACAGTTTTTTTTAAAATAGATTTGCCACACTATAATTTTCCTTTAAATTGCAGACTTGATTTTTTTCTTTGAAATGAAGCTTAAAATGTATTGAATAATAGAAAAATTTAGTTTTGTTAAAATTATTTCTTTATTAACAAATTAGTCCTATTTTATTCAGTTCCTTGAAGATTTGTTTAATACCTACTGCATATGCATAAAGATAAATTTCTGATGGACTCTATTTATCTAGATAGTTTATTGAATTTTTATTCATTGAAATGTGGATCATGCCATATTAGCCAATAGCCATGTGTCTCAGTTTCCAAAATCATAGTTAAATTATCTGTGTGAAAAACATACATTTTAAACTTGAAAATTATGACTCATTGAAGATGAGAAGGGAAAATAATGTGTTGATTACACACAATACAAAAGATAAACCTATCAGAGTTGATAAGCAATTTGTGTTACTCAAAGTAAAAAAAAATATTTATTAAAGAGAAATCGATCATAGTCAATTTTAAGAAGATAGATGTAACATTTAAAATTAATTTTTCAAGCATTCTTCTTCTTTTTGTGCGAAAATGGAAATTTGTTATGTGAGTGTTACCTACATATAATTGAATTATTTGTTTTTGTCCACTTATATTGAAAGATGTATTTTTTAAAAAGTATATTCTGTGCTAACTTTTGCAGCAATTATGGAAATGAGAAAAATGACATTATCTGGAAAATTATGTTGAATGTCAGTTTTCGTTTTCTAAGGTTATGATATCGATGTCAACACATCATTTCCAAGGGACCAACACATCATTACATTAAAAATTTAGGCTCGTTTGGTTCATTTAAATTAAAGACGCTTTAGAGCTAGGATCCCTTCGTGATTTCTAGATGCAATGAAGTGAGACTAGGGTGACACAAATGACAAGAAAGCCGGCACTCCAAGCAATTTTTTTTCAACATCTTTATACGCGATGTCAATCATGACGAGGCGCGTTTACATGAGCCATCGAAATCGATGGATTTTGAAGAGCACTCAGCGATTTTTCCCTCTTGGGGATCTCCCAGACAGAACCGAAATTGCAGGGTTCATTGGGGGGTTTCGCAAACCCTCCAGCGAAGGAGAGTTTGATGCTTCATACCATGGATTCGGCCACAGACTATCATTTGGGTTAGAAATCCTGCTATATCTTTTCCCTCTAATGGTTTTTTTTGCATTCCATGGATTCGATGGCTCATGTAAACGCGCATTTTGTCTAATGACAGATTTCGAGTGCAGTTACAGCGTTTTATTGGCAGGATACCCTCCTCCTACCGATACGTTATTGGATGACTTTGGTAAACCTGAAAAGGTACAACCTTCAAGGCAACCTTCAAAACGTATTTAACTCACCGGCGCTTATTCCGGCTTACATGTAATATTTTAAATCTTTATTGCACTGCACTGCACATTGAAATTTAATCTGAACAGATGAGCACCGGCGCAAAGCGCCTTTTATCCGTCATCGAAAACGTTCCAAAAAGGAGTTAACTTTAAGATAAATTATCATGGATTCGAAATTTCACGTTCTAATACTCGAATACTCTGCACACTCATTATAGTTTTTAATAAGATGACACAAACAAATAAGACGTTTTAAGCAAATAAGACGTATTACATTCATGCACTCAGCTATTTTCATTAAAAAGAAAGAAAATATAAAATATCTAAATATTTATTTTGACCGTGACCGTGAAATCAGAAAGATTTTTAGGGATGTGCGTTTTTTGACAAAAAACGGTTCTTTTAATTACGATTTCAAGGAAGTTGCCGGTTATTCTAAAAATTTTGCAAATTACTTCATTTGTTCCATCATCATTTCGGTTTTATGTATGAAAACTAAAATAAATTGCTAAAAGGCTTGAGTGAAAATGAAAGCGATAGAAAAAATTCTGTGCTCGTTTAGGCTTTTCATTAAAAAGACAGTTCTTCGGCTCTAACCGGTTAAGCCAATTAACCGCTCTTCTCCAGTTTAACTGAAGACAAAGTTTCTCAATCCAGTTTTCCCATCCCTAAAGGTAAAGATTGTTGATCGATGCGAAAGATGACTAGTGTGTAGGGTGTATCGTTTCCTGTCTATTTGTGTGTTTTATTTATTTCATTGTAAACAAATCTGCCTTCCAAGATGCCTGGACTCATGAATGTCGCAGAATTTGTTTCCGAGACGAGGGAGGACTATAATTCGCCCACGACTTCTTCATTTGTTTCGAAAATACCCCTGTGTCGTCAGACAGTTGCTTCGCTGGAGGAGGTAGGACAAAAACAAACTGATAAAAGCAGCTACCAAGTTTTTATTGCCAAATATTTTCCACATATGATAGGTCGAAACATTGCGCATTATGACTTATTGCATCTGTATAAAAACACGATGATGAAAATATGCGTAATTATTTCTTAGCGGTAGATGTACAAATTGTAAACAACACTCTCTGCATAGTTTTGCATTCGTTGCAGACGACACAATACAAGTCACCACTATGTATAATAAAAATGTGCGACCAAATGTTTAAAATATAATATTAACATGAATGTTTTGTTCCATGAATTTGCATATTTAATTCTTTACAACTGTCATATCATTAGAAAATTGATAGTTTAGAATATATTTAGTTTCTTTGATCACACATTGTATACACAATTTATCTGTCATTCAATACGTCGTTGTGTATAAGCACATTTATACATTAAACATTTATCCATCTAATTGAAAATAACAATATAATTAAAAATTGACATAATTGGTCAATATATCACACAATGAATTTAATATCAATCAGAAGTTGTCATTATGACTTTTCAATATTATTAATAGAATAAACAGATTTTTATGTATTAACTAATTTAATTAACAAGTTACTGTCATCAATTTTTTTTTCTACAGATAAATCTCGGTACATTTATCATATCGATTCAAGTAGTTGCAAATATGACATGGCTTTGTCATTCTCGATTTGCTGATTTATGTTACATTGCCAAGCAACAAAAATGCATAAATTATGGTATTTCTTGTAAAAAAATCTTTCAACTCTTAAACTACTTAATAGGTATACAAATCCTGAGTTAATTTTTTTCATGATTGCCAAATATTAAACAATGGACAGAATGGTTCCTATATCACAGCAGTACCATAGAGTATAATTCTATTTGAAATTTTAATGTATCACAGTTTGAACACATTGATGCTTCAGACAAGTAAACAGAGGTGTATACCAAAACCGAGCTTAAGTTTGCAGCAGAGAAATGTACTAGGCGGAGGAATCTGCGTAAACAACGCTGCTGAGGCCGAAATTTCAAATGCTCCTATTGGCTGCTCCTTCGACCCTGATATTCGTGCGCCCTGTTACGTCAAAATCGAAGGAAAAAAATAATTAAAATAACACCCTAACTGAAGCTAAACTAATAAAAATAATAAATTTATGTCTTGAAATATCAAATAAATTTGTTTAATGAATGTGAAATACTTTTTTGTATTCGATTCTTGCACTCAAAAATGAGAACTATTTACCCTTTTTCTCATAGAACATTTGTATACTGCAAACTAAAGGTCGGTTTTGGTGTAGAGTTACGAAGCTGCTTGATTACTTATCGTTGAAACAGCCAATGGCTCTCTGTTCATTAACAACTTTTGTCGAGGGTTGCTATACTTATTGAGTTGTGTAGTAGAATAAACATCATATTTAGGCACTTTGTTTGGCGACATAACACAAGTCTTCAAATCGAAGCAGGCCATTATATCATAACTGTTTCAAAACTGTAAATTTAGGTTAAGATTGTAATAAAGCATCTTTAGGGGAATTAAAAAGACCATTTTTAAGACTGGATCCCATTGCTGTTGCTCGTAAGATAAGGAAATGTAAGTGTAGGTGTGGACTGAGGCACAGTTTGATTGTATGGTGCACGGAGGGATACCGGAGTGAGACAGTTCATAGTTAAAGATTTGGAGAAAGGCAAAATATTGATCGAACTGAATATTATCTTAAAAACTAATTTGCTAAATCTCTTAGTGGATCACCTAAAATTAAAAAAAACCTTACTGTGCAAAACAGTTTTGTTTAGTCCCTTTTGCTTAAATATTATTATTAGTATTTTCAAATACATTTATACAAGCTCATGATTTTACAACAATTTTTTCTTTCAGACTCTTGATTTCGATCGAGATGGGCTGACGAAGATGAAAAAATCTGTAAAAGCTATTTTCAACAGTGGAAACGGTAAAGATAAATAAAAAGAAAAAGCCCTCTTTTTTTTTTGTCAGGATTCAATTTTTGTTTTCTTTAAAAAAAGCCTTTCTTTCTTAGTGCAAATAAATAAGTTTTAAAATGCAGTCAAGTCTCTTGTTTGAGTGAATTTCTCCACTTTGCTGAATTTCACATTTGATTCAAGAAAGCCATTTTCCCACCCTTTTAAGATTTAAATTAATACCAATCTATCAGAATTAGTTTAACTTGAACCACTATTTACAAAAGCTACAGTTAGTATAAATTATAAATTCTGTTTTTTTTTTTAAAATTGATATCGTTAACTGTTTTTTAAAAATTAAATAAGGTTTTAAAACTCTTACAGAAAGGTGAAATTCGAATGTATTCTTTAAAGTGTTTGCATTTTCATACATTGTTTTGAATTATTGTTTCTTTAAGTGCAAGAAATTTATATTGTATCTCAAGGTATCCAGATATTTTAATTGATTTTTAAAAATGCATAAAGTATATATTTAATTATATAAAGTCAAGATTTTCTTAATGGTTTACTTAAAATTGATTAAAATGAACTATTTTACTGTTCACACTGATGATTCACTGATTTCATGTTAAAATTTTCGACTATAATGTCAATTAAAATTTAGTTCAATTTTGTACACTAATCATTATTGCTCTTCTAATATATGTTTTCTAACCATATTTTTTTTGAAACCCAGCTCATGTAGATAATGAAGTATATTTATCCAAGGCATTGGACAGGCTCGGAGCAAATGCCATGACAAAGGACCAAGAGCCTGATATTGGTAAACCTTTATTTTTAATAACATTTATTTCAGACCTGTTTTTTCACTTTCAGAACGGGTTTTAAAAAATCTGTGCATTTTTTTAGCTGTACAGATTTTTTTTAAGAACTCCAAACGATGATCCAGTAATGTTAATTTTGAGAACATTGTCCACACAACACCATGTCTATTAGTCTTTTATGGTATTTATACAAATGAAGCAATTCTATTGAATGTTTTTGTGGAAAATTTAATTAGGATTGGTGAAAACCAGCAATGATTGATTTTGGCATTTTGCCAATTTTTTTTTAACATCAAGTTTTGTTAAAACATGAACAAAATATTTGTTATTGCATAGTCATATGAAAGTGTTTAAGATGAAAGAATGAAAATTCATGTATTATTAATGATTTTTAGTTTTACTTAACTTATTAGTTAAAGAATTAGGCACGTAAAACCATCATAATTTGTATTTAAATTGTCATTATCTTTGTATAGTTATTAAAAGTTATAACATTATAGCATGACTTAATATTACATTTTTAGGTGCCGCATTTATAAAGTTTTCTATTGTTACTAAAGAATTATCTGCTCTTATGAAAACACTAGTAAGTGATAATTACTTTGCATATAATTGCATTTTTTTAATTTAAAAGTGATATAAATTGTAAATTTTAATATTTGTGTTGTTATTAATAATGATGTTAAAATGTGTAGATTTCTCAATTTATACAGTTGTAAGAAACTTTACCCAGTTAATCATGTATAAAAAAATATGCAGTGAAAGTTTCATTATCCATTGTTCTAAGATATATACAACCTATTCAACTTTACCATTATTAATTTGACTTAATTTGTGCTCCAATAAAGTAAAGGTAAAAGCGAATATAGCTCGATTTCATATTGAAGTTTTTTTTAAACTAAGTCGCATTTGAATAAAAATAAATTGCCTTTTCATTACTTTCGCCTTTGTGTTTGTTTAGATCAGACTACTTCAACCGCATCATTATTTGAGTACAAATGCCTTCTTTAAAATTAAAAAAAAGTGTTCATCAAATGAAGAATAAGAAAAACTGCTTGATTTTTGTAGAAGGCTTTCCTTAATCGGCCTTTTTGGCGATGATAGCGAGAAATCGCCTAAACTGGTGTATAGAAACCGGTTACTCGCTTTGTTTTTCTTTCGCGGCAACCCTGATTCACGCCGGAGATAAGTAGACACATGTCCTGTCGCCAATGTCCGCCAAGCAGACACAATTATAGGAAGATTCCTAATAAATCAAGCAGTTCTTCTCGCGTACTCTTCAAATATGGGCTCTGACACTTAATGCATTTCTTTCTCTTTTAGATGCAGAACTTAAATAACATAATTATGTTCCCGTTAGACAATTTGTTGAAAGGTGATTTAAAAGGGGTCAAAGGGGTGAGCAGTTTACTCATTTATTTACAAATCATACTTTAAATAAACACTTTATTAGTACAGAACAAACATTACAGAAAAAAAATTACGTCACAAGGGGGTAAAACAAGAACCCCGTATATGTGACAAAAATAAGCATAATTATAATTAATACGACACATAAGTTAATAACAAACTTCTCTTTCCTACATTTTTTTCAGTGGGTTATTTGAAGATATTTTTTCACTTACGGTTGCTTTAAATTTGTATTTCTGTTTCTTAATTTAATAATATAAAAAATCTTTGAAAAATCTGAATCCAATTAAAAAAATGATTTTTATTGAATGTTATAGTGGTTATTTGACACCCCTATGTTAAGCCCACATTTTTGTTTAGTTTTCAATCCTTAATTTGAAAATATAGTAATTTACAACTTACTGCAGTCTCTTGAATGTTGTTAAAGCAGTGTTCAACCGCGTATAAGTTTTTTAAAAAATCCATGGATTGTAGTTTTAGTTGTCTAGTGATATTAAGCACTTATGTTATCTATTAAATCAAAATATACTGTTACATTTTTTCATGTTATCTTTATTGCTGTTTTTCATTTTTAATGACTGTCTCAATTAAATTTAGGACTTGAAGAGACCTTTTGATAAAGCTTGGAAGGACTATGAAACTAAAATGTATGTAAATTGCAGTCATTAAATTTAGCTTTTACTTTTTTAAAATTTCAATTGCAATTGTTAATGCTAATTTGTGATTGATATATTACAGAACAAAAATAGAGAAGGAGAAAAAGCAGCAAGCTAAAGAAGCTGGTTTAATTCGAACAGAAATATCACCTGCTGAAGTAAGTTTATTGATCTTGATTATTTATCAACTTTATTATTATTATCTTGATTATTTATTAACTTGTCTGTGTTAACAGTAATTATTTGTTTGTTTTACTCTTAGTAAATTTTGGGAATTTAAATATGCTTAAATATTCTCCCTTCTACTTTTATAACTTGCTTGTTTTTTTTTAAAACTTATTGACAAATCCTGATATTAGTGAAGCTATTAACAATTTACTTTAAAAGCTTTAAAAAAAAAATCTTGTCTGTGCAATTATTTTCTGTCATTTATTTAATGCATTGCTTTTAAGTCTTTCTTGCTGCTTTCAACTTAACTTTTAAAATAAATATGGCTTCCCCCCCCCCTTAAGATTTTTATAATGTAATGGTATGCGTAGGATATTTTTATGTTAGGAAATAGATTTTTAAACGCGTTTTAGTAAAGATGTTATTATTTTTTTCATGAAATGGTAACTAGTGTTACATTTTCAGATTGCTGAAGAAATGGAGAAAGAAAGAAAAATATTCCAGCTTCAAATGTGTGAAGTAAGTAAAGTATTTGATTATTTAAATTTGAAACTGTGTTACATAAAATAAATTATTCAAAAACTTATATATTTTAAAATAAAGGTTTTGTAGAGCAAAAGTTTCCTCCCAAACTCAATGTTGCAGGTTAAGTTAGTTATAATTCATTGTAATATTTTTGATTTAATAGATCATTCATAATGAAATAATTTAGCTTGGAATTATTAGCATTTTTAAACTATGTTCACCTTTGATTAAAAAAAATTAAGATCTTAAATTTATTATAAGCAATAAATTAAGAGTTTTGATATTCATAAGGCAAAAGTTGTAAAACCAAAAATGTTGTCAGAGTTATGAATTAACAAAGTATAATATTAGAACTAATATATTTCAAACTTGATAATCTTGGATTTTTTTCAGTATTTAATTAAAGTAAATGAAATCAAAACCAAGAAAGGTGCTGAATTGCTCCAACATTTAGTTGAATATTATCATGCTCAAAATAAGTAAGTTTGAAAATTTTATTATACATTCTTGTGTATAACTTTAAAGTAATTTTATTCGTAGCTATTTTTTTATTAGAAATTATCTATTTGTTCACAATTTTTATGTGTAATTTCATATAAAGTATGATTCTTACATGGATTTCATGGAGGTATCAAGAAAGTAAACTGTTAAATTATTACTAAAAGGACATTAATAAAACAGTTTTTTAAACCGAAAAGATAGTTACAATATTTTTTTTACCTTTTATATTCTTCAGATACGATGTTATCTAGTGCGTTATGTGTTAACTTATTCAGCTCTCAAGTTGCAAGGCAGTCATCCTGGGTCTTTTATTAAGACCCCCAATTAAAACTAATCATCTCTTTTTTATTGTTGTAATTGTTGTCATACTACATAGTAATTTTATGTAAATTTAGAGAATTAGGAGTATTTATATTGATTAATATTAGAAGCTTTTAAATGGCCTCTTAAATCAAATATTACATTTTTATTAATGTTTAAAATACTTTTGCAACACTAATGTTAAACGGCCAGTTGAAAAACTAGTGTTAAGGCCTTATCACACAAGAGCATGTTCCTTCAGCGACGTCCCTACGCCGTTTCAAAAACAGGTTTTTCAAGCAGCTTTTGCTGGCTGAGTTTTTTCGAGTCGACGTGAAAAAATACGCCTCTTTTTCGCTGAGCGAACGGCTGCTCTAATCAAAAACGAAGTTCAGTCGTTGCGTCATGACCGAGCCTCCTCCTTGTACCTCCTCCTCCAATACCCCGATAGTACTGCTTTTAAGTCTGTGATGTCACGCATGTCGTAGCCGGTCTCTGGATGACGCGCTTGCTGTCCCAAAAGTTTTTTGACGAGCGATGTCTTTATCGTCTGATAAGGGCTTTAAACTAGTACTAGTGTTATGCCTCACAAGTTAAGTTGTTAGTTTTGAAAAATAGGATTCAAAATTAGATGATGATTAAATGTTGACATGATTTTTTTTCTTTCCAATTTTATGCTCTTTGTCTGAAAGTCTTCATGTCTATCTGTTGAAGTCTATGTATGAAATTAATAATTATTCTGTATAAATATTATATTTATCGATGAGTGTTAACTGTTTCTTGCAGTTATTTTCAAGATGGCCTTAAAACAATCGAGCACTTCAGTGGTTACATCAAAGAGCTAGCCACCAAGCTACAGAAAATCCGACAGAAGCAAGACGAGGAGAGAAAGAAGCTGGTTGACTTGAGGAACACTCTCCGCCAATCCCCTTCACTTGAGCCTCGAGATGTAAGAGTTATTTTTTTCTAATTCTCTGTTATTCAAAATTTCTTTTGAGGCTATTTATTAGAAGTTCAGGGTTTCAAATCATAGATTGTAAGGTTAGCTTTCTGCCCAGCTTCTCATTCCTTTAGTGAGTCTGTAAAATGAGGCCCCAGCTTATTTGGGAACTAAACATTGTGAATTTTGCATCCTTCTCGCCGTCTAACTGGGATTTTCCTTTCAATACACCCCCATTTCCCTTCTCGCAAGGTGAAATTGACACAGAATTGGTCCTATTGTTTGTCCTGCCACTGAATTTGGTTATATATGCATTACTGTTAATAGTTTTTTTAATAAAGATAAAGAAACTATTTTCTGAGTGTCTCAATACACTACTGTTTTTGGACATGTTCTGTATATTTTATTTTGGTCTCAAAATTTTAAAGTATCTTTGGTTTGGTATTTAATTTAACCAGCAAAATGTTCCACATTTTATTCACTGATAAAAATACTACAAAACAATGTCTATATAGATTTGCTATTAATATGTACCAATATCATGAATTAATGGTTACCAATATCATGAATATACCTCTTAGTAACTGCCAAGAGTGTACATATATTAGTAAAGTCTTCAATAAATAATGTGACATTTTGCCAATAGCCATCAATCAACTAGTATTTTCTTTAATTTTACATTGGATTTATTTTTAGAAGATAAGTGATTTTTATTTACTACTAGCAGTATGGTCCCGCATTACTGGAAACCTGTTAACTTTGCATTGCTTCCTTTTTTAGAGGCATGCTTACTTTTGAAAATACACTCAAAACAAAATTAAATTCGTGTTGGCACATGCGCACTTAAAAAAGCAAACACTAATAGAAGATGAAGCAGCCTTAGGGCGAGCGCACATCTTAGCCAAACTAATAGAGGATGGCGTCAAGCCCCCGTTTCGGCTCGGCCCATGTGATTTCAAGCCCTGTTATGGTCCCGCAAGCCCACGTGGATCACGTTTTTTTTTTTCAAACGAACTATATTAATAAAAAATCACAATCAAATATGAAAAAACTAAGCCTCAGGTGCACACGTAGGTATTAAAAGGAATCTATATTAAAAATTTCGAATTTTTTAGAGCAGTCTAAGTAGGTCTTTTGCGATCCACAGACATACACACAGACAGACCGACAGACTCTTTCTTTTATTATTTAGATTCGATGCTGTAATTAGAGATTAATTTAATTTGACTTGACTTCACTATCAACAATAAAGCCATCCAATATATAGAGCCCAGCTAGCTAATAACTAGCATGTGCATCGTAAAACTCTACTAAATATCAAATATTTGTTTGAAGATAATTACTCCAAATCCTACAAATATTAAGTCTACATTTGTTGTTGTTGCAGAGTTTAGTTCTCTATCCTTCTGGTTACACCCCACATCAGCCAACCGTCAACGAGAATTTCGGATACACCAAAATCGGCAATTTGTTGAAGAAGTCGGACGGAAAGGTCCGGAAAGTGTGGCAGAAGAGACGTTGTGAGATTAGAGACGGGTTTCTGCTTATCTCTCATTCAGATGTAAGTGTTTAATATTTTTTTCAATAAATATAAGTTACCATAATATTGTTTTTAAGTTTATGAAATAAAGCGGCTCGGTGGCTGAGAGGTTAAACATGTCCGCCTCGTAAGCCCAAGATCGCGGGTTCGAGCCCCGGCTGAGTCTTCGGATTTTCCGGATGGGAAAATCTTGGGCACACATGTTATGTGATTATGTGGCTTGTAAAAGATCCCTGGAGGGCCCATTTGGCTTGGGTTCTCTCGGCACAATTAAATCTCAACATACTTTAACATCCACAGAGAGCACAAATTCATTGTAATCTGTGCGTCAAAATTGGTAGCGAGAGTCGCCTAGATGGTGCCACAAAAAAATGGCCCTCGATTCTGGGGGAATATGCTGTGCCTGCTAAGACTTGACCGCCAATGTTGCAGCCCCATTAGAGGAAAAAAAAATAGTTTATGAAATAAATTAAAAATTATAATTTATCTTTTAGAAAATTACTATATATTTCTAATAAAGTTATAAAAGAAGTTACTTAGTTTTTGCTGTATGTAAAACATATATTCTGTAAAAAAATATGCAGATAATTTTTAAAAAAATAAATTGTGTTTGATTTAGCTATTGAATTAGAATTAAAATTAAATATCTTTGAAATTGTAATGGTTTAATAACGGTGTTGACAATCAGTGAAGCATTAAGAAAAACATTCATAGTGTTATGGTTGATTTTTAAACATAAATTAATATTAGGTGTGCAGTTATAAGGTTGCGTTTGGTGCCCATGCAGGTCTTGTCACCTGATCAGGGTTGTTGATTATGAGGCTTTTTTACCAAAAGCACCTTGTATAACTCTAGTGCAGTGTTATTTCTACGCTTTTGTGGCTTAAGGCTTAATTTTTATTTTAAAAAAGTACCTTTTTTAAAAAAAAAATCTTTTCATACTGTGTAAAATTATGCTAGTTCTGTTGTGGGAGTTTTGTGATTCATTAATAATGCTTTTATTTATTAATGTACAATTATCTATCTTCAGGAAACCAAACCACCTACAAAGCTAAATCTCCTCACAAGTCAAGTAAAGGTAAAGAAAATTAAACTTTTGTTTTGTGTGCAATTATTATTTTTTTAAAAAATAATTTGATTATACTCTTTGTTAGAAAAAATTGGCATTATTTAGACAAACATAGGAATCCCTCTGGTATATATATTTTTTGTTAAATGTGTTATATAAGAAAAAACTAGATTCAAAATAATGCATGACTTAAGGGCCCTGCATTTTTTTAAAAAGTGGCTCTTAAAAATATTCTTTTTAAATTTTGTTGAAAGAAAGGAGCAGGAACCCTAAAGAAAACCTTAGCGCTGTTGAAAAAGCATTATATTATTTTATACTAACTTATATTATCTCCAATTTGTATTCTTCTTTGGTTAATAATGAAAACATTTATCTAATCTGACCATTTTTGACTTATGTTCTTATTTAAATAATATTTTAGAGAAAGCCTCAAAAAATAATTAAACTTAATTAAAATACTTTTTAATCTAATAGGTTGTGCAAGAAGAGAAAAAATGTTTTGATCTCATATCATGTAGGTATTCTTTCTTACACCATGAGAAAATAAATACTAATTTTTATTTTCATGTTTCCATGCATTCAATGACTTCCTTTTTCTTCCTGTAGACAACAGGACGTATCACTTTCAAGCGGAAGATGAAAAAGACATGGAGGAGTAAGTGATGATTTCGTGTTTATGATAAACTCATGACGAGAACATGGCATACAAAAACGATTATAAACATTAATTTTTGGTCTTTGTAAATATTGGTGCAAAGTTGTGTAATTATAACTTTAGTATAAAAAAAGTTAAGCAGCATTTTCTTAGAAGTTATTTCCTTCCTAGTCTTTGCAATGCAGAATGAAATTGTATTTTCAATTCTCTCATTTAATTTTTTTTTGGGTGCATTTTTAGCCTGTTTGATTAACAATTAAACCCTTATGGCTTTGTGGAAAACCTATCGGCCAAAACTTTTCTAATCGCCACCCTCCAAAACGTGTAGAAAAAAACAATCTCCATTTCAGAAATATTGGCCTTACCTTAATACTTTCATTACCTTATATTTCAATCCAAATTTACACACTATTTATATTACAAAAGCTATAACGTTAGTGCAAAATATGTATCCTCAAGTCTTTTTAAGTTTTACAGAATTTTTAAGAGTATTTGCGAATATTTAGATGTTTTTAACATGTCTTTTAAATGTTTTACAACCAAATGTTCAGTGCTTTTACATTGTTAGTGTGGCTTTTCCCCCTTGATTTTCTTCCATCACCTGTTATTGGATTTTTAATCTTTGTGTTGTGTAAATAAATAAATAAGTTAGGCAATTGAAAGTAAAAAAAAAAGTCTTAACTTTATAAAATTTCCTTTCAATTGTTAATATTGCTTAATTTTTGCTCAGATGGATGTCTGTGTTGGTGAACTGCAAAGAAGGCGCACTGAGAAAAGCCTTTGACGACTCTGGGCAGACCGGCTCGACCAAACTCAACCAAAGCTTAATGGAGCTGCAACAGGGCATCATTCGACAAGTCCAGAGGTTGCCTGGCAACGACCGCTGCTGTGATTGCAATTCCACTAAAGGTAGTTGTTGTTGAAATGTGTTTATTATAAGACCTGACGTCCCTCTACAGGGTTCCCACGGGTCCTTGAAAAGTCCTTAAGAATTCATTGATTTTTTTTATTTTCAATTTCAAAGACCCTTTAATACTAATTGATTTTTAACACAAATTGCTGAAAAGTCCTTGATTTTGATTTTCGATAAAAATATACCCCTTATTTCTTAGTTTGCGACCTTCAAATTTCGCAAAGTCATTTCTTAAAACATTGCTAAAGTCGGCTCTAAATGACGCACATAGCACTTTGGCATTCGGTACAAAAAGTTGCTTATATATAAACATTTATATTTTTGCCAAATACTTCTGTGTTTTCCTCTGATACCGTTGCCATAACACCTGGCGTCGACAGTATTTCTGCTCTAATTTATTTTAATGTTTGGTCAATTTAATAGGTATAGTAATCGACGCATTATGATTAAGGGTCTTTGAAAAATTTTATGGGAGTCTTTGAAAAGTCCTTAAAAACTCCTTGATTTTTATTTTGATATAAGAGTGGGAACCCTGCTCTAAATGGATGTTTTGATTTGCTTTCCTGTCACAACAGAATTTGTTTTGAATTTTAGGAACTGAAATAGTTTGATATAAGATAATTAGTGATTAGTAGATTTTGAGGGATAAAGGTGCTAGGAGGAAGAATGAAAGGGATTTTCAGATTAAAATAAGTTTTTAGTCTTTGATTGTGGGTATGGATGTGGTTTATTTGTATGAAAAGTGACGTTGGAGGGTCAAGAATGGGAGGCCTTGCAAAAATTTTAATTAGAAATTTTTAGTTAATTGTTCAAGATATTTTTTATTGTTCTTATTGAAATTTAAAGGGTTAATTTACGAATCAATTTTAATTCTTAATTTTAAGGGTCAAAAAGTGTTTTTTCAAATTTAATTCCTTAATTTGTTTACATTAAATAAGTTTATTATTTATGAAAATTGATTAATTAAAATAAAATTGCATTCTTATAGTTGTAACTAAACATATTACAATCTACAGATTAAACCTGCAAAGTTCTAAAAAGCTCACAGGTTTGCAATCATAAAATTATCATTTATTTTTTGAGCAAATACAGAGACTAAAGACAAATAAGACGTTTTTATTGATATAAGCGTGTTTAATCAAATTTGTTTGAAAATGTTATTGAATTTTTTTTATTGGGGTTAGTTTATTTTTATTTTGGTCTTTTAATGACTTTTTATTTACAAAATTAATGATTGTGTCTTTATAACGTTCAAATCTGCAAAATCCTGGAATCCTTACAGGGTTTTCTCCCAAGTTGTATTAATTTTTGATAATCCACTGCATTTAGAAAAATATATAAAAAAAAACATTCCCACAGTTTTCAAAATTTCAAGTTTTAATTTTTATTTATTTTTGTTTGTTACTCTGAATTTAAAGTTTTGTTAATGTTACATTTATTTAGCTTTAGTTTTAAAGATTATTTTGAATTTCAAATGCTTCCATTTTAAATAGGTTTAATATTTTTTCATTATTAGAGGATTTTTCCTGTCTCATTATTTGTAAAATTAAAATTATGTACATTATGTTTCAGATCCCACGTGGCTGTCGACCAATTTCGGCATCTTAATGTGCATTGAATGTTCTGGTATCCACAGAGATCTGGGTGTCCACATATCACGAATTCAATCCTTAACATTAGATAACATCGGAACTTCACAACTTTTAGTATGTATTTTGCTTCTTTTTTATCAATGTACAACACAATATAATAAAACATGTTTTCGGATTCATAATGCATGTACTTGATAAAATTCTTAATGTTTTACTTCAACATCGATCCAATGTCCCACCAGTAAATAGGTGTAGGGTAGACTGACCAGTGAATGGACACTCCCCAGTGAATGAACAGTTGGTAAAATACATTTAAAAAGTAAGGTTAAAAATTCATTCCACTGGATGTATTGGCAACACTGACTTCCTCCCATGTAGTAGGAAGCTATCTGACATCTGGTTGGTTGTCCTGGCCATTAATTAAAATCCAACATGTTTATTGACTGGACATTTTTGTGTTCATTCACTGGTAAAAGTACTTTTCATTCACTTGGCTTTTGTACCACTTTTTATTTGGACCCCCAAAAGACCCAAAGCAATGCAATATAGTCACCTCCTTTTTTTTTGTAGAATTTACATGTATTGTCAGATGTGTTCACATTGTCATAAACCCATAAGCTATATTTTCTTTAAATGTATGAATTTTCTTAAAACTAATTGTGCTTAAGCGTTCATTCACTGGTTAGTCTACCCTATATAGGACAAAATGCATGTTATATCTGGCATGTTTCAAAGTCCCTGGGTACTATAAGTGGCATGGGTTTCTATGGTGTCAATTCTGGCATTAGTCACTTGGTGGTTGCTTTTACATTGCGCTACCTGATGCCAATATCCCTTTATATCTCTAGCACAGCTTTAATTCAATCAAACTAAAAATAATAAAAATTCAATTAAAATGGTTTTCACTTTTTACAACTGTCAAATATGTGTAATGGTAATGTAACTGTAAAAACAGCTATTTTATTTCTCATTTTGGCAACAGAGTTTATGGAGAAATAAGTTTATATTAAACAACTTTGTATTATTTAAAAAAAATGCACTTTTTGTTTAATTTTTTTTGAGGAAAAACTAGTAATTAAAAATTCATTTTACAATGTCTTTAAAAACAGCAAAAAACAAAACAAAAAAAACAATGCAATTTAATTGTTCTACAAAATATTCATTAATGGCTTTTATTGATATTTCTGTTTTAAACAAAGGAGTTTTATTCCGTAATTAATGGCTAAGTTATTAATAATATTTTCTGTCCATAGCTTGCCAGAGTGATGAGTAATACTGGCTTTAATGACATAGTAGAAGCAAATTTAAGTCAAGCCAGGAAACTTACCCCACAAAGCTCAATGTAAGTAGTCCATAGCGATGAAAGTCAATGTAACATTCCATAATAATATACATAGCAATGTAACTTTCCATAACTATTACACTTTAAAATCTATATACAATGGTTTATAGTTTTTTTTAATTAGATAAATAGAATTTATCAATATGAAAGTACATTTTTGTTTGTAGGCCTTTTTTATAAATTGAATTCTGGATATTAAGATCTTAGCATTGAATAGTTAATAAGCATGTATGCTAAGAAAGCGACCAATTTGCAAAATTTTTTTTAGACGCGTACAATAAATTTTATGTTCTGAAATCTAATTATGGTAGTAATCTTGATACACTAA
Organism: Hylyphantes graminicola; assembly: GCA_023701765.1. Classification (NCBI taxonomy): domain Eukaryota; kingdom Metazoa; phylum Arthropoda; class Arachnida; order Araneae; family Linyphiidae; genus Hylyphantes; species Hylyphantes graminicola. The sequence goes on along the minus strand of CM043115.1, from coordinate 77,120,407 downwards.
TTAACTTAGCTACGTTAAGTAAATGTTCCTTAATATATTATGAAGCAATTTTTTAAATTCAAGTTAATTGTTTGGTAACAAAATGCTTACATTCAAAATTGAAGTGAATTCTCTATTCTTTAAACTTAGATTCCACAAACCATAAATTCTTTCTCAAAAACCCTTAAATTTCTAATAACCCCTACAGTATACTAAGTTAATGTTTCATGCCAAACTGTTTTATATATGTTTCGATTAATAACAAGTCACTAAAAGACTAATTAAAATGAAATCCTCCAAAAAAGTTAAGTCTGTTTTTAAAACAGCTTGAATAGACACTTAAGTGCATTTTTAAAGTTAATTACATTTGTCCCAAAGTTTAACTTTTTTGTGTTGTTCCAATGATTTCATGTGTACAGTGGTGGCCAAAAGAGTGGACATTTTTTTAAAGTTTCATGTGTTTCAACTGTTACCTGTGTGCTTGCATCTATCTGTGTGCTTGCTTAAATACAAACATTTAAATATTAAGTTGAAGATAATTTAATGTAGAATTTCATGAAAAAAAAACCAGAATTAAAGTATCTGTATAACAAATAAAGTTATGCTCATTTTAGTAGAACAAACAAGCACAATCAATGAATTCGCTTGTGCTAAAATTGCAATACAAATTGGTGGTTCAATGACTTGCAAAAGTAAGGCAGATCAAACTATTAGTTGCATAACTTATTTGTAATACAAATATTGTAATACTGTATTTATTTTTAATTCTATATTAAATTTGATGATGATGATGATCATGTGTCCATGGAGATTATATGGGACCAAAGGTCTCATAGACTGCTTCAGAAATTTGCACACAGTGGTCCTCATTAAGATTAAATTACTTTTTATTTGATATATAATTGTTTGTATTTAAGTGAAAATTAATATATTCCGTAAACACACAAAGTTGAAAAATAGGAAACTTAAAAAAATTATACAAAAATTGTCAAAATTTTGGCCACCACTGTATATGTAATTTAGGTTAAAAGTATATTAAAATTATAATAAATTTTGTATGTGTTTCAGGGAGGAACGGTATGAATTTATACGAAGTAAATATGTTGATAGAAAATTTGCTACAAGAAAAACTTCAGATGAGACTAGTTTAGTAACTTTCTTAGAAAATGCTGTTACTTCCAAAAATGTTTACCAGTTACTTCAAGCCTTTGTGGAGGGTGTAGATTTAACCAGTGTCCTTCCTAGTAGTGTAAGTTTTTTTTTACATTTATGTTATGTCTATTTAGTTTGGATTATTTAGTAGGAAAATGTTTTAGCAATATAAGTGGAACCTCTAAAATTTGTACTTCTATCATTCCTAAAATCCCAAAACTGGGCTAATTTTTCATTTTTTATTAAAATTGATTTTCTAACTTTTAAGGAATAAATCTGTAATTGTGTGTGAGTAAACAAATTTTGGTTTATATTGTAACCTAAATTTTTTTTACCCCAATTTAAATTAACATTCTATTTACGAGTCCTTTTCCCAATAGCTCTAGGGCGATTTTAATTCAATCAAACCAATCATTTAAAATTCAATTATCTTAGTTAAAGTTTATAATTTAACCTATGAAGTAAATTTTGGGTTTTTTATCTACCTAAACCACTTAAGCAATGAATCTTTAAAGACTGCTTTATACTGTTTTCACTTTGTATATTGTTCAATATTGTATGATATTATTCAAGTTAATCTTTAAATGTTGTTTTACAGGCAATAGGGGAAACTAGCCTGCATGTTGCAGTTTCCCAAGAAGATGGTAACACATTACACATTGTTGACTTCCTAGTACAAAACAGGTTAGAAAATACATGTATTTTTATTCAGTTTGTTTTACTGGATGTTTAAATAATTTATCTAAGTTGCAATTAAAATTATATTTTCCATCTGTTAAACAAAATAATTTTTTGCTAATTTTTTTTTTTTTAAGTTGTAAATAAGGTTATGTATCACATTTAATCATCAGCTTTAGTTTGACAATAAATTTAATATATCTTAGAGATTTTTAAATGACCATGCATTTTGGTAGCAATGCTCTAACTTTATAATATCTAAGAACTTTACATTACTAAAACTAACCACTGCCGAATTCAGCTATCAAACATTCCATAGACTGTCAAGACCTGCTCTGCCCATTTCAACTTGCAAGTCTGGGAGAAACAGAGTGCATTGGAGCAGCTGTTTCAATCAGACTGATTCAAAACTCCCACTTTTACTTCCTAAGCTAGAGGGACTGGGGAGCCCAGTTAGTTAAGCACTTGCTTAGCATGGGAAAGGTCCCAGGTTCACGTCCGGGCATCGCCAAAATAGCTGCCGACCTATAAACGGCCCGTGCAGCCAAAAATGTCTGACGAATAATACCCTGTGTAAGGGAGTGCACATTAAATATCCGTCAAAGTCCTAACGCTGCGTACGATGTTGCCCTTAAAGGTTGCGTTGGGTGCCTATTCAAGTGGCGGCTCATCACCTGACTGTGGTTCTAAAATACGACGCCCGTCGCCAATAGCCCTCGTGTAGCTCTAGTGCGACAACAATTCAAACCTAACCTAGAGCAGCGAATTTTTTTGGGGCGGCAAATTTTACGACCGATTAAAGCAGCATTCGGCATCAACAATTATTATAAAGAGATGAATATTTTTAAGAAAGGAAATAAGTAATTTACATTAATGCGTAAATCGTAAACGTATATATATAGTACTAATATTTCATAGCAAACATGATCGCTGCGAGGGCAAGTGCACCCAATCCTACCTGATTTCAAAGTTGAAAGAAAAATATGAGTTTTTTTTTAAAAATCGCCTATTTTCGCTTTAGATTTAGTGTGTAAAGGTACATAGATGATTCTAATATGTGTATTGATTTTAAACCTTTCATGCCACCCGATTTTCAGCTAACTAGCTACCTTTCCCTGAAGTGGGAGAATATTTTGACTGAGGTGGAAAATCGTTTAGCCTACAGACGGCAAATCTTTAAATCCAGCCGTTTCCCCTTTTATCTAAATAACCTACCCCTTTTTTTTCCTCCAGCCCCAGCCTGGACAAGCAAACCAAAGATGGCAGCACGGCCCTTCACCTGTGCTCCCAGCGCAACCAATCGGAGTGCATGAAGTTGCTCCTGCGCAGTGGTGCCAACTCCCAGATCGAGAACCGGGAGAGCAAGACCCCCCTCGACATTGCCAAAGAACACGACTTCCACACCTGTGCAGAGCTAGTGAGTGACGGGGAAAAACTTCCTTTTTGTTGACACATGCACGATTCTACTAGGGTAGACTAACCAGTGAATGAACGCTTAAGCACAATTTGTTTTAAGAAAATTCATACATTTTAAAAAAATATAGCTGGTGGGTTTATGACAATGTGAACACTTCTGTCATTATATGTAAATTCTGCAACAAAGAAAAGGAGGTGACTTTATATTGCATTGCTTTGGGTATTTTGGTGGGTCCAAATAAAAAGTGGTACAAAAGCAAAGTGAATGAACAGTACTTTTACCAGTGAATGAACGCAAAAATGTCCAGTCACTAAACATTTTGGATATTAATTAATTACCAGGACAACTAACCAGATGTCATATAGCTTCCTACTAGATGAGAGGAAGTCAGTGTTGCCAATCCATCCAGTGGAATGAGTTTTAATCCTTACCTTTTAAATGTATTTACCAACTGTTAATTCACTGGGGCCTGTTCATTCACTGGTCAGTCTACCCTATTTTAATTTTGTTGCTTTAACCCTCTGAGAAATACAAGTGTGTTAACTCCAGGGCTACCACGGTCCGTGAAAAGTGCTTGAAAAAAATTGTATCAATTTTCAAGGCCTTTAAAAACATTATCAACCTTGAATAGTCCTTAATTTTTTGTGCTTAAGACGTAACTTGGTTGAGTTTTCTTTAATTATGTCGTTAATTATAAACAAGGCAGAGCAAGTGATTTTTGATGGATTTTTAATAACTTAAGGGTTATTTTATGACGCATATATTTAGTTCAATTGAAACTTAAAAATCTTATTCGTTTTCTAAATGATTAAAAAAACTATCGGGAGATTTAGGAGTTGTTGTATGTTCGAATATAGTCAGAATAGATAGTCTAAGAGCTAGCAACGTTTTTGAGAGAGAATTTCAGGTGGGCCAGTTTTAAGATATGCTATCTCTCTCACTCTCCCGGACATCATAAGGGCTATCTGGCTGGCGGTAGTGGTTGCGTTCATCAGTGCGCATCCTATTAATACAAGTAAAAAAATTGATTTTTCAAATCATTTTAGGACGTTTTATTTTTTTATTGTTATTTTTAGCGAACTTTTTGCAACATAAATCTATTATTGCCAGACATTTGTATTGTTGTTTAAGCTGTGCCAGACGCTAATTTTGATTTTGAAAGCTCAAGTGTTGCCCAAATTACCAGCTCAGGTGTGAATTCGCCGATCATTGTAATTACGTCATCGTCATTCATTGCGCAATACCATGTGGCAATACTTGTAATGATCTGATAATTTGGGCAACACTTGAGCTTTTAAAATCAAAATTAGCGTCTGGCACAGCTTAAACAACAATACAAATGTCTGGCAATAATAGATTTATGTTGCAAAAAGTTCACTAAAAATAATAATAAAAAAATAGAGCGTCCTAAAATGATTTGAAAAATCAATTTTTTACTTGTATTAATAGGATGCACACTGATGAACGCAACCACTACCGCCAGCCAGATAGCCCTTATGATGTCCGGGAGAGTGAGAGAGATAGCATATCTTAAAACTGGCCCACCTGAAATGCTTGTTTTTCCGACGTTGCTAGCTCTTGACTAAGAAGTCATAAGAAATATGTGGATTTATTCCTATCTCTGTCCTTGATTAGTCTATCTGGCTCTGATAATGCTCTGCTACAGTTCTTTAAAAAAAACAAGCTTAATTGGCTTTGCGTTTTGCATTGCAAATTTGTTGAATAAACATATTTTGCATATTTTGAGTAAGAAGTCATGTCCCCTAGTTTTGGGTTACTACTGTCCTCTTGTTTAAAACTGATCGGAGAGATGTTTAATGTTAATGATAGAATGTTGCTTGTTATTCTGAACCTTGTCTATCTATTTTGCTACAATTTTATTGAAAATTTTCAGCTTTGATATTTTCACTAAATCACAGACTGAAATTATATACTTATGGGAGAATCACCCATATGCAATCTAAATTGATATTTAAGTGTTCTTTTATAATAAATCTACTATATCTAAGATGCTAAACTAGTATTTTCACGTATAGTATATAACTTTCTTATTAGTTTTTTCAAATTTTATAATAGATTTTACACATATAAGCTAGGTATTTGTAATCATTTGTTTCATCACTTTGCATGCTTTTTAAAATTGAGATTAGCAAATTTTCTCAATGTGTGGTGCAGTTATCTTAAACAAAATCCATGTTGTTATTTATACACATTTAGTCTATCTTAGGCATTCGAAATCTGTTTTTTATTTTAATTAGGATGTTTTTATTTTAATTTTCAGCTTGAACATGCTGTACAAAATAAGAAAAGTATCTTTGAGAATGTAAATATGCTGTTTCCTATTTTGTACAATGCTACCATACATCTTTTTATCATGTTAATTTTGGCATCATTCTCATTAGTGAATCGTTTTACTTGTAGCAGACCTGACATGACAACTTATTTAAATAATTTAACAAACTAAATGCTAACTTAACAACATGTGTTAAATGTTTATTTTATGTTTTTCAATATTTTTTATTGACGGTAGACAAAAAATTTTATATTTCCATGTTATAAGTTAATAGCAGATATTACTAAAATTAAAGAAAGTTATAAATAATAATTATATGAACTCGATTTTCTTTGATTTTTAACACTGTTTGCAAAAATTAATGTCTTTACATTGAATAACTTGCATTTTTGAACATAATATAAATTGCTCATTTTTCAAGAAGTTTTGTCTTCTAAAACATAGTAAAATATTTAATTTAACATGTTTTTTTAAATAGCAACTGAAGAGTACAGGGGAAGAACCACTTGATTTATTAGGATTCGTCCCGTAATTGTGTCTGCTTGGCGGGCATTGGTGACAGGAAACCGGTTTTTCTTTTGGTTCTTCATTCGTGGTACAAACATGTGTACAAACTCTGTACTCTTGTCCACTGATCTCTATCGTGAATCAGGGTTGCCGGGAAAGAAAAACAAAGCAAGTGACCGTTTTCTTTGCACCAGTCTAGGCGATTTCTCGCTATCATCGCCAAAGAGACCTATTAAGGAAATCCTTCTAGGCAATCAAGCGGTTTTCCCCCTGTACTCATCAACTGTGTCAACATGGCTATGAAATGAATCATAAAAAATGGTTTATTATATAACTTTCAGCTGGACCACGCTGTCCAAAACAAGAAAACCCTGTTCGAGAATGTAAATATGGACTGGGGATTGTCTCAGGAGGATGGCTCGACCGATTTTAGTGATGAAGACGGGGACGAAAAGGTACTTTTTTTTTTCAAAATCAAATGGTCGCAGAGCCAGATTTAACCCTCTAATGCATGATTTTTTTTTTTCCATCCCAAAAAAATATATACGTATCTTTAGCACTCATACATTATGGGGAAAATACTGAAAAAAATTTAACTGCATTAGAATTTAAATAATTTCAATTTTTAATTTTTTTTCCATCTGATAAAAACCAACTACAAAATTCCAATTTTGATAATAATAACTAGAAAACTACTAAATATATTTCAAAATAACCCTCTTTAACTATAATTAATTTTTCAAAACAATTTATTTGTATTTAGTACTAATATTATTATACTTTGAATACTGCCAAAAACGTAATTTCACAACTGTTAATAACCTCACTCTTTAATTTTAAATACACTTATACTACTGTCGTTTATGAGGGTTATTATTAACTAAAACTTCAAGATGGAATGTAATAGATGAAAAAAACACAAATTTGTCGAGAGGGAGGTCTGCTTCAACAGAATAAAGTGGATTATGTAACTTGTTACCAAATGGTAACAGTATGCATTAGAGGGTTAACAGTATGTCTAATGGCTAAGATTCTCGTGCCACTCCCTCTGTTGTTGTATTTGTTCCTATTTGCTTAATATGATTTTTTTAAAAACAAAATGAGGGGCTTGGATAGCCCAGTCAATTTTAAAGTTCAATGTCAATTTTAAATCTTCAGATTCAAAAAGCCATAAGGGCTTTAATTAACTCGGGAATTTCTATCAATATTTATAACTGCTGCAAAAATTAATAATTATAATTAATAATTTAAATTTTGTATTCTGTGACAATAAGTTTACACTTCATCTAATTCCCTTATCACTCAGAGAGTTGATATTGAAACATGTTTTCCAGGGTGGGCAGGTGACACCGGAACACATGACCGGTTCCCGGCCTGCCAGTGTGGTGGGGAACGACTCCCCGACCAGTCGTTCCAGCTCCATCAGCGAGACCATCAAGCAGAGCCCGCTGGTGACCCCCCGCACCATGCCACCCCCACCACCACCCCAAAACAAGAAGCCATTCAGTGAGTGGATCATTTTTTTTGGCTGAAATCTTTCAATCAATGGGGGACATTCACGGCCATATCCACCTGAGCTTCAATTCCAAATCACTGTATGAAAAAAAGTGGTTAGGCAGGTTTGAGTACCGTATATACTCGTGTATAGCCCGACTCCGTGTATAACCCGACCCCCCTTTTTTTAACCAAATATCCTTCCAAAATCGTTAACCCGTGTATAAGTCGAGGTAGAAAATAAGCTAGGGCCTTCTGAAGAAAATATTAGCAGAAACCGGTTCATGACGGGACCGTAATTTTTTTTTTACTTGCAAGCAAAATTTTAACCCCAATAAAAGCAAAAACAGGTTTCCGCTTTGATGTCCTTGACATTGCTGACTCTGAATGGAGAAGCTGAGTTGAAACTGTGTTCATTGAAGCGTGAAGACCACGCTGCCAAGGTCACGGATTGACAACGTTTCCTTGCACCTCTTGAAGACTGGTTGACTGAACTGCCCTGTGCCAGAGCTACGCGTGCAAATACGCATCACGCAAAAACAGGTTTCCGCTTTGATGTCGTTGACATTGCTGACCTTGAATGGAAAAGCTTAGTTGAGACTGTATGTTCAGTGAAGCGTGAAGAATCCGCTGCCAAGGTCACGGATTGACAACGTTTCTTTACACCTCTTGAAGACTGGTTGACTGAACTGCCCTGTGCTAGACCTACACATGCAAATACGCAACACGCGAAGAACTAACAATCAAGCATCTTTATGGTGGATATTGTGAATAGATACTAATCTTATTTCATCTTCAGAATTTAAATGCTTTTGTGCCTTTATTTTTAATAGTTAGTAGTTAAACCTAAAGTTTGATTGAAATGTAGTTTTAGTTTAAGGATTAGGGATTTTTTCCCCCGGAAATTTGATGTCTCGTGTATAAGTCGACCCCGTTTTTTACGGCACTAAATTTGACCAAAATTTCTCGGGTTATACACGAGTATATACGGTAATCGGAAAACAATAGCACGTGCTTCGATAGCTGCATGGGATAACATTAGCACGTGCTTCCCGAGCTGATGCATAACGAACCACGTGACGTCACATGAATGTTCCCCATTGAAGGGGTAAACTGTAGTTATTATGATATAGTTAAGTCATGGAGGTCATAGTTGAAGTATTAGAGTGGCAGATCACGTGACCTCCAGTGCTAACGACGGGGCGAGCATGGAGAGCAGAAGTGGAAGGGTGTGGGTCCAGTGTTGCCAACACTTTAAAGAAAAGAATGCTACGAAAAAATACTATTTAATTCTAAAATTTGAAAAAATACTGTAAAAATACTAAATAAGCGCTTCACGTTTTTTTTTAAGTCACTAAATATATCCCAAAATGCAGCTAGTATTTTTATAGTATTTTTTTTTGAAATTTTAGAATTAAGTTATATTTTTTTTTAGTAGCACTTTTCTCCTTAAAGTGTTGGCAACACTGGCCCCATACCCTTCCAATTTTGCTCTCCACACGCATCCCGCCATTAGCATTGGAGCTCATATACTCTAATACCTTAACTATGATCTCTGAGTTAAGTCTAGTTACAAGTTATTTTTTTTCCCCGTCAAGTATGGGAATGTTTCGTGCAGTTGAACAAAAGTTCTCTCACCAAAAAAACTATTCTCTCGAAAAGGCACCTTTTTTTCTTTAGTCACTATCCCCATTTTTTTATTCTTCACATATACTTTCGTTCAAAAATTCAGTGTTATATTTTTTGGCTGAAATATTATTTTTTGTTCTAAATTGTATTTATTTCATTTTTGATAATAATCTGAGGATTGCTGTACTCCTATGTAAGTGAACAAAAATGAATCTTACAAACAATTACAGTTTAGACGGAAGCTTTTTATCCTTCAAGTATGGAAAACTGGTCTGTTTTGTGCAGTCATACTATATTTACATAAAATTACTTATTGTTGAATTTTATTTAACCAATAAACAATACAAGTTTGAATAACAGTAATGCCTCTATTACTGAATTAAAAAGTAACTTTAAAGTTTTTAAAATTCATTTTCCGTGTTACTTAGTTTGTTCTACATAAATGGCTCGGTACTATGGTCTTCATTTGCCTAATATTTTATTTATTTAGATTAACTTAAGCAGAAAGCTCATTTTTGCATGAAAAAAATTATTAGCAATCGTTACTAATGTGTCAAGATTAACCAAAAGTCTTTTACACTGCCTGTTTAGATTTTTGAACTAAAGCAAAATTTGCATAATGTGAATCACTTCACATGAAATACGGCTTAGCATGAATTTATGTCTGGAGTTTTTCTTTTTATTGCATATTATTCATTTTTAATGTATCTGCTATGTAAATGTAGTTACTTTTTTCATATGAACTGTTTTTTATACATTATTTTTGTTCCTTCTTGCAGTATAAACTATATTTTATTATTAGTGAAAAGTTTATTTGATCTAAATTTTTAACATGCAACATTCCACATCCACAATTAGGGTTAATATGTATGACATATTATAACTTAACCCCTTATATTTTTAACCTCAATTAAACTTAATAACTTAAAATACTTTTTTCGCATATCCCCGATATCACTTAGTACTTTGACATCCCAACTACACCATGTTGGCGACAAAGAGTCGCCTAAATCAATCGTTCCCACGGAACTTTTCTGAATTATCTGTCCAAACGTTAACCTATTAAAACCTTTCTTATAGCAAAATCTTAACTCTGATTGGTCAGTGAAGAAGCGTTTGGCATTCCTTGCCATATTGTGAAGCACTTTGCCACGAACTAACCTTGTGTCTAGACACTAAAATCTATCCTCTCCTGATGCGTAGTTGATATAATAAAAGATTTTATTCTATCTTAGTTTTCCTGTCGACTTATTTTACATGTAGCATTTAGGCTCATGATAACATTAACAAGGTTCAGATATGTTTTATATGTGTTGGAAACTAATTTCTTGTAGAAATTTTTTAGTGTGTATCTGAATAATCAAAGCATAACCATTTATATGTACTTAATCAAAAGGTTCTTTATGCAATTAAACTTTTAGCCCATCAGCTTTTTCTAAATGATTGGTCCAATTTTCACCTGACACACACACAAAAAAAACCAATGCTGCCAAGTTTCAATTGGTTAAAAAATCTAGACATGTTATTATTTAGTTGTACTTTTTATGTTTAAATTTGTTATTTTAGGAGGTTTTTTTAATTATTGGAAGTAAAATAATAAATTATTAAAGTATTTTTTTTAAACTTGTAACTAGTTTTTAACATAAGTATTTAGTTTCTATTATTTGTATTGACATAACATTAAATACCTTAATAATTTATTTCGGCTTGAGCTGCATTTTTATAACATTGCATGGCTAAAATGATTTTGAAATTAATTTTCTTAATTAAAGCTTGCTCTTACTAAAAATATGCATTAACCATAAAACTGAAACTTGCTTTGTAAAGGCTAAGCTTGAGCTAAGCACAACTCCTAACATTTGTTATTCTCATCGCCATACAAAAATATTTTGAAAAATTGGATTTTTTAAAAATTATTTTAATGCTTTTAATTGAACCGCAATTCAAGAAATATAAATAGAAGACATTCTTACTAAAAATAGGTATTGAAAAAGTATACTGTTTGAAGAAAACGTTAAAATGTTAATATCATCAATAGTAATTTTCCATTCCCTCTGGGAATTATGGAGTTAAACAAATTAAGTTGCCCGCTTCATGTGTGTGGTTCCAGTTGTGCTAGTTTGCTATTCATGACTCAAAACTAGTCTTAGTTATCATGACTTAGTTTTCCCATCATTAGGTTTAGATCCTTTTTTAACTGCTCATTGTGCTTTTGTATCGCAAAAACAAAATAACCATTTTTGTTTGTAAAAACAAAAAGGCAACTGCAAACTCAAAAACTGACCATACTATAAAGAACTCAAAATCATATGAACTATATGAACTCAAAATCACTGACCATACTATAAAGAACGTGTGTTGGTCAGCAGAAATACCCAATACTAGCCCTTGCAACAGAGCAATTACTTTGTCCTAGACGGTTCAATATTGGGCTTGAACACAAGAGGTTCCTCGATCAAAACTGGGCTCGGTCCATACCTCTTCGATGGTGACTTCGGACGTGGGGCCATCTAAAGCCTCGGTTTCCTCGGAGTCCATCAACAGATTTAAGCAGTCGGACAAATGCGGTGAGTGACGTCATACAAACTACTGACATTGATTACGCTAGAGTGGTTTCCTCGGGAGCGTTGCCGGACAACTCAACACTACTGCCAGATTGAGTTGCTGTTGAGTGCGTTGGGGAAATCCTGATGACAACGTTTTTTGCTGGTGTCTGTGGTGTGGTGTGCTTGCCCAAAATTAAAAATTTGAGGAAATGACGGAAGACGAGAGTTGTTTTTCGCTTGCCGAGGAAAAAATGCCAATTGATTTTGCAAGAAATCACGAAGAACCTAAATTTTCCATTTTTGACATGCAAAGACGAAAACCAAAATAACAGAGTTAGTTGAGTGAGTTCGCTTAGTTTCCAGTTTCGTGTCAAGGTAACGTTCCGATGAAGTTCTGGCCGGTAGAGTGACGTCATCCACGTATAATAGTGGTCGCTTTTTTCTGACGACATACTCCGAGGAAACCAAGGCTTAAGGGTGCACATCTTGTAACATTAATGCAACCGAAGCAACGATTCACATCACACAGCATTACAACCCCATATAAATTGTACCTTCACTGGAAGAAGAGTACAGTGGCATCAGCACAAACACCCAATACCAGCCCTCGCGATTGTGTAATTACTTTGTTGCAGACGGTTCAGTATTGGGCTTACACGCAAGAGGTTCTTGGATCAATAACCAGGCACTGTCCATACCTCTTCCAGGGTTGCCACGGTCCTTGAAAAGCGCTTGAAAAAAAATCTTTGATTTTCAAGTGCTTAAAGGTGTTGGGAAAACATTATCAACCTTGAAAAGTCCTTAATTTTTTTACTTTAACACTTTCAATGTGAATCAGTTCCTATTTCACTTTTTGATTCATTGTTTACGTATAATTCAAGAAGGCAAAGTATGCCATTTTGTTGGTAGTACTTTTAATAACTAAAAGGTTATGTTATAACGCATATTTAAGTTCATTTGAAAGTTAGAGAGCTTTTATTTGTTTCATAAATGAATTTTAAAAACTATCGTGACATTTAGTTGCTGCATATTCGAATATACAGTCCTTGAAAATGGAAATATGTCCTTGAAAAGTCCTTAAATAGTCCTTGAATTTTTTTTTACCAAAAAGTGTGGCAACCCTGCGTCTTCACACTCAATGTAACCCTGCTTTTAGTGCATAGTCTAACCAGTTCCTCCTTCCCCCCGCAGTCCCAGGCCTGAGCTCCCAGGGCAGCCTGAAAAAGCGTGCTGCCCCCCCTCCCCCCTCGCCCCCCTGCCACTCCCGCACCCCCTCGGACCCGGGACTCTCCCCCTCCTCTCACGGGGCCTCGCATCGAAGGAACCACTCGACAGACTTCGTTTCGAGCATCGACTTTGGGCTCAATGGCTTCGCGGCCTCCTGCTATGCTGCTGTCAGCCCCCTGGGTAAATTGGTGTTGAGAGGCGAGAGCTTGTTATAGTCAGAGATCTTAATAAAAGTATTAGAGTGGAAGTCACGTGACCTATCTATGCTAACGACGGGACGAGCATGGGGGCCGCCATCTTAGAGTTCGGGACCAACTTTTTTTAAGTGGAAAGTCCTTAGAAAAAAATAAATATAATTCTAAAGTGATAAAAAAAAATACTTGCTGCATTTTGGAATATTTTTAGTGACTTTAAAAGAACTTGAAGCACTTTTCTAGCATTTTTATAATATTTATTTTGTAATTTAAGAATTAAATTTTATTTTTTGCCTAGCATTTTTTCTCTTTATGTGATGGCGACACTGGCAACTTGCAGCCATCGCCGTCACATTAAGAAGAAGAATATGCGAAAAATAAAATTTAATTCTTAAATTACAAAATAAATATTATAAAATACTAGAAAAGCGTTTCAAGTTCTTTTAAAGTCACTAAAAATATTCCAAAATGCAGCTAGTATTTTATGGTATTTTTTTAACATTTTAGAATTAAATTTATTTTTTTCTAAGCACTTTCCACTTAAAAAAGTTGGTCCCGAACTCTAAGATGGCGGCCCCCATGCTCGTCCCGTAGTTAGCATAGATAGGTCACGTGACTTCCACTCTAATACTTTTATTAAGATCTCTATGGTTATAGTACATTGCAATCAGATTGAAAAAGGGAAAAATATATACATTGTTTTAAAGACTCGTTCAGAATGGCATAGTGAGATCTGAAAATACTTAAGCTCTTTAGTGTGAGAGTTCCTCCAAAAACACCCTTTTTTAAAAATCATTTAATAAATATGATCCCACTACAGACTATTCTCCTTCCACTTGTGTGGTATTCCAGGGAACTGCGTGAACGTTTAGATATTAAAAAAGGCAATACTCAGAAGCAAATTCTTTTTAGTTTTTAGAACTCATTTGGTATTGACTAGTAATATCTGAAAGTCCTAAGCTCTAAAAGTCATAAAAATGCTGGGGTGCCCAGTCCAAAAGGCAATTGCCCTGCATGCAATAAGTCCCAGGTTTGGTTACAGTCATTGACAGTATAAGTGCTGACCTATAAACAGCCTGTATGGACAAAAGTACAACAAATAATACTCTGGGGAGAGGGTGTGCACGTTCAATATACGCTCCTGATGCTGGGTACGATTTTGTCATTCAGAAATGAACGTCCACTCTCTGTCTCTCCGCTCTTCCAGAGGAAGGACATTGTTGTCTACCCCATTCAGGCAACACAACGGTTACACATAGGCCATAGGGATCCAACATGTTTGACAGTCAGCATGATTTATAACAAAACCTTTCTTTTCAATAGATGCCTGTAATTACGGGGCTATAATGTGACATTTGGAAAGGTAAACAGACAAGGAGAAACATTCGTACGTAAACAATTCTGGCTGAAAGACGCTGCCCTCACGCTTTTAGCCGCCAAAGTGGACAATTCTATTATGATTTACTTTTTCCCTCTCAAGAAAACCTCGTATTTCAGGAATGCAAAATGTTCCCTTCTTAGGAGTGGAATATCAAAATTGGCATCAGACAGCTTTCAGGAAGTAACGAAACTTTTTGTTACTTCGTTACAGCTAACAGTAACTAAGTTAAGTTATTTTCTGAAAAATCTAACAGCGTTACTCATCGTTACCTAAAAAAAGTAACTGTTACAAGTAACACGTTACTCCAATCCCTGTGTAAATGTTTCGGGGAGGTGCTTAAGGACTTGGAGCTTATAAGCTAAGAATTTTCAGATGTTACTATTTGATTCCTAAGGTGTTCTAAAAACCAAAACTTATATAATTTTCTCCCAATTTTAAACCTAATTGCAATGTACTACTTGGGCTGAAATGCAGTTTGGGAGTCCCTTGGTGAAATTTGCAAAATTATGCCTCTAGATGCGAATTTAATTTGTCTAGAATTGCTATCATTCTAAATTATATACGTACTTCAAACAAGAAATGTGTGTGAGTGGAGAATAGTTCTGTGATTTGTGAAATGAGGGCATTTTTTTAAGGACATTGATCAGGTTAAATAAGATACCTGCCATAATTTTTTTATTTGCAAAAAAAAAAAAAAAAAAAAAATACCCAGTTCCGTGATTTATCGACTAATCCACTGCTTTTTACTGTTCTGCTTTCGGGCTCCTAAAACTGCATTTTTCAGATAATTGTGGTAATAGAGTATAGAAAATGCTTTCAGCAGGTTTATTTTTATAGTCTTGGCTGAAAATAATATGTGTCCATAATGAAACTGATGGTGTCCAATAAGTCCAAATTATTTTGCCAAATTTGATGCTGATTCCCATATTATGTGCTTTGTCCTAGCAATTATTGTTTAAACTTATTTAAAAAATGTGATGTTCTCATCACAGTTTTCAATACGTTTATGCAAACAAGCTATTTATAATGATTCCTTTATTCAGTATTTTCTGTGTTCTTGTTACCACTAAGTAATGCTATTTTCTTTTTCCTATTTGCTATTTTACAGCTTCTGCCAATGCATTTGCAAATTTTTTTTAAGTAACTGCTTTATGTTATATGCTCATTTTACATTGCCTATTCAAATATCTTTATGACACTAAAGAGAGTTCATATGGATTGATACAGGGATCGGATAAAATGATTTGAGACACTTAAACATTTTTACATCTTTCCAAAAAGCTACTGCGACAAATGGGAGGTGCTTATGATGATTTGCAAACATGTTGCAACACACGTTTTGCCACAAATATATAATCTCTAATGTTATTATATAGTATATGGACTAGATCCAAAGATTTGTATGATTAAGATGCCGAAAAGCCTTTTTTATCTTTGGGACCCTTTCTGTGTTCAGTATATTTCTGTTAGAGACTATATTTTTGCCTTAATATGTGTCTTAACATGTGTTACAAGTTGTCAAAAGCATTTAGCATATTTTATACTAGTTTATGAGAAATATGAAATGTTTACAAAATGCAAAGTATAACGCTCATTTTGTCCAACTCTGTCCATAAACAATAGAAACCTTATTTTTAAACTCAAACTACAAGTTAGACCAGCAAATACCTACTTGTTATCTGTTTTCCTTCCCTTGTTGTATAACTTTCATTTAATTTTCCACCGCATTACTAAACCAAAATTGGCTTAATGATTTCCTAAATGTTTTGTCTACTTCCTTTAGTATATTACTAAGAATTATAACGCTAATAAACTATTTTATATAAACCTTAATTATATCATTGAACCCCTGGTTTTTCTTTTCATTGTCTAATTATTGAGTTAAGTTATTAATTAAATTAGATATACATATTTAATTAAATATATATTTTTTTAATTTAACAGCAGGTGCCAAACCGGGTGTGCCAAAAACTTCAGAATTTGCTGTGCCTAAAAGGTCATTTTATTTTGTAGCTTTTTTATTATACATGGCATGATACTAATTATTTTATTATAAATGGGCCCTAATAGGCCTTGTCTGTATTAAATCTGCAGTAACACATACACTAAAATACATATAGTATTACATAAAACTTTCACTTGCTTCACCGTGCTTAAATACAGCTTATTTTAGTTTTTTAAAATTTAATTTATTATTTAATTACTTTATAAATTTAACTACTTTTCCATTACAAATATAGCAGAAACTATAACCAGGCAGCTTGATTTTTTAAATACAACTTGCCCTATTTATTCTGTCCATCTATGCAAATTCAGTAGTACAGTTTTGTACTTAGGCCAAAGTTACCCCATTGGGCGATACTATTATAGAAATTGCAGCACACACATTACAAGAACATTTAAGTGTCCTGTGTTATTATAGCAAATTTCATTTTGACTTTCCAGTGTGGACAGGCTTTCTATATCTAACACGGGATCATTGCAAAGGCCCAAATGTCCACCTCCCCCTACTCCACCAGGTATGTGTGTTTATATTGCCTAACTTATATTAGAGACTGTGTTATAGATTAATATTGCCTAACTTATATTATAACTTGTCTATCTGGAATGTGAGCCTCAGAAGTATTTTCCTCCCCCATTCCCGCCTGTGGTTTTCTTCAAAACGGCATGAGCGTGTTTTTCCCCCACCCTACTTGGGTTTGAACTATTTGGATTGTTAACCTCACAACAGAAACACGCTAGGTTTAGATAAGCAATGCCCCCCCCCCCCCCCATTTCTTTGAAAACCAAGCAAAGAGATGGAGGACAAAAGTCTTTTCGAGGCTTCCATAGGAAATAGACATACTCCAGAGTGTTATAGATTAATTAGTGTAATATCATTTTAAAGAGACCAACTTCTCCTATTATTCAATCTTTTTATGTTTTAATTTTATCTGTGCATGACAATATTGTACAAATTTGTTCTTTAGGAAATAATTTTGAAATTCGTAAAAATTAAATGATCAGGTTTAGGTTGTATTTTGTAGAATAAATACTTGTAAGTGTATGTTTATCACTTAGACTAGCTGCTGGATAACTGTCATTTGACAAAAAATTAAGATTTCTATTTATAGCTCTTTTTTTTAAAGTGCAGTTTTATTTGGTCCATCAATGCCTATAAATCTAAGCAAAATCGCATTCCTCTTTGATATGGATAGTGTCAGCCTATCATAACAAAGTGTTAGGACTAAAAAAGATGCTTATGCTTTTTGACTTTTTTTTGTTATAAATGTATTATCTACTTTTTATAGCCCTCTTAGTAAAAAAAAGAACCTGCAAAACTTTTTCAATTATTTTTCTTACATAAATTTATTAACTTTCTTTTGTAATTTAAATTGTATTGTTTATATTTAGCAAATTTTAAATCTAATATAAATATTTTGTCTTAAATAGTTGCTTTAAATGATGCTCTAGAAACCTTGAGCAATGGCCAATCTACTGATAGTTTACCCCAGTCTTACGACTCAAATAGTAGTCAAAGCCAAACTCCAGTTCCACCGCCAAGAAAAGTAAGCACATCTTATTTGTATTGGATTCATAAACATTCCTTTTTATTTGTGTTGAAATTTGTGTTTTTATTTCATAGAATTCAGCTCCACTCGGTTTCAAGTGCAATATCAATAGATTATTGTTTTTATGAATACAAATTAAGTTCTGAATGAAATAAAAAAAAGTGTTACACTTGTATTCAGGGTTCCCACGCCCCCTTGAAAGTCCTTGATTTTGATTTTCGTTTTCAAGGACCCCTTTATACTCCTTGATTTTGACCAAAAAAGCATTGAAAAGTCCTTGATTTTTATTTTTGATTTCAAGGACACTCTAAATACCCCTTGATTTTCATCAACAATCATCGAGAGTCCTTGATTTTTTTCTTCCGCGACGGCGCCCAACCGTTCGGGAACTTATTTTCTAAAAAACTGCCAACGCAGTGATAAATGGCGCGTCTAGCACTTCCGCAAACAAAACGTCATTAGACAGAGGAACCGGTAGTATTTTCGCCAAATCCTTTATCCCTCTGATCTGATATGATTGCTAAAACATCTGGCGTTGGCGATATTTCGAACGATGTTTTCAGGGTTCCCACGGGTCCTTAAAAGTCTTTAATTTTGATTTCCAATTTCAAGGGCCCTTTTATACTCCTTGACTTAGACCAAAAACTATTAAAAAGTCCTTAATTTTGATTTTTGATTTCAAGTACCCCTTTAATACTCCTTAATTTTTACAAACAATCATTGAAAAGTCTTTTATTTTCTTTGTTCCAAACATTCAAATTTCAGGAAGTCATTTCTTAAAACAGTGTCAAGTCGGCACAAATGACATGCTCTTCAGCTTTTTACAAAACGATGCTTCTAACCAGTTATATTTTCGGCAAATCCTTCTATGTTTTCCACCGATATGATTGGAAATATCGCTAATGCCAGGTATTTGGCAACAGTATTTTAATGTTACAATTGCAGATACAATTTTTTTCCGATTGTTTGTTATGGATGCATCTTTTGTCGCTTAAACTTACGATTTCATAACGTAGTAACTCTTACATAGTAATCTTAACATCTTCTTTACGGTTATTTAATGCAGAATTTCTTTTAAAAAAATTTGAATTCTTCAGTGTTTTTTATAATTTTTTTGCAAGACCAACATGTAGCGTTCCGTTTAGTTGAAAAAAAAAGCCATCAAACTAATTGCTGCCGATGTTAACTTGGAGAGAACAAAACCTGAGACCTCTTAAAATTTTATCAAAAAAGGCCGCTAACTGCGATTCGTTACAAATAAGCAAAAATATATAGGCGTGGATGTTTGGTTGACCCATCCGTTGCTGAATTATAAAAAAAATCGGGGTTAACGCCTTGTAATTTTTGCTTATTTGCAGCAAAATCTAGTGTTGCCCGTTATTAGTTAGGGACTGATCAGTCAACCAAACCTCGCCGTCTTGTATTCTAGTTCACGGTATAAGCGTACATTGAGATCTTTTTCTTTATATTACTTTGACGTTTGGAAGATGATAATGGTTGGTCCATGACTTGCCTGCCGAACTCCAGACCTCAAAAAATCCTAAATAAAAATATAATATGTAAAATAAAAGTACAGGGTCGCGGTGAAATCGTATATTTTGTATTCACATGATATATCTAAATTTAGTATTTAATTTTATAAGAAAAATGGCAAATCGGTGTATTATTAATCGGTAAAATAATCGTCGCATATCACGATTTAGGGTCCTTGAAATTTTTTTGGGAGTCCTTGAAAAGTCCTTAAAAACTCCTTGATTTTTATTTTGAAATAAGAGTGGGAACCCTGGTATTTAAGTTTTTCTTGTAAAAAGCTATTTATTCTTAATTGTTATTGAATAAATTTGTTTATTAGCAAATTACAAATAAATGCATTTTGATTGTCAATATTGACATTCACCCAGCATTTTCTTTATTTTCTGCATCAGTTTTTCTTACAATAACAAAATTAACAAATTTTATAATATATTTTTTTATTCATATTGTACTTTTTTATTTGGAAGAGATTTTGATATATTTCTTTACAAAAATATAACTATTTCTAATTTTTTAAACAAATGTTACACGAATAAAACTTATCCAATGAAAACAACCATATTTGTTTTGGTTAAATTTAGGTATTAAACTGTAATACCTTATAGAAATAGAGGTAATTGATTTTGATAGTTTAGTACTTAAGCGTCATAATTTTTTTGTTTAGTGAACCTATACAAACCATGGTAACATCACATGCTAACTAACTTTTACCTTACAGCGATACAACACATTTTTTTAGTGTCGTCTTGACAAAAATTTCTGTTAAAATTAATTTTGTTTTTGTTATGTTTAATAATGTAAAACAAAAATAGGTCCTGAATTATGAAAATTTGGTGCTTAGATATAAAGTTTTTATTTAGTGCAACCCATATGAACCCTGTGAACATGCTAACAAACTACTTCCTTTCAGAGGCATGACACGATCGCATTGCCCTGCCACAGGTCCGGGGATCGAATCCCGGACAGGGCGAGGTTGACTCATCCTTTCATTCCTTGAGTGGGTCGATAAAATGGGTACCAAGCATGCTTGGGAACTTAACACTGGGGGTTCCGCGTGAGGCTGACCACCTTACCGGTACATGTGCCTAGCACCCCAGAGCCCTAGGTAACGAAAGCTTAATTGGGCACGGCAGGCCTTGGCCCAGTAATGGGCTGTTGTGCCGGGGAGTTTAGTTTTTTTTCTTTTCTGGAGAATATGCCAAGTCTGCAAAGGCCTAGCCGCCATTAAAGCAGCACTGTCGGGGGAAAAAATATATGGCTTGCTAACAAATTACTTAGGTAGAGTCTTATGAGAAAATTTCATGAACAATCGTGCCGAATCGAATTTTCCGAAACTAATAGTATATAAGTACATAAATTAATTTTCTCCTTTTAATAATGGCCAATCACATAATACTCACATATTTGGTGTTATCCTTTTTTTTACTGTCAATCTTTTCATATCAAAAATGTCTTTAATAAAATTTCGTTTTGTCGAAAATCGCAGTTTGTTTTTGTCGTATATACTTATGAACTGGCTACTAAAAATCCAAATGTGGCTACCATTTTTTTTCATTCTGGTAGCCACTGGCTACTATTAAAAATTCCCAGTCTAGAGCATTAAGTGCAACCTATATGAACCCTGTGAACATGCTAACAAACTTTTTCCCTTGCAGCGTCACAACACGATCGCATTGCCCCGCCACAGGTCTGGGGATCGAATCCCGGACAGAGCGAGGTTGACCCATCCTTTCATTCCTTGAGTGGGTTGATAAAATGGGTACCAAGTATGCTTGGGAACTAAACACTGGGTGTTCGGCGTGAGGCAGACCACCTTACCGGGACATGTGCCTAGCACCCCAGAGCCCTATACCCTTTCCATTTTGAATCCAAGCTTCGAAAAGACTTCCTCCCCCATCCACGAGTGCGGTTTGTTGGGGGAAAAAATATGTGACATGCTAACAAACTTTTTTCCCTTGCAGCGCCACGACACGATCAAGCTTCGTCGCTGCCGGGCCCTGTACGACTGCGACGCTGACCGCGAGGACGAGCTGTCGTTCAAGGAGGGCGAGATCATCAACATCATCAGCGAGATCACCGACGACGACGACTGGATGGAGGGGGTGATAGACGGACAGCCGGACAGGAGGGGGGTCTTCCCCTCCAGCTTCGTGCACGTCCTCAAAGACTAGCCACACCGACCCAGAGAGTGTAATTAAAATTGAAATTAAAGGCCTTCTAGTATGAGGGGGGTCGTGGGGAACTGGTTCTTTGATTTTGGGGGGGGGGGAAATGATTAAAGAGTGTTTGGATTCAATTAAAGAGGAATTAGTCTGACGTTTTTCATATTAAACTTGAGAGAAATAAATAAGAGTGTATGGGTTCAATTAAAGAGGAATTCCTTTGATGTTTCTGTTAAATTTCGAAATTAAACTTGGGAGAGAAAAAAAATCTATTGGTGTAAAAGGTTGTATATACCAAAAGACTTGACGCATATAAAAAAATTTAAAGTTATCTATTTTTTAAAAGCGACTTTTTTTCCCTAATGTTGCCTTAAATATTATTACCTTATTATTTATTTAACTTCACTGAACCGTAGTCAAAACTTTAAGTAAAGCTTAAAGCCGCTTTTAAGTAGATTAAGCATGGTTCTTTCACAAGGTAACTTCCAAGTTGTTTAAAAATTTGCTGACCCTTTAATAATTTTTGTCTACTAATAAGCTCCACTCAAAGTGTATAAACAATTGAATCAATATGCTAATTTAGTTATCACTTCAAAACAAAAAGAATTGCATGCGCTAAATATATTAATTACTAAATGTCAATTTTAATTATGATTACTAATTACTCAATCTCAATTATTATTAATTACTAAATCTCAACTTGCTAATGTATCCAAAAAAATAATGTACTATTAATATACCATCAAGTCTCCAATTTTTTTTAACTGAATTAGATTTTATCATTGAAATATAATAAACTAATGTTAACTTAAAAAACTCAATTCTTTTAATTTTTTTAAAAATTGAAATCCAGTTCTCTGCTTCCCCCAATACTATTTGTATAGTGTTCATTTAGTCTTCCGCTCTGTTTGGCTGCCCTTCGCACAAACACTGTGACAAATTTCTTCCTTCTCTGTATTATAGTATATATACATACTACCAAACTGAGCTCTGCAAGTTGAGGACGTTATCAAGTTGGAAACTGAGATTTCTACGAGACTAAGTCGGCAAAAAAACGAGAATGAATTTTTTAATTCACAATTCTTTCAGGCATAGTTTTGCACTTGTTACTTTTCATAATAGTCACTTAGTGACACTTATCCCTTTCAGTCCCAATGACAATTTGGCATCATCATTTTAGAATTTTTTTTTTCTAATCGTCTATGGTCATTTATGATATCAAAAAGCTTATCATTTGAGTATGCAAATTTTTCTTTTCAAAAATATTTTTTTATTAATCCAAATAGATGTCTATTATTGTCCTTAATATTGTCCTATTATTTTTTTAAAATTATGATCAGAAACATGATGATGCCGAATGGCATCACTGGGACTGAAAGGGTTAAAAATTACCACAAGTCATAATCTCTTGTGTATCTCTACTAATACATTGTTTCAACCATAATGGCTATCGAACCAGCAAAGCAACTTTATGAGAGAAATTGTTCTTTGAGCAGCAATTTTGCCAATACTGAAGTTTTAAATTGAAATGTCAGATTATTTAATTATTAGGACTAACACTAATAGAAAACCATGAATTCTTGCATTAGAGAAACAAGTATTAACTGTTTTAAAAAAAGTAACTAAAATGATGCAATAAAACTATATCTTCCATATTATTTTTTATAGCTTTACTATTTCAGTTTTTTTTGTCTTAATAGCTCTGTATAAATCAAAACTAAATTAAAAAGTAATTTAGTTTTAATTTGCTGTCAAATGTTAAGTTGTTCTGATAGCTCAAAATATTACGCTTCGTTTTTGTGGTAACAGAGTTTTTGATTATTTCAACTGAATAAGAAAGTGACTATACCAACAATTGTCATGGAATTGTTTATATTAAGAAAAATCATTCTCGTTCTTTATTTGCCGTCATGAATATCTTGAACAAAAGACATGAACTGAAATTGATATTCTTCCCAGACGTCTGTGAAAGATTCAGAAAGAAATTTCCTAATCGAATTATAAAAGTTTGGGAGAAATTTGTAAAATAAATTCATTCAAGTATTATAAAGTTGTGTTACTCCATTTTAATTGTCCTGATTTGAATCGAAAGTTTCTTTTTATTATACTAGTCATTATTGTGTTATTGAAACACAGCTTTTTCATTATACTTAAGTTTTTCTGTTTTCCCTGGTATTTATGTCTATTGTTACAAAAACTTAAAATTTAGTTTGCTCTTGAAAATATTAATTTTTTTTAAATTTGATTTCAAGAAACTAATGTAAGTTTTATTCTTCCATGTACATATATGTTATATTTGTTGTTGTACTATGTAATATATCTCATTTATCATAATTATATTTTAAAAAAATCCTTATGTACCTGCTGATATCTGAAAATGGGAACAACATTAAAAAAGTATGGTTTATTTTTCAAATTATATTCTTAATCACTATTTCAATGAATATGATTTATAATTCTATTGAAATACAAAGATACTGTGTAAAAGTATATGTTTTTGTTAATTTGATTTTACTATGAATTACCTATGATGCTTTTGATGTTGGCATTAAAACAAGAAAGTTCTGTTTTTTTTTAAATTTGGAATTTAAGTTTTTGGTTTAGGAATTTTGTTTATTGATATTCAATTGTGCCTTTTTAAATTTTTTTTTTGTTTTCTTTATGATTTGAATGCTTATATATATATTTTTTACTTTGAATGAGTATTGTAGTCTAAAAGCTTGAAATAATTAAGTAAAGTACTGGACATTTCCAACGATTTGTAAGCCATACATTATGATAAAATATAAACTGCATTCTAATTTTCTATATATCCAAATTCTTTTTTCTTGTTTAAATTGTTAATCAATGCAAAAAATAATTTGAATGAAAACATTAAAATATAATTATTATCTATCTACATTTGTTTAGATATACTATTATTAGAATTTAAAACTTCCTGTTTTTTTTTTTTTTTTCAAAAGCTGTAAAGCTGTTTAATTTGAAACACAATTTTATTGTAACTTTATAAAGTTACAAATCAGTTTATTTATAAAATAAAAGTTTATTTCAGCCACATTAAATTTTTTTTATACCTATGATTTAAGGAGACTGTTTTTACCATTGAATTAAGAGATTTTGACACCAAAAATATTTATTTTTAAAATAAAATACAAACCAAAAGATATACCTTAAGAGATTCTAATAAATTTTTCGATCACATTGTCGCTAGCATGTGCTCTCCTTTCAAATAAACTAGCTTTTCACTATTTACACATTTCTTATTTGGTACTTAGTTAAAGAGTAACATACTCAACTTATGCTTAAATTATTATTATTATTTTTGTTTTGTTTTCAGTGTTATGACATGAATGTATTTTAAGACATCCTTGTTATACTTACTACTTTAGTTGGGGTTTTTTCAATGCTGCAACTCTTGCTTTACATAAAATTTTAAATCAATTACAAAATTCGAATGATTTATGGTTGTTTCTTTCATTAAAAATACTATAAAATTATACAAATTTGAACTTACTTAACCTTCATCACAATTATAATTCTTAATTGTTTTGCATGATAAAAGTTTTACTATACTGGATTTTTTTTAAATAATAATCTTTAGATATTTCTTGTCTTAAACAATTAAGGACCTATTTGTGAGTACCACACCTTTCGTATCAAAATAATTTTTTTAAAAATTTATTTTTTGGGTCTCTTAATTTATCTCGCATAGATTATTCAATGCTATGGTCATCATTTGCCTTATATTTTGTTTCTTAGATAAATTAAAACAGAAATCTTTTACTTATCAATCATAGTTAATGAATTAAGGATTTGTCCTTAATCATTCTTGCAAAAATTATGTGCCACACATAAATGGCTTTTCATATTAATAGTGTAAGATTTCACTCTGAATATATTAACCAGTTTTGATTCTGAAAATTTAATTTAAAACGAAATGTATTATTGATATTTGGGCCTTTGATTCCTACTGTTGGCTTAGGATGGACCTAGACTGCACTTTGTACCTGAATATTTTAAATGTCACTATGGACCAACAAATAAGTTCAAAATAAAATTTTGGATGTTTTTGTGAACTTAGATAATATTTTCATTTTCTTCAGGTTTAAATGTAACTGTTTGAACTCTTTGAAAGTAGCATTACATAGTCTGAACTAAAATCATGGTACGAAACTTTATTTTCCACTGAGAAAAATTAATTGAATGCCAAAGTTGTAAAACCTTAATATTTTGAAACTAAAATTTCTCCTATTCAATATAATTTTAAAGCTGTTTGTCAAAACATGTCGGTAAACACTATATGATTTTGATATTGTTACTTTATTTCTTATGGGGCTATTCAACTGGTGCTTGCTAATGTTAAATATTTGTTAAATGCTTTAATTTATACACGTTGGTGCATTCATCTTTGTTATTCTAGATATGGTGCTTGAAATGGTTGATTACAAGTATCCCTGTATGATGAAAGGGTTTTGTTTCACTACTAATTAGGATTTTTTTATTTCCTTTTTTTTTATCATTGTGTCAATAACTCTTTATGCTGTGTGTAGCTAATAGAGTTGCTTCGAAGTTTGCATCTTATGGCTTTGGGGGATTTTTTTTACATTAGATAACTCAGTACTATTATTATAATTTGCACTCTGTTTTTAGGACATTGGTTATTTACTTGCTTAATGTGACAAGATTTTCGCAACTCAAAACCAAGACATTCTATCCCCCCCCCCCCCCCCAAATTCTAACGAATGGTATAACTAATAATGGAGAAATATTTAATAAATATTCTTGTAGTAATCAAATATAAAGAGTTAGGAAAGTAGGGTTAGAAAATTTACAGTTTTTAGTTTCTTAAATTTTTTTATGCTGGCAGCTTCAAAGTGACTCAATTTACTTCACATAGGTATAAAAGAAGTTTTATTTTCATTATAAAAGGAGGAAAAAAATTTTAATTAAAAAAATATTTTTGATCAAATTTTGTGTATTATATGTATTGAATCTTGTGCTTGCATGGCTATAAGGATTGTTTTATATTTTGGAGGCATTAGTTACATGATAACTGAGTGTGTATTAATTACTATATATGTCATTACTTTTGTATTTGTTTAGTGTACTGATGCTCAACAGTTTCTTTATCGCGTTGTAATTGCTACAATTAGATCAGTATTAACACTTTTTAATGTGAAGTATCTAATTTCTGTGTAGTTCACTGATTAGTGAATTTTGCAAAGTGTCTTGAGTAGCTTTGTTCACAATCATCACCTGTTATAAACTATTTACGAGTTTCTAAACATGTGCCTATAGGATTATGAGATTTAAACCAGCAGGCATTGAAAACACATCAAAATTAATTGTATGGCATCTTTCAATATTCATTAAGCTTTAGCTAAACCATTTATTTATAGAAATTCTGGTGCAGAACACAATTCATGTTTTTGACTAAGGATTATTGTTATTGTGTCTTTGTTTTACCAATATCAAAATAGTTCATAAATAGTGTTATGGGTACCATTTGTTAAGTTTCTTTATAATGTTATTTTAACTATGTTTTAATTTAACACTTTTATAACTGTTTGCTACTTCAATACTCTATTCTTACATCTGAATACTTATGCAGCATAAACTTAACAAACATGTCCTAACTTTACTAGAAATATTTCTTTCTTTTTCTGTTTGATATTTTTTTTATTACAAATTATTTTATCCAAATTGACTTTAAATTAATTTATCTTTGCAAGTACTGTCCTCGGATGCAGTATTAGTTTGAAAATATTGTAATAGTATAAATCAAAGGTTTATTGGCTAAAATTTTGGATACTAAAACCTGAGCTTTGAGATTTTCAAATACGCAATTTTTAGCTTCAAAATTTGATGAAAGATAAAGCCCAATAATCGAGCTTTTCATGTAGTTTTAGAATGTAATGTTGCATATTGTAGTAAAGAAACATTTTAATTTTGAAAAGTTACAATAACTAATGAAATATCTAAATTCCTTTTTGACTTTTACATATTTTTAAGTCAGATTCTATTTGTTACTATGGTGACAGATATTCCCTTTTACTTTTTAAATAATAATTTATATAATCTTTCCAATGCTTATCTTAATTTTAACTTTTTTTTTATTTAAGGAAATGCATAAGTCCTTCTAATTCTATGTAGTTTTACTATTTCGTGAAATTTATTCCGTAAATTCATAATCAAGCCAGTAACTGAGATTTTCGGAACATGTCAGATATTAAAACTATTGTTTGATTACTTCCTTATAAAAAATGTACTGGAAATGAGTGCCTTTCATTGGGTGAAATACAATAGGTACCCATAGCAAGTACACAAGAGGTTATTGACATTAATACTTCAACTTTTCTGTACAGTGAAATGTGAAAATAAATAAAGAGTGACAAGCAAGAAATATCATGTTACAATATATGGCTAATAGAAAAATCTGGCTTTAAAATCTAGAAAATTTTCCTTTCCTTTATAACTAAAAAATCTGCTATTTTTTTAACGGAATTGTTTTGATGCTAAGAAGTTTATGAAAATTAAGTTAAACTTTTACAAATTATTTTAAGTTGCCTTCTAACCTGATTGTGCTAGGGCCAAGAAGTAGATATGTTTATTTTAAACTTATTTAAAAGGTTTGAGTGTGAACCCCGAAAGAAGTTACGAAATTTTAGAAGCATTTACTTATTCTTACAAAAAATCATACATGGCTCAATTTGCTTGTCACTTTTGAAATGGAGAATTGAGACAATTCTGAATTCTGCTAAATTTTTCCTCAGTGCATCTGTGGACGAAATGAAGTGTGATTTAGTCGAATGCGGAAATGTCTGGTTTTCTTTGTTGATTGGCTTGTTTCAGGTGACTTAATTTGGTGCTATGCTCCATCGTGGCATTGATTCACCAATCAAGGCTTGAGAAAGACTATTTTCATTCAACGATTCTGTTGCCCTTCAAGACCTGAAACATGCCCAATTTTATAAATTATTTTGGTTTGTTTTAAAACTAACATAAGTAGTTTTATAATTTTGTTGGAGTGTTACTTTTTTTCTTCTCAAACGCTAGCTATGCAAAAACCTGTAAATAATGCAAGAATGTGTGCTTCAAGACTTTTGACATTTTCTCACGTACTAAGTTTTGTAAATTTGTCCTTTGTATAGTTTTCCCATGATACTTGAGTAGATATAAAGACTAGTCTAGTACGGAGCACAGTACTTTACCTCCAATTACTAAAGTACTCATTCCAGCATTGTATATTGTAAATAATTGTGATCTTTATTGGTTCTTTCACTTGGGTTCCAAATTGATAAATAAAATTTTCATATCTTTACAAAGGTACATACAAAGTTTAAACAAAACCCTTTGTTCAAATACCTATAAAAATATTTTTTTCAGTTGTTGATTGATTATAAAAACACAGATTGTAAGTTGCGGCAAAACAGAAAATCTTTTATAAATTAAAATATTAGATTGTCTATACCAATAAATAGCTTATATTTTGTGCTTTGTTGTCGTTTATTTACTACTATGGAGGAATTTCATAATATGGTTTAATTTTGAATTTAAGAGTTGAAAATCATGGCCAAGTTCATTCACTGCAAAAGATTTTGTAGATTCGATATTATTCTTAAGTAATTTATTAAATCTAAAGACTTTGTTATAAAAGAACGACTTGAGTTAGAGAAAACCCGGCTCTCATAAAATTACATAGTTGGAAAGTTACTTTTGTAATTTTTTTAGAAATTTTCTAACATGCTAAAAATTACTCATAGGTGGCCGAACTCCCGCCTGAACCAAAGAGTCAACTCGCTGATTTAACCTCTGATCTTTTGAATGGATCGTGGAATGCGCATTCCGCTAGTTAAAGAATTGGTGATTAATTTTTCTCCATGGTCAATGCGTCGCCCTTAACGGTTGAGTTGAGTGCCTATTCAGGCTTTGGCTCGTCACCTGACTGGTTCTAAAATACTATGCCCGTCACCAATAGCCCTTGCGTAGCTCTAGTGCGACGACAATCTCCATGGTCAACCCTGAACATAGAGTTAGGAAGAGAATAGAGCGGGCTATGTATGTGCGCAGTAACGCACAAAAGAAGCAGGCTAGAGAGATGCATCTTGGGATACCTCAGTGCCAGTTTCGGCTGCTATATCATGGGCAGTAGCTCCAAAAACCGCTAAAGTGGTGCATCTTGGGATACCTCAGTGCCGGTATGTTATGCGCAAAACCTGACAGCCATACTTCAAACTATTTGAACAGATAGACCCCTCTGCCTCTACTCCTCCTTCCTAACTCTATGACCCTGAATATCTATTATACAAGTGATGGGAAATTCCCCATGACTCTTGCACATTGAGTTTGTTTTTTATAGATCTGCAGTTTCTTTTAAAAAATCAAGCATTGTTAACTTATAAGTGACAACTCACCCAACAATTGAGCTCAGTTGGATAGAACGGTGCATCTTCACCCATGTAAAACTCTAGTGCGACGAATTTCAACCAAAACATTTTGATGTTCATTACGTTTTTACATATGGCAACAACTAACTATTGTTATCGAAACACGAAACGAAACGTCATTTTCGGAAAAAGTACGTGCCTCTCTGGTGGTTCGATTTCGTCATTTTAATTTCAAATCAAACATTCTTCCTCTTTCGTCACATAGAACATACGAGAAGGTTTCTAAAGTTCAATTTCGGTACTTCGACATTAGAAAGTGAATCATTAAGCGATACAGAGTATTATTTTTTTAATCGTCAACTATGGATACCTTTTTCAGACAGCTGAATAGTAAAATGTAAGTATATCAACAAGATGGCCGATTTGTTTGTTTAACTTAAAGTTGTTAAATTTCCATGGCTATGCTTTTCCACTCATTAGGTCGAAAATAGTTTTTCAAAAGCTAATTATAGAAAATATAGTAAATGTATATCAAATTTATGATTTTATGCTTTCATAGTTAAGTACAAGTGTCCGATTAGTTTGGCAGTAGCGTCTTCTGTTTACTTTCACTTTCGAATTCTCCATTGATAGGACAACGAATGTTAAAAAGTTTTCACTTAGTAACTTTAATTTGATGCATTGTTTGTTAAAAATATCATTTCTTATAATAAACTGAATAAATTTCAATTATTTTGCAACTGTTTTATATACACTTGTTCTGAG
The DNA here is from genome assembly GCA_023701765.1 of Hylyphantes graminicola. Lineage (NCBI taxonomy): Eukaryota > Metazoa > Arthropoda > Arachnida > Araneae > Linyphiidae > Hylyphantes > Hylyphantes graminicola. The sequence goes on along the minus strand of CM043115.1, from coordinate 77,089,512 downwards.
CTTTTTTCGAATCGAATTAATTAAAGGTATCTTATTATCTTCGAATGACTAGTGTATTTTTATTATTGCAACATTCTGTGTTGCGTTTACCAAGGAAGCTTATTTTGCAAAATTGTGTTGTCTACTTTTTTGTGTTGGTAACTCAGCAATTTTTTTAAATTAAAATCAAAATATTTTTGGTTGTAATGAGTCTATTTTGTTGCATTTTTGTTCGCAACCAAATGAGTATAACATTTCGAAACACTTTGATAAATTTTTAAGATATGCATAGGTTTATATTTTTCATACACCTATGATGCAAGGGCTAGTCTGCTTATTGACAGATCAAGTTGCATGTAAAATATAAAGTTTAATGTTAACCCAATTTAGTGTATTTTGGTTGTTTGGCAATATCGTACAATCGCATATGGTACAAATCGCAATGTCAAGGCATTAATCATAGCTGTTTTATATTTTTTTGTTTTTTGTGCGCTCTTAAGTGTGATTCTTGACTCAGATTCTAAACTCAGATTTAGTTGACTTAAGAAAATACTTTAAACATGATCAAAAGTTTTATTCAGCTAATTGATTAACACTAGCAATATCCAGAATTAGTTCATTTACCAAATTGAAGGTCCTCAATAAGGCTGTTTAATTTTTTTATGGTATTGTGTGATTGTTTGACTGAACAAGTTTAGTTAACTCTCTCAGATCTAGACTAATGTTTATTTTCCTCCATAGTTCTTATTTTATACAATAACTAGCCTTATAAACCCAGTGTTGCACGGGTGCATCCTTAACAATGTAATCTTTTATTTAAACATTTATTTTATACCAATTATGCCTCCCATTCTGATATGACGGTTGTCTGATTGTACCCATACCTTACCATGAGTTTGAAGGCTTTCCAAAAGGCCCCGGCGTTCGCTTTGCATGTGGCAGGTCCCAGGTTCAGATCCTGGCATCGCCTTAATAGCTGATATTAGGGGCCCATGCAGCCACAAAATACCCGAAGAATAACACCCTGTGTGGAGTAAGCGTACGTTAAATATCCTTCCAAGTCCTGATGCTCCGTACGATCACACCCTTAAAATTTGCGTTGGGTGCCTACTCAGGTATCGGCTTACCACTTAACTAGTAGTAGTATGCATCATGGGACATATGCTTGCCGACTTGGCTGCTTAATCGCATTGATCTGCCACTTAGCCAATAGCCCTCATGGACAGCGCTAGTTCGAACGATAATTCAAACTAACCCTAACCCATAAAACTGGATGGGCATTGCTACCTACCTTAAATTTTCAACTTCGCCAAAAGGCGCCAATTCCAGAAGTCAACCGGCCTTTACATCATAGCTGTTTTAAATTGTCAGTTTCATAAACAAAGAAAAACATGGCCCAGTATACAATTTCAAAAGATTTAAAATCAATAAATAAAATACTGATTTTCAAATTACAATATTGCAAAATAAACCCATTGGCTTTTACGTGTTTATACTTAATTTTTCGTTCACGCTGGATGCGCTGAAATTTGCAGTTTTTGTACAGCCTTTTTAGAAATACAGATTTGAACTGTTGCAGCATCAAAGTTTCATGTTTTATTTCTGATCAAAATTTTCCATTGAAAGATAAATCAAAATGATCAAGGTAATTTTGAGAATGACTCACCTATGCTCGTGCTCGATTCCCTCCTCCCCAATATTACTTGCAATTTTTTTAAAATTTGTTTGTTTTCCGTTGGGTTACTAAAGTAAAACCGACCTTAAGTTTGCAGTATAAAAATGTTCTACGAGAAAAAGGGTAAATAGTTCTCATTTTTGAAAGCTAGAATCGAATACAAAAAGGTATTTCACATTCAATAAACTAATTTATTTGTTTTTTTAAGACATAAATTTATTATTTTTAACAGTTTAGCTTCAGTTAGAGTGTTATTTTATTTTTTTTCAACTTCGATTTTGACGTAACAGGGCGCACGAATATCAGGGTCAAATTATCAACCAATCGGAGCAGGCGAAGCTTCGACGCCAGCCGCATTGTTTACGTAAATTCCTCTGCGTAGTACATTTCTCTGCTGCAAACTTAAGGTCGGTTTTGGTATATCTAGTGCACCAAATTTAATAAACAACAAACGATTTCCAGTTGCATCGATTGCAAGGGATTTTAAGATTGTATAGATAACAGTAATCACAGTAATAAAGTTGGACAATAAAATTGAAAAAATATGTATTTAAATTCAGTCCTTTGGGAGTGCTGTAAGAATTGCTCCATACACTCAACACTGAAAAGTGATAGGAGGGGAGGTTTGTCTTAAGATCCCAGATTTGAATAAATTGACTGTTGAAATAGGATAGTTTTAGTCTGCTACTTTTAGAAATGTAGGGCCCGAACTCCAAATAATCTCTTTAAGATAATTCAAAACTCATTAAAAACAACCAACTTTTTTATTCTCGAGCACAAATTTTCCGACAAGTGACAAGATATAGCATTTTTACAACTTTCTTTTTAAACGATGCCAAAAATTAAAACAGCGTGGTAGGAGAGTGTTAGTCAACTAGCTCTACCTATTTTTCTAGGCTTTAACGCAACATTGACCCTTCATTTTGAATATTAATTTCCTTTATTTTTTTAGGGAGCCTTCGGTGCAATTGCACATGAAGAATGTGTACTCATGTGTTGCCCTGTCCACCCTCTCGGCAGCTGTGGGTGCAATGGTGCACTTGTTCACTGGACTCCTATCTGTAAGTGACCAATATTTTCTTATTTGGGAACTGCGGAACTGTATATGCATATCTACAGTGGTGGCCAAAAGTGTGGACACTTTAAAATTTTCATATTTTTCAACTTTGTGTGATTACAGAATATATTAATTATCAAATGAAAAGTAATTTAATCTTTATGAGGACCACTGTGCAGATCGCTGTAGCCGTCTATGAGACCTTTGGTCCCATATTATCTATATCCATGGACACAACATCAAAGTAATTTCATGTAGAATTAAAAATAAATACCGTATTACAATACCTGTATTACAAATAAGTTATGCAACTAATAGTATGATCTGCCTTAGTTTTGCAAGTCATTGAACCACCAATATGTATTGCAATTTCAGCATAAGAGAATCCATTGATTGTGCTTGTTTGTTCAACTAAAATGAGCATAACTTTATTTGTAATACAGATACTTTAATTCTGTTTTTTTAATGAAATTCTACATTAAATTACCTTCAACTTAATATTTAAATGTTTGTATTTAAGCGAAATTTAATAGATGCAAGAACACAGATAACAGTTGAAACACCTGAAACTTTCAAAAAGTGTCCACACTTTTGGCCACCACTGTATAAGCCGATCCATATATTAATGAAGGTAACAGTTTCGTGCCTTTCCAGATGTTGAGTTCTTTGCCAAACCTTGTTAAGGTTGTCATAGTCTTCATTTTTCAACAACATAATGTTACATAATTGCTGCCATAATAGGAGTTATATCTTGTGCTTGAGATGGTGACACAAGATAATGGAAATTTAACAAACACATCAAAAACTGTTGATGTGTTAATCTACTCACTCATTGTATATAAGTTCTTATTGAGAATTATTTTACATTAAATTCATCAGAACTTTAAAAACATCCTAGGTAGTTAAGGTTAATTTAGTAACTTAGATTGTTGTAGCATCATAATTTTTCACAAGAAGTTGCTCCTGGACTATCACAAATTCGGCCAAATTCATAGCTAATTAATTAAAAAAATTCCATGAAATACTTTAGGACATTTAGTAACTAATTTTCCGATTTATCAGCGGTAATTTTATTAGAATTGTGTGTGTAACTATGTGGATAATGGCTCTTAGTTCTGTTCAATATGCAGAGCCTCCTAAGGTGCCAATAAAACAGCCTCGTTGGGGAAAAAAACTAAGCAGATGAATTAAGGAAATAAAGCATTTGTTTCTGTAGGGAGGTTTTCTCAGTGCAATTGGATCTTTTGGCCTGATGATGGCATTGATGAGCACACCTGATGATGGCAAAAATGCCAAGAAGAGGTTGGGCTATCTGCTTGGATTTGCTTTTCTCTCTGGTGTGTATAGCTTTTATCTAGTTAAAATAATTTTTTTTACATATTTAGTTTCTCCCACCATTTATTTTTAAGTTTGTGGATAAAGCAAGGCGTTTGTATTTGATTTTTTAAAATTTAAATTGGTTAAAAAATTAGGTTAATTTGGAAAATTGAAATATCAACAAGGTTCTTTTAAAAAAAAAGAATGGTTCCTATGTATTTAAATTTTAAATGGCCCTTTGGTTTCTTCTACACCACTAATCACCAAAACAGTTCCTATAAACCTTTTCATTTTTACGAGAGCCCCTAAAAATTCAAAGTTTAAATGGTGTTTTTTTTATTGTATTTGTTAATTAAAAAGCCCTCCTGTAACTGGACTTTATAATTTAGCCTTGTGGGGTTTGAAAGCCAAACTTTAAGGTTGTTGTATTCCTTTTACTTTAAATGATGCCTGCATGTTGCCCTTAATAAAAAATGTATGTGTCTGAAAACAAAAAAATAGTAACCCGTCATAATTTTTTAGGTAGCCTGGGCCTATTATACTAAAGATTTCAAACTGCCAAAATATACTGTAACTAATAGTACTGATTGAATATTTTCTCATTTATGTTTTTTTTTTTAAATTATTTTTGTCCAGGACTGGGCCTCGGACCCCTGTTGGAGTTTGCCATCCACGTGGACCCCAGCATCATCCCGACGGCTTTCTTCTCGACCTGCCTGATCTTTGCCTGCTTCACCCTGGCCTCCATGCTCAGCGACCAGAGACAGTTCATCTACCTGGGAGGTGGGTCCAATTTTACTTGAAAGAAAGTTCTTTTTTTGTTCTGCCAGTGCCTATAACCGATACTAATTGACATATAAACTTAAAAAAATGTCTTTCATAGTCCTGGTAATTACTAAAAGACCTATTTTAAGTGAACAAAATTTTTATCATTTCTTATTGTTGTTGTTGTCTTGGCCATGAAATGTGCAAAGAAGAAAGAGTCAAATTGCTCCGAAGCTGTCATAGACAGCCTCAGCGACTTCTGCTTTGTCGGAATAAATGAGGATTTCTGGGTCTTCAATGTTGATCTTTAAAAGATCTGGATTTGCTGATCTTTTAAAGGCTTGAACAGCTGGGCAGTCGAAGATATGCTAGGGAGGTAGCTGGACGTCAGGACAGTTAGGGCAAAAGGGTCCATCTTCTCTGTCCATCAGAGTAGATTTTCATACCCTTTAGATGTTTTGTTTGTAATCTGCTAATTATAGAGGCTATTGTACGATTGCAATTCAGAGATGGGATTTAGTGTTTGAAGTTGTTATGGATGATTCTTCGACTGGAAACCGCATTTGCGTCTACAAGTGTTGTGAGGTTTGATGGTTGGGGGGAAAGCTCTTGCTTGGCAAGCTTGTCTGCTTTTATCATTCTTATTAAAACACGAAATATTAATCAATATTTAATGTGAAAAATTGTTGAAATTACAGGACTGAAATTTCGGTGGCAAAGCATTGAATTAATCATTGTTGAAATTGCTCTGTATTAGAAATGTGTAACTGTCATAAACCTTTTAGTTCATTAGTTTTGAAATATATATTTTATTTAAACATGGAATGTAGAGAGCAGAGTCATAAGATATTTATGTGAAATAGTAATCAATTTGTGAATTTGCAACAACTTTGAGTCTAATAAATTTTTGTTTATTTTAAGGAACTTTGATGTCCATCTTATCAGTGATGACCATCTCTGCGTTTTTGAACATCTTCATGGGATCTTACATTCTGTTCAAGGTACTCAAAAATTAATAAAACTATTTAAAATATAAAAAAATATATGTTGTTCAGTACTTTTAATATCTATTTTTTCACAAGCATGTGATTTTTTTTAAAATTTCAAATGCAGAAGCAAAATTAATCATCAAAGTTTAACAACATTAACTTACTAATTACTATGCAAGAGTATGACATGCAATGTTAAGTGTTGAAAAAAATTAAGATGAAACAAATAATAATTACTGGAATGGAAGGCAAGGTTTTTTTTAAGGGATATTCTATGCAATTTATTAACTGTTCTTGTGGAATCCAAACAAAAAGTTACAATATAGGTGTTTAACTGAATAAGTTTTGATATCTGTAGAGAAATGTTATTTTTTTAGGAATTTGCATGAAAAAGTTTGCTAGAAAAGTTCTTAAACTTGTGTTACATACTACTTGCCTTGGAAAAAAAATCTAAAGGGCCTTTTAGTTAGAATATAGTTTTAAGAACTTAAAAAGGCCTCTAATTTTCCTCTTAACTTCTACCAGGGTTGCAGCAGTCCTTGAAAAGTGCTTGTAAAAAAAACATGGATTTTTCAAGGTGTTAAAAGCGCTTGAAAAAAATTATCAACCTTGAAAAGTCCTTAATTTTTAGGGCTGATGAATTTATCTCGAAGTGACTGTTTTTTCCCATGAGTAACGTGTTGCTTGCAACGGTTACTTTTTTTGGAAACACCAAGTAATGCTGTTAAATATTTCAGGAAGTAACTATAATCCTGAGTCGGTTATTTTTATTGGTAACAGAGTAACAAAATTTTTCGTTACTTCTTGCGCCGTTCTTCACATATTTTTTGGGCAGCTAAGATTTAGATTTGGTTATTTTATAACGCACATTTAAGTTCATTTGAAAGTTAGAGAGCTCTTATTCGTTTTCTAAATTATTTTTTAAAAAGTAATGAGGAGTTTAGGTGCATTTTTGAATACACAGTCCTTGAAAATGGAGAAATATATCCTTGAAAAGTCTTTAAATAGTCCTTGTTTTTTTTTACCAAACAGTGTGGCTACCCTGTTCTACATTTTCCATGTACTACCGGCTTTTTATTCAAGGGGGTAAAACAACACCTTACTGCCCTTAAAACTTGATTTTATGATAGTCAGCATATGGGATTTTAAAATCTGTTGTAAATCAAGATGTTCTTTGTGCGCCCTAAAAGTAGCTCCTTGTTCTAGGCTCACATTTACATTGGGCTGTTTGTGATGTGCGCCTTCATCCTGTATGACACACAAGTCATCATCGAGAAGCGTCGCCAAGGAGACAAGGATTACATCTGGTAAGGTTTTGTTTTATTTATCGCAAATATAGGATTACCGTATATACTCGTGTATAAGCCGAGAAATTTTGGTCAAATTTAGTGCCGTAAAAAACAGGGTCGACTTAAACTAAATTTCCAATCAAACTACTATCTATTAACTACTATTAACTACTATCTATTAAAAATAGACACAAAAACAGTTAAATTGTGAAGATGAAATAAGATTGGTATCTATTCAAACTATCCACCATAAAGATGCTTAATTGTTAGTTCTTGGCGTGATGCGTATTTGCACGTGTAGCTCTGTCAACCAGTCTTCATGAGGTGTAAAAAAACGTTGTCAATCCGCGACCTTGGCAGCATTGGACATCAAAGCGGAAACCTGTTTTTGTTTTTATTGGGGGTTGAAATTTTGCTTGCAAGTAAAAAAAAATATGGTCCCATCATGAGACGGTTTCTTCTAATACTTTCTGCAGAAGGCTCTAGTTTATTTCCTACCTAGATTTATACACGGGTTAAAGATTTTGGAAGGATATTTGGTTTTAAAAAAAGGGGGATCAACTTATATACAGTAGTTATGAAAAGCACAAATATGACTGAATTCATTTTCCAATGTAATTTATTCCCTGTCTGTTAAGGAGGATTTTGAATGCGAGTTTTCTTTGTAAGAAATATTGTACTCTACTTTTGTAGTAAATATGGTTTTCAAATAACTTTTTTAAAAAAAATCTTTACTTATCTATGTAACCTTAAATAACAAGAAATAACCCAATTCTTAGTTTTATTGGTCAAATGAACCAAAGCCTTACTGGTATTAGTAGTCGTGGATTTGGGTGCCGAGCACCTTTTGTGCAATTCTCTCAAAAGGATATGTTGTAACATGGATAGATAAGATACGTATGGTTTTTCAGTGACTTAAGGATGTTCACTGCTCTTAATTGGAACAGATTTGAAATTAAATTGTTCCTCACTTTTATCCACAGATACATTAAAAAACATTTTTCATTTGAATTGCAATTAAGATAAACAGCTAAAATATATTTCATATAAAATTTTTATGAAATAAAATGTTTAAATTTGAGAAATGTATCAAATTTTGATTTTTTGTTGTTGAAATTTTAAATTGAAATGTTTAATTTTTAAAACAGATGTAACCTAATTGGTTAAAGTTTCACACACTTGTATAATTTCAATAGAATTTCCATTACATTTACTGTATTTAACCAAATAATTGCACTTTAAAATTGTTATATTTAATTTTTTTCCAGGCATTCAATCTGCCTGTTTATCGACCTCATCCAAATTTTCCGTTATATCTTGGTCATTTTGGCTGATAAGGTAAGCTTCAATTTTTTTATCCCTTGCAATAACTTTATTTAGGATATATCATTCATTAGATTTTTAATAGCCAAGTTAAAGTTTTGTGCGCTGAATTTTTTTAAAGTTTACAAGAATTGAATGACAATTTTAATTAAATGGATTTTTTTTTAAAAATTTCATGCTGTAATAGGAGAGAAAGGTATGTGCTATGTAGATATGCCTAATTTGTTTTCATTATACCTGATGAACGTGACTTTTTAAAATAGTTAGCTTAGATATGCTTTTAAATATTTTCTATTCTATAAAGTTAAATTGCATGGATAATAGTTTAATAAAATTCGGAAGAATATTGCTTATCTTATATTTTATATTGCTTTATATCTTTAAAAAAATTACTTAAAATAAGTTTCTAGTTTTTCATCTGTTTTATTTTATTCTATGTGTAATATCTTAACCTTAGTAGTAATAAGAAAAAAATTTCCTTGTTACAACTGTGATTTTTTTCTACTAAATGATGCTTGAGGGGTTGTACTAAGGCACACAGTTTGGTTTTTTTCAAGGAGAGGGATGAACTTCAAAAGAGCATTTAAAAAGAAAAAAATTGATTTTTTTTTAATGTTAATCTTTCAAAATGCTATTTTTGAAATACCTATAAATATACTAAATTTACTATCATGTTTTACAAACTAGATTGTTGGGAAAAAAGCAAAGAGAAGTGAGAAAAAAGACTGAGAAAGTAGATGGTTGATAAAAATTCCAGTTATCTTAGTTTTCTCTGGGAATTCTGAGAATCGGCACACATATAGTTCTTACATTGGAATTGAAACCCCATGAAAAATTATGAAATAAAAAAGAATTCAATATTTTGTGAACAGGGGTGAAAAGAAATAAAATGATTTGAAACCGTTATCTGATATATCTGTCATTCTTTAACATATGATTATGAAATTTTTAACAGCGATTCTTTAAAAATTCGTTCATCTACCTAGAAATCAAATAAATTCCAAAAGCTATTGATTTAAGTAAAATTTCAAACGTTGCCATTTCTGTCAATTGTTAGAAACAAACCCTCGCCCAAAATGATACCTTAAATTCAAAAGCATGTTTCAAGGTTTCAAATTAAATAATTTATAAAAGATAAGCAGTTTCTTCTCTTTATTATTATTTAATGATCAATGATTCAAAATTAATACATAAGGTTGTTTGCTGGTGATTTGCATAAAGTGATTGCTGGTTTATTAAAATTTACATATGATTAATACATAGCTATACATAGCACTACACAAACTCTTTTTATTATTTATCAAATTAAAAAATTCATTCCCCTTTATTTTTGCTAAGTGCAATTTTATCAATTATTTTTACAATGTCAACCTTCTTATTTCTGTGAGTGGAGATTAGTGCCAAATTTGATAAACGTTCCTCTTCCATCGTAGAACCACTGAACTGAACTGTAACTCTGGAAGAAGCATCTCATGATAAGCTGGTGAAGCCTATTTTTGGGTCGCTTGGCGACAGCTTTAGAGAGAATATGTGCCACATTTGGCATGACTTCGCCAATTACAATGGACACTTGGCTTGGCAGTTTGCATTGGATGTCGCCAATCGCTTGCCCAGAATAGTACTCCCAAGAATTTAAGGATTGCACCTGCAATTCTATTTTTTTAAAAGTACATGTTTCCAAAACTTCATTATATAAAGAACCTCCTAATGCAATAACCTATCAATTTTCTGTTAAAAAAATTATTGAAAAAGTTGGTTTAAAATGCCTATTTTAACAGGTAAAGTATAGGATTGGCGGCAAAAGTTGGGTTGCTCTTGCAGGGTTGCCGGGCTTCACCGACCCATTTGACGAGTGTTTCGATACTCCTTCCAGAGGTTCAGTTCAGTGCGTAGAACGCATGTAAGACTAGACGCATTTTAAGTGCTAAAAGTCCTTTCAGCTTTTGCTGTAGTTGCTGGAAGAGCGCAAAAAAATTCGGCATTTTCACAATGTTAAGGTTTGATGAATAATTATCTGCTTATAATAGAAAATAGATTTCTATGGATTCGTGGCATCCAATTTTAAAAAACTTGAGATTTTGTATTTAGGTTTAGCATACTGTCAGTTCATAAATTTATAAGATTTTTGCCTACCTGAAATTTTCATAGCTCTTTAATTATTCATTTTCATTGTTATTTGATATTAAGGGGTTATTTTTATCGTCACAGTATTTTTTTTTTTTTTGGATTTTTGCTGTTTTAATTTTGGGTTTTACATATTTCCATTTCGTTCTTCCGAGTTTTGAAATTTTGCTAGGTTTTTTTTATTGACTTCTTGAACCACAAGGTTCATTCCATTGTTTGCCAATGATCTAGATTTTAAATCAGATAAAGTTTTGTTTACTATTTCCTAATTTACTAATAATTATTTCTTAAGTTATCTATCATTAAAATAACTGATTGTTCTATCATAATATTGATATCATGGTTAAATTAATTTACTAATTGCTTTCGCTATTCTCACTAAGACTTAATTTTTTTTATTAGTTAACATGGATGTAATTGTACTGATGACAATTTTTAGTGTTTTTTTAAATAATGAAACCTTTTATTATATTCAAACTTTTCGTTTGTAGGAAGGCAACAAGAAAAAGAAGTAAATTCTTGATCACAAAGAAGATTTTTTAGAAGTGTTTATTATTCAAAATCTCTTCATGTAATATAACTTATAGAATTCGGATAGTTTGTGTCATTTAAATCTATTACCTTCAATATTATGTATTTTGTATCAATGTTTTTGATTTGATTTTTATACAGTTTATCACTGATTTTTTTCTCCACTGATTAGACATCCATGTATGTCAAGTATATTTGCCACAGAACTGTAAATTAGTTGATTCAAAGCTTTTTAACCCTGGTCTATTTTGTTCATTCGTACCTGCTTGTGGAAATGTTGCTCAACCCTTTAAAATTGTATGCTTTGTGAATAGTTTTGCTTTCTGTTACAAATAAAGAAAAGTTTTGAAAGTATATTGTGTTTTTTCCCATTCTCATGTATTAGTTACAATCAATGCCTGTTCTTTAGATGTACAAAGTTGTTTCTTCCTTTATCTGAGCATAGGTATATCCAGAGCCAAACTAAACTAGAAAGGACTGCTCATTCAATACTAAAGCAGTGTCCAAAAATGAACTTGAGCTAAACATTGCCAAATAATGGTAGTGCGTGTGGCAACTTATTGCTACCGTTTTGTTAGACCTATGCCGAATGTCGCCGGAGCTGAAAAATAAGAATTGGCTGGCAAGAGTGAAAGGTGACTATCATCTACCCCCAAGTTTTATGGATTTTAAAGTTTTTCCAGGCGATACTTTTTGCTCCTGTTTTCCATCAGACCTATTTTCTTCCATATGCTCAATTTTTGAGTAGTTTATAAAGGTAAAAACTTTTTTATAGTAGAGGATTTTTAAAAAGGAGAGTAAATCACCATGAAATTCTTTTATAAATAGGGGATTATTTTCATTATTAAAAAAATGGATAAAAAGTTTTCTGGTTCCACGGAAATACATACATATTATGATAAAATAACTAATGTGTAAAGATCAATTCCATGACCATGCGAAGGACATTTTAGACTTGCCAAAGTCCATTTTAAATGGATTCGTGGTTTGCCACAGTCCATTTTATATCGATATATACTTTTGACTATGATGCTATTCAAAAATAATATATGAAACATAAATTACAAAAACAATAGATAGATTCTAACATTTAGATAAAGTAAAAATAGTGATCACAGGGGCCTGTTCAGAAACCAATCCTCACTTTTTGACAGTTACTAAAGTTTTTGTTTTTTTGGATAAAAATATTAAGGGCTGGGGAGCCCAATCAGTTAGACACTCGCCTAGCTTGCGAAAGGTCCCAGGTTCGGGTCCGGGCATCGCCAAAATAACTGCCGACCTTGTAAATGACACGTGCAGCCAAAAATGTCCGACAAATAATACCCCTTATAAGGAAGTGCATGTTAAATATCCTTCAGAGTCCTAAAGCTATGTACAATGTCGCCCTTAATAGTTGCGTTGGGTGCCTATTTAGGTGAAGGCTTGTCACTTGACTGTGGTTCTAACTGGCCCGTCGCCAATATCCCTCGTGTAGCTCTAGTGCGACGATAATTCAAACCTAACCTTATGTAGCAAGCTCTAGTGCGACGATAATTTAAACTTAACCTAACCAAAAGTTATAAATTATAGAACTATGTTTTAAAACAAAAGTTGTAAACTATAAACAGTAACTGGAACTTTTATCCTGTGTGTACTAATGAACTATATTTCTCGCAAAACCAACACTAGTCGGACATTTTTTAAAAATTTAATTTCATATTAATATTTTAATTATATGAGATTTTTTTTCATTAAATTTCAATTTCATTGATTTTCATTGTGTGGCAATACTTACATAAAAAAACAGTGTATCCAACTTTTGGCATATTCTAAACTAAAATAAGCAGTAGGAAGAAGGCACATAGAATAATTTATTTTTATTTAAAAACTTTGTACAATCAGTTTAGAACCTTAGAATATTTTAGTTTTATATTGCTCCCAAACGTGCTCTTCTTTATCAAATTGTATGCCTTTAAGCCACTGCTCATAGGTTTTGCAAAATTCTTTATATCTTTCTGGAAATCCCTCTTCCTTATAAATACTTGGAACAGTACGTCCATGTTCCTGGAAAACAAAATATTAAGTCAAAAGTGCACATCGGTAAAATACACAAGTTTATACAATAAATAAATTAATAGATTATTTCTCCCCCCCCCCCCCAAAAAAAGCCTACATTTGCGAATCCGAAGTATTAATGCAAAAAATGGATGGCTGACTTGATTGTTGAGAGAATTGGTTGGTTTTGGATTATATACTGCCGTGGGCAGGCAAACTGCAGTAACTTCCTTTTTGGCTTGCTGCAAGCACTCAATTACCCTAACCTGTAAGAAAACATACTGGAATTTTTTTTTTATTTCAGAGCAAAAACGGTGCAACTCATTGTTACGATTACTGCAGTTTATCTGTCACACAGCAGTATAAGTTACACTACCTATTATAGTGGTCCTGCATCTTTAAAAGTATAGTTAAGTAGCATTGTAAATTTTTACCTTAAATGTTAATGTTTACAAACCATGAAATCCAAAAAATATAAGCCAAGACCTTTAGACAAGCAAGTGTACTGATTGCATATAGCAATAACAAAATAATTATGCAAAAAATACACAAAAGTTTGTAAATCTTTTAGTTCATCAATTCACACTTTTATGTACAAAGTAGAAATTATTATAACATTTCAGAGTCAACTGCAATAATGCTGTGAGTGAAACTGTAGCAACCAATGAAATCACAAAAGACTAAGAATGAAATTTGTGTCACCTATAACCTTTTAAGACCCAAGCAAAATCCTTCATGTATATTCTTATAATCGAAACATGCTTTTCATACAAATATATGCTAAAAAGTTTTGCAAAGTAATTAAATATATATATATATATATAAATATATGTTTAATAGTTACTGAGAGACATGCCTTAACCGCTAAAAATAGACATTTTTTGTGCTATAAATGCAAAATGATTTTAAAATTAACTACTAAAAAACTTTTTTAAAAGTTTGAAATTTTTTTTAATAATCATTTTAAGAACTTTAATATCATATTGACTCTTGTTCAACTTCATTTTTTTTATACAGTAGAACCTCGATACAGCGACCGCTCTCGGGACCAACAACTTACGGTCGTTATATCGAAGGGACTTTATAAAGAATTTTAATGAAAAATCTATTTTACAAACTGAGAAAAAAACTTATATCGAAACGTTTAATTTGCTTCATTTTTATCTGCACAATAAGTGTAAATGCAATTGAAGATTGTTTCAAAGTTCTAACAGAGTTCTTAATTATGACATTTTCTATTTCTGTTATTTTTTGTAGAAAATTCGAGGCATTGCTCTCTCACAGTAGCGACAACACATAACATTTCACATTGATAGAAATTTAGCTCCTTTTTTTATAAGAGCCATATTGTTGTAGACATGCAAATTATACAAGGTCAGTTAGTCCAATGGTCAAATGTGGTGCTGTATTTTCTACAGCTATGTTTAACAACCAATTATTACAGAATGTGTGAAAAATTAAGCTGACCTTGGCTTGTTTTGCAACACTGGTCCCCAGCGAATTCCCGGAATTGTCCCTGCCCTATTCATCCATTGTTCGACCCCTTTCCTTGCTTGAGGAGGGGTTTCTTCATTGTGCTCCAACAAAAGCAAACAGATTCTACTCATTCATACACTTCCACAAGTGTAAATTTTGAAGCAAACACGAAAATGGCTTCTGGTAGCAATTTAGTATCTTAAATGTCAAACAAATATTCGGTCGCAATATCGAGGAACTGCTAGTTTTTCGGTCGCAAATAAGAGGGTTTTTTAACACTATTCCTATGGTAAAATTATTGGGACTTTCTGAAGCGGTCTTTATAACGAAGGGGTCGCTAAATCGAGGTTCTACTGTAGAAATAAATGACTGATACTTGTAATCAAAGGCTGAAAACTTATATTTGAATCCTGTTCTATCGAACCAGGTTAATTTTGGAAGCAATAAACTTGTTAATTGTTTGTGGGGATATTTTTAAAAATGTCCCAAAATGGGGACGGCAGGTTGCAAGAGGATAAAACCACAACCTATATAGTGTTAACTAAAAAAAAAACCCTCACCATATCATATATATTTTTCCGAATAGTTTTCACTGTCGTTTCCAATCGCTGCAGCATCCTGTCGTTGGGTTTGATTCCTTCTTCTTCCATGAGTTCCAAAACGTCTTTCATGTAGTCGAAATCCAACGCTGTGCAAGCGCCACTCAACAGGGAGCCAACAATGACAGTGTTTGGGCACAGCCCTAATTTCTGAATTAGAAATAAAAGAGCATTAAGATACAATATAACCTGGTAATAAAGTCATTAAAGGGATCACAGTATTTATGATGTCATAAACGAGTAATGCGGTAAAAAAAGTGTTAAATAAAAGTTTAGTACAGTGGTGGCCAAAGTGTGGACACTTTTTGAAAGTTTCATGTGTTTTAACTGTTACCTGTGCTCTTGCATCTATTGAATTTCGCTTAAATACAAACATTTGAATATTAAGTTGAAGGTAATTTAATGTAGAATTTCATTAAAAAAGCAGAATTAAAGTATCTATATTACAAATAAAATTATGCTCATTTTAGTTGAACAAACAAGCACAATCAATGGATTCTCTTTTGCTGAAATTGCAATACAAGTTGGTGGTTCAATGACTTGCAAAACTAAGACAGATCTTACTATTAGTTGCATAACTTATTGGTAATACAGATATTGTAATACTGTATTTATTTTTAATTCTACATAAAATTACTTTGATGATGATGATGATGTTGTGTCCATGGATATAGATTAGATGGGACCAAAGGTCTCATAGACGGCTTCAGCGATCTGCACACAGTGGTCCTCATAATGATTAAATTACTTTTAATAAACAATTGTTTAATTTGACATACAATTAATATATTCTGTAATCACACAAAATTGAAAAAGATGAAACTCTCAAAAAGTGTCCACAATTTTGGCCACCACTGTAAATCAAGCAATACACATATAACCTCTTCAGACCCAAGCAAAATCCTAGACCTATATATACTTAATGTAAGCATGCTTTTCATACAAATATATGCTAAAAAGTATGTTTTGCAAAGACATTTTAAAACAAGAAGTTCTAAAAGAACTAAAATAGCCTACTTTTCTGAAATACACTGAAAAGGCATTTGGGAATTTAATGAATCAATAGTTAATCAAAATAAATGTATTTTGAATATTAATTGGATAAGAATTTTTCAGTACCCTAAAAAAATAAAACAAATTTCTAGGAGACAGCTGAATTATAAGAAACTAAAATCCTTGAAGAAGCATTTCACACATATAATTTTTTAAAAAAAATTTGTACTTCGTATATTCAATCAATGTAATGAAAACTTTAAAATTTAGAAATCAAACTAAATCCTATTACAAATTAAAATGTAAAATAATTTATACATAATTTATAAAAAAAGTAAATAAATTTTATAATAAATAACTATCAGAAATGAATATTAGTCATTATAAGCAAATATATTTTTTTATACTTTAAACTTATAAACAATGTACTATGCAGCACAGCTTACTTACTCTCATATCATTTATGAAGACTTTGGCTTTTTGGAAATTTGTACATCCTAATGCTAAGCTTCCGTATGTAATAATGTCCGGAGTAAGACTCCATTTGTTGATGTACAATAGAACTCTCTAAAAGTCAAATTTAACAATTAGTTGATCATTTAGATAAATTTGTTTAAGCTATTCAATAAATAATAGCATTTCAAATATGTTTCGAATTTATTTACAGACAAATAGTTAAATGCATAAAAGAGTTCTGCAATGACTGTTTGAAAAAAATTTCGGATTTAGCATAATCTATTACATAAAAACTTTTTCCCCCAAAAGAGTTTTATTTAAAAAAAAAGATTTAGGGGAAATATTGGCAATGCTATATTCAATAAATATTGAATTGAATATAGTAATATTGTCAATTATTAATTATTTGCAGGTTCAAATACAAAAAATTCAGAACAACTGACCTTATTATTTTTTTAATAGCTTATTAGTTGTGAAGTTAGATTTCATGAAAAAGAATAATTTTTCTCGAAAAAAAAATCTAATCTTTTTCAATATTCATGTTATTAAATTTTTTTTTGAAAAGTAAAAGTTTGCTTTAAAAGAACACAATTTAAATATAAATTTTACTTTAAAAATGAAAATTATGTAAGATAGAGAATTTTGTAAAATTATTATTCAGCCAAAATAAGCTTACTTTTGTTTAATAACGCATTTCTATTCTATGAAATACAAAAAAAAAAAAAAAAATAGAAAATTAAACCACGCACAAAATTTGATTTTCTATCACATAAAGATTATTTTTGCATGTCAATCATTAAGAGACATAATAAGACAAATACATTGAAATACAGACATTTAATAACAAAGTTTAAGTTTTAAGAGGGACCAGACCCCTAAAAATTTTCGAAAATGACATTTCAATGTTTTTTGTGTTTCTTAAAATACGAAATCATAGCTTTTCAACGATATCTTACATTAGAAGTTTTGAGTACTGGAAGTATTTTTAATATTTTTTTAAAACAAACGTTGTTTAGGTAAATTCCACTTATATTGTTTACTTTAAGCGCTTATATCTCAAAACTTACTTTTTCAATGTTCATGTATCTTTTTCCCAGAATCTACTGTAAGTATCAGCCTGAAATTTTTACCAGTTATTAAATGGATGCTTAAACTTTACTTTAATAAAGAAATTTTCTGAATCGTTGTTTTCGAGGGCTATGAGTCTTCATAATGCCTCTTGGAAAATTCCTCCAGTGCACCACTGGTACCAAGGTAAGCGACCCGGAGAGGTTTTATCCCTAAAGTGCTGCAGAAGCGACCAGATGGCCATTACGAGACTTAAAAGTGGACACATTTGATCTCTGTGTTACACGAATGGGAAGAAGACCTTTCCTATCTGCCCGAAGTGTTCCATCAAACAGGCAGCACCCGACCACATCCTGGACTGTCTGGGACTTTCCAGACACGATATGTATGAATATCCAGTCATGGTCCTAGACTTTTTACGAGTGACAAACATTATAGACCTGGTTTAGCTCTGCTAAACCAAGGAGATAAGCAACAATAACAATTTTCTGAATTTTTGTTTAGTTTTTTAAATTATAATTTTTTAAGTGAAACTACATATGAAAAAACATATGTAGTTTGACTTAAAAAAAAATCATAATTTAAAAACTTTCTTTTTGAAAATTTTTAGGGGTCTGGCTCCCCCGTAAAAAATCTAAATAAACATGCCCCGAGTGGTGACCGGGGGGTAAGAATCTAGTCCCAACGTAGCTCATGCGTGTCGTAGAAGGCGACTAAAATGGGCACCTGACCGGGTTAGAGTTAGTCGCATAAAACAGTGGAAGAAAAGTTGCTAACATTTGAAGGGAAATTATTAACCCTTTCAGTCCCAGTGATGCCATTTGGAATCATCACATTCAATATTTTTTTCTAAATGTTTATGTCCCGTTATGCCAGCCAAACACACATCATTCGATTCTTCACACTTTGTTCGATTAGAAAATATTTTACATTAATCTCAATAGAAGTCAGAACTACTATTTTTTTTATTGAGAAAATAACTAATAAGCGTTTCACCTGACTTTTGAAAAGTTCACTTCAGTTCTGCATATTTAAAACACAATTTGAACTATTTCGGTAAATATAATTAAAATTTTTTTTAATAATATGGTCAGATACCTTAAAATATATAACTCGAAGTGATTTTAGGAAAATATATAGATTTTTCATTTTGTTGTTTTTCACAGTTTAAAAAATTGGGTACCATTTCAAACACCATATAAAATTTTTTAATGATTTTTTTTTTCTTATGGAACTCTTATTTTTGACCTAAAATAAGCTTATTTTGTGAATATCAGATGTTTTTGTACTATAGTAAATTGTTGGGAATGAAAGGGTTAAGAAAAATATTCAGACCTATTCAGGAGAACAATGAGTGGAGAATTCTTTACAACCATGACATTTGCAGAACATTTGGCAAATTTGGAGGGACCGACATTGTGAGAACTATAAAAGCATCCCGAATTTGGTGACTGGGCCATCTGTACAGATGTCTCGATGATTTCCCCCGCCAAAAAGTGACTTTTTCCAAAATTGAAGGTACTAGACCTAGAGGGCGACCACCCACACGATGGTTAGAGGATGTTCAAAGGAACTTCAATCTGATAAGAGTCAACCGATGGAGAGCCAATGCGGCTAATAGGGCCAACTGGAGGAGGATCAGCGAGTCAGCCTTGGCCTGCAAAAGGCTGTCGAGCTTATGAAGAAGAAGAAATAAAGCAAAATAATAAAATTATATTTTAATATCATAAAAAGAATGCTTTTAAAAAACTTAGCTAATAAGAGAAATAGATTGAAACAAAATTATAGTAATTATGAAACAAAATGAGGGTTAGCTAGCAGAACATATAAAGAAATTTTCAGACAAAACTTTCAATATTTAGCTCCTAAATTGAAGGTACTAGACCGAGAGGGCAACCACCCACACGATGGTATTTTACCAGTGGTATGGTATTTATTACCAGTTCATATCCAGAATTCAAACAGTCTAAGAATCTTTAAGAACAATTTAAAAATCTTTGTAGTGAATATTAAGATCACTGATTTAGAAATTTTCTTTAGTCACTGCTGAAATTTGTACATTTTTTTTCTAGGGCTGGTTGTCCAGATTTTCTTCTTTGTGTATTTATGTACTGTATAACTTATTTTAATTTTTCTTTTTTTTTTTCTCCGTTTGCACAATATTTGTTTTTGTTTTAGTATATTTCATACCTCTGTAAGGGCCTTAGCTGCCCATCAGGGTGCTTTTTTATTTTGTAAAACTTTTTCATTGTAACAATAAATTATTATTAATATTTATTATTATAAAACACTTACACTAGCTTCTACATGATCGAATCTAAAGCTTCGTCTTTTGATTAGGGAATTAAAGAAACCAACGTCGGGTTTGACTTTGTACACATCTAATAAAGATATGAGTTCTTCCTCGGCTTCAATGGTAGGGGGTATGCATTCGAGAAGCAGTGTGAAAGTTTTAATATCTGGCCAAACTTGATTCCTTTTCATGTCCAGTAGAAAACCTTTGGCATTACCAAGGAGAGCTAATCTGTAATACAAGAGTTGGTAACAAAAGTGTGCTATTAACTTTGTATTTTTTAAAGAGTAATTGAAAACTTTAAATAAGCATCATGATTTAATTTAGGAAAAAAATCAAGATAATTAAATTTTTAAGAAATTTAATTAAGAAAAAAAATTAATTAAAAAAAATTCGAGAAACAAGTCTTACTGTGAAAAGGGAAAAAAACATAATATGAATTTAATAAAACCACCAATAAAATGTTAAAATATTAGTAATTTTGTAGGAAACATTGTGAAAACAATGACTGAAGGAAAGAATTATGGAATTTTACTAAACAAAGTATGTTTAACAGTATCTTAATGTTTTTATGAGGTTCATTAGAAAAATTATACCAATTAACATGGATACCGAAATCAGCATTTTTAAAATTCCAGAAAAAAAAACCTCACAAAACTTCTCTTACCCATTGTACAAATTAAATAATACTGATCAATTCATAGTTTTTCAACAAGAAAATTAATCTTGACATTTAACTGTTAAATTGATCGTGTAAAAAAAACTCAAACACAACTAGGTCTAGGTTTAGCACAGTTTCAGTTAGATAAAAAATAAAATACCTATCACCAGGCGTTTTGATATCTCCAAGCTCCAACACTTCCGACCCATTCATAGGTCTCGCACTTAGCAAATTCTGTGACCTGACTGCAACGCTGTCCACTGCCGAATTTAAATTTTCCCCTTTCTGCAAGCTCTTGGACGCAATACCCTCATCGGTCGAAACAGTGACATCTTCTTGATCGACTGGAAGCTTCTCTGTGTCCGGTAATATATCGACAGTTCCAGCACTCTCGATCTGCAAGATTTCCTCAGCCCTAGCCACTGCCTCCTTTGTCTCAAAGCCGTAAGGTCTCTTGGGGAAACTGCTCCAGTGTTGCAGGAGAAGGCAGGAGATTTCTTTCGGGCCCACGTCGCAGTCTCTGGTCGCTCTGAGCAGGAGATTGAAGGCGTAGACGTCGGGTTTGACGCTCCTTTCTTTCATTTTGCGCCACACCTGTGGCATTAAGAAGCATAAATTATATTAACCTCTCAAGTTAGGTTAGACTTGAATTATCGTCGTTTTTTTTCAATTGGTCCTTCTGAAAAAAGAGCCAAAGATAATATGAACTCTTTTGGTTTTAAAACTGTTACTGAAAAAGAAAAAGTGCACCGGATAACAAATTTGGTACACAGTTCCTAGTACTTGTCAGACAAAATGGTTTGTTAAGGTTGTAATAAGTTTTTCCAAAAAATTGTCTACTTTCAAAGTCACATAACTTTTTTAGGGCTATATATAAGGGTTCAATGAGCAACGGCAGGGACTTAGTTTAGTTTGAATCATCTACTAGAGCTACACAAGGGCTATTGGCGACGGGCGTCATATTTTAGAACCACAGTCAAGTGACGAGCCAACACCTGAATAGGCACCCAACGCAACCATTAAGGGCGACACCGTACGCAGTGTTAGGACTTTGAAGGATATTTAACATGCACTCCCTTACACAGGGTATTATTCGTCAAACATTTTTGGCTGCACGGACCGTTTATAGGTCGGCAGTTAATTTGGCACGGCCCTGACCCGAACCAAGGACCTTCCGCATGCTAGGCGAGTGCCTAACCGACTGGGCTCCCCAGCCCCCATTAACCTCTTAAGACCTCAGCACAATCGTACATGTACATTCTTATACATATAATCTAAACATACTTTTTATACAAACAGAATTTTTTTTTAAAGTATGTTAATAGTTACTTAGGGACATGCCGTAAACTCTAAAAATTTCACATATTTTCTGCTATAAATGCAACAAAAAAGGCTGTATCACTTATTTGTTATTAACAGATTATTTTAACATTGTTTTTAATGCAAAATTCCTTTAAAATTAACTACTAAAATAACTTTTTGAAAAGTTTGAAAAAAAAATAATACTTTTTTTAAGAACTCTAATATTGTAGTGACCCTCATTCAACTTCATTCTTAATTTTTTATAGAAATAAATGACTGATACCTGTAATCAAAGGCTGAAAACTGATGTTTGGATCTTCATCTATTAGACCATGGCAATTTCGGAACTAATTAACGTGTTAATTGTTTGTGGGGAGGTTTTAAAAAATGTCCCCAAATGGAGACGCCAGGTCGCAAGAGGTTAATGCAGTAGGGGGTCTGCCTTTTATATCAAAATAGGCTCTTTTAAGAACTTTCACCTAATCTTATATATCGGTGGTGGTTCATCAGACACGCAACCTCAGTATACCATCCACACTAGATGGGTCTGATTTACCACTGTGTTCCTACCAGTACTCTAGTTAACAACAAACACAGTAATATAAAAGCCAAAGTAACTCATCGGGTATCCTTTTGGTAGATTATGGGTTACTGAGGCAGCTACATATCTTAGAAAGAATTTGCAAAATTCATAGAAAAGTTAAGATTCGTATGTATGTAACGACTTGAATTTTTTATTTTTACAAAATTAGAATTTTATATATCTCGACATAGGCAGTACTCTTATATACTTGTACAAAATATACTAGTTGGATCTTTTATTTAGGCTTACTACTTTAAACTGATCAAATACATAGAATGAAAATAAATCTTACTTCTACAGCATGTGTGAAGCCAGCTTCTTTGTTTGATATGCAGCTCATTAACAGGAAATTGTAAGTGGACACATCTATTTTTATATCTTCCTTAGACATTTCATCAACAATCTAAAAGCGGAACAAACATTAAAACCATTTTGCATTGCAAAATAATAATATGATTAATATTTTTGTGTTCTTGAAATAAGGTATTCATATTTTGCATTGTTGCTAATTATATTTTATGTGCGTAGATTACATATGAATTTTTTAAAAAAATTGAGCAATGAGCATGTCTTGACTGACAACAGAAAGGCTGAATGAAAATAATTTCTTGATCCTCTATTGGTGAATCAAAGCCATGGGAGAAAAACACCAATTGAAACACTGATTAAAGTAAGCCAGGAATGAAAGCCAGAAGTAATTACATCACTTGAAACAAGCCAATTGTGCTAGAATAAAAATTATCATGTTTAGAAAAGCTAGTCAACTGCTTTACGACAATAAATTCCTTCAATATTTTATTAACTCTTTATGAAACAAATATTAGGCAAAAGTGTTAGCTGCAAAGAGTTTTAAATTTTCAATATATTAACATTGAAAAAAAAATCAGTTGTGTTGTAAATAGTTCTGAAACATTCTCCAACACTTTAAAATATAAATTGTAAATTTTAACAACTCTGTGATTTTTTTTCTGTCGTGTCTATGATGTTGCTGAAAGTAATGTCAAGCTAAATCAAACCATGTATTTTGATAACCGCAACTGCAATTTTTTGGATATTACTGTCATAAAGTTCTATTAATGATGGCAGAATTTCCACTGTCTCTCAAATTGGCACGCGCTGACGGGCATTCAAAAATGTGGTTTTGTGTAAGCTGCATGCATATCTGGGCAGTTCAGTTGTCGCAGTTTCTATACACGTTACTGCCTTCTATGTCGATTTTCATGCCTCTGTGGTGACTGGTTCTTAGTCTAGCAATGGTTTTTGTGGTGGATCTATCTGCATTTAAATTACAATAAAAGGAGCTTTATTTGAATAGATTTTTCTCTTAATTTATATTTAGCGATTGCATTTGCATCTTGGAGATAAACTTTTAAACCTGGAGATAAACTATTATCTGTGTGATGCCTTTCTAGAAAAACTGACTTCTTCCAAAACATATTTTTATACATATGTATGTAATAGAATAACATCTATTACACAAGAGAGTATAATTCTTAATTAGTTAATTTAGAAAGAAACAAATATTGGACGTCCAAAGGTGATTTATTGTAAAGAAAGCATTTGTAAAGAACGGGGTCGGAGCCGCAGCTCGACCCGCTAGAAAGCACACAACCTTACATCGTGAAATCTAATTTGAAAGTGCGTCACATCTATTAGATTATTATTTCTCATTCTTCGATGACCAATCAGAGATCTGAAATTTGTTATAAAAAAGGGTTTAAAAGGTCAGCGTGTGGGCAGATGATGCACTAAAGATCCGTGGGAACGGGACTGCTTGTCGCGACAGGGTGATTGGGATGTCAAAGTACTAAGTGATAATTAGGATATTTGAAAAGGTAATTAAGTTTGAAGTTTAATTGAGGACAAAAAGCTAAGTTTTTGAAGGGGTTAAGTTAGGATATGTCATGTATTTCTCAGGTGGTTGAGGACATACAAAAATGCCTTTATTTAAAAGCTTGAAAGAATGTAATTTATTAATATAAATGAACTTGGCAAACCTGAAAAGCTGTTTGTATGTCCCCACATTTCCCAAATGCCTTAATCATGGATCTGTACGTGATTTGATTCATGGTCCAATTTTTAGCCTGGATCTTTTCACGAAGCATCTGAGCTTTCTTCAGGGCATATTCAGGGAAGGGACTCTCGCCGCAGGAGTTGAACACACCAGTCAACGTAGCAGGAGTAGGCTTCAGATTCCTATCAGTCATCTAAAGACAAATATATTAGATTAGATTGCCAAAATCCCTTAATAATGCAAACACGTTTTTGTAAGAATGTTTATCTTACTATCTCTTTGAAATATTGAGACGAAATAAACTTTTTAAAAAATAATTTTTTTACAATATTAGGTTTCAAAGGAATCTCAGTAACGAAAGCTGAAAGGAATTACATCATCTGAAACAAAAGCCGATACAGAAATATATATTTTCCCATTACATTGGAAGTCAACTTTTATAATCATGAACTTCTGTATAGTTGTAGTTAGTTACCTGTCTTAATAGCTTAAAAGCCATGTCTGTATATCCTGCTTTACCACAAGCACCAATCATGAATGTATAGTGACCTTTTTCTGGGGCCACAAAATTCTTTCTCATGTCCAAAAATAAGTCCAGTGCTTCTTTCAGCTAAGGAAAAATATAACTTTTATTCAAAATTTTTATTCAATATACACAGTTTAACTTAAATGACAAGGTATCTCCATAAATACTACATTAATAAAGAAAATACACTTTAAACTTTTTTTGTCGTGTCCATGACGTTGCCGAAAAGTGAAAGTTAAGCTAAATGAAGCCATGTATTTTGATGACCGCTCCTGCAATTTTTTGGATATTACTTTTCACTATTACAGGACTTAATTAAAATTTAATATTGGTTACTATAAACAAAATGATTAAAAATTACTAGTGTAAATTGGCTTTAATATAAAATAAAGGTTCTTTTCCATTTTTGCAGGTGCAAATCTTGCCAAACGGAGCCTTTGGTGGCAAACAGAATTTTATGGTGACCAAAAACAGTATACATAGTTAAAGGTTGCCATTACAAATATACCATTTGAAGGTGGTAGTAAATTTACGACAACTAATCGCTTGCAAAATCTACCAAAATTTATCAATTTAATGTACTTGTAGTCGAATTTTCAAATGAAATTTGAGTAAATCTGGGATGGAGGGACTAAGCCATTTATTTGAGATTTGTGATAATACTGAAAAATTAATCTATACCATACCAGAAAATTCTAACTGCTTTACCTGACCATTCGTATTAAAATGGAACTGAAATGTTTACCAGGTTTGTATGGTTTCTTTGGTTGCCAACATAATTAAAATTGCAGAATAAAAACCACTCTTACATTTAGTTGCTCTTGATTTTAAAGGAACCTCAGTCTGATTTTTAGTTATAATATGAGTCATAAATTTTTTTGCACATGATATATATTTTTTTGTGTTACGAAGGGTTAATAATCCTAATAGACATACCGGAAAACCAATAGAGCTTAACAACATTTCAAAAATCCTGTTTTCAGAACGTTGTTGTTGCTTGTCATTTTTTTGTTGACTTTAAGCTGGTTTCGGTCAGCTTTTGGATGAAGCTTTATAAGACTAACATCCCCTTCTATTACACCACTGTACATAGTTGAAAGAAAAAGTTACTGCTCAATAAAAACTCACCAAATGCGGCAATTTATTGATGGGCCGGTTTAGTTAAGTTTGAATTATGATGGCACTAGAGCTACACAAGGGCTAGTGGCCCCAAGCGTTGCAATTTAGAACCACAGTCAAGTGACAAGCTGACACCGCACCAAATGCAAACCATTAAGGGCGACACCGTACACAGAGTTGGGACTTTGGAGCATTTTTAATGTGCACTAGCTCTACAAGGGGTACTATTCATCAGACATTTTGGCTACACAGGCCGTTTATAGGTCGGCAGTTATTTTGGCGATATACCGGACCCAAACCTGGGATCTTTCGCCATGCAAGGCAAATTTACCTCAAACGACTGGGCTCCCCACCCCCCATATTGTTGGGCCAGTAACTAGAAATTTACTTGATGAATATGAAAATGGGCGATGCATTAATGGTCATCTTAGATCATATTCCTTTTTTTTAATGTAAAAAAAATGCAGAAACGGTAGAAAATTACTGTACGGTCACCCTTGGCGAACTTTCCAAAATCACGCCAAAAGTAAGTTTTTTTTGGCGACTTTTGCGTTCGATAGGGCTGCCGGAAAACGTCAGAGGATCCAATCGCGCCAAGGGTGACTTAACAGTAAATCTGATCCTGCGGAAACCTTTTTGTTAGGAAACCCAAAAGTTACCTTTTTTTCAGACACCAATTGCTTCATATTTTCAAGGTATACTTTTGGATTTCTATATTTTCTGCTAATATTACGCACAACTACACTGTCATCACTTAGATCATTTTCAACACTAGATTCTTCTTCTAAATCAGGATACCAAATAGGTTTTTTCTCCGATAAATTACCGAAAACATTGGATTCATGGTATTTATGGAAATCGGGTCTTCTCTTGATTTTCACTACTTTCACGTTTTGATCTGCATTTCGCACAATTCTTGTTTTGAATTTAGACTTTACTGGTTCTATTGACTGGCGTAAAGAACCAAAATTGTCTTCATCGTTTTTATTAGGATCCAAAGACTTATTCTGATCTATTTCTGGAGAAGTAAGTGTTGTAAAACTTAGGGAACAGTTGCGCATGAAATACTGTATCGGTGTGCGATTGTAGAAGTTCAGCAAATTCCCAGGACTCGGCAAATTAAAAATTTTAGACGTTAGCATTTCGTTTGTTGGATATAATACTTAGGTTAACTTAATTGAAAAGGAAAAACTCATGATTAAATATTTTTTAAATGAAACTCTGACTTTCTAAGATGTCTTAACAATGCCTTAATAACACTTTAAATCTTTGCTGGTTTTTTTTTATTGAATTTTAAAGGCAAAAGGCATGTTCTTTATTAAGGTTTGTTTATTTACATTACACTTTTGATTGGAGTTTAATTCACTTCAGTTGAGACAGTAGTCTCTTTCCAGAAGCAACAGAAGAGACGAATTTTCTATTGGCTAGATTGAAGGCTTTAGTCTATGACGCTCATAAAGAGTTTATAACGGCTGATTTCTTGGCGACATTTGGCAAAATTTTGGGTTGCTATAACTAACAAGTTATTAGGAAGACCAGCAGGCATGGTTACCAAGTTAGTCTCTTTTCGCTTTTTGGCAACGTAGTAATGTCGCCAAAACCAAGAGAGCCGTTATATCATCTTGGTTCAAATTAGTTGCAGTTGTAGTAGCTTAAAATTCTTTCTGCTCATTAAATAATTAAATCTTTTAATATCATAATTTTTAGTATAAGATGGTTTTTTATTCAAAGATATGCTAATGTTTTAATTAGGTAACCCTGCGGCTTAATAAATGTGTACATAGAATAAAATTCAAGAAATGGAACATGCGCTTATGAACACGTCTTTTTCTACTTTAACGTATTCAAAATCGACCATTTAAAAGAATCACAAAATAAGTACGGTACGTGGACCAATCAAAAGTTTTTCTATAAAACTTATGATATAACGACTAATATCTTGGCGAAATTTGGCGGTTGTGAAAGGGTTGCCATAGATTTCAAATAGCATTGAAGTTGTACACGCATGTTTACCAAGTATTGACGTTTTCGCCATTTGGCAAGACAGTAATGTCGCCAAATTGATGTTAGCCCTTATATCATATAGATCTTGTTATCCATATAATGCACCTTTGTAACAGGTAACAAAACCACCGAAATAATTATATTCCAAACTCAACTACTACAACTTCTTCTACAGTTACGAAGGACAAAGGCATGGCATATGTTTAGATCTTGTTGTTCTAATTCATTTACATTTTGGTTATTTCTTTGAAAATCGACCATATATATTGCTTCTGTGTTTGGCTTTTTGAAATCGTAGTGCTAAATCAAAACTTATAAATCTAACAATATGGGTAATGTACTTGGTAGGACCGAAGGTTTACTATGTGGCGAGATATTTTGGTAGCCAAGATTACTGTTAGTTCCGTTTTCAAACAACCGGTTGCGATAAATGCGATATTTCTTGATGCATTCGATATTTCACCCTGGCAGTTTTGTAATTTTTTTTATCTCAGTATTTCAATATGCTTTCCACACCTTTTTTTTAAAAAGGTAGTTGCATATTTTACAACATACTAGAGTGGTGCGTCTTGGGATATGTACGAACCAGTTTCGATTTACGCTTTAAATTGCCAGAGATATACGTATTTTGTCGAGTAAAACTGAAATAAATTCAAGGAATTTTTTTTAAATAAAACTACCCATAAAAATTCGTTATAAAAATGGTCTCATATTTTATAATAAACATCAATTCAAAATGTTTACTTGAGAATTAGGTATTTGCACACTCCAACAAATTTTCTGTGTATTTAGTACTGACAATTAACCAAATTAATGGTTTAAAACATAAAAGGTATTTGAAACATATTAGAGCCAACTTTAGTTGTTAGGGCAAATATTAAATGATTCAAAATGAAGTAAAGCTTAATTCGCCTCTTTCAGGGGTGGGGTTGACCGTCTACTCGGTGCACATGCCTAGCACCCCAGAGCCCTTGGTCATGAAAGCTGAATTGGGCACCGCAGGCCTTGGCCCACTGATAGGCTGCTGCGCCAAGGAGTTAAGTTTATTTTTAATATAAATTATGTTCCAGTAACAATAAGGAAAATTATAAAGTTGGATATTATTTCTTGCAGGGAATTATCCTGGAAATTTTTACAATGTCTTTTTTTTGTGAATTTTCCTCTAATTTTGAGCAAATTGAATTCCTTAGCAATTTATCCCATAAATTCTAAAAGAAGTTAGGCAACTTTGAGAATCAATAAATACATCACAAATCTAAAACATCTGAAACCTCACAACCGTAGAATCACAAAAAGCCAACAATTGGTAAAAAAAAAATCTGCTAAAGATTAGCAAAAGGTTAAAAGATCCAGATTTGCTGTTTCAAATTTTTTGAAGGGTCTGCAAATGGACTGAGTTCAGCTTCAATAGGATTTAATAGAAATACCAATTATATGCTGATTAAATACAGCTTGGTTGTCTGGCAAAAAATGAAAAAATTTGGCCAATTCAAAAAGATAGACATATCCTTTCCACAACAATTTAATACATTAATATAAATAAAGGGTACTAAGAAGGATTTCAGAAATCAAGAAAAATGTTCGATAATGCTGGTCTCCATTAGAGATCTGCTTTTTCATGCTTTTAGCCCAATTATAAAAACGTTAACGTGACTCTAAAAAAAAAGAATGTAAATAAAAGAAACTGCAGAATCAACAATTATTAGTCTTTATTTCAAATGCAGGATGTTATGCGTTCAGATCATTATTTACAACAAGATTCCAGTCTGTCAGTTTTATCTATACACTCTAATCATCTTATTCTAAATGCAATCAATCACTACAATCCTATTTTTCATTTTACCTGACATCTGGAGTGGGATATTTTTGTGTGACATCTAATAATTTTCATGTTTCAACTACTTGAAAACTGCACTATTACGAAACTTAAGATTAATTGAAATATTTAGATACTTAGTTACATATTATAAAAAGAAGCCAAAACTAATAGAACAGTTAATCTCTAATTTGATTTCAAAATATTTCTTTAAATCAAGAAAGTAGTTCATATATTTTTTTCCCTCTGACTATGCTCCTATAAAATATTTTTAAAAGCAATATTTTTTAAATAAGGCAATACATAAATTAAAAGGAATAAAAAAAATGTCCAAAATAAATCCTTTTCAAAAGGGATTGCAGACGCTTGATAGTTATTTTAACCTCTTGGCCAAACCTTTAAGTCAAGTGACCTGTTATTAGCCGAAGGGTTAAAAAGACTTTTTACTAGGAATTAGGAAACACTATTTTGTTTAAAAAAGAACAAAAGAAATCCAGAAATATATTAATGCATCATGGAGGGTCTATTCAAAACTAAATTTTGAAAAAATAACTATTTTTACACTACTTTCAAGAACCATAACTACTTAACACTTGTTGAAAAAAAAAACATCTTTAAGTATAAATAACAGATGACTACAATGACCAAAAAACATTATGATTATCCACTTACACATTTCAACGTGGAATGTGAAGATGCCATAGATATCATATATAAAGTACTAGATTGGCAGATCACGTGACCTCCAATGGTAGTGATGGGTCGCGCATGGAGGAGCAATTCGGCCAGTGTTGCCACTAATTTAAGAAGAAAAGCGCTAAGAAAAACAGAATTTAATTCTAAAATTTCAACAACAAAAAATAGAAGCTGCATTTTGGAATTTTTTTAGTGACAGAAACGTGAAACTCTTTTCTAGTATTTTAATAATATATTTTTTTTTGTAATTTTAGAATTATACAGTATTGTATTTTATCGTAGTATTTTCTCATTAAAGAGATGGCAAAACTGGCCAAATTGTTCCTTCTCTGGGGTCTCCATGCGTGTCCGGTCGTTAGCATTGGAGGTCACGTGATCTGCCAATCATCTATACCAAAACCGAGCTTAAGTTTGCAGCAGAGAAATGTACTGAGCGGAGGAAACTTGGTAAACAACCCGGCTGGCGCCGCAATTTCGCGTACTCTGATTGGCTACTCCTTTCAACCCTGATATTCGTGTGCCCCGTTACGTCAAAATCGAAGGAAAAAAATAATTAAAATAACACTCTAACTGAAGCTTAACTAATAAAAATAATAAATTTATGTCTTGAAATAACAAATAAATGTGTTTATTGAATGTGAAATACCTTTTTGTATTCGATTCTCGCACTCAAAAATGAGAACTATTTACCCTTTTTCTCGTAGAACATTTGTATACTGCAAACTTAAGGTCGGTTTAGGTATAGTACTTTATACGATATCTATGGAAGATACACAAACGTCAAAAGAACAACTTATGCTGGGTAAGGCTGATTTAATGAACTCCACGGTATGGCATAATGTATCAATCAATGATTATTTGTCATTGTACAGAGTATTTCAATTTATTGGAAAAATAGTTTATTATTTAGCCTATGATGAGTCCTATTCCGAAGCGACTTGAATTTTTGGTGTGATTCAGCATCCCGCTGAGTGCCAGCGTGAAGGGGAGGGGGTGGAGCTTCTTTTCCAGAACTGCCCCGACCACCCAATTGGAATCAAGCATACCTAAGAATAAATTCTAAGTATTAGAAAGAGAAAAGATTTCCAATCATACACATTTCATTTACAGAGTTTAAAAACTGAAATTTATTGGATTTTTTAAAGATGGAAAAACTTAAGATTTTTCAAATCTCACATTTTTGCTACCTCATAAATGTAGATTAATAGAATTTTATGGTAATAGTGTTTTACTCTTGTTTTAACCAATACAACTAAAAAAAATTGAACTAAATATTATCATGAGCATTTAATTGATACTCACCTCTAAACACCATATTTGCCTTAGGTAGGTCGACTTGATAACCAAAAGTGCAGACACTTTCACCTAGTCTTAAGTTTGTTTCGACTTCTACACCAACCTATATTGAAAACAAAGGTTCTTTATGAAATATTTTGCGAATGAAAATTATAAGATTATTATCTATTTTAAAATATATATTTATATTTTAAAAATGAAATTGAGACAATAAAAAAATCATGGGCATGGTATGTGTAGAAGAAAATTAGGACTTAAAAATTCCAAACCAAAAATCCGACAAGCAACAAAATTTGGTAAGGCAAGTTTGTATTATCGTCGCACTAGAGCCTACACAAGGGCTATTGGCGACGGGCGTTGTATTTTAAAACCAGTCAAGTGACAAGCTGACACCCGAGTAAGCACCCAATGCAATTTTTAAACAAAATTTGGCCCAATTGTACCCAAAACAGCTCAATGTTTTTTATTTAATTAAAATATGAACTCAGAATTTCTGATAGAAATTAAATATTGCAAGCAAACAATATTCAAGTTATATACTTCAGTGTTGTTTCATTTTAAAATAACTTTATTCAAGGAACAATAAAAGGTTGTTTTATATGGTGAAACGTAATATATATTTTGGGCTGTTAAATTCAAACAAAACAGTAAAAAAATGCAGCCTGTAAAATTTTCCTGCACAGATAATTGACACAGAACAACTAAGTACACCAAACCATGGAAGCAATGCATAAAAAAAGGTTTTAACACTAACTGATGTTGGAAGTTACCTGAATATTTTCAGTTCCTTTCCTGTAGAAACAACAATGTGCAGCGGCTGCTCCCAGAGTGCCACTCACCACGTAATCTTTGCCTGAAATGAAAAATAGAGAACTTAAGTTAAGCTTACACACAAGCAAAACCAAGAGGCTCTTTATTTTTGAATGACCTATATATTTTATATAACTTGCAACTTTATTGCGATCATTTAACTATATTATGTTTCTTAAATTTGCTTTGCCTTTTAATTTTTTTCATTTGTGATGATAAAGCAGTAAGGAAAGAAATGCATCGAAAACATAAATATCAATAAATTATTATTAACAGAATATACATAAAAGCTCAACATATTTTTAACAGGCGCAGACCAGAACAATTATAATTGATTCAACAAGGACAACAAAAGTTGAAAACTTAAAGAATGCATTTACATACCCATGATGGCCTTTTAAATGCATGTAAATTATTTTTTTAAAAAATAACAATAATTAAATGAATCAACTCACCAGTATACCTGGCAGCTAGTGACATGACCGAGATTTCATTGCCAGGAACTTGGGGCCCGTACTGATAGGCCATTTCTGCCCCCAGGGCCAAAGATGGGATGACGTTTTGTAGATAGTGTAATACTGTGACCCCCGACCCATTTAAAATATCTGTATTGCCTAGGGTCATGGATGCTGTGAAGTCGGATCCCTTGAAGTCTGTCGTGAACTGGGTCGCAACGAACTTTGAGTCTTGCACCTGGAATTAAAGTGACTAAATTATATAAAATGACTGGTTTAACTTTTGTAAACTGTTCAGTTATTTTACACAAATGAAATGAATTAACAATTATTATATTGATAATAAATCGAAGGATGATGCAAGTGTATTTCTGTTACAATACGCATTCTTGAATGAAAAGGCCAACCATTTACCTGATCCTAAATATCAGCCTGAGGGGTCCAATATAACAACTGGGCTGTACTTGATAGAAAATCACAAAGTACCAGTATAAGATCTGAGTTATGGGAAGTGTAAAAATATAATACAGTCAAACTCTTTTTTATGACAATTCATCTGTAATGAACTACAAGTTTGCCTATAGACCTTAATGCCATAATATCTTGCTTACAACTCCGAAATATATCCTTCTATATATTATATGATATCCAAAATTACTTATTAAATGTTTTTTTTATTTCACTTTCACCATTCAAATTTTATTTTATTCGCCAAATGATGCAAGGAGTCACAAAATCTAAAAATCATTTCCCCTCTAAACAAATTAATAGCTGGAGAGGAAGAAAGTACATGCTGTGTCATTAACTATTGATTTGATACAAAGATCATATCAATTTTTTTAAAAAGTCATTCACCTGTGCTGCTAACTTAAACTTCATATTCTTGTGCTGATGAATAATATTCGCATTAAGATTGCCACTAGGATCCATGTCTCCCAACAATATTGGATAAGCCTGCAAAATAAAAATGCAAGTTTATCAAGCAGTTTTAAAACTAAATTAAACTGCTACAGAGGAATACCACTTATTTATTAATAATAGAAAGTTGTTAAAAAAAATACAATTTATATAAGAGTATGCCACTTAAAGGTTAACATTCATTTGACACCCCTTCTACTGTTCAAATTTTTTAATATAACAAAAGGAAAAAGTTAATAAAACTCTAATAATAAACATCAATAAATTGCTTTATCTTCAAAATCTTTTGCTATATTCGGCAACTTACAGGATTTTTACTCTGAACTTTAAGCAAAATTTGGGAGGCTTTTCAAGTCCATATATCCAATTGATCATTAGCTCTCTGGTCCGATTTGTTGACTATCAAAATCTATCTTTAGGTGGGTTTTAAGAAGTTTTTTTTCATACCTTTTTAATGAATCAACCCAAAAAAATGCTGAATTTGTAATTTTTAGAGCTTTTATTTTAAATAAGGGCCTTTTTGTGCTAACAGGAAATTTTGGGGCTTTTTAAAAGTGAGGGAGAACCCTGATTTAGAAAAAGATTTTTTTTTTTAAAATCAAAATTGCATTTAAACCCATTTCAGCTTATGAGCCCTACATTTTGAATCCAGGTGCTTTACGATTTCAAAAAATCTGAAAATACTGTACCTCCATCGGGCTGGTTTGCTGCGTTCCGACATAAGTCGCACCGAATCTGTAGCCTGGGGGAGTCATATTAGTCAAATTTAAAGTGTGACTAATCTGAAAGTGATTGCTCAGAGCCTTGTTGACCATGACTTTGGATCCTTCGAAAGGATTGGGGAACACATCTAAAAAGCAATTGCGGACATTAGTATGTGGGGAGAGGGGGCTTACAATTATCGCGAATGTCACCCCTAAAAATATATATATGTTACCGTTATAACCCGGAATCAGCTTAAACTAGAATTAACTAGTGAGAACTTAACTGAAGCCATTGGTGAAAACTAGTTTCCTCTACCTAAAACTAGATCACATTAGTTAATACCAGTTTTGACCAATTGCTTTTGTTAAAACTAGATTTAATTAGCCTAAATTAGAATTATCTAACTTGTTTTAGATAAAACTAGAATTAACTGCGAATGCTTCACTTTTTATTTATTATGAACGTTAATTTATAATCATATTACGACAATGGGGTCCTTAAAAAACTCGATGTACGGTTCTTAATAAAGTGTCTTCCAATATCCAAACGCTTTCATTGCATTTCAAACCAATAATTAACTAAACTAATCCAAACATATTATCCTATTTTCCGTTAATTCTAGTTTGATCCAATATAAGTGTGTTATAATTAAAACTAGATTAAACCAATCTATTTCGTCAAAACTAGTATTAACTGGCAATAACTAGTTTTAGCTAGTGGAAACTAGTTTTTAACTAATGGCAAAAGTTAAAAATAGTTTTCACAAGTTATTTCTAGTTCTGACTGATTTCGAGTTTTAACCGTAACATATATAATTGCAATAAAATTAAGTCAAATTGCAATAAAATTTGTTTCTGGATTCAAATTTGACAAATTCTTACATGATTTATTTATTGCTTTCTGAACTATACTTAAAATTCACGGTAAGAAGACTGTCCGTTCTTTTAACTGATTAGCGTCAGTAGTTTCTTTCTGTTCTCTTTATTAGTTTTGATTCATACCCAAAGACACATCGTCAAAATATTTTCACACACAAAAAAAGAATAGACAAAATGGGCATCGTATGTGATAATTTTGTAAGTACTTCATATGTGATAGTAATATGTATGCAAAAATACGGGGAACACACTAGTTCATATTATACCCTAAAATTACTGTAAAGAAGAAACTAAAACCATTTACTTGCAAAACAATAAAGACCTAACATACTTTAATGATTAAAGTCATCCGTTAACCTTTTTACAAAATCTGATTTAAGGGGGTTCAGTACCCCAAAAACGGAGAAAAAATCAAAAGCAAAATTATTGGTTTAAAATACTATTACAACCTTTATTAATAATGTCACTAAGTATCAAGACGATTGGAAAAATATTTCCCATCAAATATTAAGAGGAAGCAAAAATCCTTCGTAAGGAAATGGGTTAACAATAAAAACTTTAAACGCGTTTTTCTCAGAACTTGGTTTTTTGAACTTCGATGTACCTTTTCTCAAAAACCATGCTATGTTTTCTCGTAAACTTTTTTTTATATGACATTATACAGCATAGATTAATCTGAGGTTATAAATTTTAATAAAACTAAAGTGAAAAAAAATTTATGAGGCAAAAAAGTGAAAAATTTCATGATTTTTTGGGTACTTTAAAACTTATTTTATTTAAAAAAAATATAACAATTATTAAAAAAAAAACACCTTTTAACCTCAGATTGATATATAAGGTTGGTATAACACACAGATAATTTTAAGTTGATTTGATCAGTAGTTATTGT
Source organism: Hylyphantes graminicola (assembly GCA_023701765.1). NCBI lineage: Eukaryota > Metazoa > Arthropoda > Arachnida > Araneae > Linyphiidae > Hylyphantes > Hylyphantes graminicola. Next base: position 77,052,872 of record CM043115.1, on the reverse strand, counting down.
GGAAAGGTACATTGCAATTGGCCAATTTAACATTACCGATATACAACATACTGAACCCCCCTTAAAATACATTGATGTACTTTTATGTATGTCGTTCAAGGAAACTTAACTAAGGTAAGAGCTTTTGGATTTAAAAAAAATTACGGTCATGAAGTGTAATGAAAATTTAACCTTTGCATGCTTTGTGCAGTTCTTCAACTGTGCCAGGATTGCTATCTTGTGTTGCAGTCGGTGAATCTTTTGAAACACCGGCACCTATAGTTGGGTCAGATACATTTGGCGAAGGCGGTTCTATTACAGGTGATGGTACACTTGATGCAAGTACATTACCCATATTGTTTGATTTATAAGTTTTGATTTAGCACTACGATTTCAAAAAGCCAAACACGGAAGCAATATATATGGTGGATTTTCAAAGAAATAACCAAAATGAATTAGAACACAACAAGATCTAAACACATGCCATGCCTTTGCCCTTCGTAACTGTAGAAGAAGTTGTAGTCAGGGAGGAGGGAGGGGTAAGGAGGGGCCCCATAATACTAACGAAATGAAGCATTGTCGTCAGAATTTTCCGGGTTCTGCGCATAACAAAACCCAGTGCATTGTGGGATGCATCAGTTATAGAAAAGCTGTCTACTCTCTGTGCAGGTGTACTAATTAGATGGAGATATAGTGAGATGGAATTTCATTTTCAATGTTTTTAATAATTATTTTGCTTAAGTACCCTGTGTAGATCATGGATGTTACAATAAACCTTCGAAGAAAATTGCTGGCATTCCATTGTACAGGTAAAAACATCTTCTTTTTAGTAAAATTAAACTTCGATTTTGCTACATGTGCAAGCATTTAGAAGTCTGCCATAATAAATCCTTCTGTTTTGTGATTGTTGATTAATGGAAGTCTGATTAATGTTTGTAATACTGATACTAATTTTTTAAAAACTACGCTACATCTTTTTGTAATTATGTAGTTGCAGTAGTAGCATGATTGTTGTTTTTACATTCAATTGTAATGTAATAACAACGTGATTATGATTGTTTATTTTTATGCAATTGTGCATTGTGGTTTAATTTTTGGCTAATTCCATGTTAAATCAGATAATAAAATAATGTTAATTAGGCCTTGAACTGACCTTTTGTGTGTTTGGTTTTCTTGGTTGTATATTTTTGGTTTTGGTATATTTTTACATGTATTTCTGATCTATATATATATTATACTTTGGGTTTTGTTTATAGATAAAATCTAATGTCCTGTGCAGACTATGGATGTTATAATAAATCTTCAAAGAAAATTGCTGGCATTTCAGTCTACAGGTAAAAACATCTTCTTTTAGTAAAATTAAACTTGGCTTTTGCTACATGTGCAAGCATTTAGAAGTCTGTCCTAATAAATCTTTCTGTTTTGTGATTTTTGATTAATGGAAGCCTATTATAGTATGTTTGTAAAACTGATACTAATTTTTAAAAAATTACACTACATCTTTTTGTAGTTATGTAGTTGCAGTAGTACCATGATTGTAGTTTTTACATTCAAGTGTGTATTGTGGGATAATTCCATGTTAAATCAAATCATAAATAATATTTTGGGCCTGGGCCTCTTGGATTTCAATAATGTTTGGTTTTAGGTTGTGTATTTTGGATTTGGGTATATTATTTTGCATATATTTCATATAAATTTACTTTTGGTTTTGGTTTATAGGTAAAATCTAATGCCAAAATGTCATGTGTAGCCTTTGGACGACTCGCTTGACCAGACAGCATGCATCGAAGAAGTTCTGGAAACATTTGAAGCAAGCTCAATCAGAGGAGCGTCAACTCCATTAGACCCTGGGACTAGGCACTACCGCACTACAAAGTGGAAGATGCAGAATGGAATACCATTAAGGAGGAGGGTGAGAAGATACCATACAGGCAGGCCATTGGTAGTTTACTGTACCTTGCCTGTGGGACTTGACCAGATATAGCTCACAATGCGACCTACATGAGCCAATTCAACGAGAAACACTCTGAACTGCACTGGAGAATCTATCGCAAGGAAACAAAACACCTGTGTCTTGACTTCAAGAAAAACGGCAAAGTGCTTGATGTGTTTTCTGATTCAGATTGGGGTTTTGACCGAGTGGATATAAAATGTTTTAGTGGTTATGTGGTTATCTTAGGTGGTGCAGCAGTGTCGGGGGTCAGGCAAGAAGTAGTATTGTACTGCCTTGTCATCTCCCGAAGCAGAATATGTTTCAATTGCTCACAGTATGAAGGAAGTGTTGTGATTTGAGGGACTTTTACAAGAGTTGGGCATACAACAGCCAATAAGTGTGAAAGTTGACAACCAGGCAGCAATATTTATTGCTAATAATCCGACTACGTCTGAGCCTAGCAAGCATATAAATATCAGATACCATTTCATTCGTGATTACATTAAGCAAAATGTTGTCAAATTGGAATATGTGTCATCGAAAGACAATGTCGCAGATTTGTTTACTAAAACATTAGCAAATGGGTATGTACTTTTAAGCTTAAGAAAACATCTAGGTTTTAATGTTTGATACTAGTGTAATTAACATATAGTTGCTTTGATAATTTGCATGAAAATTTGTTGTGTTGATTGTTCCAATTTATGTGTTTCTTTCATATTTTTTTCCTTGTGTTGAATTGTATGTGTAAGATATTTTGGCTGCGGTTCCGCACGGCGGCCGTTTTGCAACCCTAGAGCACGCTTTCTACCACGCTTGGCGACTTGGCGGTACCTATGTTCCTATTTTGTGTGAAATTTGTCAAGGAGGTGTGTTGAAATTAAATGGGGGGGGGGTCAAATTACTCTAATATAGAGCCACCTTGCAGGTCACAAATTTGTGTCTCGCCGATTAGCAACACACTTGTTCTTTACGTATTCAACAATATGTGAAATAAAAGTTCTGTGTTCGTATATTTTACGAGTCATCATTCAAAAAGCCAACAGTAAGAATTATCTTCAAATTGACCCTGATGTAATGAATAAACAATCGTAAATTGTTTTTTTCTTAATCACAACACAAACCTCCTTAATGTTTAAAGGACTATAGATGAATTTTAAAAAATTGTGTAGTAAAATTATTTTTTGTATTAATAATTATGAATAATTTATGTGTATTGATGATATTGTTAATAAAATGATGATATAAATGATGATATTGTTAACAAATTTCTTTTTAAAAAGCTTTGTATGTTATTATGATTGATATTGTTGCATATATCTGAAACTATATATACCAGTTTTGAAAAATAATACTGAATCAACAGGGAACAAACAGTTTTTCTATGAGACATGTATCCCACACAGTGAACTGTTTTTTGCTATATGTATGTGCAGAACTTTGGACAATCCCGACGGCAATGCTTTATTTCGGTAATATTATACGGCATACCTTGCAATTAAGACAAAGCATTTAATTTTACAGTTGTGTTTGAGCAAAACCCGCACATCAATTAATATATGTTTTATATAATATAAATGGATTTTAATTTTAATGGGATAATTATTATATATAAATTATATAAATTAGTGAAGTTATTAACTGTTTGAAATTACTTCTTTAGCAGTATTCGAAGTAATAATATTAGTACTAAATACAAATAATTGTTTTGAAAAAAATAATTATAGTTCAAGAGTGTTATTTTAAAATATATTTAGTAATTTTCTAATTCTTATCAAAATTAGAATTTTGAAGTTGGTTTTTACTACTATTTGTTCTTGTATAAATACATTAATTTTGTTTCAATAGTAACTACTATTCATAAAACTAATTAAAGTGTTATTTTAAAATATATTTACCTAGTAGTTTTCGAATTATTCTTATCAAAATTGGAATTTTGAAGTTGTTTTTTATTACAATTTGTCTTGTATAAATACATTAATTTTGTTTTAATGGTAACTACTATTCATAAAACAAATTTTTCTTTTAAGACAAAATCTAATTGTACTAAATATTAATACTATTTTTGTTGTAAATGTTTTCATTAAAGATTTTTATACTTAAAACTATGCATACGAGCCCGCTGCAAATTATTATATTATAATAAAATAATCTATTAACTATTTTTAAGTATAATTTATTAGCAAAAAAAAGGTTCATTAGGTTAACTGAAAAGGGTAATAATTTGTATCAAAATAAATATTACTACCCCACATATGGCAACAATTTTAAAATTTTAAATTCCAATGCAGTTGATTAATGGATAATTAATTAGCTCCCATTAATTAAAATAGCTGAAAATAGGTCTTAGCTCCTCCAAAACCAATTTCTGGATCCGACAATTATTAACCAAGACGATCTGTCACACTCCATGCTTTCGACTTATTCGTCTGCATTACTGATCTCGAAATCCGAAACTCACGATGTATCCCAAGATGCAATGCGGCGTTGGCTTCTTTTGTGCGCTACTGCGCAGGTACTAGGGCTTCTCCATTCTTCTCTTTCCTCCATGGTTGTAGTAGTTAAGTTTGGAATATTTCGGTGGTTTTGTTACCGGTTTCAAAGATGCATTGTAGATAACAAGATCTGTATGATATAAGGGCTAACATCAATTTAGCGACATTACTGTCTTGCCAAATGGCGAAAATGTCGGTACCTGGTAAACATGCGTATATAGCTTCAATGTTATTTATAAACTATGGCAACCCTTTCACAGTCGCCAAATATTGCCAAGTTGTTAGCCGTTATATCATGAATTTTATAGAAAACCTTTTGATTGGTCCACGTACCGTACTTTTTTTATGATTCTTTTAAGTGGTCAATTTTGAATACGTTAAAGTAGAAAAAGACGGGTCCATAAGCTCATGTTCCATTTTTCGAATTTTGTTCTATCTCTACATTTATTTAGTCACAAGGTTACCTAATCAAAACATTATCATAACTTTGAATAAAAAACTAACTTATATTAAAGACTATGATATTAAAAGATATAATTATTTAATGGTCGAAAAGAATTTTAAACTACTATAACTGCAACTAATTTGAACCAAGGTGATATAACGGCCCTCACGTTTTTGGCGACATTATTACATTGCCAAAAAGCGAAAAGATACCAACTTGGCAACCATGATTGCTAGTCTTCTTGATAACTTGTTAGTTATAGCAACCCCAAAGATTGCCAAATGTCGCCAAGAAATTAGCCGTTATAAACTTTTTATTGACGTCATATACTACAGCCTTCAATCTAACTAATAGAAAATGCCAGCCGGTCATGACCCCAGACGTTCTTGAAAACAGAACGCTCTCTAAACCTTGATATCATCGGTTGTATTGTTTTCTTTAAAAAAATTGTTGAAACAGCTCATTGGTTTAAAAAAGGTTACTCGATCCAAACTACAATGCCATTGGTTGTTTGTTTTTTCTTGCACATATGTTACAGGAACATGCGAAGGAAAAGTATAAATCCAAGTAGCATAGCTAAAATAACTACTGAGCTATTAGCGGTTTGCGAATCCAAAAAATTTCGTATAAGGTTAGTTCACGTTAATTATACCTCATTTTCTGACGTTATGTTCGATGTCGCTTTGGAAATTACGTCGGGGACCTCTCATGCTCATCTTCGTCACTCGACTAGAATGCCAAACATTACGAGGCTTGCTAACTGAAACAAAACCAAATACAAAAGCTCGACCTCTGTCTGGAAGCAATAAACCAGAGTACTCCCCAACTGGAAACTGAACACTGGTTACGTTCAAATGCGTCTGTAGGGCCAGCCTCTTATGTTTTGGATTTAAAAGTTGTCGGTAATATTATATTCTTAGTGTCAGAATTACACTATTATAAGATCAAGTTCTTGTCTCCATTATTAGGCGACTTACTTAATGAATGTTGTTTAAGTGGGCATTATTTTTCAAATGCCGCACTTCTTAGGCTTAGTTAACACCGAAAAATCTTTTTGATGTACTGCTTTTATTGGTATTGACATGTAACTTCTCAACAGATATCTCTAAACTGTACTCACTCTTATTATATGAAGTAGCATTTCTTAGCGTAGAGATCTTTAGAAGTGCAGTAAGTATAAATTGTCTCATTAATTTTAAGCAGTTTAACTACGATCGCTTTTTTTAAGCACAAAATACCTTTCTGAGCCGTAACACTTTTCACCTGTTATTGTAATTTTATTAATGTGTCTTTCACCTAAGTACATGTTCCCATAAAAACATTTTTAAATTAAGGGTAAGCAAGTATTTAATGTACTGTCTGACAATTTGTTTTCTATACTCATTCATTAGTCAAACTGGGTAAAATCCTATTGGCTTGCCGACGACAAATTACAAAATTTGGGGAGTTTTTTTTAAAGGAGCGATAAATAACTTTTCTGGTAACCATGTACACTTATTAAAAGAACAGGATGTTTAACTGAGGTGCAAGCATACAGAAGTTTATTTTGAACAGCTTTGCGGTTGCCGAAAAAAATCGCATACAGCCTTCAGAAAATGGGATTTTCGGAATGTCGCCAAGCTAAAAAATTTGACAGGCCAGCAACTAGGATTTAACCTTCGCTGAACAGAATCCATATCCTTTTTAATTCAAATTATTTTGGTAAAATCCTACCTTCAGGGTGGGCGACAAACTATGTTTCAAAGAATGTTTCAAAGGTGTTCAAAGAATGCTAAATATTTTTTTTTGTCAACCATGCACACAAATCAAAGATTGGGCATGACTGTCAAAAAGCTGCCCTGTTAAAAAAAGATTGCTGGAATAAACGACGATGACGACAGAAGAGCCAAAATTTTGCTAGTAGCAATCGAATTGTTTCAGCTGAAGAACGATTACTCTTTAGTTCAAAAACTATTTGAGATGCATATTAGAGTTTTTAGTATGTAGATTTAAATAATACTTTTGTAGTAGTGCTGCATTGCATGTCACTTTAAAACACTAGGTTGTTGGTTTGTGTTTTAACACTACACAATATCTTTGTCTGCAGGTTATTTATCACATGTTTTGAAATATCATTGATGGAAGCAAGATGACTGTGGAACAATCTCCTTTGGAGCATTTTCCTAACCAGGTATGTGTTAACTTATTATTGTTCGACGTCAGCAGTAACTTAAGTGTGCCGGTTGATTTTCCAGGGGGTTTGTAATCTTTGATGAGATGTTGTATATTGTCTTTGTCATCTGACTACACTATAGGTGTTTTTTCTAAATTTTACTCAACCGACAAAATTTAATTTATTTTCAGACATTTCATTTTTTAGTATCCCTTTAAGACCGGCGGTCAGATGGCGCGGATTTAAAATTATGAGACTAAATTTGGAGTTTTATCAAAAGAAATGCGATAAACAGCATCAATGCCAGCAAATCCTTACAAACAGTCATTTTTTATACAAATAACGAATGGTACAACTCAGCTGTATTTTTTAATAGCTTCAACATTCTCTTTTTTACCCGCACAACAATCGTGATAGCTCGGTCGGAAAGGGTTATGCCGATTTAAGGTAACTGCAAACTCTTTGTGGTTAACCCTGAACTGCACTGTGTGCCATGTGTAGCAAAGACTTATTTAGTTGTATAAAAGCAATAGGTTTAGTTTTTATGCAATATTTCAGGTTATTAAGAAATGCCAATTAGTGCTATATTTGCTGAATTAATTGCAACATTCTGTTAATGAAACTGACCCAAATAATAAGCAAATTGACCTTTTATCTTTTTTTCATTTGATGATTGTTTTTATTAGTTCTAAATACTTTTTTATATGCATTGCGTGACAGTTGTTGGTCACTCAATGCATGACACTGTCTAGTTCCTAAGATCTGCAAATTCCATAAATCTCCTCACCTGGTCTTTTCCCGATTTGTCCAGATTTTTTCCCTTTCTCTGGCGTATTTTTATCAAACAAATGCTAAATTATGTATCACTTATTGTGAAAACTGTTGCAAGTTAATTAAAAAAACTATTAATTTTCAGTGGAAGTAATAAAGCTTTAAAATCTAATGTGGGAAAAAAAATCATTTACTTAAAGACACTGACATCATGGCAAGTTGAACAGAGTACACATTTTTCACAAGCAGCACAGAATGTATATACTATTACATTTTATTCTCATTGCATTTTATTCTCATTTTTTGCATATAACATCATCTTTAAAGTGATTCTTGATCAAGGTAGTTAAATAGGTTCAGATCATACCTAAAAATGAAAAACCAAGAATACTATGAAACTGATTGTGAAATTGTCTGATAATCTTTATTTATTTTTAGCGCGAACAATTAAAAAATATATTTTATATCGCTTGGCTAAACGGTTGCCATGGAGACTTTGTGTTTATTTTTCGAAAAAGGGACATTCCATGAAAAAATTTTGTGTGAGAAAGCTGCGTTTTATTTACTACAAAAATATTTGACACTTGGTGAACCTGGTGTTTGAAGTGTTGAAATTAGTTAAATAGTATATGAAGCGACGTTGTATAAGTTGGAAATAATTAAGTTATTTTTGTTAATTAAGTGAGGACTGAAATTCTTTTAAGAAATCTTCACACTGATCAATCCAATATCGAAAAATTACTTAAAAAAACCTCTCTCCCTTCAGAATCTGCCGCAGCCCCCTCTCCTGAATGTGGATAAGGAGGGGGCGCTGTCCCCCCACTACCGGGGTCATCCACCACCTGTTTATAACAGCATAAATGTTAGGTCCCTTGAATTGCCCAGAAACATTTGGTTTAGCTATTTAAATTTAATTTTATTTGCCAAATAATGGGAAAAGTCAACAAATTTGAAATTCATTTGCCGCCTAAAAACAGCTATTTACTGTAGGAGAAATTGAACTGCTACTAATAGTGCATAAGGTTAAAATTTATTCAAGAGATGTCATTTTATAACTTTGAATAATATGAGTACAAAATATGTATTGTACATTATTTACTACACTTAATATTCCACTTTGTTTATAACTTTTTTTTAAAAAAATCTGATCTCCTCGTCACAACAGCCCATTGCTGGGTCAAGGCCTGCCATGCCCATTTCAGCTTTCGTGACATAGAGCTCTAGGGTGCTAGGCATATGTACTGTTAAGGTGATCAGCCTCATGCTGAACCCCCATTGTTTAGTTCCCAAGCATGCTTGGTACTTATTTATCGACCCACCCAAGGGATAAAAGGAAGGGTCAACCTCGCCCTTCTTAGTTTCGATCCGCGAACCTGTGGCGTGGCAATACTAAGGCTTACTTTTAAGCCACTGGGCCTTGTTTATAATGTCCTAAGCCTTGTGGTCCCTTGTACAGTGTTATAACAGTGTATACTGTATTTCACACCATATTAAATTCACAGCGCTGGGGAGCCTAGTCGGTTAAGCACTCGTCTAGCATGCGAAAGGTCCTGGGTTCGGGTCAGTGCATCGCCAAAATAGCTGCCGACCTATAAACGGCCCGTGCAGCCAAAAATGTCCGACGAATAATACCCTGTGTAAGGGAGTGCACGTAAAATATCCTTCAAAGTCCTAACGCTGCGTACGATGTCGCCCTTAACGGTTGCGTTGGGTGCCTATTCAGGTGTTGGCTCGTCACTTGACTGTGGTTCTAAAATACGCCGCCCGTCGCTAATAGCCCTCGTGTAGCTCTAGTGCGACGATAATTCAAGCCTAACCTAACCTAAGCATTGTGGTCCCTCATACAGTGTTATAACAGTGTATACTGTATTTCACTCCATATTAAATTCAAAACCTCTCTCCCCCTCCAGAAGCCGCCGCAGCCCCCTCTCCTGAATGTGGAGAAGGAGGGGGCGCTGTCCCCCACCACGGGGGTCATCGACCTCACCAATGACGGCTCGGACAAGGACGACGACCTCAAGAAGGCCATCGCCCTCTCCCTCAAGGAGCACGAAAAAGTTCTAGGGGGCCAGGTGTCCATGGAAGACCAGGACATCAGCAGGTACATAGAGCAAGACATAATTTGATTTGACTAACCAGCGTGTAAAATAAGCGGTATCGCATCGCGAAACGCGACACCAAAATGAAAACTTGCGGTAGCGGTTTAGCTTTGTATCGCATTTAGTTGCTATACAAAGCTAAATTGTTTACGGCGCTATACAAAGCTAAATTAATAACGGCGATCCGAAAGTCGCGGATCGCCGTAGTTTAAAAACTTTCTGATCGCCGTAATTTCGCGATTTTCGGATCGCCGTAATTTCACCACTTTCAAATCGCCGTAGTTTCGGGACTTTCGGATCGCCGTAATTTCGCGACTTTTGGATCCCCAAAGTTCCGCGATTTTCGTAATTATTACCTGCAGCCACATTCAGAAAGTTTTTGCAAACGATTCAAAATCGGATTGCTTCAGTTAGGTTGTCTAAGTCATGGAGGTTTTTTAATATAATGCAATACGTTATATAATAATTATAACGTTAATGTGTGTAAATTTTATTCGCATGAATTAAGTCAACGGAAAAGGGGATATTTCTCAAAAATTAAAATTTTACCCCAAAAACAATTAAAGAGACTGCGACTGGAAGAGTCCTTAAATTTTTTCAAAAGTGCTATGCATTAATGAAAAAAATTGCTACACACAAATACTTTGGTGTAGCACAACTGTATACACACAGAAAAAAGCATTTTACACGCTGTGACTAACATAACGTTACAAGGTGTCCACTAAAAGCGGCGTGTGTAGGCCATGTAGCCTTTTACCCTTGTGGTGGCATTGACTGCTATAAGCTACACCAATCAAATCCTTTTTTTTAAAACTAAGAACATAAAACTTTAATCTTTTTGCTAACATTTATGTTTTTAAACTGGTTGTTATACCTTAATAAAGTTAAAGTTGTCATTAAAACATGCTTTACTGTTTATATGTGATATATCATAGAAATCTCTATATATAAAGTTATAAATATTAACCACACAAATCACTATGATATTATAATAAGTTATTTCTTAATAACTTTCAGTTAATGTCTTGCTGATCCATCAAACAGTTTTAATAGGCGTCAATACATTCTTTACCAGAGAAATTGCTGACTCAGCAGAATTTGTTTTGACTTCTGTTCCACTCTTCTCACAACCATTAAAAATACCAACACTTTCTAATCGGACCTCTGCGTGAAAGGTGTGTGCTTTTTGGCTGCCGAGCTTCGGCTCTGGTCCTGTTCATTACAAACTCTGAAATATGCTTTCTTTACAATAAACCACGCTTTGGACATCCAATATTCCTTCCTTTCTAGATTAAATAACAATTATACCCTTATGTATAGTAAGATGTTATTCTATTACATATTTGTAATAGAATAACATCTATTACACTTGAGAGTATAATTCTTATTTAGTTAATCTAGAAGTAAAGAAATATTGGACGTCCAAAGCGTGGTTTATTGTGAAGAAAGCATATTTCAGAGTTTGTAAAGAACAGGACCAGAGACGAAGCTCGGCAGCCAAAAAGCACACACCTTTCACGCAGAGGTCCGATTAGAAAGTGTTGGTATTTTTAATGGTTGTGAGAAGAGTGGATCATAAGCAAAACAAATTCTGCTGCGTCTGCAATTTCTCTGGTAAAGAATGTATTGACGCCTATTAAAACGTGGGAACTGTTTGATGGATTGAAAAGACATTAACTGAAAATCATTAAGAAAGAACTGTTATTTGTGTGGTTAATATTATAACTTTATACAAGATTTTTGAGATCTATCACATATATTTCAACTAAATATATGTTGTAGGGTCATTGAGGCCAGCATGGCTGAGACTAAAGCTGGCACTAAGAGGAAAAGGGAAGAAATATGGGTCGACCCTTTGAACCCCCATGACCGAACCCGCAACAGAGACTGGCCCGTGGGTTTGAAAAATGTGGGAAACACCTGTTGGTTTTCGGCTGTTATACAGGTAATACTTTATATTGCTTACTTTAATATGATTATTGTATAAGTATTTAAATTTTTTCTCTTGATTAACCACAAGAAGTCTTTAAATTTTTTGTTTTATTCTTACAGTCGCTGTTTCATCTGCCGGTGTTTCGAAAGTTGGTATTAAGTTATGTTCCTAAAGATTGGAATGTGGTTTCTCCCAACTCGAAGGTATTTTGAAAATGTTTTTTTAGTATGCTAACTGTACATCATTTGTCTTAAAAGTAAACTTATTTTTATCTAAGGTAGCAAAACTAATTTTTAAAATCAGCTACCAAAAGATGCCAATCTACATAAAAAGCTATTGGAACAACAAATTGGAAACTATTGAATGGGATAGGTATAGGAAGTTTAGTGAGCATGAGACATCTATGGGAAAATAGTGATTCTTAATGTACCATACATTACTTACTATGTGTTATAGGACTAGTTACCAAAACTAAATCACAAACTAAATTTCTTTAATATACAAATGCCACTTAATTATAGTTTCAACTGTTCAAATATTCAGTTTTTAGTAAGTTCTGTTAAAAAAGCTTGCACAATTTTGAATTTAGCCATGTACTTTTTGTGGTAACTGAGTAGCAATATCAAATTTACATGTTTGTGATGCTATTACTAGAATATCTCGGTGTGCATAACTTAATTTATTGCATGAACAAATCATGATTTATAAACTCAATAGAAAATGAAGTGTGTAATTTGTATGTCACTAAAGAAAATTAAATTGTGTATGGTTGCTTTTAATGAAATATCTTTACTTATTAAAGTAGTCTTTATATTTTGTTCTTCTTGTCTTTCTCAGTACAGGAGGAACTTAATATTCATGCAAGAGCTGCGGAAGCTGTTTGCGCTGATGTTGTGTTCCAAGAGGAAGTATGTCAACCCTTCTCTTGCCTTGGAAGAGTTCAAGGAAGCCTTTCCTGACAGCAGTGGAACCGATTCACAACAGGTTTGCTCATTACAAATATTTTTTATACAGATGATTGTGTTTGTATGCTGGTTTGGCTATGCTCTATTTTTTGCCACGGTCCTTGAAATTCTTAAAAAGTGCTTGAAAAAACCCATTGATTTTCAAAGTTTTGAAAGTGATTGAAAAATGTTATCCACTGTGAAAAGTCCTTAATTTTTTAGGATGAAGAATTTATCTTGAAGTTTTGTAAATGCTAATTTTGGCTTTATTAAAACACTTTTTCAGTGTGAATCAGTTACTATTATATTTCTTGATTTATTGTTTGTATGAATCCAAGAAGGCAGAGCAAGTGATTTTAAGTTGGATTTTTTAATAACTAAATGATAATTTTATGATGCATATTGAAGTTCATTTGAAAGTTAGAGAGCTCTTAATCGTTTACTAAATGAATTTTTAAAAACTATCGTGAAATTTAGGTGTTGCATGTTCGAGTATACAGTCCTTAAAAATGGAGAAATATATATTTGAAAAGTCCTTAAATAGTCCTTGATTTTTTTTAACCAAAAAGTGCGTCAGCCCTGGGTATTGTATACGTTAAAATCTGTTGTCTGCCAAGATGGACTGAAAACGCTTTTAAATATTGTCCGAAAGAAAAAAAATTAAACTCAAACTTGGACGGGAAGCCACATACCAAAGTAGGGAGTGTTTAATTGATATTATCTTTACAAAATTTATCTGTACTTTTAACTTGATTTCTAAGAAATACACATTTTTGTCAATTAAATTATCTATAAAACCTTTCTCAAAAATTGAAAAAAGAACTTAAAACCCCTTTAGCAGCATATTGATTAAATTGTTATACCAACAGTGCTCTAGGAGGCTAGCTTTTATAGGACAATAATTTAATTTGAAAGGAAAAAGAAAGATAAAAACGGGCTAACTAATTTGAACTTATGGTTATTAGTTGCCATTTCTTATGGTTTAGTTGATGCCATTTTTTTAAAAAATGAGTATAAAAATGCACATGCATTAGTGAATTAATAATTTAATTTTTGTTGATTTGGTCGTAAGGGCATGCTTATTTTTTTACATTTAGGGCTTTGAAAAAGTCTTTATTTAGTGAGGGGCTGGAGCCCAGTCGATTTGGCACTCGCCTAGCATGTGAAAGGTCCCAGGTTCAGGTCCACATCACCAAAATAACTGCTGTCCTATTAACGGCCTGTGCAGCCAAAAATTTCTGACAAATAATACCCCGAGTGGAGGGAGTGCACATTAAGTATCCTTCAAAGTGCTAACGCTGTGTACGATGTCGCCCTTAACAGTTGCGTTGGGTGCCTATTCAGGTGTCGGCTTGACACTTGACTGAAGTTCTAAAATACGGCGCCCGTTGCCAATAGCCCTCGTGTAGCTCTAGTGCGACGATAATTCAAACCTAACCTAACCTTATTCAGTGAAAGAGAGTGTGTTCATACTCGCTGTAATTTTATTAACACTTTAAAATGCATTTGTTATTTTTTAAGCTATTTTTAAAAAATTACAATACCTGTAATGGGCATAATTGTAATTTTAAAATATTCTTTCAGGATGTGAGTGAGTTTACCCACAAGTTACTTGAGTGGCTGGAAGATGCCTTTAAAATCACCTTATATGACCAGAATGGGTAATGTTTTAGGATCATTTATTTATATTTATTTTAAAATTGAGTATCCAACCAAATTATTTCTGAAATTATTTTAATACCATGATAAATGTTGTTTAGATATTGTTAGTATAATTACCCTCCCCACTAAAAAAATCCTCCCATGATTTATGTAATGTAAAGCTATTTGTGCAGTTTAGTGCTTTGATCAACCTTAAAATCTTATTTTAAAAAAAAAGGTAATGGCCTGGATTTTTCCCTGAATTAAAAAATATATGTATTTATTGATTTCTGTCTAAATTTCTAAAGAAAAACCACTGTTTTTTTTAAACTTAATTAATTTAAACTTGTTTAAAATTTTAGGGAAACGCTGATGGAAGGATCTGATACCAATCCTATGTTGAATTTATTTTATGGTTCATATCTTTCAGAAGGTCAAAATGAAGGTATGATATATATCATTTTAAAATTCAGTTAGAAACAGAACTTACAAATCAAATTTATAAATTTTTACTTATTTAAGAAGCTTTAACTTTTTTAAATGAAAACAATGACTCTTTAACGTTTCTTTTGCCCATTTATAATTTTTTAAAATAAAATATATTTTTAAAAATATTGCCTAACACGTAAAAAAGTAATTTAAAAAAAAAATGCACTTAAATTGTTATATCGTACAATAAGGCAACATAATTACATGCTTTGATTGCCAAGAAAAACTGGTTTATTTGGTATGGTTATTCATATTTATTTTGTTTTTAGGCCGCATGTTTTCCAACAAAGAGACCTTTGGCCAGTATCCCCTGCAAGTGAACGGATTCAGCAACATCCATGAGAGCTTAGAGGCAGCTATGTCCCAAGAAATTGAGTCCTATGATGTGATGACCAAGTCTGGACAAGAAGTAAGGAAACTCTCTTCTCTACACATAGCTCTAGTGCAACGATAATTCCGCCTAAGCCTCGGAGATCCACATATGTACTTTGCAACAGCTTTGTTTTATAGTTGATCTAGATGCTCACTTTTTTTATAAGACTATAAAAAAGAATATTAAATTTTCTGTCAAGAATACTAGTATTATAAGCCAGAAAACCAGAGCTTTCAAAAATTCAAAGCATCTGTCAAGAATCAGTTGTTTATTTGTATTAAATATTATGTGGTACAAGACTTCAAATTTTAATGGTTTTAGGGGAAATTATTAATTTTCACTGTTTATTGATTCATATTGATAGCTTTGTGTGCTTAAATAAGAGTGAGTCAACACAAATACGTCCAGTTTTGCTTTTTTTTAGCTCTCCAGGCTATATTTAAACTAGGAAACTATGCAATATGTGTGTATTTAGTGATGGAATTTGTTGATAAATTTGAATCTAAACAAAATGTTTAAGTTATATTTTTCAGATAAATATTTCTATTTCAGAGTTGGTTTACACAAATACCTCCAGTTTTGCTCTTTGAGCTCTCCAGGTTTCAGTTCAACCAACAAATGGGACGCCCAGAAAAAATCCACAACAAGTTAGAGTTTCCAGAAATTATGTATATGGATAGGTAAGCTTGTAAAACATTCATTAAAGAATTTCCTTATTTTTGATGATTAATTAAGAAATTTAAAAAAGCTTCATTAAAAAATATGAGGCTAGGGAGCCCAGACAGGTAAGCACTCGCTTAGCATGCAGAAGTTCCCATGTTCAGGTCCGGGCATCGCCAAAATAGCTGCTGACCTATAAACGGCCCGTGCAGCCAAAAATGTCCGACGAATAATACCCCGTGCAAGGGAGTGCACATTAAATATCCTTCAAAGTCCAAACACTGCGTATGATGTCGCACTTAACGGTTGGGTTGGGTGCTTATTCAGGTGTTGGCTCGTCACCTGACTGTGGTTCTAAAATACGCCGCCAATAGCCCTCGTGTAGCTCTAGTGCGACGATAATTCAAACCTAACCTAATCATTAAAAAATCCCTGTTTGCCTTTATCTTGATTATCCAAATATTTTTAGATTAAAATGCATATCAGATCAGATCTAAGCTCTATAAATTAACTACAACTATTAATATAGTAATTTTTTTTATATAATTATGATTTGTTAAAAAATTAAATCTCTAAGTTTTTAAAAATGAAATTTAATAGTTATGTTTGCTACAGAAAACTTTTGGATTATAAAATATTACTTATTTTGACTTGCTGTACTAGAATTAAAAAAAATGCATAATAACTAAACATCATTCTATAGATTCTACCCATAGATTGTTTCCTATTTGTGAAAAAAGTACCTTTATAATGTCTCTAAATCTGTTTTTTTAATAACCTCAACTATGAACTTTTAAAAATCTTTGTTAAAAATTGTTTGCTGCTGCCGCATTTCTATTTTGTTTTTGTAGGTATATGGAGCCAAATAAAGCTATCACCAGGGTACTCAGGGAACAGGTGCACAAGTTGAAAGACAAACGAGCTAAATTACTAGCTAAGCTGGAAAAGTAAGTTGGTTCATCTTACTATTAACCATCTTAAACTTATAACATCTTCAAAGGAACTTTTATTAAGAAAGAAACATATTGCTTAGCTAGTCAATACAATTCTGAAACGCGAAGTACATATTTTCAAAACAGCCCTTCACTTCAGTTCTTTTTTAAAAATATATAAATTTTATAATTTAACTTTTTTTAATTTTCAAGTAATAGTCCAATCCTTTCTTATCTCCAATAGAAGTATTAGTTTTAAAATTAAAAAAATTATTTTGGGTTAAAAAATTACTTTTTAATCGCATGCAGTGAAAACAAATTTATACTTCATTAGGCTCATTCCTCAGAGGATAAAAAAAAAAATAGACATATAAAACCAACAACTAATCTAAAGTATGTATATTTTTAAATTGAATATCATGCAGAGTAAAAATTTTGCTCATTGCCTTAGGTAAGTAGTAATTATTCCAAAATACAGTCTATACAGTTCAAGTATTCAGTCACATTTGAAGATAAAGAAATAACTAAATTGCCAAATCATACTCAGTTATAAATAATCAAATTTAATGAATTAATTATCTATTGTAAAGCTAATGTTAATATCCCACTGCTTTTTTTGATTAAACATATGCCTTTAACTTTCTTTTAACGTCAGCGAAATAGAATTTTAGATAATTACATGCTTTTGTTACAATGTTATGCTGAATAATTGTAGTTTAATGAAAACTGTTTTTTACAGATTTATGAATTTCGGCTCTGGCCAAAGAAAGCTTCCTATTAATGACATTTTGCAGTACACTTTAGAATTTGCCGAGAGCCAAAGCGTCTGCAATGAAAACTCCTCTGAAGACATTGAAATGGCATCACCAGCTTCTGTGGCAAGGTAGTTTAAGGGAATAAATTGTTTTATAGCAACAGTTCTTTAGCTTAGAAAATAATTTTTTCCATTGGATTAATGCAAAGAGAAGAATGTAGGTTAAGAAACCTGACTACTGCTAATATTCCACTTTAAAACTACTAACAACAACTTAAAACTACCGAGAAATTCCTTCATATGACTTGTATATAAAACTCTTTAATGTTAAGTTTTATTTTACACTCAATGCACAGATGTTTATAAATATGTAATAGTTAACCCTCTTATGCATAATGTTGCCAACTTGCCATAAGGCAACAAGTAACATAATCCACTTTATTCCATTAAAGTAGAGCTCCCTCTCGACAAATCTGTGTTTTTTTTCATCTATTACATTCCATTTTAAAGTTTTAGCTACTAATAACCCTCATAGATGACAGTAGTAAAATTGTCTTCAAAATTAAAGAATGAAGTTATTAACTGTTGTGAAATTAGGTCTTTGGCAGTATTCAAAGTAAAATATTAGTTTAAAATACAAATAAATTGTTTTGAAAAAATAATTATAGTTGAAGTTGGGTTATTTTAAAGTATATTTAGTAGTTTTCTAGTCATTCTTATCAAGATTGGAATTTTGTAGTTTGTTTTTGCCACATGGCAAAAATTTCAAAAATTGAAATTATTTATATTCCAATGCTGTTAATTTTTTTCCAGTATTTCCCCCATAATGTTTGAGCAATAAAGATACAAATGTATTTTTTCGGGATGAAAAAAAATCATGCATTACATGGTTAAAATAATCCCTAAACTTGACATAAAAATTCGATTTCCTTTTCATACAGCGCTGGAGCCGAATCCCCGTCATCCAATGCAACCAACAAGTCGAGACCCATGGAGATCGGATCCACGTCTCGGACAACAACGGTCCCAAATATGACGACAACCCCGGAGAAGTTCAACCACGTCGGTGAGGATACTGTGCCCTCCCCCCACCACATATCAGGCATGGAGCTGAGGGTTCTGCAGTCATGCCTGAAAAGGTGGAGGAACGAGACGGAATACAGTGTGAAAGGTAATTTCATTGTACACACGTACACTCCTTTGCCAAGCTTCCTTCCAGGGCTGGGGAGCCCAGTCGGTTAAGCACTCGCTTAGCATGCGGAAGGTCCCAGGTTCGGGTCCGGGCATCGCCAAAATAGCTGCCGACCTATAAACGGCCCGTGCAGCCACAAATGTCCGAGGAATAATACCCAGTGCAAGGGAGTGCATGTTAAATATCCTTCAAAGTCCTAACGCTGCGTACGATGTCGCCCTTAACGGTTGCGTTGGGTGCCAATTCAGGTGTGGCTCGTCACCTGACTGTGGTTCTAAAATACAACACCCGTCGTCAATAGCCCTTGTGTAGCTCTAGTGCGACGATAATTCAAACCTAACCTAACCAACCTTCCTTCCTCAATGGCACGACAGCCCCGGGTGGGCCCTGGCCTTCTCAATCAATTTCCTCCAGGCCTGCCTCTGCCTGGCAGTGGTCTTCCAGTTTGAGACTTTAAAGACTGATAAATCTCTTTCCACGCAGTCGGCCCATCTCAGCTTTGGATGTAGACCTCTGGGCCTTGATTCGATGTACTGAGCCAAAAAGATTACACCTAAGTTGGGTAAATAGAAATATGCTCGGAATGAAAAGTGTATTTTGGTTCAATTCTATTCAGATCATTTTGTATGTAAAGATTAACTTGCCAAGTTACGGACCAATCCCGCTTTTCCCTCTACCTTTTTACTCATTGTTTTTACCCAAGTTAGGTTGGCACAGAGTGTAGAACTTTATTAACCTTCTGATCGTTAGAAACAACTTTTACTGTATTTTTTTCACCAGCTTATAATAACTATAACTTTCAAAATGTTTTAAACAAGTTTTTATTGATAATGTACTTTGTTTATTTGGAAATGTTTTTGAGGTAATCTTTTTAAAAAATGAACCTTATTCTGTTTCTTTTAACAAATATGTTGAAAGAAATTAGAATATGAAATTTTATGTGAGAAAACACTACATTTTTGTTTATTTCCAGGCAGTTTGGTAGGTTAATAGCTCTCTAAGTTATAAGTTTTAATGGTTACATACTTTGAATATAAAGATTATTTGTTCAGCTGAGTTCTGTTAAGTTTTTTTTTTAAATAAAAAGATAATTAAAAAACTTAAAGTTTTGAGTTATTGTGTTATATGTTAACAGATGATTGGTTAAAAGTAATAATGTAATTGAAATTTCCTATATTTTCAATGAAGAGGTTACTTTTTAATATATATGTCAACAATTAGTGAATTCTGATGTTTTATTCTATTTTCCTTTTAATATGAAGTGAGATTGCCTTCTTTTGATCTAAATTATTATTATAAAAACACTATCAATACTTTTCGTGGTTAGAAGAAACATCTAAAATTTTTATGGGATGATTTATTGAAATTTATTCTTTCCTTTTCAGAGCTACAAGAGAAGATCAGCAATATTGAAAACACTATAAAAGATATTTATAATGAACCCACCCTACAACAGGTACAGATTTTTAAATATTTTACAGCTCCTCCCTTTCTTCTGAATGTTCTTATTATTCTCAACTAAGCGTATAAATTTCACTACATAATTCCAACTGCAGTATTAGAATGTTTAATTTTAAAATTCTTAAAATAACTTTTATCATCTATTGTGTCAAAGCAACAGTAGCGCTGGGTTAAAAAAAATATTGCATTTACATGGTAAAAAAAATCTTACCAGCCGTGGGTAGTTTAAGTGCAGTATCTAGACTAATGACTTGCATCAGTGTTACAAACACTCAGTAACTCTAACTTATAAGGAAGTATACTGACTATTTCAGAGCAAAAATGATCCAATTCATTGCTGCAGTGACAGCAGTTTACCTTTCCATGGCAGTAAACTTATAGATCTTCTTTAAGTCGCAATATGGGGCTGGGAAGCCCAGTTGGTTAGGCACTAGCCTAGCATGCGAAAGGTCCCAGATTCGGGTCCGGGCGTCGCCAAAATAACTGCTGATCCCTAAACGGCATGTGCAGCCAAAAATGTCCGATGAATAATACCCCATGTATGGGAGTGAACGTTAAATATCCTACAAAGTCCTAACGCTGCTTACGATGTTGCCCTTAACAGTTGCGTTGGGTGCCTATTCAGGTGTCGGCTCATCACTTGACAGTGGTTCTAAAATACAACGCCCGTCGCCAATAGCCCTCGTGTAGCTCTAGTGCGACGATAATTCAAACCTAACCTAACCTGAAGTCGCAATATAACCAACTGATTCATTTCAACAGAACCCCTACAGGCTGCATGCAGTTCTAGTGCACGAGGGCCAGGCCGCCTCTGGCCACTACTGGGCCTACATCTACTGCCCCACGCGGAGGCTCTGGCTGAAATTCAACGATGTCTCCGTCACAGACACGACTTGGAGTGACGTCCAGAGAGACTCCATGGGAGGTCACCACTGCGCGTCAGCCTATTGTCTGTTGTATGTCGACGAGTCGAGGCCTGATTTGTTTGATGGTGAGTGTTGGGGTTCTTTGGGGGTATGTAGGACATATATAAAGGCTGTTAAATGCCTGTTTAAATTGGATTTAGAAAAATCCATATGAATCTTCTGGAATCTAACATGGTTTTTAAGTTAGAAAAAAAAATAGTGGGAAAGATTCTAAAAAACTTGTTTAAGTTGTGGAAAAGACTTGAATGTGAATATTTTCAGAAGTTCTCTGTTAGTAGTTTTTTATGGAAGAAAAAAAATGCACTGCAGCAGTGCTTGATAACATTTCCAGACATGCCAACTCAAAATTTTTAACAACTTACTGAATTTACATGCCATATTTACCAATTGTTGGCTTTTTGAACAAGGAAACTTTAAAACCTTCTCGTAACGCACAGAATCGAAAAAGTGGTTATTGAAATATTGAATCGGAAGACTTTGCAAGGTTGGTTGAATGAAGATTGCACACAGTGTCGCTGTTGGCAGGTCTTCATAATTACCGATACATAAAATTGTTCATTTTGTTTTTTAACATCACTTGAAGTTTTAATTGATTAATTTTTAAAAGTACATTAAAATGCCACCACAAAAACTCCTGGCTTTTTTTTCCTTTATTATGGCCTAGCATTTAAAGTAATATTTGTGATGCTCAACTGCTGAAACAGAATTATATATTTTAAATTCATACGACATATAATCTTTAAGGTTTTTTCATTTAATTTGTTTTATGAATATAATTGGTAAATGTATCATTTAGATTCAAGTGAAGTAGAAATTGGGCCAGATTTCCTGTACACCCTACCCGAAGACTTACTACAGTATGTGGAAGAAGACAACGAAAGTTTCAGAATCGAAACTGAAAATTGGGACCTGGAGCAAAGTCGCAAAAAGGACTCCTCGACCATGACTGTTGGGGATGGAGACTGCACAATTATCGGAGAAAGAAGATTGGGTGAGTTTAAAAAAGTTATAAAGGAAATACCTTGAATATGTTTGACTTATTTTGTGGTTTTCAGCATGCCAAAACGAAAATGTTTAAAAATTGTAGTAAAAATTTCAATCCATGGCAAAGTGAGAAATATTGCAGGGTTCCAATTGCTTTAAAACCACTCAAGCAAACCCCTAAATTTGGAGGTGGTTTTAGAGGCATTGAAAAGTCCCTAAATTCACACAAATTAAACAGTAATTAGTTGTATTTAAATGAACTTCAAGCATTCTAGATATTTACTTACACAAGATTAAGCTTTTGTGCAATGTTTACCATTATTGTATGAAGAAGATTGGGTGAGTTTAAAAAAGTTACAAATTAAATGCCTTGAATATGTTTAACTTCTGTTGTACATGTGCAAGTCTGCTAAATTAAAAAAGGGCAATTGCTTTAACTATCTGTGATATCTAAAATGAAAGGTTAAAATATCTTGAAAAAATAGTTATTTCAGAACTTAACCCTTTCAGTCCCAGTGATGCCATTTGGCATCATCACTTTCAATATTTTTTTACAAATGTTTATGTCCTGTTATAATATCTAAACACACATCATTCGATTCTTCACGCTTTGTTCTGTTACACAATATTCTACATTAATCTCAATAGAAGTTTGAACTTCTATTTTTTTAATTTAGAAAATAGCTAACAAGCGTTTCACCTGATTTTTGAAAAATTCACTTCAGTTCCACATAATTAGAACACAATTTAAACTATTTCGGTTAAAATAATTACTAAATATTTTTTTAATAATATGGTCAGATATCTTAAATATATAACTCGAAGTGTTTTTAGGTAATATGTATTTTTTTATTTTGTTGTTTTTCACTTAAAAAATTTTGGCATTATTTCAAAAACCATATCAAAAATTAAAATAAATTTTGTTTTCCTTGTGGAACTCTTATTTTTGATTTAAAATAAGCTTATTTTGTGAATACCAGATGTTTCTGTAGTGTAGTAAATTTTTGGGACTGAAAGGGTTAAACGAAGTTCCCTCTTCATTGCATAAAAAAATATATTTAAAAACCAATGTTACTAAATACAGCCAAAAATTAGACAATCAAAACCAAGAAAATTAAATATTTAAGGTCCTTACATTAGCAAGTACATGGACATCCATTTTTTATGAAAGTCACTTAACAACTGTGTGCTTTTTAATATCTTTTCATTCGCTATTAACTGTAGTTTTAAACTATATTTTCTAAACTTATAATCTAGTCTTAAGAAAGTAGTAAAATTTCTTAAATTGAGTAAATAAATAAACCTTAAAGCTCAAGAGTAACTTTAGAATTCAGTGACATGTTAGAGTTTATTTTAATCAGAATTGTTTAGAACAACTAGGAAATTCTAACCGAACTTTCCTTATCCCTTATTTAAAATGTATATTGCCAAACTTTTACAATTATAATCACTCTAGTGGTGTAAAAAAATAGTTAAATAAATGCTACAGAAAAAAAAGACAGGAAGCAATTTTTTCTTTTTTATTTCCCACAATTGATAATGATGCCACAGCCAACTTACAAACTTATTTTAAATAAAAATACAAATTAATTTTACAATCAAGTGAGACACGGTTGTCCCTCAACAACAATCTTTTGTTCGTTCTTTTAGTGCTCCACAACTTAAAATCTGTCGACTACAACCAACTCCCGAGAACTTCTTTCGGTCGCAGTGACATGAGCAGCAGCAGCTCCCAGTTTGCTGCTCCCTATGACGAGAGCAAGGGCCCATTCTTCAATGCCCTGAGCATGGAGCACGCGGCCTTGCTGAAGAATCAGACCTTGCTCCAAGTGAAGCAGCTCAAGGTGACCCCTGGACAAACTGCAATGGATGCAATTGCAGAGGTACAAACAGGATTCAGAACTTTTTTTAATTTTCAGATTTGAAGGGGTTAGTGGAAAAATGTGCTAGAATTCCTTGCCAACCTAAGTTTGGTTCATATAAATATGCTATGGAGAAGATCCTTCCGCAGATTTAAAGAGTTCCTTAAATTATCTGTGAATCCATCCAGAAAACGTGTTTAAAACATTAATTACATTTAAGGTCTAACAGATTTGAATATTATTTTTGAGAAAATTTGGCAATTTTATCAGTATGAAAAGTGTATTTTGATTAAATTGTTTTAAGATCAAATTTGTATTTAAATTTTTCCTTACAAGAGTTTCCAACTAACAGACCAATCGCGCTTTTCACTCACAAATTTAAGATAGCGAAAGGGTCCTTTTTTAAAACTTCTATTCACAAATCGGACACACTATGTGCTTAATTACAAAAAACAGTTTTATTACTCTTAACCTCTCCGAAATCATTATGAGTCCAGTGGATTTCAAATTTGAAATACTCTACTGTATTATAAAAGCACAATTCATTTAAACAAAGAATTCTAATTTAGAACTGATCCTGTCATTCTTTTGGACTTTCTAGCTTTTAATGCGGGAGACCAACGCTCTGAAAAGGCTAGCGAGGGTTAATGGAGCAGACGATCGGCTGCATCATATTGGTGTTTACATCATTATGAATTCGACTGGAGCTGACATGTATTTGAACTGGAGCATCTTGGAACAGTATTTCATCCCGGAATTAGATGAATTCCCGAAGTAAGTAGGCTAAAATCTTCTATAGTCTAGTGTTTTATAGCATATGGGTTACCAGATTGTCGCCAAACATACTCTACTTTAACACTGTTTTCTTTCAATTGGTTGGCCATCAAATTTCTCTATCTTTGCTAGGTTTCTTTGAAGCAGCCAACAATTAAGATAACAAATTGAAGTTAGTATTATTAAAAAATATAATGTATGAAATATTTTAAAATAAACTTATTTTTAATCCTTTAGGAAGAATCTCATTTTTAAGAGATCCTATGTTATGTAGTGGTGTTTCATAAAAAATGAAGAGTGTGACTGTAGATATTAACTAAACCCTATGAATCGCTCACCCTGCTTTGACTTTGGTTGCCATTAATTTTAATGGTTAGCCTCTGTACAAATAAACATGGAAGTTGTAAATTAAATGACTGATAGCATACAATCATGTACTCCGTGATTTGTCAGGTTAAATCATTTTTCTAAGAAAAAGCTTTCAAAAAGTCACGAGTAACCTTTTTTTGTCTGCCAACTGATATTTTTCAATCTTTTATTGTAGTGGAGTACGCATAAAAGAGGCAGCTATGCAGAAGCTCGAGACATTTAGACGCTCCCTGAACGAGGTTCATTTCGCAACCTATAAAAAATGGCACAAGGAGTATCACCAGTTTCGCAAAATGGTCCAATATTTTGTGATAGGTGTTGAGAAATACCACAACAAATGGTTTGTTTTTGGATATTATTCTTAGTTTCAAAACGTTATCTTTACAGTTCTTAAATGTGCTTTGATTTAAAATGTTTTAATTGAAATTATATTTGAAGCCCTTTTTATTGTATTTGGTGAGTGAAATTCCACATATTAAAATGCATCAAATTAAAAATGAAAGCTCGCCAGCCTAGTTTTTAATGGATTTTAGTTATTTACTTAAATGGTCCTTTTTTATGATTTAATCAACATGACACTTTGATTTTAAACAAACAAACACTTAATT
Organism: Hylyphantes graminicola; assembly: GCA_023701765.1. Lineage (NCBI taxonomy): Eukaryota > Metazoa > Arthropoda > Arachnida > Araneae > Linyphiidae > Hylyphantes > Hylyphantes graminicola. Next base: position 77,027,099 of record CM043115.1, on the reverse strand, counting down.
GATCCATGACAATCATTACAGAAAAAAAATTGTCACATGGGGGTAAAACATGAACCCCGTATATGTGACTAAAATTATCATAAATTATAATTAAGTTAATAACAAAAAACCCACGCAAAATATTTAATTTTCATGCATAAATATACACAAAAGAAAAAACAAAAATGTGGTAATGCTATATGATAAGATAGATATGATTGCTATATGATAAATGTGTTAAATACAACACAATGCACAAACTTCATACAATGCTTGTACTATTAAAAACTAAAGAATCCATTTTAATTTAATAAAAATAAATTCTTTGAAATTTATCTAGTATATATTAATAATACAGTAGACTATCACTTAACCGGCCTCCGTTTAACCCGATCTCCGCTTTAACCGGGCTGAAAATTTCCACCCTTAAAATGTTAAAAATAGCTAAAATTACAAGTTTTTGGTTATTTCAATCGGTTTTCAGTGTCTCACATGTTTTCAAACGCGTAGTTTGTTGGGGAGAATGGGGGGGGGGGGGCACTTGTTGACATTGGAAGGCTGGGACCGTCAAGTCGTCGAATTTCCAAACTTCGACAAAAAAAGTTCAGATTTTTTTGAAGGTATGTAATCAAAAATGCAAATTATTTCAATTTTACATGTATTTCATGAGGCAAATGTCATCAATAAACAGAAGTGCAATCAAATAAACATCTAAATTTCAATTTATTTAATTTCTCCGGTTTAACCGGATTTTCGTTTAACCGGCTTACCATCGGTCCTGTTTAAGCCGGTTAAGAGGGAGTCTACTGTACAGCCGTAACTAGAAATAAAGTTGTCTTGGAAGTCCATAAGTTGTGTCTTGAACTTTTAATTAATGCCAAATGTGTGATTGTGGTGTGTTTGTGTTCCAAGCTATGATGGCGCTCTTCAGATGTTCAACAACTGCAGTCTCTTGAACGACGAACTCTGGAGCTTGGAGGGGAAGAGGAGAGGACTCGACTGCAAGCTTGTGGAGCACTACAGGAAATATGCTGCTCTGGTGAGCTTGAATCATCTTTTTTTTAAATGGGGCTTCAACATTGTCGGTCAAGCCTTCGCTGACTCGGCACATTCCCCAGAACTGAGAGCCATTTTTTGTGGCGCCATCTGGGCGACTCTCTCTACCAATTTTGACGCTCAGATTACAATGAATCTGAGCTCTCTGAGGATGTTAAAGTATGTCGAGATTTAATTTTGCCAAGAGAACCCAGGACAAATGGGCCCTCCAGGGATCTTTTACATGCCACATAATCATATGACATGCGTGCCCAGAATTTTCCCATCCAGAAAATCCGACGAGACTCAGCCGGCGCTTAAACCCGCGATCTTAGGCTTACGAGGCAGACACGTTTAACCTCTCAGCCACTGAGCCGCTCTTAAATCATCTATAATAATATGAGTCTGTCTATGTGGATCGTAAAAGACCTAGTTATTCTCAGGGTTCGTACTTCTCCTGAAAATCCTGAAAAACTCCAGAATATCATTTTTTCTTCTAAGGGCCCTTATAACTCCTGAAGCTTGTGGTTTTTCTCCTGATATTTATTTTCCCTTTACTGAAAAAATTGAGGTCCCGAATAGTTTCTCTCCTTTCTATTCAGTTTTTCTCCTGTACTTGGATTAAGTCTACTGACCGTGCAAGCACAGAAGAAAAATAGTGTTCAGACATCCTGATAATACATAGTACATAGTTAATGTCCCAGAGTGCACCACACACCTCTTTTTCTGTTTCATCATTTGAAGTTCAGTGAATTTTCCTCCCTGTTACCTGAATTTACATTGCTGCACTCCTGAAAAACTCTTTATAAACTACTGAATTTCCCTATCATAGAGTATGAATCTGTATGCGGCAAACCGAAATTCAAAAGACCAAAGCTCTCGCAGGACAGTGAATTATTCCAACAATTCAACTTATGCATTTCTCTAGCTTTTTAGCGTACTGAGAGCTATAGTAAGTGTATTGTGCAAATATGATAATAAATTACCGCTATGAAACAAGTTGCAGTTTTAAAATACCAAGATTAAGGACGCTTGCATTCTAGAAAAATCTGTTTTTAACAAAATTTAAGACTATAGTATATTTTTCTATAATTTTTAAAGACAAAAAGTTGACTTATTTAATTATTTATAGTTTATCCGTTAAGATTTCTAGGTATTGAAACACATCAAGTTTCAAATGTTTAGTTGTTTAGTTTAAGCATGTACAATCTACTTTAAATTCTACAAGGGACAGGTTAAAAAAAAAAAAAGATGAATCAATAATTACATAAACATATATAAGTGTTGTTTGTGTTTTTTCTTAACTTGTCTTTAATATAATTTGAAATTTACCACCATATACTGTTTTAATTCTATCAATGTGTTTCTTCAAAGTTGTTTTAATAAACGTTTAAACGTTAATTATTTTGATAGCTTTACTTCCACTCAAATTAAAAATTAAATTGACTGCCTACATAGATCTTTGTTAATTAAATCCCTGCATGCTTTAACATCCACAGAGAGCTCAGATTCATAGCAATCTGAGTGTCAAAATTAGTAGCAAGATGGTCCCACAAAAAAAATGTCTCTCAGTTCTGGGGAATATGCCGATTCTGCAAAGGCTTGACCACCAAAGTTTCAGCCTCACTGGGGAAAAAAATACTGATATCCTTGTTAAATCTTTCCTAAATCACTGATTTCTTTGTGTGACTTATTCAAGGTGGCGACAAGACCGGGAAATCAGGGAATTCTCCGGGAAATTTGCAATATTTAGAATCTCAGGGGAAATTTACCTATTAAACCCCCAATTTTTAAATTTCTAAGATAACGGATTTTTTTTCGACGTAGAGGAACCGATTCCGCTTGTGGATTCGTTCACCCCCGACCGACCCATTACCAGCTTGCTCATAACGCGATGTAGAGTATCCGGATAATCATTCCCTTTGTGGATCCGCTCTTTTGGACCCGTTCACTCCGGACCAACCCACTTTTAGCAGTAGCACGCTCGGATTGGAATGAGTTTGTTTATTGTTTTGTTCTCTGTGGTTTCGTTTGTAAGCATGCTATAAAAATGCTAGTGAATTTCCAGCTTTCTTTTATATTCGTGTATTATTTTAAAGAAGAAACACTCTGAAAGTGTTGAAAAAAAATCCAAAATTGGGAAATTTTTTAGTTCTGTTGAAAACGATAGTGAAGTTGTAAATGCGGAATGTTTGAAATGTTTACTTTATGAAAATGTCAAGAACCACTGTAGGAAACGTTAATTATATATTTTGTTTTGGGATAAAAATATGAAAATCACACCTTTTTTGCTATGAAAAAAAATGCAGTTAGTCATTTTATTTTTGTGTTTAAGTTATTTTATATCTATTACTTCAAAAATTAGTTTTTAAACAAAATTTGAAATCTCAGGGAAATTTTTTGAAAATATTCTGGATCTCAGGGAATTTTACATTTTAATTTCTGTAGCCACCCTGTTATTATTTCAGCATCTGAATGACACCATAGCGGAGCAGTTCGAGAATTATGACGTCAAAGACGCTCTGGAAGCCCTGACCACCGCCTACGAGTACATCCTCCCGAGCATGGAGTTCCTGATCTCCCTGGAGCCCGAGATGCCCCGGAAGGGTCACCAGGCGGTCGTGGATAAGATCCGAGATCGCTGGTGCTCTATGGTCGAATCCGAAGTACCAAGTAAGCAAAGTATGAGATCGTTTTTAAATAACTTAAAAATATTGAATGTGTTTGTGGCCTGGTCTATTCTTCAGTTCTTTATGATTTGGGTAATTATTTCTGTTTTTTAAGCATTTACTTTGAAACAGGGCTCGTAGTGTTCTTTGAAAAAAATCCCTTTTAAGTAAAGGGATCAAGGTATTTGATAAAAAAGAATTAAACTGTGTTATAATGAAGGTAAAGGTGTTTAAGAAGGTGTGTTCCTAAAACTGGAGTTTGGTAAATACTATCCACCAATTACCTTCATTTAATTACATATTGCACAATACAGTAGGGTGTTTCTAATCTATCTTTATATTATAATTCTTCTTCAATAAGAAGCTAGTTTGTTATATCGCTTTATTGTTTCAGAATTTTTTTTTTCATTTTTTTTAATTATATTTTTAAAAACCTACTACTTTTATTTATGAACTGGCAGCCTTTGATGTGAAAAAAGATAAGGAAGGGTACTTTCTGTATTAAGCAAATGAATACTTTAATTTTTAATGTTCAAAAGCAATAAATATCAGCATTCTTCTCATTTTTATTGATAATTGAGCCTTATTATAAAATTGCTGTTTTTTTTCTTCTTGGAAATGAACATGTCCGAGCCCTGTAGAATGGTTGGGCCTTATTAATTTTATTTATCTGTTATTAACATTTACCTTTTTATTACTAATTTCATTTCTTTTATATTCTGTATTTATGTAGTTTTAATGTTGTAGCTATTGTTGATTGGAAAATGACTTTTAAGTAAAAAAATAAAGTTTGTATTTAAGAGATTAAATGTTGAATCAATGTCTTTCATACTTTAATGTATCCTGACATGTCACTTTCAATTAATATTACAACTTTAAAATAATCAGTTCTTGGTAAAAACAGAGTTGAAATATTTAAGTCAATGAAAATTTAGATTGTGGCATAGTTGATTTGACATTAGACGAGGTTTGTCATGCATTTGGCAAGCAATAAAAACCTAGAATCGTTAGAAAATATAAAATTTCTATTAAAAATGTACCTATTCGAAAAAGTATTGCTATTGCTTGTCCTTTTTCAAAAATCTGATGCAAGTCGGATTAATTTCAGTTGTTGACTGCCAGAAAATCAGTAACTAAAAAAGGGAACTGATAAGTCTCCTTGGAAAGTCGGACACAACTCAATATGCGATTCAGTGAGTCTGAGTGGTCACAGCATTTTTTGCAGGTTTGGATGGAGCCACTTTTAAGTCTAATTGGTGCAGTTTCTTCAGTTAGTCTTCATACAGTTTATTTTTTATTAGTTTTTTTCTATTATTCCATAAATTACTTTAATGCAATAGGTCTTAGATTTTTATCGAAAACCAAACAAAAGACAACATCCTAGTTTAGACATTTTCAAATTCCATCACTGAATGTTTTAGAATCAGGTGACAGACAAACCAAAAACGTTTATTTTTGGGCCCTGCCGAGTAGAGTTACTGTGCCTCTTCTCCCATTCTTTCTCTGTGATTGCAAGAGACGGAAATACTGACAGGAATTTCCCTTTCAGTTGTAGGCCCCAAGCAGCAGCCCCTGGAAGATTTCCTGAACAAGCTGATGAACCCCTCCGACTTCCCAAAGAAACGCCCCACGCCCGTCATACAGGTACAACATATATTTTCTCTAAAATTGTAATTGTCGGACGCTTGAAAGCCACATGACTTACGCTGCTTCAGCCAATCAGAAACGCTGGAAGTATGCGTGGCGGTGTGCTTGTTTTGTGCCAGGGCTGCTTCAGGTTGCGTCCCGTGGCTTTGGTAGAGATCATTGCTTAGTGTTAGAGCTATGTGATACCCTGGTGCAGTCCCACAGAAACTAGCTTATTTTTCAACTGTTGGCATCTGTCTTGAGTTTCTGGCTGCACATTCTAAAAACAGCCGAAGCCGATGCATCTTCTCTTTTTCACCTTCACACTCTCCCCGCTGGTCGGGACCTTTTAACTAAAATATCTTTGTCTTGCATGTTTGTTTGCGGAGCAAACAAAGAGGAATTGGGTAGCGATTCTCGGGGGTTGGCGAGCGGTAGCGAGCAGGGGCCTTTTCCCCCTAGTTATATATGTGTATATGTCTTATATAGTAATATTTGTCCCCAAGGAGAAAATTCTCATTAATTCCCTCCTCGACACTCTTATTTATCAGCTAACTGTTGTGTTAGCCAAACAGCTTGTTTCAGATGCCATAAGTTTCCAGTTTTTCATTTGTTTCGGTTTCACTCTCATTGTGTGGTAGTATCTGTGGATTTTTAGTATTAAGGTTATTTTATTTTCAGCGGATATTTTACATTAACTACTTTTTTAGTATTAATTTAGATAAAACTATTCAACAAATTACCACATTATATATTACGCTAGGTAAAAAGTACAATAAAAGGAATCGTCCTATGAAAGCACACACTGTCCAAAATTTTATTATTTAGCTATTGCGATATTTTTTATATTAAATTGAAATATTTAGATCAAATTATCACCGAAACAAATAGAATTTCTCAATTAAAAAAATTAAAACAGTAAAACTTGAACTGTAGACACTCATGTAAAGATTTTAGTTTGTATTGAAATCTGTTAAAAGTGCAACTTGCAAATGGTAAAAAATTTATTAAACTTAAATTTTATGAAAAAAGGAAAAAGTTTATTGTTAATGAAGTTAGTAATATGTTCATTGACACAAAAATGTAAATTTTTTCAAAAAATGTCACTTAGCACATTCTTCCACTCAGCTCTTCATTTATGCCTGTTGAGTTAGCTCATTTATAATTACAGTGGTGTTATATTATTATAAAGAAGTTTATTGACTGTCAAATACCATATTATTTATTTACTTTTTAATTTACCGTATATACTCGTGTATAACCCGACTCCGTGTATAACCCGACCCCCCTTTTTTTAACCAGATATCCTTCCAAAATCGGTAACCCGTGTATAAGTCGAGGTAGGAAATAAGCTAGAGCCTTCTGAAAAAAATATTAGAAGAAACCGGCTCATGACGGGACCGTAATTTTTTTTTTACTTGCAAACAAAATTTCAACCCCAACAAAAACAGGTTTCCGCTTTGTCCTTGACATTGCTGACCCTGAATGGAGAAGCTAGGTTTAAACTATGTTCAGTGAAGCGTGAAGACCTCGCTGCCAAGGTCACTGATTGACAACGTTTCTTGAAGACTGGTTGACTAAATTGCATGTGCCAGAGCTACACGTGCAAATACGCATCACACAAAAACAGGTTTCGCTTTGATGTCCTTGACATTGCTGACCCTGAATGGAGAAGCTAATTTTAAACTATGTTTAGTGAAGCGTGAAGACCCCGCTGCCATGGTCACGGACTGACAACGTTTCTTTACGCCTCTTGAAGACTGGTTGACTGAACTGCCCTGTGCCAAACCTACACGTGCAAATACGCATCACGCCGAGAACTAACAATTAAGCACGTTTATGGTAGAAATTGTGAAAGATACCAATCTTATTTCATCTTTAGAATTTAACTGTTTTTGTGTCTTTATTTTCAATAGTTAGTAGTTAAACCTTAAGTTTGATTGAAATTTAGCTTTAGTTAAGGATTTTTCCCCCTCGAAAATTTGATGTCTCGTGTATAAGTCGACCCCGTTTTTTACGGCCCTAAATTTGACCAAAATTTCTCGGGTTATACACGAGTATATACGGTACATTAAATTTTAAAAAAAACAAACTTTTTTTCTCGAAGTTTATGCTTAAAATTTATAAGTAACATTCTTACAGGTACGGATACCAAACTTAGAAGAGAGGTATCGTGCGGCAATGGTACTGGCCACCCAGCTGAAAGAAAAGGTGGAAAATGAGGGCTGATGCGCCACCCGAGCTGCTTTTGAGATGAGTGAGGCACCACCTGAGCTATGTGAAAACTGTTTTGTGTAGATGACTGCTTGGAGAGATTGGGAACCTTGTTTTCAATCAAAAATATTCCCATGTCTTCTGTGAATTGGAAACAGGGTTATTCGTGTCTTGAAAAAATCATTAAATGGAAAAATTGTATTCAGGTATTCTTGAAATAATTTTCTTTGTTTTATATTCAGAAAAACTCGGGTTTTTAAGTATAACTACCAAACTGTCCCTATTGTCCTTTTAATATATTTTTCTTTTGGTTTTATACAGAATCATTCAATAAGTTTGTTTTAGGTTTCCAATTTTTTTTAAACATTATTCAGAGTATAATTCTTATTTTTTTGCTTTAAATCACTTATGTTTCATTTTAAAAAGCACTCATACTTTTAACTGATAAATTTATCACTAAAATATCTTTGTATCATCCAGAATCATTTAATTATTATTTAGTTAAGTTAATCCAAAGTTATTAAAATTTATTAAATTGGTTAATTTATTTCTCAATTTAATGTATCATGGAAATTTATAATGTAATAATTTTGTTTGAAACTGAAGCGAAGGTTAATTAAGGGATGGCCTGTGTGAAACAAATTCTTTTATTAAAAATAAGTAATTTTCAAAATGAATAAATTTTGTTGATAATGGCAACCCTTTGTAATGTTTTGAAAATCTAAAGTTTTTTAATTTGTCTACAAGACCAAATTTTTCAAGAAAGTAAAAAGCAAGTTCACGAAAATAAAAGCACCTGTTAAAAGTAGAAGGGAATATATTTGTTTGAAATCAAGATTATGATGTGACAGAAAATATTGTGATACACACTAATTGTTATCAAGTGTTTGTTGGCGATTCGATTTTTTATGGCAGACTTGGTCTTGTACAGAATATTTTCCTTACTAAGTCGCGGCACGACAGCAGTGATGTCCAAGCTTTTAACTGTGATTGATTTTTTGAGTTTTTGTGATACACAGATGATGTTATTGTGAAGAAACTGTACAAATTTCAGGGTTCCTGCGCCTATTGGAATTTTTAAATATTTTTTTATCAAGTATTATTCATTTAGTATAGATAATGTCAACTAAAATACTTTAGTATGTTCTTTTTTTCTTGAAACTAACACAGTCTGTTCCAACTAAGGCTTCCCAAGATAGCTGCATTTTGTATGTGGTAGAAAATGGGACTATCATCAAGGGTTTCTTAATTCAAATATTAAAACTTATTCTTTTTTGTTTACTGTAATAGCCCTTGTGTAGCTCTAGTATGATATTAATTCCACTGATCTTTTGTTAGTTGTTTTTAAGTTGTCGAATTTAATTTCCAGAAGCCGCTAGGAATCCTGAATTCTGTACCTTTTCTGAAAAAAAAAAGCTTTTTTTCCTATGGACATTTTCTGTGTATTACTTCATTTTTATGTGTCTTGTGTGCATAAATATATTAGGAAAAACCTCCTATAGACTCCAGTGACATTTGTTTAAGGGATTGGCAGAAATTCTAAGTTGTTTGTGATTTTTCACAGTTATTATGTGAATTATGGTAACCAAAAAGTGAGACAAAATTTCATTACAAACCACGTTGTAAAACCTTTAGCACACTTTTTGAAATGCGCTATGACATTCAAAAAGCGCTCTCATGTTAATTCAATCGAACCACTTTAGTTGCCTTCTAGTGGGAGGTTAGTCAAACTAACAAAGCCTGATAATCTTAGCTATGACCTTTTTATTAGGTTTCTAATACACTCCCTATGCAACAGCTAAATTCCTCTTGCGCCTTAGTTTAATAGGTGTTTGTAAATAATTAAAATGTCTTTTTAATAGCATGTCAATTTTGTAGTGCTGTAATTTTTAAGAAAGTTTTAACCTTTCATGGCCTATTCTGTTGGGTTGGGTCTGCATTGTAGAGAATGTAGTTTGAGTTGTGTCCAAAGATTTTAACATACAACTGAGTGATAGGAGAAGAGTTTATTTTAAGATTTTGATTGCGTTTGGTACAAGCTATTTTTTCATCGGATGACATAATGTACAAGCAGCCCTGTCCCTTGATTCATTTTATCTTGGTGCTTAATTTTTAGGTGTATAATTTTGGTACAATACACACTTGTATTTAGACAATAAATTGTATCGGCAATGGGGCAACTTTGTTCCTTAAAGGTAACTTTGGTCCCAGCATGGAACTCTATTTTAGTATTTAGGTTAGGACCATTACTGCCATTTTTAAAAAGAGGAATAAAAAAATAAATAAAAGTATTTAAAAAGTTGCCATTATAGAGAAAAGCTTACACTGAAGTACCCCTAACATTTTTGATCTATTAGTTTTTGTTGCTGCTAGGAAAGAGCATTATATCTAATCCTTAGTTTGTAATGTATCCACAGCGAAAATGTTGAGGAACAAAGTTGCCCCATTTGAAGGTATGCTTCAATCGGCAATCCCTTAAACAAATGTTGACAGTTTTCTACCATGCAGGTTGAATAAGATGGAAATGGTGTTTGGAAGAAAGCCGAGTAAAAACCAGTTTGCCCAGAAAAGTCATGATTAGTTATTTTATAAACCCAAGTTAGCCTAAGTGAATGATTTGGCACTACATTGCGGGTCAGGAACATAATCCCGATTCTAAAAACATATATTTTTTAAAATCTATTTCTCAATTTTTTTTAACATTTAGAATGTTTATGTTAAATAATATAAGAACTGTTGTTAAAAATTGTTGTGTGCTATTAAATATTTAAACTTGGCACAAACTATATCAAATTACTACATTTTACCAATATTATCCAAAGAAAGAATTATGGGCACAGAGACCAGGCTACATGATGAATAAGTCCAAATTATAAGACGAAACACTAAAAACTAAGTAGTAAAAAATACTGATTAATTAAAAATTGGATTTTTGTAAAAAGTGGATTCTGAATATAACACAGCAGAGGTCAAAAATCAGTAAATTGCCCTTGTTTAAGCATTAAAAAAATTCTAATGGGGCTGCAATATTGGCAGTCAAGCCTTTGCAGACTTGTCATATTCCCCAAAATTGAGACATTTTTTGTGGCACCATCTAGGCGACTCTCCCTGCTAATTTTGACGCTCAGATTTACAAGCATAACAAGATAGGTTTAATTTATGGATTTGTCATGAATTCATGCCTAATAAGATTATAGCTCATCAGTATTTCGTCTGTTGAGATTATGTCTGGAACATCCCGGTTGCATTCAGTGAATTTAATAAAAAATTAATCTATTTTTTGATTAAACGAAAATATGAGAACATTGTATTAAAATGGATCTACAGCCGACTTTTGCACAAATAGTCCTTGTTAGAGTTTTATCTTAAAATATTTAAATTGTATGAATTGCGGATTATTGTTTTAAGAAAGATGCAAAACTGGTTTCACTTGTGTTCTCACTAGGAACATCCATCTTATTCTGCCTTTTGAGTTGTTTGTGACATGCTTAGTTACCTTGTAAATAAGATTTTGCTTTCAAGTGACTGGATTCATAAAATCTGTATTTATGACTCTTGCTTTGGTCTTTAATTTCTCAGATAATCACACCCAGTTTTTAACTTAGTGTTTGCTTTTTGTTATTTGCATGTTTGTCATTTGACATAAGGTAATCAGAAAAGGAACAATTTATCTGTTAGAAATGTTTTTATTTTCTTTTTTCCTATGCAATAAAAAATATGCCTTATAATTACCCTCTTAAAATGAATCTGCTTAAAATCGTTTCACACTCCCAAAGAGTTTTGTTTTTAATCCTCAATTACTATGTTTTTGTAATTATGCAACTTTTGTATGCTATAGAGCAGACATAAATCAAAATGCAAAATGGTAGGTTTTTTTTTATAATTATGGTAAACATAAAACTATAAATATCTTGTGAGCCAATCGCTAAATACATAGTAAAGAAATAACATGTTTAATGAATATGTAACTCATTTTTTTTAAAAGTATGCGTATTAGTATCTAGTCACGTTTAATACCTCAAAGCTTAACAAATCTACTAGATTTTTTATATTGAAGATGCTGGTATGTACTTCTCCTTAATTCTTTTCATTTTATTTTAATTTTCTGTAATTGAAACCTTTTTCAAATAAGGGAATATTGTGGAAACTTCCCCATGTAAAAAAAAATCTGGAACATGGATCTGTAAATAACATTTATAAAAGTAAATAAATTTTAAATTTTCATGTAATTGTTTTGTTGATTTTTATTTTGATTAAAAATTAAGGACCAATAATTTTTTTAAGATTTATTTTTCAGATAAACTTATGTAGGCTTCTTCACTTGACTATGGTTCTTAACCTTTCAGTCCCAGTATGCCATTTGGAGTCATCACTTTCAATATTTTCTTCCAAATGTTTGTCTGTTATAAAACACAATTTAAACTATTTCGGTCAAAATAATTACTAATTTTTTTTTAATAATATGGTCAGATACCTTACCATACCTTACCTGACCATATTATTAAAAAAAATTATATAACTCGAAGTGTTGTTATGTAATATATATTTTTTATTTTGTTGTTTTCCACAGTTAAAAAAATTTGGCATTATTTCAAAAACCATATAATAATCAAAATGATTTTTTTTCTTATGGAACTCTTATTTTTGACCTATAGTAAGCTTATTTTATGAATCAGATGTTTCTGTAGTGTGTAGTAAATTTTTGGTACTGAAGGGGTTAAACATCCGTTGCCAGTAGCTCTCGTATAGCTTAAGTGCAACCTTTAATTTTTACAAAACAATAGTTTAAAATTAAATATTTGCATATAAAAAAAAGTTCTAGATGTTTACAAAGGTCTGTTAAATTGCAGTATAGATCCAAATGACTTGCACCATTGTTGCAAGCACTCAATATATAACTAACCTACAAGAAAACATTGATACTCTGAAATAATCATTGTTGTGATTATTACTGTCGGGCCTACCCACTTATAGACGCAGTTGAAATAAAACATATGGGATGCTGCACCATTAAGTGTAGTATGTTAAGTGTTCAGATGCTGTCTACAATTTGAATGTTTTGGTTAAAGATTTAAAGTACTAATTTAATTAAGGTATCTTCTTACCTTGAAAAGGGCAAATTTTGACAATTGTCACAAATTTTGTTTAATGTTTTAAAAAGAAGTTCTAATATTTATGTTTAAAATACTGTTTTTATTTTTATTCTACGACAATTTAATCAAAACTTATGGCTAATTCAGTGAAGCACAGTGTGTCAAATTTTACCCTAACCAAACCGAAAGTGGAAGATACAACGCGTACTTTAAACGCGTTTTTTGAAGAACAATATTCTTCAACAGCAGTCTTTTTTTAAAACCTGGTATCTCAAAGACAACTTTATATAATGCAATAAAATGTTTTTAGCATGTTTATTATAAGTTCATGTGTGCTTTGAAATGAGATCTAAGTATAAAATAACTAATAGAATTTATTTTATGGACTTTTTAAAATTAAAATTTCCTTAATTTTTGAAAAATTTCTATAAACGTGGTTTTGATCCTATGTAATTCCTAAAATATTGGAAGTTTTGCTTAAATCTCAATTCAAAACATATAATAAGGTCTAATGAATGACTGCCATTTACGGAACAAATTAATTATTCTTTGACTTGTGGCGTTTTTGTGTAAGGCTTATATTTAAGGCCAATTTCTTCAAAATTTCCATCGATTAAAAAAAAAAATGGAAAATTTGATCAAAAAAATTAAATTAGACAATATTATTCATCATTACCACAAAACAAATTAGTGAAGTTTAAAGTATTAGATTAAAAAATTAGACCTATCAATATAGGGAGCAACCTTAAAAGTTGGCAATAAAATGCCAAATCTTTTTGCAAGGGAGAGTTTGGGACAAAAAAAAAATTTATTAAATAAATTTCATGGAACTGCATGCTGAAGATAATTTTAGAACAAAAATATCCATTCCTCAAGCTGCACACAAACAGCATTATGCAAAAAATAACCCAAAACGATAAAAGAACAATAAAGTATACTTTTTATTTCTGCTTTCTGGGCAATATATACTGATATTGATAACATTTTTTACATTCTTACAACATGGTCAGACAACAGTAGTGCTTTTAAAGAATGACAGAGAGGCATATTTACAAAATGCAAGATCTATTCTTCAACAAGAACTAGGTGAACTCCATACAAAAATATCAGTTTTTGTTACATTGCAGCAAGTTCCACTTACTTTCACTAGAAACTTGTTTGATGGGTCATATTTAAAAACTTAAAAGAAATCATTAATAAAAGCAGAATAAAAAAAATTATCACAAGGAACCAGTGAAAATTGACTTCACTACAATTTTGCTCGGAATTTACACAACGAAATTGAGCACTTAAGCTTAACTAAAATTTTCATCATACATATATACTAATACCAAAAGTATAAATACTAAAACCTAGTTTTATATTCTCTACATTTATACATACTTAGATACTAAGCAATTTATTTTACAATATTAAAACAATTTTTACATATCATATTATAAACTCTTTCCTATTTATTAACTATATATAAAAAGATTTGACTACACTTTACAAATACCTAAACTCCGAAGAAGCAGTTTGAAATCATCAGAAATCAGTTCCACAATTACCATTTGATTTTTGCAGTATATTACATATTATTTCAGAAGAATTTATACGCTTACAGTATTTTTTTGTCACTAAATGTACACATATATACATGTTAATATTTGATATTTACAAAATAGTGAGGATTAAATATTGTCTAAAATCTTTTTAAAAAGATAAAAGTTTTTTAATAGGATTGTTACTTATTGCATTAACATAGATAAATTTCATTTTCTGTTAGACAGGCATCAGTTATTTTAGGTGTCATGATATTTTATACATAAATACATTTTATGTACAGTAAGGACATAGTGAATATCCGAAAATTCAAAGGCAAATTAAAATTTTAGGATTTTAGATAATAAACATTAAAAGGGTAACAATTATTCTAATTTGTCAGCGTTTAATTTTTGAAATTAATTTTTCTTTTTCAACATCACATTTTATATTTAATACTGTAACCCTACTTCAAATTGTTTTGGGGGGAGAAATTCAAAATGAATATTGTTAGCTTTGATATCTAGTACGTAACATTCTATATTAAGGTTCGAGAAAAAAAATTTAAATTAAGTGCATAATCAAATGGGATATTTAATATTTGTTAATAACATAATATCTGTACACTGCTTCCACAAGGTATACAGTTGATGTTGATAAAGATGCCTTAAATGTCAGGTGCTTTAATAATTCTATTGTGAACAGAATATCAGCAATTCAAAATATTAATTTATATAGTACAATATTAAATTGATAATCCTTTCCTTGTGTTTATTTGTTTATTAATTGTACTGTGAAGTGATAATATATCAAGGACTCCCAGTTTTATGACAATTAACAGAAAATAAAATTGAAGAAATAAATTTTGAGGTATGCCCATACTAACTTGGAAATATTTTGATAAAATCTACTGTGCTTGCATTTGGTCTTTAATAACCCATTAAACATAACTTCAAACTCAATTTTAACAAAAATAAACCTGAAAGTTTTTGCATATAGACTGTCAATTATGCAACATTAAGTAGACAATTGCACACTCGAAATATTATTACATAATATTGATGTCTTTATTAATAACAAAAACAAAAAAAAAATTCATCAATCATTAAAAAAATGCACTTTTTTCTTGTTACATTTTAAGAAATAAACTAAAGCAAAATAATTTGATTTGAAAACTTATTTAATACATAACAAAGCATATATAGAAGACTTCAAGCTGTACTAAAATGTTTTGTATTAATACATGGAAGTTTTTATTGCTAAAATATTACTATGCATTTAACCTCATAGTATCTGACAAGCGAAACTCATTAATGGTGTTATTTTGATACTCGAACTTTAAAAAGTTAAGCCTATTAAACAGTTATGTCACCACCCCTAACACAATTTAAGTATAAATTATAGTATTTAAAAATTTACTTTATTTTGATTATAAAATAGATATATGCTACTAATCCAATCATAATAATTTATTCAAAATCAAATAAAAACTAACTCTTCAACCAACCTATTCTTAACGAGCTTTTCTAACCCTAATATTATTCATTCGTTACCCTTAAAATACCCAGAAAGTTAAACAAATTCGTACAACTTTTTAGAAGACCCTTGCCTATTTCAAGATTTTGCAAATTTTTGTCGCAAGGAGCGTTATATTTTAGTTTCAATTTAACAGTAAAAATTTAAACAAAATAAAAATAAATATTACTATCAACAATTTTCAATAAAATATGCAAAATAATAAAATTGAACAAACTTATATTAATTTAAACTCCACAATTTTTTCCAGTTCTGCAATTTTTTTGCAGCTTAGGTACAGCAAAATTACTAATTTTTCACATCAGCAAACCTGTGCGGAATAAATTGTCGGTCCATTGCTGCTAAATATCTAGCAGCACAATTTCAGCTTTATACTATAGCAACAAGTGTTTTTTTAAGCAAAAATAATAAGTCAACAAAAATCGAATCAATATACAAATTCAGTGAAAAAACTAAAGAGTGTAAATACAACAAAAATTTACATATATCTACATAATTTTACAATATTGAATAACTTTTTCAAATAAAAAATTATGAAGTGAGAACTAAATTATAAATAAAAATTGAAATTAAATGCTTTTTTTTTCTATTGGGGAAAAAAATCCTACTTTTAATAGTTCAGGAGTCCACATTAAGTCTAACAAATTTATCTATGACTAGGTTCTTCATTTTAATAGAACACAAATATTTATAAATCTATCTTATTAGGACCAGTTGAAGTATTAAGTATGTGAATTATGAATTACTAAAAAACACTTGAAAGTTAAAATTTTAAAAATAGCCAATAATGTTATATGTTCCTAGCACTTATTTTATGATAATTATTTCCCTTATATAATCACATAAAGATCCATTCTAGATTATGAATTAATCTTAATCTGCATTAATTAATTTAAATATATAAAAAAATTTAAATAATCAGGTGGAATTGTCCATTTCTTTCCAAAGCAAAACAGTTTAAATAATTATTAATAAAGGCAATAAGTGTGTCTTACATAATTTAAATGCAGGTCAATAATAAAAACACTAACAATTAGTCAAATAAAATCTTTAAAAATTACAAATTACTCTTAGAATATTGCACTATACACAAAAAAAGTGGCAAATCTGTAAAAATAACCATTTTCTTTCAGGAGAATTGTCTGAATTTTTGTGCTTATAACGCATTTCCCTTTTGGGAAAATAACGGATCTGTCATTTAAAGCTAACAGGTCAAACTGATTGTTTCAAGTATAGCATAAATTTTTCCAGGTACGTCAATTTTTCGTGCATAGTGCGATATCCTTCTCACTCTTAACTTCTTTTACTGTTCTAAAATTCGGTGATCGGTCTTCTACGAAACCCCAGTGGCAACTCTGTTGCCTTCTCAGATCATAAACTGCGAGCATCGTAGTTGCACGATGCATTTACAAAAACCATTTTTTCTCAATTCCTCACGAGATTTGTGACCCAGGTTAGAACTGTGACAGTCAAAATGCACTTTTGGAATTTCAAAATTCCAAGAGTAAATATATTCAAGCTGCTTTCCAATAGCTTTTCTTTCTTTTTTGTGTTTTCAGCTTCAACATAAATGGAAAATTTTCCCAGACTGACCTCTTCAAGTGTTCCCGGATGATTTTTCTGTGTTTTCCGTATTTCCGGCGGCAACCCTGTTGCCTACTGGACCTGGGGCCAGGAAGTGCTGCGACCATATATTCCGAGTGTTGCCAGATGCATCGGCAGAGTTTGTGGTGGCTGTCGTGGTGGCAGAACAGCTGCAAGAACAGAGTTTGTATACATTATTATCATTTAGAGCTTCTAAAAGAACAACTTAAAAAACGCTTAAGGGGGGTTCGGTATGTTGTATACCGGTAATGTTAAATTGGCCAATTGCAATGTACCTTTTCACAATAACTACTGATCAGATCATCGTCAAAATTTCTGTGTGTGTTATACCAACCTTATATATTAATCTGAGGTTAAAAGTTTTTTGTAAATAACTGTTAGATATTTTTAAATAAAAATAAGTTTTAAAGTACCCAAAAAATCATGAAATTTTTCACTTTTTTGCCATGAAATTTTTTTCACTTTATTTTTATTAAAATTTATAACCTCAGATTAATCTATACTATGTATTACACCATATAAAAAAAGTTTACGAGAAAACATAGCATAATTTTTGAGAAAAGGTACATCGAAGTTCAAAAAATCAAGTTCTGAGAAAAACGCGTTTAAAGTTTTTATTGTTAACCTGTTTCAGTAAGGAAAGGGTTAAATAAAATGGTTTTAAATGTCAAAAATATTTTTCCAATCGTCTTGATACTTTGTGACATTATTAAAAAAGGTTGTAATAGTATTTTAAGCCAATAATTTTTATTTTTATTTTTTCACAGATTTTGGGGTACTGAACCCCCTTAAATGATTTCTGGGGAATGCAAAAATGAAAGGTCTCAGTAAACAGTAGTTTTAATTTATTACAATAAAAGTATGCACAAGTCAATTATTCTAAAGGTTTAAGAATAAACTGAAAAAATTCAAACAACACTTCTGTCTAATAGGTGATCTAACACTTATGATGCTATTTTTAACTTTGTTGAAAAAGTAATTGGAAATCAAGTACTTTTTTTTAGGTTCTGAAAATCACCAAATATTGCAAATTAAAATAATTAGCATGTTTTTACTTTGTTGCAGGCGTAATATCGTATCTTACACCAAGTCAAAAATAGTAATTTAAACTCATTAAAAATGATTGTAGAGAACATTTGATAAAAGCTTTCTACCAAAGTTAACAAAATTTAGGATTATAGTCATGAACTATTTATGTATTACAAATTAAGTTGCAAAAAACAGTATAAATTTAAAGTTAACAGTATTGTTCCATGAGGAAGCACTTAATGGTGCTCCCAACTGGGTTATTACTTCGTTAAAGGTACAAAAAAAATCAATGAATGTTGCTATTTAAATTTTTTTTTTGTCTCAACTGTGCTTTCTCACAATACTAACCTAGCAGACGTGGTGGCAGTAGGGGTGGTGGGAGGCTGGGGTGTGCCCACATTCTGGGCCATCAGTTTTTGCCGAACTTCCCTTATTTTGAGCTGGAGTGTGTTCTTGGTGGGAAAGGCCTCCTGGTGGACATGTTGGAACTGGGCAGTTGCTTGGGCTGCAAGAGGAAAATATTTTTCAATTATTTTTTAATTACATAAGTTCCTTTCAAACACAACAGTTTTGGCGATGTTCAGTCCAGGGTTGGCACGGTATTTATCATATGAGGTTTTTACCTGTATTTACCATGGTTTTTACCGCCTTGGTAAAAACATGTTTTTTCCATGGTTTTTACCACCCTGGGTAAAAACATGTTTTTCCCACATCTGAAATAACATTACATTCAATCCCCCCCCCAAAAAAAACACAAGATAAATCAATAATTTATGTTCTTGTTGATGATGGATTCTAGGTTTCTTTATATGATGGCATTGATATGTTTGAAGAACAAATATTCCATACAAATTACTATATATCATTCTTTTTTCAAAAATATTAATACCACAATAGGAAAAAAAAAACCATGTTCAATTATACACGCATGTGTCTATATAAGCGTAAACTATATACATATCGTCAAATATTTATTTTTAAGCATACAAAATATAATGGTTCTTCCCGAAATACCTGATTTTTACAGGTAAATGCCAGTTTTTACCATGCCTTGGTAAAAACTAGTTCTTACCGGTAAAAATCCAACCCTTATGTTTGTTTAAATTAAGGTCTAGAATGATCGCAGTGAGTAGCAATGTTAAGTCCATTGGATCCTGTGAAAGAAGCAAAATTTTTGAACAAATGGTTTTATCCGTGTTTTTTAATCAATTAATGGCAAATGTTAAGTGAATTTGGAGTGCAAAATACCATATGTTGTCAACAAAAGCAGCGTTTAACACTGTCACTACCTGACTGAAAACCGTAGCCAAAATAATTTCTTATTTTTAAGTGAATTATGAGTAAACACATAAGACAAGAGTCAATTTTTTTATGAGTTTGAATACTATTATGATTATTTTTAAAAATAATATATGGTAGATAGTTGTAACCAGTGCAACACCTTACCAGTACAAATGAATAAAAACTTAGTCATGCAATCAAATTTCACAAAATAGAATGTTCAAGATAAATATTGAAATAGACAACATTAGCCATATTAACTCCAGCAATTTTTAACTTTTCAGGAGTAAAAATAGTCAATTTAACATTAAAAAAATTAAACACAAATTAATAAAATTTAATTTAAAAAGCACTTCAATTGTATCATGCATTTCTACACATGATAAATGATCAAATAACTATTCAATCGATCCATGAGCCAATGTAATTTTCCAAAAATTATAAAATTTTAAATTAAATAATTGTACACTGCTCAAAACAATTAGGGGAGCACTTTGCGTACTTTTGTTTACCCGCCCAGTTCCAACTTCTTATTTTTTCTTATAAAAATCTGAAATTTGTGAAATAGATTCTTTATGCATCCAGATTGATGTGGTAAAAAACAAGGAAACAAATCTTAATTTTTTAACTAAAATTTGAAGAGCAAAAAATTTGAATAAATTATATAAAAAAATGTCAAAATTTTAATAGTTAAAAAAAAGGTAAAATCAAATTTTAAACTTCTAAGCATGCAAGCGTGAAGAAATCAGGGTCAATTTATTTCATAAAAGGTTTTGGGAGTGAATTTTATTTTACCATGTTTTTCATATTTTCATTCAATTAAAACAAACATTATGTAATTCTTCAAAAGACATGATTCTTCCATCTGACGATAAATAAGTACGATTTCGACTTAATGAGAAAAAAATCAGAAGGTGTTGATACTATACGGAATTAATGGGGGGGGGGAGGCGAAATGGTTTAAACCATGCATTCCCCTTATTTTGTTTTGAGAAGTGTAAGAGTAAAAGAATTGCAAAATTGAGTTAAAAAATTGTAAAATGTTGTTTACCAGTAGGAAACAGTCCGACTTCCTTCAACAGTTGCATCACAAGACTGCGTCGTTGGTCCAGAATCCGTCGTTGTGATGACATCCCCTTATCGCCATCGGAGGGCGTCTTCGGAGTTCTCGGGGAAAGAGCCATGGAACATTCGGACTCCACAAAATCTAGAGAGAAAAAATTCCAGTTATTTTTTTTTTTTGTATCAAATGAAATCAAATACAATGGCAACAAAATGGTGTATGTATGCATGACTATAAAGAATAAAATGAATCTTTTAAACTTAATTATTCAGAACATCCAAGAAATTTAACTGGAACTTTCTTTATCCTTCGAAAAAGTATGCATCACAAATTTTCTACAATTACAGTCCCTCTAATGAGTATAAAATAGTTGAAAGAATTCTACAAAAAACTGATAAGCAACTTTCTTCACCTTTTTATTCCTTACCACTACAACTGATGCCACAACCAACAAAAAAAAAAAACTATAACTCCAAAATAAAAAAATAAATTTTACATTAAAATATAGCGAACATTGCTCACAACCCAAATTATAATTAAAATTTAATATTGCTAAAATTTACAATCATATAGTTCTATAGAAAAAGGGAGATGCTTGAACAGTTTCAAATTTATTATAATTAAACTTTGTATTAAAAAAAGCTTTGTAGAGATTTTATAAGAGTGGACATACCAAAAGAAAGTAATGCATTTTTTTAGTTATTATCTGTGAGAAGAGATCCAATACAGAGGTAAGTTTAATGTTTGTTCTGAAATTATTAATAGATGCATATTTATTGTTTTCTTACCTTCCAGACTAAAGTTAGGTCCGAAGAACTTGTTTCCCTCAAATATAGTGGCGCTACTTTTCGGCGTTTTCGGTGTCCCTGCTTCAGAACTACTGGACTGGGCTTTTGCTTTGGGCTGGACTTGGTTCGGGAGTGGACTTTTGATTGACTCTGTCTCATCTTGTTCTTGGGTTGCTAAAAATAGTGATACAATTGGAGTTAACTATATAAAAAGAAATTTAATATTTCTTTCTGATGTATATTCTAATTTTTATGAACAAAATTTTATGAGATTGTCCTTATAGTCCACATGGGCAGCCCTCAAAATGTGGAGAACACATGTCATAACTTTAAGTCTTGACAGATTTTTAAAAATATTAGAAAAAAAGTTTTGCTATTGAATTCTGAAATCAGCTGGAGGACAAGACTAAGAAAATTTACATAATTGTTAGTATAAATTTGGTATAAACGTTTAAAATCATGTGAAATATAAGCTGAATTTAGACATACAACATGCTAACTGCTTTGAAACGACACCAAGAAAATCTTTAAAAAATTCACTTTTAAAATATTGACTTGCAAAGAAGTTATGCTTTAAAAAAAAGTTAAGGTACAAAACAGCTGTCCAAAAAATAACCAACGAAACTACTATAAAAGAAAATGCAACGAACAGCTTTCAACAAAATGTCTTTTATGTGTGTATATTACATTCTATTACTCTACAGTGGTGGCCAAAAGTGTGGACACTTTTTGAAAGTTTCAACTGTTACCTTGTGTTCTTGCATCTATTAAATTTCGCTTAAATACAAACATTTAAATATTAAGTTGAAGGTAATTTAATGTAGAATTTAATTAAAAAAACAGAATTTAAATATCTGTATTACAAATAAAGTTATGCTCCTTTTAGTTGAACAAACAAGCACAATCAATGGATTCTCTTATGCTGAAATTGAAATACAAGTTGGTGGTTCAATGACTTGAAAAACTAAGACAGATCACACTATTAGTTGCATAACTTATTCTTAATACATATATTTTAATACTCCATTTATTTTTAATTCTACACGAAATTACTTTGATGATGATGTTGTGTCCATTGCTTCAGCGATCTGCACAAAGGGGTCCCCGTAAAGATTAAATTACTTTTAATTTGATATACAATTGTTTAATTTGATATACATATTCTGTAATCACACAAAGTTGAAAAATATGAAACTTTCAAAATGTGTCCACACTTTTGGCCACCACTGTAATTCTGCATCAAAATGGAGCATTTTATGAGAAAATTGCTGTTTTTTTTTAATTTGGTGGTAGTTAAAATTAAGTGCTTCCGCCTCAGACTTGCAAAATAAACAGAAGGACTATTAAGAATAAGACCTACTTGACAGCCTCCTCTTCTTCCTGTAGCTATTCACAAATGAACGTGGGGAGTTGGGCAGGGAAGCAGCTGCCGCCGAGGGAGATTCCTCGGGATTGAATTGGGGTAGAGAAGCAAAACGCGCCTCAAAATCAACTTGTTCAAGAACTCTAAAAGGACAGATCATTGTTGAAATCCAATATATAATTAGCAAAACTTTTAACGGTTATAGTCTATTAAATTAATTATCTTTAAAAATGAGTAGGAATCCATTCCACGATTTTATTTTCACATCATAAATCCAAGTTATTTTTTACGAATCCTTAAGCATCATTCAACACCCATCAATGAAAATTCATAAACTTATTATTTCTTTTCACTATGACAAAATGTTTAGGGGAAAAAAATTAAATTCAAAACCACCTTGCAAAGCTTGTTATTTTGGTCACTTTTAGTTAAGAATACCAGGAAAGAAAAAAAGAAACTTTTTACTCAGAATATAATCAGCCTTTTAGGGGCCCTTAACCCCCATGGGAAATCTCTCGCGTAAGAGCCTATAGACCAGGCTGGAAAAGCTGTTGCGGCAGCAATTTACTGTGCAGAGAACAATGTACGTAGTCCATGTCCTG
Organism: Hylyphantes graminicola; assembly: GCA_023701765.1. Lineage (NCBI taxonomy): Eukaryota > Metazoa > Arthropoda > Arachnida > Araneae > Linyphiidae > Hylyphantes > Hylyphantes graminicola. Next base: position 77,003,692 of record CM043115.1, on the reverse strand, counting down.
GTCAATGATGATCAAATAAAGGACATGAACTGTGTATGTCCTGGTACAGGGTTCCCACTCTTATTTTAAAGTAAAAATCAAGGAGTTCTTAAAGACTTTTCAAGGACTCACAATTTTTTAAAAAGTACTCTTAATCATAATGTGTTGATTACAATACCTATTAAATTGACCAAACATTAAAATAAAAGAGCGTTTTAAATACCGGCTGACGCCAGATGTTATGGAAACTATATCGGAGGAAGAAGTATTTAGCAAAAATATAAGTGTATATATATAAGCAACGATTTGTACCGAATGCTGAAGTGCTAAGTTCGTCATTTAGAGCCGACTTAAGCAATGTTTTAGAAATGAAGTCTCAAAATTCCAAGGTCGAGAACTAAGAAAATCAAAGACTTTTCAATGATTGTTTTGCAAAATCAAGGAGTATAAGAGGTATTTAATCAAAAATCAAAGACTTTTCAACATTTTTTGGTAAAAATCAAGGAGTATTAAAGGGTCCTTGAAATTAAAAATAAAAATCAAGGACTTTCAAGGACCCGTGGGAACCCTGAGGTAGTGAAGGGTGTTCGCGCCTCTCTATGTGATGTTCTACGTGTGCCGGCAGGTGTAGTGAGATGTAAAAACTCAACCACTGCACCTGCTGGAGTTCACCTAGTATTGTGGCAACAATAAGATTGTAGTTGTTGTGTTTAGATTCTTGTCTGTGAATAAAGTGTTAGTTCAGTACAGTCCACTCGTGTGTTATGCGTCTCTTTTAGTGTGCGGCTGAGGTGTGTGCATGTGTGCGTGTTCATTTTTGGTCCGTCGAGATTTTTGTGCCGTCGGTCTATGGATCTTATTGGTTAATTGAAGTGGGTGTTGCCTTTTTTTTTGGTGTGTGTGTGTTTTTTTTTTTAATTTGGTTTTAGAGGAGGTTTTTTATGGTGTGGTTTGAAGGAGCATGGTATGATTGAGTTTTAATGTATGCGGTTGATCGGTTTTAGTGGTATTTTTATGGTGTAGAGTTTTAAGTGATTTTGTAGTGTTTTAACAGTTTTTTTTGTGCAGCTTTGTGATGGCAGTAAAGTTGAATTTACGAAAAGATGAGCTGATTTTGCTCGCGGAGGAATTGGGTTTGTCTGTTCCAAGTAAGGCCATTATAAAGGATTTGAAGAAATTGATTGAATCTAGTGAAATTTATGCTTCTGATCAGGAGATGGTGCGTAGTATTATTGATAATATTTTGTTGGAAAAGGAGGAGGCAAGGCGGGTAAGTGAAAAAGAGTCTGAAAGGGTAAAGCGGGAGAGTGATATAGAGTTAGAACGTTTAAAGTTAGCTCAATTAGAAGAACAGTCTAAAATCGCAAATACATCTCTGATGACAGATACATTCAGCGCGGGTTCGAATGTTAGTTTGGAGAGTTTAATCAAAAGTGTAAGAACTCTAACGATCCCTGTACCCGTTAAGTCCGAGTTATTCAGTTTATTTTTCCATTCTTTGGAAAAGGCTTTCGACAGCAAGTCGGTACCCGAGGATTATAAGGCGGAGATCTTGTTGACTATTCTGGGAGAAAGGGTAAACAACCTATTGGTGTATGTAAATAAGGAGGAATTGGGTGATTACAAAAAAATAAAAAGTTTGATATTAAAGGAATTCGAGCCCACCCCCCAGGAGTGCCTTGCTAATTTTAAAAAAGCTAAAAAACTACCGTCCGAATCTTATGGGCAGTTTTCATCTCGCTTAAGTGCTTCCTTTGATTTCTACTGCCAGTTGCGGAGTGTGAGCGACTTCAAGTCCTTATGCGAACTTACTGTTTCCGACAGGATGTTTGAAACCCTTGATAGAGACTTAATGACGCATATTGGTGTTAAACAAGGGGAGACATACTTTAAACCCCAACAACTTGGTCGCGAATGCGACATTTACCTATCGTCGAGAGGCAAAGGTGCTTCTGAGTATGCGGGTAGAAGCGCTGGCGATGAAGCTAAGAGATTCGTGGGGAACAAGGGGCAAGGCAGCTCTAGTTGGCGTGCGGATAGAAATATTTCAAGGGTATTTGTTTCTGAAACTGCCAATTCTAATTGCGTTCTGTGCAAGAATGGGACCCATCCCCTTGCGACGTGTGCCAAATTTAAAAGGCTGTCTGTTTGGGACCGGTCAGATGTCGTAAAGCGCAATAATCTTTGTTTTCGTTGCTTCCAACCTCATAGATTAAGTGAATGCCGCTCGCTTAAAAACTGTTTTTGTCAAAAACCTCACCACAAAATGATTCATTTCCCACGTGAGAACTCTAATAACAGTGACGCCCCCCTGAGAGTAGATGCCCCGACCTTCGTACCTAGACAGAGTGAAGAAACCCCAGAGGTAGCATCCCAATCACAAGTGTTTGCAACTAGTTTTAATGAAAACAAACCAAAAAACATGCTTCTTAGTACCGTTCGAGCCCTTATTAAAAATAAATTTGGCGAATGGGTTGAAGTTAGATGTTTGTTGGACGTTGGATCTCAATCTTGTTTGTGCACTAGGGCATGTGTCGAAAGGTTGCAGCTAAAAATGGGGAAGATAAACACGGTGATTTCCTGCGTTAACGGGGCTACAATGGTCGTAAAAAATAGCGTTAGTACCTTGGTGGCAAATAAAGATTCGACCTACGTTCGGGAGTTGTCCATGCTGGTTGTTAACAAAATTACAGATCTTGTGCCTAGCCAGGTTCTTAATGTGGGTGTTGATGTTACGGAGTTTGTATCGCTGGCGGACAGTAGTTTTAATGTTCCAGCTCCTGTAGATGTGCTACTAGGTGCAGAGATATTTTATGAACTATTAAAGCCGGGTCAAATGCATGTTAAGAATTCTGGGGTACTGTTACAGGATACAGTGTTCGGTTACGTTGTTAGCGGAAGTGTTGGACGGGAAGTTGGTGGCCTGAGTCATTGTGGGTTGATAATTGAAGACGATTTGAATAAGACCTTGAAACGGTTCTGGGAAATTGAGAATGTGGAGGATGAATGTGGTGTGGTTGTGGAGGCTTCGTTTTGTGAAGATCACTTCGTACGTACCCATGGTAGAAATCATGATGGTAGATATAGTGTCTATGCCTTTGAGTAAGGATCCGTCATGTTTGGGAAATTCCCGAGATAGAGCAGTGCAGCAACTTAACTCAATGTGGAGACGGTTGTCTAGAGATCCAGAGTACTTAGGTTTGTACAGAGATTTTTTGAAAGAGTATGAACAGTTGGGTCACCTTGAAAGGGTCGTTGAAGTGAAAGAGCCAGCCGCACACTATTACATCCCTCATCACGGAATTCTGCGCCCAGATAATTTAACGACTAAGTTAAGAGTCGTGTTCAATGCGTCGTCGCCCACATCAACTGGCATTAGTTTAAATGACATCTTAATGAAAGGAGAGGTCATCGAGGATGTATTTGATACAATGTCACGTTTCCGGCGTCACCGATATGCCTTTGTGACGGACATTCAAAAAATGTACCGACAGATTCTCATTGACCCTGAGCAGCGAGACCTACAACGCATTGTTTGGAGAGATAGTCCTAACTCTGACATTTTAGTTTTTAGGTTAAAGACTGTAACCTATGGACTGGCCAATGCCCCGTTTCTGGCTATAAGAACACTGCAGCAGCTGGCTGAGGATGAGAGGTCCAGATTCCCCTTGGCATCGGAGGTCTTGCCACATGATACGTACATGGACGACATCATAAGTGGAGCTCCCGATTTAGAAACAACTCGTCAACTGCAGTCCCAACTACAAGACGCCTTGAGGTCCGGTGGAATGGCTTTACACAAATGGTCGTCTAACTCGCCCGAGTTGCTGAACGGCTCATTACCAGCAGACGTTGAACACTCGTTCTCCGAAGATGGTGAAATATCAGTGAAGACATTGGGTATTAGATGGCAGCCAGTTCCGGATCAATTTGTGTTTAGAGTGACCATTGACATCAAGAAAGTATACACCAAGAGAGAAGTCCTCAGTGTAATCGCTAGACTTTATGATCCCCTTGGGTTCTTGGGGCCAGTGTTGACAAAAGCAAAGGTCCTTCTGCAGAGGTTGTGGCAGCAGAAAGTGGAATGGAACGAGGTTTTGCCAGCTTCAGTTGTGAAGGAGTGGCGGGACTTTGTGACTACCTTGAAGTGCATCGAGGAGGTAAAAATTACCCGATTTATTCTGACTGAAACCTGGCAGCGGATCGTGATTCAAGGGTTTGCAGATGCATCTGAGGCTGCTTATGGAGCGGTGGTGTACCTTCAGTGCTTCTATCAAGAACGTGGTGCGAAGGTGACCATGCTGGCAAGCAAATCCCGGGTTGCTCCTATTCGAGTGATTTCGATTCCACGGCTCGAGCTATGTGCATGCGTTCTTTTGGCTCAACTTGTGCGTAAACTACGTTCTGCGCTGCAAATGGACGTAAGTGATGTAGTTCTTCACACGGATTCCACCGTCGCTCTTTCATGGTTGGCCACGCCTGCAAATCGTCTAAAGACATTTATAGCTAATCGTGTCTCGAAAGTGCAACGTCTTACAGAGGATTGTCAGTGGAAACATGTGCCGTCAACTCTCAATCCCGCCGACCTGGTATCACGTGGGTTGGGTCCTGAAGAGCTTACCATCCAGAAATTATGGTGGAATGGTCCATCATTCCTTGAACGTGGGGAACTATTCAATGAGCAGATGACTTCAACTGTAATCAGTGACTCTGAATATTCTTGCGAGCTCAAAGCTTCTGCTGATCTAGAGATACCGGTGTCAAATATATGTTTAGTGAATAACGAAATGTCAATTGTAAATGTTTTATTGTGCCATAATAATTATATGAAAGTTCTTCGTGTTTGCAGTTATGTTTTAAAATTTATAAATGTTTTAAAGTCTCATTCCAGGAAAGGCCCTATAGTTGCTTTGGAATTAGCCGAGGCTGAGAAGAAGCTGATCCGACTAGTTCAGGGAGAGGTCCTTTCGGCTGAGGTTAAAGGCTTACAGCGGCAAAACTGCATCCCAACCAGTAGCAAACTAAAAGGGTTGAATCCCTTTCTGGACAATGAAGGGATTTTGAGAGTGGGTGGACGGTTGGAAAATTCGGATTTGCCTTATGCATCTAAGCATCCAGCAATTTTGCCCAAACATAGGCTAACCAACCTCATGATTTCCTACATTCATGCTAAAAATCTGCATGTTGGAGCTACTTCCCTTTTATCCTTAGTAAGAGAAAAGTTTTGGCCTTTAAACGGTCGTTCTCTCTGTAGGAAAGTAGTGTATGAATGTGTTTTATGTTTCAGAGCCCAGCCGAAAGCGACGTCTCAGCTGATGGGTAGCCTACCTAGAGATAGGGTAATTCCCAACCTTCCCTTTAATTGTTCGGGTGTGGATTTCTGTGGGCCATTCATGATTAGATACAAAAATCAGCAGAAAGGTATCCTTCATAAAATTTACATTAGTGTTTTTGTCTGTTTTGCCACTAGAGCGGTGCATTTAGAGATCGTTTCAGATTTGACCTCAGAGGCCTTTATTGCCACTTTGAAAAGGTTTTTTGGTCGCCGAGGAAGATGCGCGAAATTGTATTCGGATAACGGGACAAATTTTGTCGGTGCCAACCAGGAGCTAAAGCGTCTGATGAAACTGGTTAAGGATCCAGATGCTGATCTTTCTGCTTTTCTGGCAGCTGAAGGGATTGACTGGAAGTTCATTCCTCCTAGGGCTCCTTCGTTTGGGGGTTTGGGGGAAGCTGCAGTGAAGTCCCTTAAGTACCACCTTTGTCGAGCTGTCAGGGGGTCAAATTTAACTTATGAAGAGTTTCTCACTGTATGCGTCCAAGTTGAGGGAGTTTTAAATTCTAGACCCCTATGTCCTGTATCCAATAATGCTGATGATTTCGAAGCTCTAACCCCTGCCCACTTCCTGATAGGTCGATCAATGAATTCAATAGTTGAACCTAATAAACCTAAGTTAAAGGAGAATTCTTTAAAAAGATGGCAAAGGGTAACGCGACTCGTACAACTTGTCTGGAAGAAGTGGCATCGTAATTATTTGAGTGGCTTGCAACAGCGCAACAAGTGGCAGGTTAAAAAGGATAACGTTAAAGTTGGTGATATGGCAGTTCTGATTGAAGATAACATGCCTGCTTTTAAATGGCCCTTGGGAAGAATAGTAGAGATATTTAAGGGAAATGATAACCTAGTTCGGGTTGTACAAATAAAAACCCAAAAAGGAGTGTACAAACGGGCAATATCACGAGTTTGTTTATTGCCAATGCCTGAATGAGTTAGAAATTTTTTATTGTATTCATCTAATTGTGTTTATTTTAGTATATTTTAGTTGAATGCTGAACATGTCAACGGGGGGAGAATGTTCGCGCCTCTCTATGTGATGTTCTACGTGTGCCGGCAGGTGTAGTGAGATGTAAAAACTCAACCACTGCACCTGCTGGAGTTCACCTAGTATTGTGGCAACAATAAGATTGTAGTTGTTGTGTTTAGATTCTTGTCTGTGAATAAAGTGTTAGTTCAGTACAGTCCACTCGTGTGTTATGTGTCTCTTTTAGTGTGCGGCTGAGGTGTGTGCATGTTCAAAGGGATTGATAAGAATTTGTAAACCCATTAGAAACAATAACTTCAATTTGACGAATCCCCAAAAAATATGTTGGCTTACTTATCAGGCACCTCATCTGCAGCCGCCCTCTTCACTCCCGCCTTCTTCGGACTCAGCAACTCATCCTCAGTCCTGGCTTCATCCATCTGCACCTGATCACCCCCTCCACCTTCTTCCAACTCCATCCCTGACTTCTCTTCAGTTTGGTCGGACGTCCGGTTGAGTTGTCCGGGCGCTCGCCCGAGCTGGGCCGGGGTGGGGGCCAGGACGAAGCACACTTGGGAAGAGGGCTCGGCAGTTGTCTCGGGTGTCGAAAGCGGAGTTGAGGGGTTTGGGGCTGATGATGCAGGCGTTGATGGAGGTTGGGGAGTCCTTAAGGCGGTGGTTGTCTCTGGGTCGTTTGGGGTTTTGATTTCGGGTGGCGGTGGGTTTTCGCTGAGGAGGCCAAGTTTGGGCGGCTGTCAACATGAAAGTAAATTGTGTTACACTGGGTTTGTGCACATTTCAAGAAATGTGTTCTTTAAGTACTAAACTTCTCAAAATAAACCTTTAATTTAAGTAATATATTATAAAAACCAATAAATTACATTCATTTTAAAGTTTATATCCTTATTAGACACAGGTATTTGGAATTAAAACATAATTGTTTTGAACTAAACAAAAGAAAGAGGAAGATTGAAAAGAAAGAAATTAGAATCAAATTTAGAAAGTAAGGATGTTTAGGTACTGAAAATCAGTTTGAATGATTGACCCCTTCAGTCCCAAAAATTTACTACACTACAAAAACATCTGATATTCACAAAATAAGCTTATTTAAGGTCAAAAATAAGAGTTCCATAAGAAAAAATTCATTTTAATTTTTTATATGGTTTTTGAAATAATGCCAAAATTTTTTAACTGTTGAAAACAAAAAAATATATATGTGTTACCTAAAAACACTTATGTATGAGTTATGTATTTTAAGGTATCTGACCATATTATTTAAAAAAATTTAGTATTTATTTTAACCAAAATAGTTTAAATTGTGTTTTATATATGTGGAACTGAAGTGAACTTTTCAAAAATTAGGTGAAACGCTCGTTTGCTATTTTCTAAATTAAAAAAATAGTAGTTCTGACTTCTATTGAGATTAATGTAAAATATTGTCTTATAGAACAAAGTGTGAAGAATCGAATAATATTGTTTGGATGTCATAACGGGACATAAACATTTGGAAAAAAAATTGAAAGTGATGATTCCAAATGGAATCACTGGGACTAAAAGGGTTAAAGAGTTTCCAAAGATCAGAGGAAGTAAGTTTATATTATAGGATGGTAAGGCTGATTTACAAATAAAAATGTAACCAATTACAACACAATTTTATATTATAATGAAAATACGCACCTTTTTCTTAGCTCTAATTCCCCCTTCTGCAACCATTTCTTTATAGCGCTTGCCTTTACAAGACCTCTGGGGCTTAGCATTATCACTCACAGAAGTGTCATTGTCTGAAAATTGAAACCTCTATTTACAGCGATCAAAAAAAAATATTTTCAAGCAAAAAATTGTTTTTATAAATGCAGGAAAAAAATTGATTATTCAAATAATGGAACAAAGTTTAGCTCCAAATCAATCAATCCTTTCAAATCTTTAGAATTTTTTTAAAAATTAAACAATTTAAAGCTATAATCGAGTCATCAAGAATACACTTTTCTTGTAAAAAAAGAATTTGTTCAAAAAAGTATTCATTAACACGATTTATTAAAAGTCTACTGTCAACAATTACTATTAGAGATTCACTTATAAAATTTTCATTTATTGCTTCATAAATTGAGAAAAACATTAAATATATCTTATTTACTGTAAACACACTTTTTTTTTCGATTTTTAAGATCCCGACCCAATCTAGGCCGCTTGCTGTACTGACAGAAAAAGCTTAAAAATGAATGTTCGTTTATCATTTCAGGGGGCTACTTGATATTGGTCTTAAAAAATAGAGAAAATTAAATTGAATTATAAAAACAAATGTTCACAGCCCAATTGCTGCACGCTAATTAACAACAATGTATTTAAGACAATAATTTCTTAGAATTGTTGTCCAATCAGCGAATAGCAGTTGCTGCGGATCTATAGTGCAAAATGAAAACAAACACAGAGGCCATCGCGAGAATCGGCTCGGCGATTCAGTTGTTTATGTTTTGGTTTTTCTCTTTGTGCAAACCTTTTTAACTGAAGTATTTTCGACAATATAATTGCTCACATAGCTAGAATATTTTTTCTAGAAAATTGTAGAGGTGATCCAAGAATTGCTGCTGAAATACTGGTATACGGTGCCGCTTTTTCAACATTACAATTTGTCGCCAAAAATCGTAAAACAATGTGATACTTTCGTATATTTGAGTTAACTTACAAGGTAGTACAAAATTAAAAGATAGTTGATATGAAAATTGAATCTTTGATGCATTCTACAACAGTTACATAATATGTATGTGTTGTTGAAATGTGAAAGAAGAAAGAATTGTGCATGTTTCAGCTATGGTTTGGTAGTTGTAGTCAAAAGCATATGTAGGTACACTATTTGATTATCATTGCACAAGAGTTTTGGTGAAATCTCATGGGAACCATTGGCATGCATTTGAGTTACAATAATAATGGCCAAGAACTTCTTGGTTTTTCCTGGGTTGGAGATAAAGAAGACAATCATTCAATGATTGGATATGTTTTCTGCTGTTTAGATGCTGCGATAAGTAATAGAGTTCAGGAAAGCAACAGACTATGAACATTTTGAACAACCTGAGGATGAGTGCATATAGCCTGAAACTCGAGAACTGATTTAGCTTCGACAACTCGAAATGGAACAGGTTGATGACTTCAGGCAAATAACTTTGCATTGTGATAATCATATTAGTAATATTTTCAATTGCCAGAACTGTTTTGGGTTACTATATGTTAAACACATTGACCTCCCTACTTTATGCACTTTTTGGAAATAGCTGGGATATAGGACCCCACTGGATCATTGGCTACTATTCTGGTTGCCAAAGCATACTAATGCGAAAAAAGTTTATTTTCATCACCAAATTATATCATAATTCTGTCTTTGAGTTGCTAGCAACAATAACGAATTATGCATATGAATGCTTTGGCAACCAAAAATATTGAATGTTCTGGTGGGGTCTAATATTGATTAACAACTTTGCTTAATAAAACTGCTGCTCTTTCTATTCCCTTCCTTTTTAATAAACAGTTTTTATGAACACTGTGTTGCTTATTGCTCTGCTGGCCTATTAACTTTACAAAGAAGTTTTTTTCCTCTAGATCATTTTTGGGTACTCTTCCATTAGTGATATGTAAAAAAATTTACAAATAATGTAGAACTCTGCCAACTTTCATACAAACCTAATGGGAATGCTTGAGCACCTTTTTCTAATTCATTCAAGTTTGGTTATTCGCTTCCGCTTGGCAATTTTTAAAAGTGCCCGGTTTGCTATTGGCAACATCTGCATCTGGCTAATTGAAACATACCAGGGTTTCCAATCTTATTTTTAAAAAAAATCAAGGCGTCTTTAAGGACTTTTGAAGAACTAAAAAATTATTAATTACCTATTATAAAGTTGTATTTATATAATTATTCTCAAGTTGTTTACCTATTTACGTTACATATATAAGGTTACCAGACCTCCAGGGTTAAAATATGTCTAGGATTTTTTTAAGGGATTTGATTCATTAAAACGTGTAACCCGTGTGTATTTTTCCCCCTCGATGATTTATCTTTTAAAGTTTCCATACCGAGTAAACAAATTTCGCAATTATTTTACGTAGATTTTACACTAAATATGACATACTTTCATTATATTTCTTAACTTGTAGTCATGGTGATATCTATCAATGATGGTTCAATGTTAAGAACAGGTTAAGATTTAAGAATGTTTACAAAAATGTATTTTAGAACCAAACAAGCTTTTACTTACAGTATTTATACTTTTAAACAGTTAACTATTAAGAAGTAACTTCATAAATATATTTTAAAATTCAATTTTTTTTATACTTTTATCATTGTTTCTTTGAAAAAACTAACGTGTCTGACTTTTTTTATTGAACTACACTTCAAACTCCATACAACATAGACCCATTTAATGAAGAAAAAAATCCTTATTTGACGATAATGAAAATTTTTAGAGATATAACCTGCAAAATGTTGAATATCCAGCTGTGAACCAAAGTAGGTACTACTTGTTTTATTGAGTTATACTTAAATGGGTTCAGTTCCCCAAAATTGGTGAAAAAATCAAAAAAAAAATATTGGCTTAAAATACTATTACAACCTTTATTAATAATGCCACAAAGTATCAAGACGATAGGAAAAATATTTTTGACATTAAAAGCCATTTGCAAAAATTCTTTGTAAGGAAATGGGTTAACAATAAAAACTTTAAACGCGTACTTTTTCTCAGAACTTGATTTTTTGAATTTCGATGTACCTTTTCTCAAAAACCATGCTATGTTTTCTTGTAAACTTTTTTTATATGATGTAATACATAGTATTTAATCTGAGGTTATAAATTTTAATAAAACTAAAGTGAAAACAATTTTATGGGGCAAAAAAGTGAAACATTTCATGATTTTTTGGGTACTTTAAAACTTAATTTTATTTTAAAAAATCTAACAGTTATTTAAAAAAAAATTTAACCTCAGATTAATATATAAGGTTGGTATAACACACACAGAAAATTTTAAGATGATCTGATCAGTAGTTATTGTGAAGAGGTACATTGCAATTGGCCAATTTAACATTACCGATATACAACATACTGAACCCCCTTAAGGTGAATGCATGTGAAGTGTACCACATGAGCTTTTCAGATAAAAAACAATAACAAAATAAGTAAAACAATAACAAAATAAGTACTTTTGATAGACTTCAGTATTATTACAATTAAATTTAGGATAATATAGTTTTTGAACCAAAAAGTTCAAATGGCACACATTGATGGTAACCCTAAGAATGATTTTACCTTACCTACAAATAATTTTGAAGAAATGAATCGAAAGCATAAATAAATTAGGACATTTTATTTTTATTTGCCTGCAACAAACACAAAAATATAAAACTCTTGTTTAAAATGAAAGTAATTGTTTGAATTTAGTTCAGTTAAATTTATCTTTAACAAACATAAATGCTACAGGTATTATTTAAGTGTGGTATAAGTAATAGTGTCGAGTAAAACTATTTGATTGTACAAATTCAAAAATTGAATAACTTATTAGTAGCAAACGAAAAAACTAATGCAAGCTTGAATCATTCACTTTACTTCATTCATTATTCTTCCCACTTTATCCGTGAAACGCTGATAACATTTCCGATGATAATTAAAGGCAGTTTTGGAACTTTTAACTATTTTTTCTGATAAGTTCTTTTCTTCCACAGCATCTGAAAAAAGCCTTCGATTCGCGCACTGTTTGAGTCTATCAAAACTTTTTCCAGAAGAAGTTGTAAGAGAACTCTCTGTGACTGTTTCTAAATGTATGTCACATTACATGGCAAAATAAAACAAAATTTATTTAAGATTAGCTGCTCTAAAACGATCAAATTAATGAATTTATTAAAATGAAATTGATTTTTCTTGAATCATGAGGCGAGATATCAAAACAAGAAGGGATGAGATTTGTTTACAAATAAAACGGATTTCTAGCGATTTGATTGGTGGATTTCGCAAAAAGCAGTCTCGCACTTTCAAAGGAAATGAATCGCAATTGCTGGTTCAAAACAAAAAATGGATTTTAATTTTTGCAAATGCTCAATTAATGTGCAATGTTCCAGCCGAGAACATTGGTTTTTTCTGCCTGGAATAATTTTAGCTTTTTTATGAAAGCATGGAAAAATAGCCCCCTTTCATGATAAACAAACTTAAACGATAACTTCGGACAGCAAACGGACTAATCACGACAATTTAAGCCTCAAACCATTTTTCCAGTTTCCACCTCAAACAATAATGAAAAGATAAAATACTTCAAATTCTTCCTTAACAACTCTTCTTTAACAATGATTCTTTAATACAGCTTATTTGCTTTAAATATTTATACAAGCTTGTTTAAAGCATTAAAAATTATGCCGATTTAGCTTCAATACCCTTAAACAAATGTACAAGCCAACAAGCGCAAGTCGGTTTTAGTCAGGACATTTACTGGTCCACTAATTCTTTTTTGCTCTGGCAATGAAATCTCATTTTACTATACCACACCTTTTAACAATCTTACAATTTTTTAAACTTATGGTTCTATTCAAACCAAATTCCTGAAAGTAAGTGCATATACAGTACACAAAAAATCAAATTCAAAAAGCAATCTAGCAAAATAATAAACTATTTTTTCAATTCCATCAAAGACATGAGGATTATAACGTTTTAAAGAATGTGCAGTTATTCTGAATTTTGTTTATTTTGCTGTTCCATGTAGACTTTAAAAAAATGATCCTTTGTTTGTTAATTAATGCTCTTACAAAATCATAAGTCATTGAAATTTTTTATTCAGTATAAATTTTATAAATTATACAATAGCTCCTACAACGATCTGGATATTTTTAATGTCTTTTAAAGTTTTCAAAGCTACTTGTTTTCAAATTTGTAACTGATTATGTCTTTTTATAGTATTTTTTAAAAGTGTATTTGCCGTTTTATTTATTTATTATTTTTATCTTTTATTTTCCACCACTGTAATTGGATTATTTTTATCTTAAGCATGTGTATTTTCTAAATAAATAAAATCAAAAGATTCTTACCATTTTTGTCCTTGTTGGTCGATTCCGAGTCTGCAATGGAGGTGGCCAGTGGCACGCTGGCAACGGTCGCTTTCACCTTCTGCGGCTTGGGGTGGAAAGTGTGGGCCGAGAAAGTGAGGTCCCCCTTGCTGTTGGGAGTCAGACTCACAGGGGTGGTAGACAGGGCGCCAGATTTAATGTCCATGATGCCTGCACAAGAAGGTGTCAACTGAGAATTGTATAACCACACACACATTAAAGTTCTTAATACGTTTTACAGTGAAACCCCGGTTTTAGGTTTCTCAAGGGACTGGATAAAAAAAAACGTAAAATACGGGGGAAACATACAATACGGGAAATACATAGAATGCAAAAAGCAAATAGAGAAAAAAAACTATCGGTAGTAAAGATGAGACTCTTTCAAAAGGTATAGTAATACTCTATATTTTACAAAGAGATAATTCTAAATAAGAATCATACAATAGAAAAGTTTTTGCGTATTTTACTTGTCATATTTTGGCACAAAAAAAGGGGGGGATCAAACTATGACCCATGAGAAGAAACCAGTTTCAAAAACCAGGAGCATGTGGAATGGAGAAAATAGTGCTTATTTTATAACAAATTTTCTTTTTTTACTTTCCAGAGAAAACATAAAATGCAGGAAATTCCATAAATAACAAACTTACAATCCGGGTTAAATTAACATTACAATATGGCATTACAATGGCATTATACAATAACATTACAATGGCCAATAATGTCATGTGAGAACAGAGCACCAATCAAGAAAAGGCAGAAATGAAAGACGGGAATGCATCACAATGAAACAGGCTAATTTGAATGTATACGAGAGCAGTTTTTTCTTATTTTTTAAAGCAGCTCAAATAGCTGCATTTGTTGGCAGAGCAACTACAAAATTTAATTCTTTAAACAATTTTAAAGTTTTTAGATGGAAAAACATTCTTTTGTTATACAGGGTGGTGCAAATAAAAACGGGCCCAGTCTAGAAATAGGAATAAGTTGAAATGCTTAGCGAGAAAAACTCTTGAAGCCGCCTGAAACTTGTTTTTGCATTGGTTGGATCGGATTAGCCTCACATTAAAGGTACTCATAGACTAGCGGTGAGTTCGTATTGTATGAAGACATCCCATAATGCAAATTTTGTGTCTTGCAATCAAATAGAATGTTTTGTATTAACAAAAACAAAAAGGTTGGATTCTCTAGGATAAATAACAACCGAAATAATCACTAGTGGGAACTTTTTTTCGTCAGCTCTCTACAAACCTTGTTTATATTTCATTTCAACTAGCCTCTCAAACCATAGCACAGTTGCCGGCAAATAATTCACCAAGCTTTTGTTTGGGCTTAATATTGAAACAATCAATAGCTTCAGTTAGCAAACCTGTTTTTGCATTGGTTTTTGACTTCGCAACATTTCTGTCGTAGTCTAATCTCCATGCAGGCGAGGCTTTCATTTGCCCCATCCTTTATAATTACTTTCACTGTTACACTTATTAGACCTGGACCTTGAATCAAAAGCAAGAGAAGATGTTAATAACTTGGGAGAGAAAGATTTTAAGAGCCATATTTGGACCAATTAAAGAAGGTGATGTTTGGAGAAGACGATACAAATCTGAATTTGCTAAACTATTTGGAGAGAAAGATATAATTAACATCATAAAATCTAGAAGAATTCAATGGCTGGGACATATGGAGAGAATGGACGATAACAGAGGCACAAAGAAAATTTTCAAGGGGCAATGTCAAGGAGAGAGAAGAAGAGGAAGACCGAGAAAAAGATGGATAGATGATGTGGAAAAAGATCTAAAAGACATGAAAATTAAGAACTGGAAGGCGAAGACCAAAGACAGGCGGCTTTGGAGTCGTATTGTAAGAGAGGCCATGGTCCAGCATGGACTGTAGTGCCGGGGAGTTAGTTACACTTGCAGGGTTCCCACTCTTTTTTCAAAATAAAAATCAAGGACTTTTTAAGGACCCCCAAAAAATTTTAAAGGACCCTTAATTATATGACGCAACAAATAAGACAAAATTTTAAAAATAACTCACATAAACACATTTTTTTAAACAACATATATTATTGTTTTTTAACATTGTTCGAAATATCACCAACCAGAGAGAAAAAGGATTTGGTGAAAATATAACCGGTTCCTCTGTCTAATAACGTATTGTTTGCCGAAGTGCTAGACGCACCATTTATCACTGCATCATTGTGAATGTTTTAGAAAATGAGTTCAAATAATTTGAACGTTGCATGTCGTCGCGGAAGAGAAAAATCAAGGACTCTCGATGATTGTTGATGAAAATCAAAGAGTGTCCTTGAAATCAAAAGCAAAATTAAGGACTTTTCAATGATTTTTGGTTAAAATCAAGGAGTATAAAGATGTCCTTGAAAATGAAAATCAAGGACTTCTTAAGGACTTTCAAGGACCCGTGGGAACCCTGACTTATTACAGGCTCCTCAACCTACCTGCATAAAACTGTGGAGACTGGCTCCTGTGGAGTGGACTCCTGGAAGAGCTGATGGACGTCCGGGGGCTCTGGGCCTGCGGGACAGATGCGACAAGAGTGACAGACGGGGACCTGACTTGGCTGACATTCACATAAGACATGGGATCTGAAAAAAGGCAGCAGTGGCTTAATTACCTCCAACATCCTTACAATTGCTCAAATAACTCCAAGGAAAATAGATGAATTTAAAGTATATGCCCTCAAAAATAATATTTTAAATACAAAATTGTCTTATACACAAAAATGAAGTAATTTATTATGCATTTAATTAAAAAATGTATCCAAAAGATTGCAAACACAACCTTCATTGAAACAAGGTGCATAGAATTTACTAGTAATAGTACCTTGCTCAAACAGCATTACTTGGTAACATTTTTTAAGAGAAAAAGAAACATTAAAGAAAATAAACACAAAAGATTATTTTTAAACATAACAATAAAATTTAATGCATACGGAAACCCCTCGTTATTTTGCACTTTCCAGGAGACAAACAAACAACAGTGATATAACCGAATATACAATATAACAAGCGACTTGTAAATATTATACTTATGATGCCCAAAACAATTTTTTATACTAAAGCACAGTATAAAAGATAAAACTAAATATCATATTAAATAATTTAACTACTCTAAAAAAAGAAACAAATTAGAAAGGACTTATTATTAATTACTATAAGCATTGCACATTATTGCACAGGATGAATTGCACATATGTTAGGATGAATGCAGTACATTAGGTGGCCAAAATGATGGAGGGAAAGTGTCGAGAGGAAAGGCTTTTAATATTTACAACTTTTTACAGGTTATGGAGATTATTTTAGAGAGTTCTAGAATAAAAAACAAGCTTGAATGATAAACCTAAAATACAAGTTCGGCAGCTTCCGATATTCATGGAACACCGCCAGAAAAGATTGTTATTGAGAAGCAAAGTTACGTTGCCCTAGCAACGAGCTATGCTGCCATCCAGGATGATCCAGGTAGACAAATCTTGGCTGCACAACTATACTATTTCACTCATTTTCTAGTAAAAAACTTATATAAATTTAGCTACTTTGATTTTTCTCGTTAAAACCTATTTTCCAGCAAATATTAAAGAACAAAGTTTATTAACTGCATCTTACTAATATTAGAATTAACTGTAAAGAAAGTACATATTAAAAAAAATGAAAAATTGGGAGACAAATGTTACAAGGCGAAATATATCCAAATGCGCGATGTAACGAGGCGGTGTAGTGAGGGGTTACTGTATTTCCTTTTTTAAAATTTAGTGAAACGATTGCAAAAATGTTGGTCGTTTGCATTTCTATTTTAGTATTTTTCATGTAAAATTATTTTGACAGCCTGTTATCACGTTGTGTTGAGTCAGTTCCGCCCTCCTCCTGACCACTCTGACAATACTCGTGACAATCTTTTGAAATAAGATTTTTTTACGAGTGGACATCTCAAATTGATTTGAATTTACATAGCACTAGAGCTACACAAGGGCTTTTGGGATAGTTTGATCAGCAACGAGTGGTTACCTTTCTGTGAGGTGACAGTGACACAGGGCTGCAGCTGAATCAAGGTCGTGCCCTGGACCCCTGGCGATAGATCCGAAGATATGACCGAGAGTGGGTGGGTTGCCATGGTTGCTGGAGAACCAGGGGAGGCGGCTTGCCTTCTGAAAATGAGTTTTGGGGATTAGAAGATGGGATTCAACAGATTGAAAGGATAGTGGTGTTTGAGATAAGTTTTTTTGAAATTTTGTAGAATATTGGCTAAAAAAAGTTTTATTTATACTTTTTCCCACAGGATTTTGGCATATTAGGAAAAAATTATTTTTGCATTTCAGCAAAAGTGGATGTCGAAATGTTCGCAAAATGCAAAAATCACATTCTATTTATAGAAATGAATTATTCTATTCTATTTATAGAATTTAAATTCTATTTAATATATAGAATAAATATTCTATTTATAGAATATAAATTATAAGAAATTATGCTTTTGAAATTTTACAAAAAAAAAAAAAAATAATAATAATAATAATAATAATCACAGTTTAAACGCTGACAAACCTTGACACAAGTAAAGCATTTTTAAACTATATTAGTGGTCCCAGTTACCCTGTGGTTATAATAATCTAGACTAGGTAACGTAAAGCGTACCTTGTTGATGGTAGAATCAGTCGTTGGTTCGGTACAGAAGTAGGGGGAGTGGTGATAGTATACGTCTGGGCCATACTGGTCAAGTGTATCCTGGAGTGCTCAGCGGCTGGGCTGACAGCAGGGGTGATAGTTAACACTTGGGTTGTACCGGAAGTTTGGCCTGGGACTTGTTTGTTGACAATCACCCCTTGGATGCAGGCGTTGGGACCTTTGGTGGGTGTCAGAGAACTGGGAAATGTAAAAATTATTACTACCCACCCTGGATGTATGAAAAGTTCATTAAAATAACTAGAGATTTGTTGTTACAATATTGGATTAAAATACAGTAAGAAAAAATGGTTTTAGTAAAAGATTTTAAAAACACTTAAAAGTATGGAGATAACTGATAAAATTTTTGTTGATTGTTTCATTAAATATTTTTATTGAAAGCAAGATTTGACATAGAAGACCAGTAATCAGCTACCCCTTGTGCATGTAAATTTTTTTTTTAAAACATTATAATGACATTATTAAAATAACAGGTACTGGAGACACAAGTACCAAATTTGTAGTATAGAGATAATTGATAAAAAAAGCTTTTTGATTGTATTATTAAATATTTATTATTTTTATTGAATGCAAGATTTGCAATAGAAGACTTGGTAAAAGAAAAATATATTAGAAGATACTGAGCAATGTAATTAACAAAAACTAGGGAGGTGTGACACTATTAAACTTTCATTTGCCACTCAATAAAGCAATATACATTTAAAGGTAATTTTAAAACCTAAGAAGTTCCAGCACAGCTACACCCCTTGTGAATGTGCAATTTTCTCGAAAACATTATTATGACAGCTAATGGGGGTATGTGTACCATATTTGAAGTTGATATCTTAGTTTTTTGGCAATATTTTATTTACAATAACCAAAGCTGAGATAAAATTTTAAGTTGCTTGAACTAATGGAACAGATCATAAAAATGTACAGGGTGAGGCAAACAAAAGTGGCCCCGGTCTGGAGATATTAATACGTTGAAATGCTTTTCGAGAAAAACTCTTAAAGCCGCCTGAAACCTGTTTTTGCATTGGTTGGATCGGATTAGCTTCACATTAGAGCTACTCCTAGATTAGTGGCGAGTTCAGATCTTGGTTCGTATTGTATGAAGACGTCCCATAATGCAAATTTTGTGTCTTGCAATCAATTTAGAATGTTTTGTATTACCAAAAACAAAAAGGTCCGATTCTCTAGGATAAATAACGACCGAAATAATCACTAGTGGGAACTTTTCTTGATCAGCTCTACAAACCTTGTTTATATTTCATTTCAACTAGCCTCTAAAACCGTAGCGTAGTTACCGGCAAATAAGTCGCCAAGCGTTTGTTTGGGCTTAATATTGAAGCGATCAATAGCTTCGGTTAGCAAACCTGTTTTTGTATTGGTTTTAGACTTGCCGACATTTCTGTCGTATTCTTATCTCTAGACAGGGGCCACTTTTTTTGCCTCAACCTGAATGATAATAATAGAGCCAAATCAATATTAAAGTTTACAAAGTGACCTACTTTCCGTGACCGTTGGCAACAAACTTGGAGTTGCCACCAGCGAACCCAGAAGGGATGCCGCTAGCATGAGTTGTAGGAGTGCCAAGTTGGATGCTGCCCTGTGCTGGAACCGCCATCTGGACCATACCTTTTAAACAAATGAAGCAAAATGTAAAGTAATGATTTGAAAAACAGTTCTTTATTTTGATACAGTACGTTATCTCTCAGCCAGGCTGTTTAATACGATTAGAAAAATTAGCTAAGAATGACAAGGTTTTTTAGCGATCCACCATCTATATGATGCTAATAAAAAAAATGGCTAAACTTTGTGGTTAGTTACGAATTTTTTTAGAAAAAAAGTTGGATTTTTTTAATGGCATGTAACTGGTAATGCTTGAATACATTGACTGAAATAGAGCATTACTTTAATTCTGCATTTATCACATATGATATGAATTAAGGTTTAATCAAATATATATCCCGCCTTTTTTTCACTTCTTTAGCTTAACAGGAACTTTAAATCCTTACGTTGATTAAGATAGTGTCTACTGTACTTGTTAAATATCCATCAACCAGAAGAGTGGTTCAATTGTCAAATGCATAGTCGGAGTCAATTATACCCTTATTATCTAGCAGTAACAGGTTCACAACTTCACTTATCATGGCAGCTCATCATATTAAAATTTGTTTAAATCAATATTTATACCAGTAAATGAGATTGCGCCAATTGGTATGACAAAGAAAACAAGATAGTCTAATTGCTAATTTAGATCTTTGGAAGTAAAGGCTGAACAAAGGAAAATATGAGTGATTAAAATTGAACAAAAATGACATATTCTGCTGAAATTCAAATCTTAGAATTGAAATTTGGTGGTCAAAGAAATGTACTACTCAGAAAAGTTGTAACTATTCTTCCAACATATAACTCAGATAAATTTAATTTTATCGCTTTTAGTGACAGCACTCTAAAAATGTAAGCGAATACCTAAACCATGAAACGACCACCCACCTTTCACATTGGGTGACTGCAAAGTCAGCGATGGAAACAGATACTGGACTTGACCCCCAGACCTGGAAATGAGCTGAGGGGACAGGTGGAACTGCCCCGGGGAGGTAGGGCTGGCCATCAGCCCCGCATTGGGCATCTGTCCCGAGGCCTTCAGGACCAGGTTAGCCAGGACAGTAGTCGAACCCATCTGGGACACAGGGGTGGTTGGGGACTGAGAATGGAGCCCGTTCTGCTTGGACGTAGGGATGACTAGGTTCTTGATGGTGGTGGTCATGTATTCCGGGGAGCTCAGGGCTGCAGGAGACACCCTCGGGGAAGCCGAGGAAGTTTTTGAGGTCGGTGGGCTCAGTATCGCCATGCTGTAGTGGGTCGCACCGAGGGACCCGTTGGAGACCAAGAACCCCTGGGAATAAAGCTCTAGATTAGCGGTCGCCAGTCGCCAACTGGAGACTATTACATCGAAAGTGGCTACCTAAAAATCAAACCCCAGTCGCCAAATGTGGCGATCATAATTTTTCCTTTTTGTTCAACAAATAATTAATACTGAAGCTGCATTTATAAAATAATAAAACGCTCCGATTCGATTCTGTCGGGAAGAAAGACTTGATGACAGTTGTTGCTCATCGGTGAAATTTTCCATCCTCCTCCGTGTGACGTAAATGGAGCTGGGCGATGAAAATCTTAAATGCAAAGTTGATTTTTAATTTTGCTTTACGATTTCGGCAATCTACAGGTGATTGATTTACATCTGATTAAGATCTCAACTATTCATTTAAACAATTTTGATATGAGAAAATTTCATGAACAGTCGTGGGCGACGTCAAGAATTCTCCGAAACTAATAGTGGTCGAACTGATTGTACATTAAATAATTTTCTCCTAACAATAATGGCCAATCACATAATACTACATATTTTGTATGATACTTTTTTTTACTGTCACTCTTATCATATCAAAAGCGTCATTAATAAAATTTTCTTTTGTGGAAAATCGCACTTTCTTTTTGTCGTATATACTGCAATTTAAAACTGGCTACTAAAAATCGAAATGTGACTACCATTTTTTTCACTCTGGTAGCCACCGGCTTCTATTAAAAATTCCCAGTCTAGAGCATTACCTGGGAAGTCTGGATGAGGGTCGCGGACGTCGGAGATATCTGCATCTTGGGTTTTTCCAGAGTGGGAACCTGCAGATGCCTGGTGACGCTGGGCGTCTGCGGCGAGATACTTTTGTTGGTCGTCTGGATGAGACTGTTGGATGGCGGAATGGAGAGCGGGGGAGGGGGGACGCTGCCCCGGGCCAACTTCTGAACCGTCTTCTGCGTCCTGGGTTTGCCGGGACTTGCCGCCTGCTCCGGGGGGGCAAACTTCTTTCCGTCCACGGGACTCTTTGGAACTAAAGGTAAAAATTAGCAAATTTGGTTAATAGCCAGTGCCTCAATTTTTTAATGGTCACTTTTTTTATAGTTAATGGCCACCCACCAGCGGATTTTTTATATAAAAATTAAATAAGTATGAATTTATAAAAATAAACTTTTATTATCCAATGTGTCGTTGTGAGTCAGTTCAAATCATTAAAGGGAATCAAGGTAACCTTGAAATATAGACATGGTACAAGCTGAAAGGGAAAAAAATATGAAACTTTTTCTTTATAGAAATTACGATAGCAAAAACATTTCAATTTGCAAACGATGTTTTTTTGTAATAATAAAACAAATATAGTTAACTTTTATAATCAAAATAGGATGTTAACTAGATAATTGGCTTAACTATATAATTCCTATTTAGATTAAATATAAGAACAATTTAAATAAGTAAAAAATAATTTAACTTACTATCTATGTAATAAGCAGCAATTAAATTTATTCCAATGAAATAAATTCTGAATATTAACTTCAAATTAAACTGCTTGCTCCAAATTAAAATAAAATGTATATTTTTTATGAAATATAAATTTTCTGGATTAAATAATATTCTTCTCACTCCTACTATCACGAAACTCTGGTGATCCCACTATCCGAAAATCCGACTATCTCATATACTCCGACGTTCCAACTATCCCGAAATTCTGGCGATCGTACCTTCACTGAAACTCAGGCGACTGTAACATCACGAAACTCTGGTTACCGTTACATCACGAAACTCCGGTTACCATAACAACGCAAAACTCCGGCAACCGTAAGATCGCGAAACTCCGGCGATCGTAACATCGCGAAACTCTGGCAATCGTAAAAATTTTTAACATAAATTTGACTGAAAGATATGATAGCGCAGTGGGAGGGTGGCGATTGAAGCAGCGACTTATGGCAAATTTTTTAATGGCCTATATTGACATTTAAATCGTGGCGACCGCTAATTTTTACCTTTATTTGGAACCAGCACCGGCATCTCGGACGACTCAGGTTCAGACGTCACGATGATAGACGGCTTCTTCTGGCTCTCGTTCACGAAGGCCGTGAATGCATCGGGGGCATGAACTTTGGGGGATTGGACATCTTTGAACACGGCCCCAGTGGGTTGGAAGTTGGAAGGGGTCGGCAGTGGTCTGAGGAAGTGGCCGTTGCCATGGCTACTCAGGGGGTGGCTGTTGGACGTGGAAAAGGTGGCCTGGGGGGTAGAGCGCGGGTGGGCTTTGATGGGCTTGGGTCGATGGGTGACCTCGATGGAAGTCGCGGGTTTCATCACCGGGGAGAACCTTTGCTGAGGGAAGGCCTTGTTTTCGATGAGCGACTCGTCGTCCGACTGACTTTCGGTGTCGCTTTCGGTCACTTTCTCCTTGCATTTTAAGTCGATGGGAGGCTCTTCTAGGGTTACATTCTGCTTCTCAACAGCTGTAAAAATTTAACCGTTTTTAGGATTTGTGGTTTTAATTTTTTACAATATACAAATGACATAGGTTATTAACAGTACACAAACTTGAAAGGTGACTTAATCAGGTCTTTAAACACAAAAATATGTTTTTCATACAGTTAAATATAAATCTATGGATTTTAAAGAGCAACATTTATAACAGTAGTAGCTGTTAAAATGTTAAGACTGTTATTGATTGAATAAGGAGCTTTTACATAATTAGAAAACCTACCAGAATTGGTTTCTTCCTCACAAATCACCATTCGCTCATCATCACTCGTATCAGAGTCTAGTTTCTCGTTGTGCATTCCTTTGTGCAATTTCTTCTTGAATTTCCCTTTGATAGTGGATGAGCTGCTTACACTAATAGCAGCTGCACCAGCATCGCTCTCTTTGACTTTAGGATCTCCCGATTTCTCTGATTTATTCTCCAGTGATTTTGTCAGCAAACTGGCATGCCAGGGATCAGGGAGTTGAGATAAGGATCGGGATCTTGGCCGTTTCTGGAAGAAATTTCAATGTTAAAGCTAGAAATGTTTAAGAAATTTCTATAATAAACTTCTGAACATGGAAGAAATTTCATTATTAAACTTATGAACATTAAGAAATTTTAAAAACTAACATCCGACAGTTGAAGAAATATAAATGCTAAATCTCCGGACATTTGAAGAAATGTCTATATGAAACCTCTGAACTTAAAAGGAATTTCATTATTACACATCTGAAAATAAAGAAATTTCAATATTTAACCTCTGAAAGTTGAAGAAATTTAAATGTTCAATCTTTGCCCATTAAATAAAATTTATCATAAATCTATAAAGGTTGAGAAATTTCAATAAACAATATTAAAATAATGAACATTGGAGAAAAATAAAAATCCAAAGTTTTGCTTTGGAGCAATGAGAATAACTTAATATTAACCTCTGGAATATAGAGCATATTTCAATATCAATTGCTTTTATTGAAACAAACATAAAGTTGCATACTATCATCCTACAATGTTTTTAGCAATTCAACAACTTAATATCTTACCTCAAACAAAGAATTTTTTTGTTCTTTTGAGTCAATATCACTGGATTTCTTCAACATGGAAGGGCATTTGAAGGTAAAAAGCAGGTCATCAGAAACAGAGCCTTTCTCAGCTGCATAAATAATAGTTTATGTAAAATTATTTTAAGAAAATACTTACAGTGGTGGCCAAAAGTGTGGACACATTTTGAAAGTTTCATATTTTTCAACTTTGTGTGATTACAGAATAGTATATTAATTGTATATCAAATTAAACAATTGTATATCAATTAAAAGTGATTTAATCTTTATGAGGACCACTGTGTGCAGATCGCTGAAG
This sequence comes from Hylyphantes graminicola, assembly GCA_023701765.1. Classification (NCBI taxonomy): domain Eukaryota; kingdom Metazoa; phylum Arthropoda; class Arachnida; order Araneae; family Linyphiidae; genus Hylyphantes; species Hylyphantes graminicola. Next base: position 76,978,984 of record CM043115.1, on the reverse strand, counting down.
CCGTCTATGAGACCTTTGGTCCCATATAATCTATATCCATGGACACAACATCATCAAAGTAATTTCATGTAGAATCAAAAATAAATACAGTATTACAATATATGTATTACGAATAAGTTATGCTACTAATAGTATGATCTGTCTTAGTTTTGCAAGTCATTGAACCACCAACTTGTATTGCAATTTCAGCATAACAGAATCCATTGATTATGCTTGCTTGTTCAACTAATATGAGCATAACTTTATTTGTAATATAGATACTTTAATTCTGTTTTCTTAGTGAAATTCTACATTAAATTACCTTCAATTTAATATTTAAATGTTTGTATTGAAGCGAAATTTAATAGATGCAAGAACACAATTAACAGTTGAAACACATGAAACTTTCAAAAAGTGTCCACACTTTTGGCCACCACTGTAAATCAATAGACTGCTTAATCATAGAACTAACTACAGACTTCTACTCATCAATAAACTTTTTAATCTAGAAACAACTAGATTAAAAAGAAAAATTGTTGCTTTGGGTAACCATAATTCTAGAAACCAGTTTGAATACAGGGCACTTTTTAACAAATATGAAAAAAGTTGGCAAAACTAATATTTTTCAAAATATAACTACGGTATAGGGTCCATTTTGTTCATTGGTCACATTGTCCCATTAAATTTACTATCATTAGACAGGGTGGTTAAAAAATCCTGGGAAAAAAAGATTTCCCTGGTACTTTTACAAAAATTTCCCTGATTTTACAATTACCTAAAAAACATGCAATACACACAATTCAATGCAGTACAGAAAATTTAATCAAGACATCGCAGGAATTAAGACTTTCTGGATTATGGTTTAACCTACCTAACTAACTTTTCTACATTTCCGAAAATCTGAATAAGTTTAGAGGAATCATGTGATCAGAAAATCATTCTATAACATTTGTGGGAGACATTGATCCTTCCTCCAAGATCGGTCCTTCACGAAAATTGGATCACAAGAACCTAAACCTGCTGTTTAAATAATCCAAAATGGAAAAAAATTCCATGATATTTTATAAAATTTGAAAAATTTCACGAGAATTCCCTGATATTTCCAGAATTAAAAAGTTGCCTGATTTCCAGGTTCTGTTACCAGTTACCATCCTGTAACAGAAGTCCTAACAAATGGACAATACCCTATATCTTAGTTATACTTTGGAGAAAGCGAGATTAAAAACTAGACCCTACTATTATTATAAATTATTATTTTGAAATAAAATGTAATTACTTTTAACTCAAAATTTCAAACTTCATTGAAATTTCATGCAAGATTTAAAAAAAAAAAATGTAAATTCTCAAAGCATATTTTGTGCAATGTCACTCTTTAGTTTACAAATGTCAAAACATATCCTCAAAGATATATAATAAAGTTGTTACCTAAAGGTACTAAAGTAGGTGTCATAGGTTCGTCCGGTCCAAGTAGCTTTTGGTTGTCTTTCAGAGTCCCACTAGTGCTGGATTTTTTCCTGTCACGGCTGCACCACTTCCAGTTAGGGTATGCTTTAAAATGAGCTTCTTTTACCTAAATGACATGCAATGAATTATCAATGCAAAAGCTATTTGAAATTCTAAAATGACACTAGTTCAAACAAAATAAGTCATACAAGGTTGGTAACATTATTTAAAAATCTTTTAAATTATTAGGTCAGCAAATAAAAATAGTTTTGCTTGGTCTGTGTTTTGTTAATATGCAGTAACAGCCTTGTTACAAGACGACAATCTTATAACAAGTATATAATATAGTTAACCAAAGATAATTTTAAAAAACCTCTTTTCTACATTGTTATTGTGAAAGATTTATTTCCCTGAAAAACCAGGAAACTTTTACAAATGCTGATCACAAATATATATAATATCTTGAGAAGAGAATTTTGATGAAAAAGACAAAAAATTAATATACATATCTACTTGATTCAAACAACTAAGAACATTTTTTAAAAAATCTATGAAACAACAACAAATGCATAAAAAAAATTCCATGCCACTTAAAGCGACTTACCTCGTATGCCAAGTCGTGGTACTTCTGCTTTCTCTCGGGCTCCAGGGCATACCACCACTCTCCAAGTATCTTGCTCACCGTCCGATTATCCTGATTCGGGTGTCGCTGGTGAACGAGAGATCGGTGGCGTTTGCTGAAGATCATGAAAGCGTTCATGGGTCGGCGGATGTGGTCCTTTTCTCGACTGGCCGGCTACAAGGGGGGAAATGTTATGTTAGATTGATCCTAACCACAAATGAGAAATGGTGATAATAAATGGCAAGTAAGAAATGTTTTATGCATTAATTTTAACTTAACCTTCTAATGCATACTGTTGCTGTTTGGCAACAAGTAACAACATAATAAACTTGATAGCTCCCTCTCGACAAATTTGCGTTTTTTTCATCCATTACATTCCATTTTGAAGTTTTAGTTACTAATAATCCTCATAGATGACAGTAGTAAAAGCGCATTCAAAATTAAAGAGCAAGGGGATTAACTGTCGTGAAATGACGTTTTTGGCAGTATTCAAAGTATAATAGTATTAGTACTAAACACAAATAAATGGTTTTGAAAAATTACAGTTAAAAAGGGTTATTTTGAAATATATTTAGTAGTTTTCTAGTCATTTTTATGAAAATTGGAATTTTGTAGCTGGTTTTTGTCACATGGAAAATATTTTATAAATTAAAATGATTTAAATTCTAAAGCAGTTTTAAAAAAAATTTCAGTATTTTTCCCATATTGTATGAGTATTAAAGATGCATATATATTTTTTTGGGATGAAAATAAAAATTAATGCATTAAAAGGGTTTAAATGATTATAAACATGAAAGAGTATTGATTTTCAAATTCAATTGAAGAGCTCAGTGGAAGAACATTGAGTAAAAACATTGAGAACTTTTGTATCAATGAATGTGGTATTCTCTTCTTTAAAGGTAACAAGATAACCCATTTTATAAATTTATAAGTTAAGCATATTTTTTAATATCTTAAGTGCAGTTTTTAACTTATCTAAGTGCAACCAAAAAAAAATTTAAAAAGCTAATTTTCTCATTTTTGCTTTTTTGTCACTTAGCACATTCTTCCACTAAGCTCTTAAATTACAGGAGGCTTTGGAAGAAATGCTTTGTTAGACAGGTCCTAACCGCTGATGAGAAATTAAAAATGGTAAATAAGCTATGTTTTGAGAAATTTTTTTTAACTGAAATGATCACAAAACATTTTATTGCATCGCATCTGAAATACATTATTTAAAAATATAAACATTGGATGAAGTTTTCCCTTGTTATAAATATAATTATTATCTATGTAGGAGAAAAGTGTAGAGATTAATTACAAATGGGTTCCCATAACAATTTAAATTACTTTTTCATGATAAGTTAGTTGAACAAAGCACTTAATTAAGATTCTTAAAAATCAGCTTAAAGACATAAGCATTTTTAAAAAATAAAAAAACATGTTTATAGAACTAGAAAGGAATAAGTTTTAACGACAGTAGAAACTATATATTATTTAGGGTAAATATCATGATTCTTTAGTTATTCAATCTTAAAACAGATGAGACATCTAAAGACTTTCGATCCTAATGAAAATGAAAATATAATTACTTTTTTGGGGCTCTTTAACTCATCTTTGGGCAATGCACTGAGAGACTGTGACCGACGTTTGTCAGTAGGATCGAGAATATCCAGAGGTAAGTTTTCAGACGTAACAAATACATCATCATCGCCTTCTTCTGGTTCTGGTGGAACTAGAAATTAACATCAGTTACAAATTAATACTTTTCACTACAAAAATTATAGAAAATAACTTATTACAAGTTAATACTGGTTAAGAGCTGCAGTTTTTCAAAAGATTTATTATTTTTCATCACAGACATTGCATTATAATAATTAAAATAATGGCTTAGAATATTTTCTCAAAATGAAAAAATATTCAATGGAAATTTATAAATATTACTGTTAACCTTTATGTGCACTTAACTAAAGTGGATTTTACCTTTGAGGGAAATGCAAGACAAAATAAAATTCTGTTCCACCTTTATATTCATCGAAATGAAAATAAATATTACAAAGTAAGCGTTAAAATTAATTCCAGTTATAAGAAATAAAGCAAAGGCTAAAGTTGCCCAATTGATGGCATGTAATTTATTTTTACTCAAGTGTGGTACCTGGATCTTTCAAAACTGGTTCCACTATGGTTTTCGATTCTGCAGTAGAGTTGACAGTTGAGTTAGTGGTTAAAAAAGGAACAAGTGAGTGCCAAGGAAACACAGGAATTGGTCTTGCATCACTCCAAACTGAAAAATTATAGACATTCAACACAAAAGAAATGACAAATGGAAAGAATAGTTCTTTACACAAATATTTTTTATAATACTACTTTTTTTAAACAATTTTCCTCAAATAAGTTTCAGTACTTATACATACTTTTTCACAAATATAGCTATGAACTATAATGATATGAGAATAAATAAATCTAAGCATTTATTGAGAACTAAAAAAAGAATTATTTTGTGCAAGCAATGGAATTTATTGTTAGAGCCTGGTATGGCTACAGTTAAGGCATACAAGTACTATAAGCTAGTTAAATTTTACCAGCAAGGAACAATAATAATGTTAACTTCTTTGAAATTGAGCAAGTAACATGACAATACTCATACCTGAAGTGTTTTTTCCATTGTCGAGACAAATGTCTTTCTTTTCAGGAGTATCAGGCATTACGGCTGGCAAAACTGGCAGCAGTTGAACAGGCGTCAAAGGCTGAGATGCAACCTTTGCCTCCTTCTCAACAAGATTAGAAGTGATTCCATCAGCAGACAGGTACTTGGAATACTCAAATTCCGCTGCAGGTTTCTCAGTCTGCAAGGGAGCAGAATTCTGCAGGGTGTAGTTGGTAATGTAGTTTGTCGCCGGCATGGGCGTTATCACCGTCGCTTCGTCACTGAGGAACTGGTGGTCCCCTTTCACCAGTTTCTTGAGAAGCAGGACGGTGTGGGAATCGGGAATCTTGTTCAGACAGTTTGGCGAAACCTCCTTGAACGCTTCGGGCAGGCTGTTTTGGGCCGAGATCGTGACGGTGCCGTCTTTTGATGCCTTCATGATGACGTGCTCCTGCTTGTGGTTCTCGAAAGAGCTGGCCTGCGAGTCTTTCAGCAGTAAAGGACGCTGGATCACGGAGGACATCGAGTCCGGCTGGTTGGTGCTCAGGTGCAGCACAGAGGCCCTGGCTTCCGGCTGGACCCCAAGCTCTTGCATCGCGACATTGTGCTGGATGACCTCTGTTCGTATGACGCCGGGATGGTAGACCGCATTGGTGACTGCGACGGGGGAGTAGCTGTTCGAGATGATCTCGGGGGGCCTGGTGTCTTGGGGGGAGATGGTCCACTGCGCCTGCTGCTGGTTGACGGTGGGCGAACGCTGGGGGTGGCCGATGGGGGTGAAGTGGGTGTTTGGCGTCTGGAACCCGCGCGGGGAGATGGGGTTGGGGGTGTTGTTGGGGGAGAAGGCAGGGGTGGCAGATCTGGAGTTGCCGAGGGACACCAGCATGTTGGCTGCCTCCGTCTCGTCCCGGTCAAACCTGCCCTGGACCCGGTCCTTGTCCGAGAAGACGGGATTGGACTCGCTGTCGTGGGAAGATTCCTCCCATTCCAGCTCCCTGCCAACTGCGGAATCCTTGAAGGTTCCCTTTCGTCTTCCCGGGAACGAGAGAGAAGGAGGTCGGATGTTCTTGCCCCGGAGGGACAAGTGCCGGGAGCAGTAACCCCTCCGCTGTGATTCTTTGGTGCAGCCTTCCTTGGAACACAGCCTCCGCCACTGCTTTCCATTGAACTTTTTGCGGATGCCGTTAGGGGTGGAGACAATGTCTCCCTTCTTGTACTTGGCATTCAACATTGCCGGAGAGCGGGACGTACCGCCGAGACACTCTGATGAATCTGTGCTCGCACGGCTGAGAACCGTCTCGCTTTTCCTTGACTGGGATCGGGGAGTCAAGCTTCCCTGGGACAGCGTTGAAGGCCTCTGGTATTGGTAGTTAAAGTACTCAGAGTCAAATTTGATGTTCTCCTTTTTCAGATCATCATCGGAGGATTCGTCGTCAAAATGTGGACTCCTCAGTTCTTTTTTACAAAGGACAGCCTCGTGGACCATCTGCTCCGATGTCCCTGGAGCGTACACATTGGGAACAGGCATCGCTTGCATGCGATTGGGAGAAGGAGAGGCAGAATAAAGATCTGAACTGGCAGAAACCAGCCTTGTTGGTTGGACCAACGATCCAGGTAATTCTGATTCAATGATAATGTCTGATAGATTCTGATGATTAGTGATCACTTGAGTAAAAGCACTTGTTGGTGTAGATGGATGCTCAATGGGAGTTCCCAGGGTCCTCCAGATCAGAGTTTCATTTGGCTCCACTTGCTGGAAACTGCTCTGCACCGAAGCAGAGAGCTGAGGTGGAATAGACGCAAAAGGCAGTAATGGTTCAGGATCCATGTCAAGCTCTTCCCACCACGGGGGCAAAAGGAGTCTCAAATTGGCCCGAGAAACCCACAAACTCTCCATGTTTCCGAAATCGGAAGCATTGTTGAGCTTCACGTTGAACAAGACAGGCTTAGGACTCATGGCAACAACTTCTCCAACAGTAAACACATTCTCGTCTTGGTTAACTCGGACGCAAACATAAGTCCCGACTTTGACCTGCCCGGGAGAGGGGCTATGATCGCTGATCACATCGTATTTCCCGCAGCCCAGGACATCATAGATGCACTTTGTAGATTGGTCCTTGTCGAACAATATCACAATATCACAGTCGCTTTTTATCTCTTTAATCACACCAGGTAGGTAAATGTTGTTGTATTTGGCCAGAACCCTCTGGCCCTTCCAGTCTTTGAGATCGACGTCGGCACACGTTGGTGTCGTCATAAACGGAAGCAGGGTGGGTGACGTCTGCGTCATCGGAGCTGGGTTCGCCGTCTTGGTTATGACGCTGGAAGTTTCGTACGGCTTGCCAACCTCGCTGCTGTCCATCATTCCCTCCACTTCCGAGGGATCAAACTTCCTCTTTTTTGGCACTTTCTTGGCTAGCAGGGCCAGGTTCTCGTCTCGGATAATACTATTGCTCTCGACGAGATTCGGAAACTGCGGCTCGACGGAATGCGAGACCACGACCGCTGTCTGTATGCACTCCAGTCTCGGTGGGGAAGGGGAGGTACGGTTGTTAACCAGAGCATGGTTGTCGACCGCAGGAACCTCGAGTGGACTTATGCTCTCGTTCACGCTCAAAACCGGACAGGCGTTCGAAACCAACATGTCCGAATCATGCTGGTCTTCACTAGGTGGGCTCTGGGGATTGTCTTCTACTTTGCCGGTTGTTACTGGTTTCTTCCGGTTTCTGGGGGATCTTGAGGCAGGTGTCTTGGTGACCCCCACACCCCCTCCCACTTTCTTGTGTCTATTTTGGCGGTTCATCGCAGCATCTTTGCTGGCCACAGAGGATAGGAGATGCAGAGCCAGGCTATAAAGAAGAAAAAAAATTAGAATCATATTGCCTATAAAATAATTTTTAATCAAAATAATAAAGATTTTAAAAAAAATTTTAGAGCCAAATTTTTAAAATACAAGCAGCTAATTTAAATAGAAGTTTACTAAACCAAATTGTTCGATTTTAGATTGGTGATGTATGGTACTAAATTGGTAAAATTTCAAACAACAGCTCCAAACTAAACTAACGTTAGGTTAACTTAAAATTAACCAATAATATGTAAACATGTTTGCCTTGTGTCAATATAAAATAACTTACAACATCATGCAAAAACTTTAAACAATGCATTGAATGTTTTTCTTCACGAAATAGTCACTAACTTTTTATAGAATAAAAAAAATTATAATACTATCTCAAGTCTGAATTTGAAGCTAAAATAAAGTTAATTAGAAATAGTCGTTGCTGTTTATCACTCAGGCATTAGTCTAGAAAACACTTTTACCACAGTGGCAAAAATAAACAAATAATAATAATAAATAAACAAAAAAATTTTCAAAATTATTTTGTGAATTTGTTTACAAAAAGTGAAATTTGTAAAGTTTATTTTTTAGTGTAAATAATCAACCTATAATTGGTATTCAGGACCATACAAAGTAAGCAGATAGAAAAAATTAACATTTTCAATAGTTGGGTAAATAATTTTAAATTTAAGGCTTGCATCATTTTTTGTGCAATTTTAGTTTCCAATGTTTACATTTGTAGTTACCCACATTTTACTTAGAATTAGATAGAATTGTTTATCTTAGATTACATAGAATTTAGGAACCCGAAATACCTGAACAGACACTTTTACCTTTGAAAGTTTGTTAACCAAATTCTTTCCCATAAGAACATACACAATCGGATATAAGCATAAATACAAATGTGCTAATAATGTATCAATAGAAAATTTCATTCAACATATAACCATAAAAAAAGAAACGCACTAGAATACTCGAGAGAATTAAATGCTGATTCAATGCTACACATAATTTATTAAAATTACTTTCGAACACAAACATAATCAAATATTAGGTAGAAAATAATATATTGAAAATATAATTTTAGACATGATATAATTTTTTTTTAGAAAATAAGAGCATGATGCAATCCTAAAACTCACGCTTTGGCAGTCAATGCAAGAATTTAATAATCTTGTAACTTTTAGTAAATTTTCTGTTAAAAAAACAAAACAGTGCTAAAAAAATATTGCAAAAACTGTGATGCAGAAAATTGCAAAGCATGAGAGTTACATTGATAAATGTATCGTTTAAATTAAATTTTAAATGATTTCTTTTAATGTCATGTAATACAAAATTATTTGTAATGTATCAATTTACAATTCAAAATAAGATAGAAAATTGCTTAATAAGTATAAGGATGAGGGTATTATACAGTTTATTGAACTTTTGAAAAAGTAGGGGGCTTGTAAAACTTGTACATGCTTTAAAACAGCATAAGACATCATAGGCATTTGAAATTATTGGGGGGAGGGGGGGGACTAGCTCAGAAACCAAAGACAAATTTAAACAACATATTTGTAGCTAACCCTTTGTGTATTACATATTAGCACAAAAGTAATCAAGTGTGCAATTATGATTAAAACTACTGCAAAGAATACAAAATTTGCATGAAATGTCAACAACAAAATTTAATTGATGATCAATAAAATATAAAGCAATCCAACTTCAAATATTTTCATTAAGAAACTGAAATTGTAAAAACATCAACATCAATGTGAAACTAACCTATAATTTTTTTAAAATAAAATGTATGATAACTAAAATTACTGATTTCAATATACACATCAAATACATATATTATTGCAATTTTTTACTTGTCTAGCCATAAAAGTAAAAAATGAAACAAGGTGCAAACAGTGCATGTCAACAATGTTTGCAACCTGTATTGGCATGTTTTGATTTCTACTACAGCTCGATCTGACCTGTCAAGCCCTGCACGGATCCATATTAGGTGCAATTTCTTTTCTGACAAGTGCAAACTGAACAATATCCGTCCCTTAACAAGTTACAAGCTGTAACCAGGGGCCAAGACGTGTATATTTTGCACCTGACAGGCAGATCTTCAGCGCACGTACACTTTCCATGTATGCTGGTCCGCGATAAACATTTTATTTCCTTGCAGCTCAAATGCGACCCGTGGGCCAAAAAGAACATTCCAGGGCGGTTTTTGGAGACTCGGACCACACTTTGCATCTGAAAAAGCGATCGATCGCCGAAATAATACTTACATAGCCGCTCAAATTCCTAATTCACAAGCTGTACAGGAGCAGCAGCAAAACATCTCGCTGTGCTATTCTTGACCTAAAAATGGTGAATGAGTAACACAGCTCGCGAGCTGCGCCCCGGGATTGGGTGAAATTTTTATCACGTGTTCGAAATGTCTGGAGTTGTACTCTGCTATTGGCTGTAGTAGCCCTTGTAATGCTCTGCTAAATGCATTCACTTGCACCAACATTACTTTTTTTTTAAATTTTAAACTGCAGAAACAATTCTCACATTGTTTTAATGCAACTGCAAAAGTGCAACGAAATGCGCTTTGCATGCGATGGGTTGTAGATGAATATAGAAGGAATGTTTAAATTGTTTAAACCTGTTATTTTGGTTCTGGATTTTACTGTTACGAAACTGACGTAATCCACTGATGAGCCAGGCAGCAAACTGGCCGATCCCAAACAAGCATTTTAAAGACATTATTAGAGACCAATCCTATTCGGGATTTTATTTAAAGGTTACTTTGTTAATTGTTTCAGAATCTTCTTCAAACATAAATTTTGCATTGAGAATGCTACATTATTTTTTAAAAATTATTTCAAAAGTTCAAACGTAAATAGATATGAATAAGTAATATTTTGTTCTCCATACATAATTTAATTATTTATAAATAGAATATTTACAATCTACAACAAATAATTGGAATTTACATTCGTTATTTGAATTTTTTATGTAATTTTAATTGCTCTGAAAATTCTTCAATATAAATTTCAATTAACCTTTATGCTCAAATGTCAAAGCGTAAAAAAAAACCTTTAAATTTTTATGATTCTATGACTGAACTAAACGATTCTTCATTTCTGTTTAATATTCAAACGTTTTCCAAAAAAACTCTGTCTGTCGAGTGTCGATTCATTAAAAAAATAGAGGAAACAGAAAGAAATGTAATGCATAGGTAAAAAAAAAAACGTCACTTTTAATTACTTAACAGAATCCTGGGTTGGGGTCGGCATACATGCAGCCAAGAACCTTGTCGCGGCCACGCAGTGACTTCATTGAGCATTCGACCAATCACAGGCAGGGGTGTTTGACGTTGTTCCACAGAGCTAAGAAGAGAAATGAGATGCTTGGCGAGAAAACAAGTGAAGCCATCAAAAAAGTTGACAAGCAACCCTAGTAAACCCAAACAAACTACTATCTCGATGATAGTTTGTGCTGAAATACATTATTTTATTCCAAAAAAAGAATGAACTAAAATCAAAAAATGACTGATCGCGAGAAAAATGCGTTGCTAATTTAAAATTTGTAATGTTGGAGAGTCAGAAATCGCCAAGTCGCCAGTGGACCTTTTCCAGGCCCACTGTTGAATAGTGCTAAATATTTCGCCAAGAGGGTTTGTTTGGGCTTACTATAACGCGATTAATGGCTTCACTTGGCAAACCAATTTTCGCATTATTTTTTGCCAGCAGCACCTCCGTCTTCTTCTCAACTCTATGGACGTTGTTCGAAACAAGGCGAAACCATGCGGAGTTTCGTTTGTTGTTATAGAATGAAAGTGTCTCATTGTGCCATTGAAAAAACGTATAGTAAAATGATCAAAAGCTATAATTGTTCGAATCGGTTTTAAAAAAAATTAACGATTTTTTTTTTATAAAAGAGGAGCTTTGTTTTAGGACGTGTTTGAATATATTTTGCTTCTTTAATTTTTTTTTTATTTTATAATTATGAACACTACATTAGAATTTCGTAACAGAACTTACATTTAAAATGTTTTGGCAGACTGTACATTTTAGCAACTAAATAAACTAGGATCTGCATTTTTCTTTGTTATTTTTTAAGCCTTAACTTAAACACATTTTCAAATATCATTTTACTAATTTTTCAAAAACTGGTTTGCTTAATTATAGATAGTATTGTTCTAATTAAGGGGTAATATTGAGGATTTATTCTAAAAAAAATAAAGGTCATTAAATTTAATAGAATCAGGAAGACATGTTGAAAAAACTGCTTGTGAAAATTTTAATATAAAACACCAAAAAATCCAGTCATCCAGATATTAGAGTAATTAAGATTTTCAACATATACTTTTATTATAGCAATTATATGACTAATGTAGGTGAAATGTTTCAGCATGCTATGAGTTCGCATGTTTTGAGAGCATTGCTCTCAAACAAACAAAAAAGGTATATTACGTAAAAAATCTTAGTGTTTTTTTCCGTAACTTTTATTACTAATGAAGAAAGAAGATTGGGTTGGTTTGAAATACCAATCGTCTAGAGCTACACGAGGGTTATTGACCGCGGGCGGCGTCATTTAGAACCTCAGTCAAGTGACGAGCCGACACCTGAGTAGGCACCCAACCCAATTTTTTAAGAGCGACATCACATGCAGCATCGGAACTTTAGAGCATATTTGAAGTGTCTACACAGGGTATTATTCGTCGGACACTTTGGCTGAGCAGACCTTTCTGGCGCAGTTATTTTGGCAATACCCTGGCCCGGACCTGGGGCCTTTCGCATGCAAGGCAAACGCCTTACCGACTGGACTCCCTAATCCCCTAAAGAAAGAAGCAATAGTACGGTTAGCCGATTATTATTTTTATTTGCCTACTATCAACTACACTCGGCATACTTAAACATCCATCCGATGCATTTTGAGCGGCAAAATTGATAGTGAGAGTCGCCTAGATGGTGCTACAAAAATGCAAAAATGGCTCTCAGTTCTGGGAACTATGCCGAGTCTGCAAAAGCTTGATAGCCAATAAAGTAGCAGTTAGGAAAAACTATTTTCGGAACTATTCGTGGAAATTTTAAGGGGCCTTGGGGATTTATAAAAAGTTAAAAATTGAAGGAATCACAACTTGTCTTGATTTTTAAAAATTAGTCGCACCGGCAGAAAAGACGTATCCGCTATGCCTACGATCTACTCATGCTAATCATACCTATTATAGTTCAAAGCCGATACCGAACGGATGCGGAAATCCTTACCAGAGTCATTGGAATTATCTAAAATTATCTTCATACTATCCAGCCAGCCTGCTTCCAGAACAGCAATCAGCAATGCTTATTTTCACATTGCTATTGGCAGTACAAACAGGTCACCCCTCCCGCACCCCCCCCCCACAAAAAAAATAGTAATAATTATAATAAACAGCATAAATCATAGAGTTGTCGATATTTATTGCTGGATTCTTGCTGCAAATTCGTGGCTTAATACGAAAAAGAATGGCTTCGTAATCTTTCTTATTTTTATTTTTGCCGGATTTCTGGTGCAAATTCATGGCTCGGAACTAGGAAGAAAGTTTTGGTGTGTGTGTGTGTGTGTTCTGAAAGCGACACCCTAAATTGCCCAAACACGAGATGTAAAGCAAACTAAACTCCATAGCGTGCAATACATTCAACGCTGTAAAATTGATTGTATCATTCTCGCGTTATTTATTGAAGTATCAATGAAATGTATGCAATAGACGATTGGAATGGCCACGCCTGCAGAAGCGTCACAACTGCGCCAAGCGTTGTCTTCTACCCCACAAATAAACAACCGGGAGCTAATTCGTCTAAACTAAAACGGTCACGCCTATGTTGACGTCACACATTGTCTTCTACTCATAAATAAACCAACGTTTGAATCATCCATTATAATTTATACTGATATCAATAAGCCAATGTATATTAAAAATAATTCCCATACCCATAAAAGTAACGCAATATAACGCGTAACCCCATAACGCGATAGTGATTACGCAAAGAGCAGTTTTTGGTTTTGATAAATTATCACGTGACAAGGCACCAAAAAATATTTTTCTTCCCAACTAAATTATATGATATTTTCTTACCTAATCAGTTCCAGCAGTTTCACCATAAGATGGTTGGGTTATCACAAAGGAAATAATTACATGCTAACTTCTTCCAATAACTAGTAAACATGACATAAAGAAGAAAACTTTTTATCGTAAAATAAGCATTTTTTTAGTTCTCGTTTGAATCCAATACGACTCGTCACTGTCCATAAAACCGTGTTTTGTCCTTGACAAAGGTAAACATTGCTCAACTTTGCGGTTTTGTGGAGTGCGTGTGCGGGAGTTTCTAAAGGGAAACGGAATTTCGCCAAATTGTACGGTATCCATTTCAGAGTACTCGCTAATTTAAGGGGGAAAGGGCGCGCAGGACCGGGGGTTTCCAAACTCAAGTGCCTCAATGTTAATCCAATGGGGAAAAACTATTTTCTTTGCCACATTTCTCCGGCTGTATTGAAAATTTTTACAAGAGAATTTTTTTATGTGATAAATGTAGCTAACTTACAGGTCTCTATCTTCCCACTTTTTGAAATTGCTTCGAATATTTTGTGTAAAATAATTTAGTGAATATTAAAAAAAAATATTCGTACTAATTTCAAAAAGTGGGAAGATAGAGACCTGTAAGTCAGCTACATTTATCACATAAAAAATCCGTTTGTAAAAATATTCAATACAGCCGGAGAAATGTGGCAAAGAAAATAGTTTTTTCCCCATTGGATTAACATTGAGGCACTTGAGTTTGGAGACCCCCGGTCCTGCACGCCCATTCCCTCTTGGCAACCTTAGTTTTTGTGGATTTCTTTGAACATTTTTTTTATTTTTCCCTTTCAGTCCCAGTGATGCCACTTGGCATCATCACTTTCAATATTTTCCCCCCCAAATTTTTATGTCCCGTTATGACATCCAACACACATCATTCGATTCTTCACACTTTGTTCTATATGTTTCACACAATATTTTACATTAATCCCAATAAAAGTCAGAACTACTATTTTTTTTTACTTAGAAAATAGCTAACAAGCGTTTCACCTGATTTTTGAAAAGTTCACTTCAGTTCCACATATCTAAAACACAATTTAAACTATTTCGGTTTAAATAATTACTAAATTTTTTTTAATAATATGATCAGATATGTACCTTAAAATATATAACTCGAAGTGTTTTTAGGTAATACATATATTTTTATTTTGTTGTTTTCCACAGTTAACAAATTTTGTCATTATTTCAAAAACCATATAAAAAAATTAAAGTGAATTTCTTTTTTTCTTATGGAACTCTTATTTTTGAGCTAAAACAAGCTTATTTTGTGAATATCAGATGTTTCTGTAGTGTAGTAAATTTTTGAGACTGAAAGGGTTAATCGCTCTTAGATGTTTTTAATAAAAAGTTGGATGCCTATTCAAGTGTCGGCTCGTCACTTGACTGAGGTTCAGAATTACGACTCCTGTCATCAATAGCCCTCGAGTAGCTCTAGTGCAGCAATAACTCAACGTAATCTAACATTTAGCACCACTAAAAAAAATTAAAGACTGTCAACTTTTTCTGTTTATTTTGTGCGCAAATGGTACAAAGCAATGAAGAATCAATTGGGATTTTAAGAAATATCGCTTTTCCTCTTGTCTGATTTTGAATGCGATCCAAGTGCTCTTCGCAATGCAAAATTCTTACTCTAGCTCAATTTACTTGACACTCTTCCAAAGTTCGAACGAACGAGGTAATCGGATTGTGCTAAGATAAATGATTTTCATGACATTTAAAAAAAAATCGAAATTTAAAAAGTTATTTTTCAAACAGACTTTTACATAAAGTTCTTAGAAATAATAAGGTTTAAAGTATACAAAATGGATTATTGTGTAGTATTATATTTTTTAAAAAACATATCTTGACCTTTTAATTTTAGAACAAAATAAAGTAATCTTCATTCGTTCTAAAAATGCCGGTAAAACATAGGAAAAGCCAATCCGGAATGCCATAAAATTATAAATTAGTTGAAAATTTGCACAGGTTTTTTGAGACGATTGAGTCAGAGCACACGGATTTTTTTTTAAAGAGAACTTTAAAAAAAACTTCAGTGTAACGTTTTCTACGTTACACCAAATTTAAGGAGTACTCTGCCGTGGTAAAACTGCTGTTTCTAGAC
This sequence comes from Hylyphantes graminicola, assembly GCA_023701765.1. Lineage (NCBI taxonomy): Eukaryota > Metazoa > Arthropoda > Arachnida > Araneae > Linyphiidae > Hylyphantes > Hylyphantes graminicola. The sequence goes on along the minus strand of CM043115.1, from coordinate 76,963,289 downwards.
TAATGTTTTGGACCATTGTTGTAAGCAATCAAAGACTCTAGTCTATTAGAAAGTAGTATTCTGAAAGACTGATTTATTTCAGAGCAAAAATTGCCCAATTAATAATTGTTGTGGTTACTGAAGTTTACACAAAATGCCCGACGAATAATACCCCGTATAAGGAAAACCACGTTAAATATCCTTCAAAGTCCTATCGCTGCGTACGATGTCACCCTTAACGGTTGCGGTGGGTGCCTATTCAGGTGTTGGCTCGTCACTTGACTGTGGTTCTAAAATACGATCACGCCCGTCCCCAATAGCCCTCGTGTAGCTCTAGTGCGACGATAATTAAAACCTAACCTTTTAGAAAGTATTCTGAAAGACTGGTTATTTCAGGGCAAAAATGGTCCGATTCATTGCAGTGGTTACTGAAGGTTACACCTGAGCTGGATTTCGTGCGACATCGGAAAACAAAGAGTTCTATGGTTGGGTAGAGGAACGACTCGTACTGAGCTGCCATGGCTCACTTTATATTGCATTTGGGTCTTTTGGGGGTCCAAATAAAAAGTGGTACAAAAAAGCCAAGTGAATGAACAGTACTTTTACCAGTGAATGAACACCAAGTGAATGAACAACAGTACTTTTACCAGTCCAGTCAATAAATATGTTGGATTTTAATTAATGACCAGGACAACCAATCAGATGTCAGATAGCTTCCTACTAGATAAGAGGAAGTCAATGTTGCCGATCCATCCAGTGGAGCCCGAATAGATTGGAAAAAGTGCTTGTTAATTTATAATTTTGACACTGAGAAAGGAAGTACACCTAGTGCAAAGGCGGGAATCGAACCCGCACCCGTTACAGCGCGCGGACTGCTAGCGTTATGGACTGCGATCCAAACCACTCGGCCATCAGGCCCCACATGCCATCCTATATTGTCTCCATGTTGGTTCATAGTGCTGTTGTCAGGTTCAGAATAGAACTCTTTGCGTAAAACAAAGAATTAACCATCGCCTTTCGAGTGCAGTGTTTATCTCAACGAGGCCCGCCGTCCCCCCCCCCCCACCCCCCAAACAATGCGAGGCACACCTACACCTTTCCCAGAAGCCCCTGCTCCTCCCGCCCACGTGGCACCCCGGGAAAACACCCCGCATCGACCCGGCCAGACGCCCCGGCAACAGTGCGCCGCCCCGCACACAAAGGGCACTCTTATTCGCACTCGCGCTTCTTATACAAAGACAAGGCAGAAAGTTAGTTTATATTTTACTTTCGACTCTTTCGTGATAGAAGATAGACTCTACACTCTTAAAACAAACGAGTGAAATCCACTCCAGTAGGAGAAGTGCATTTTCCGACACTGGAAAGGAGTGAATATTAACTCAGACTGAGTTAAAACCACTCGCGTTTGGAGTGATCCTGTCGGAGGTTTAACACACAAAGGATCCACTCCAAGAGGAAAAGTGCATTTTCCAGACTGGAGGAGTGAAATTTACTCAGACTGAGTTAAAATCGCTCGTTCGTTTTAAGAGTTTAATCCGTAGCAGCAAAAGTGCAGAGGTGAAGACACTTTTTTTAAAAAAAATACATTTGTAGTTGAAGAGATAAAAGTAAACAATTTTGTATGTGGTCAAGTGACGGAGCCAAAACCTTAAGCGGACATTCATTTAAACCTATATTTTGAATCTTTATTTTATTCTGACCTGAGTTAGGTCTACAACTGTCATTATGGGTTATTTTTCAAAAACAAAATATTTGTTTGAATTATTTTGACTAACAGTATCGAAAACTGTGATCCCTAACCCACATGTATAAGAAAGCCTAAAAGGTCAACTCTTTACCAACTGGGTTTTGGCAATGCAAAATTTTAGTCACTTAAATTTGAATAAATTTGACGATCCCTAATTAACTCATAACAAACAATTTGTAAGAGAATATGCCCCGCGAAAACGAATTTTCTGCTTAAGTTTATCTAAATAAACAAAATACAAGACACATGAAGACCACAGCTCTTAACAATTTATATAAGACAAATTAAGTTGCAAGAAAACAATTGTCTGTAAATTGTCTGTAAAACTTATATTTAACGTTTGTATTTGGAAATGAAAGTGCTGATGACGTTCACAATATCGTCGTTTATGGGTGAAACACCTTCTAAACATGTTCGATTTGCACACAGGGCCACTTTTAATATATCGTCACAAACAATGAATCCTGTCGATTGGTCTTTTGTTCCCCCGCATCCAAAGAGGAGATACAAAATAAGCCGCTCCGAATTGTTCTCTCCTTTTCTTCTTCCCCTAACCAGACTCGTTTCGAAAGGTCCACCTTTCTCCACTTCGCACAATGGGATAGGGACGGGAAAGAAGGAACATCCAGTTATGTAGCTTACCTGCTCTCTTCACAGTATTAAGGGTGCCCCAAAATTTTCTTCATGGGCATTTATGCTCAATACAACTGCCCCAAACTTTTTCTCGAAGTAAACAAAAAAAAAATCACAAACAAAAGTTTACTATGAAATTGCGTTGTGAAACCTGAATTAATCAATTGACAAAAATAGTTAATTTGGGGGGGATTAAGCATGCTTTCCAAGGTAATTACATCCGCTATTTTTTGATACACACTGCGAATTGCGAATTGGGTAGTTATTGTGATATTTGCTCGCCAGACAAGGCTGCTTAATCACATCGCTCCTGTTTTTAGGATACTGAGTTCGAGACTAGAGTTGGAGGAACACTGTCAACATCAGGGAGAGTCAACTGGATTGGAAAAATCCTGTTAATAAACATAATTATAATCTTAGTCTTGATCACTGCGTTTTCGGTCATGTCGAAAAGCCAAGGAAAATATAAGGGCATAATTCCGAGTTGGTTTCTTAATTTGGTTCTAGCTGCGTTGAATTTTTTACATTCCAAAATCATATGGTCGATGATTCCTTCCGTTTTGCAAGTAGCACAAAGGGGCTGATACACACTGAAAGATAGGAAAATACACGCAAACATTTACATTTTATCGAGGTACAGTGGTTTGCAAAAGTGTGGACACTTTTTGAAAGATTCATGTGTTTCAACTGTTACCAGTGTTCTTGCATCTATTAAATTCCGCTTAAATACAAACATTTAAATATTAAGTTAAAGGTAATTTAATGTAGAATTTCATTAAAAAAAACAGAATTAAAGTATCTGTATTACAAATAAAGTTATGCTCATTTTAGTTGAACAAACAAGCACAATCAATGGATTCTCCTATGCTGAAATTACAATACAAGTTGGTGGTTCAAGGACTTGCAAAACTAAGACAGATCATTCTATTAGTTGCATAACTTATTTGTTATTCAGATATTGTAATACTGTATTTATTTTTAATTCCACACGAAATTACTTTGATGATAATGATGTTGTGTCCATGGATATAGTAGATTGGAACCAAAGGTCTCATAGACTGCTTCAGCGATCTGCACACAGTGGTCCTCATAAAGATTAAATTACTTTTAATTTGATATACAATTGTTTAATTTGATATACAATTAATATGTTATGTAATCACACAAAGTTAAAAAATATGAAACTTTCAAAAAGTGTCCACACTTTTGGCCACCACTGTATGTTTTGGGGCAAATTTGCTCGTGCCTTGGGCCCCTAAAGTTGTAAGTCGGGTCCTGGGGGGTGGGGGGAGGCAACATAGATGCCATCATAGTGCTGAGGAACTGCAGGGTTGAAGGGCTAACTCTCTCGCCCCACAAAAAATAATAATAATAATAAAAATAAATAATAATAAAAATAAATAAAAATAATAATAAAAAACAACAACAACAACAACAACAACAACAACAACAATAATAATAATAATAATAATAATAATACCGAGTACGTTGACAAGTAAGAAACCCTTCGGAATACGGAGGTTTGGTTGGTTAGGTTAGTTTGAATTATCGTCGTACTAGAGCTACACTAGGGCTATTGGCGTCATAATTTAGAACCTCCGTCAAGTGACGGTCGGACATTTTTGGGCTGCAAGGGCCGTTTATAGGTCAGCAGTTATTTTGGCGATGCCCAGACCCGAGAAAGGGACCTTTCGCATGCAAGGCGTACGCCTAACCGACTGGCCTCCCCAGCCCGAGGAAAAATATTATTTTCCAGAATTTTCACAATATTATAGCTTTAGTGCGACGATAATTAAATTCAAATCAAGTAGAAGGTATATCAATCAATAACATCCCCAAAATTTAAATATTCAAATTAATATTCTCTCGTTAATTCATACTTTTGGCCCAATCCAATTTTCCAACCCACGCTGCGATATGAAGTTCTAGCGCGACGCTAATTTCCACCCAAACCTAAATAACACTATCCAAAAACAGCTAATACCTCAAAAAGAGCCCTCATCTGGCTTGTGAAGGTCAAGAACGTTCGCGAGCCGACAATCGCGTCTTCCCCCAACCGTTCCTTTTGATGAAACAGGTTACATTGTGCAAAAAAAGGGTTAAAGGTCTGGATGTTATTCCTGATACAGATATGGGGAATCCCACACAATGCACAGGAAAAGGACCTTTCTTTGTGACGTTCACTTTTTCTTTCTCTTTTTTTTTTTGTACTCTAGGTCATTAGGTATTTGTGGCTGGCATTTAAAAGCTAATTAGAGTTAAGGTAACAGGGAACATAATATTCATTAAAAAATCGATTTTGAACTTTTCTAATAGCCCCGTTTCTTCTTTTTGAAATGATATATAACACTTTACAATCAGTGCATTAGGATTAATATATTTTTGCGATATCGCGGAAGTCACTTTTTGTTTTACACTTTCCTTACTGAAACTTCCGAACAACTAAAGATTCGATAATGTTATTCCTATCAAATATTATATTATATCAATATCAACGAGGAAGCAAAGAATCTTCGTAGCGAAAAAGTTAAGGTAAGAAAGGTTTAACTTTGAAGGTCAATCCGAAGTTGTGAGTAACAATTTAAGAGTGCATTACAAGCATTTTAAAATTGAAAAATAAATCAAATTAATGCACATGCTACATTATTTAGCATGCTACATTATTTAGTGATAATAAGTGTAGATCAGCAATTCCACCATTTTTTTCATTTAATGTTAAAAGTTGTTTAGTGATAATCACTTTTTACGCAAGTGACTTACACTACAGAAAGGACAGTATTGCATGGAATTAAGATGTGAAACTTGCTCCGTACATTCGTGGTTCCCAACCAAAGGAATCAGGTATACGGTAAGTTTGAATTATAGTCGCACTAGAGCTACACGACCCAAACAAATCAGAGAAGACCTTACCTCATTAAAAAAACCTTAAATTATCTTGAACTAGGGCAAGACATGTATAATAAATGGATTTGTATTAATTCAATTGTGGAAAATTAGCATATTTGAATTGATTCCAATTGATATAGTTAATTTTAACCCTTTAACCTCACAAGCTAGGAGAATTTCTTATCCCCGAAATACGAGTTTTTCTAGGCAGGAAAAGAGCGAAATGGAATCGTCCTGTATCAAAAAATACCCAAGTGATTATTTCGGCCTTTAGTCATCCTATGGAATTGGACCTTTTTGACTTTGTGAATAAATAACATTCTAAGTTAATTGCATGAAACAAAATTTTCATAAGGGGATGTCTTTATATTAAAAATGTTAACAACTTTGAAATTTCCAATAGTAACACCCATATTTGATTATTTAGAAATGTTAAGCATCCTCGAAAACCCCTAAATCTTAGTTTTTGTTACATTTGGATGAATATTTAACGAGTTATTCCATCGAATCACTTGATGTCCTATGGGGGACCATCTCAAGGTTGCTGGTTTAATGATGTTTATCTTCCTTTCCAAAGCCGTATTTGTGTATCAAGTTCATATATAACCTAATACACAGTCCCTTGAAGTGCAATTAAAAAGTATTTTGTGATTTACTCAGCAAATTATGAATAAAAGAACTTAAAAATTGGGATTTCGCTTAACTTATTGTTTTAAATATATTTCTGTAAAAATATTAAGGGGTTTCTATTCATAATTTTTTTAAAAATTAAAATAATAATTATTTTAAAATATAGAAATTGTTTTAAATACCCCAATATTGAATGCATTTTGTTTGGGTTGTTATAATTTCTTTTCAGTAAAAAATTCGTTTCATTATCTTAAGGGGTCTAAGGAGTCTTAAAAATGTGCAAAGAAGGAACTACAAAGTATAGTTTGATCTGTCATGTAATTTTTTAACTACTAAGTATACAAGTATAATTTTTTTATATGTAATTCTACAAGATTTATTTATTATAAAACAAATTTTAAAATTTATGAAACTTTAGCCAAAACTTAAAAAAATGATATTAAACATGAAGCTATTTTAGCACATTGTGATTAGGCTTGCGCGGCAAATTTTGAGGTCAAAATTGAAAAAATGACCAAGAAAATGACTTTATATTGTACAAATATGTACAAACTAGGACTTATACCTAAATTCTCAGCTCAATTTTATTTAGAAATTATTTTAAGAACTATTTTTCTAAAAAAATTAATAAAATTTTTTAAATTTTGATTTTGAATTCATTTTTAAATAATTTCTAATTAAAATTGAGCTGAGAATTTAGGTATAAGTCCTAGTTTGTACATATTTGTACAATATAAAGTCATTTTCTGGGTCATTTTTTCAATTTTGACCTCAAAATTTGCAGCGCAAGCCTAATCACAATGTGTTAAAATAGCTTTATGTTTAATATCATTTATTTTAGTTTGGGCTAATGTTTCATAAATTTTAAAATTTGTTTTATAATAAATAAATCTTGTAGAATTACATATAAAAAAAATTATACTTGTATATTGAGTAGTTAAAAAATTACATGACAGATCAAACTATACTTTGTAGTTCCTTCTTTGCACATTTTTAAGACTCCTTAGACCCCTTAATTATTTACAGATTGGGATAGTTTTCTATGTGCAACTCATTTAACATTATGGGACCTAAACTTTGCACGTCTCTAACTCCTCTAATAATGCTTAAAAACTAACAAAATTTGGCATTTCGTATTAACACTTTACCTACGGGCGTCCACTGACCCATAGACTAAAGCTAAGTGTCCACGAGCAAGAAAAATTGCACACGTTTCATGCAAGAAACTTGCTTGAGTGTTTACATGGAGCTTGCAATCTTCTTGCGGCAAGGCGCTGCAAGATATTTTAAAGCTTTGTTGCACGTTAAACTTGCAGAGTAGTGTCCATGATGCAATGGTTTGTATCTGTTATAAGGACATTTGCATTATTTTTAGATGGGGGGGGGGGGGGGGGAGGAATTATGGGTGGTGGGTCAGGTATAAATTTTATCTTTGATAGGGGGTCTGGTTTTAATATTCCAATTACTTGCTAAGTAGTGAGGCGTGGTTAGAATTATTATGATTAACTTTTAAAGTCTTCAGAAAAAATATATATTACCAAAAGCATATTAAATTCATATTACACTAAATGTGTAAAATCGGTGCTTTTCAAATTTTGTCTCACTGTTTGTCAGTAGGTTTGGGGGAGGGGTTATATTTTAAATGGTCCCAAGTAGGGTGGGGGGGGGGGGTCAACCTTTATATTCACAGTTGTATTTCTAAATCATCTGTCCCCCACGCCCGCTATTGTTAATTAAAGCGTCTGTCCTAAACATAGAAATACACGATCCCGATCACTTTTTATCTCTGTTCATCATGAATAAAAGGAAAGCTGTCGCTTTAATATTAATTGCTCATACAATTAAAAATCAAAATGCGCTTATGTTGGTGAAGAATTGAGTGCAGAAAGGAAATGAACTAGGACTTTTTAGTAATTTATTCAGGAGTTAGCTATGGAGGACTCTAGGCAATTAAAAATAAAGTATATGTTGGCTTTTGATTTGGAATTTTTTTTACTGAAGATGGAGACCAAACTTGTATCAATAAGGGAATCCATCGAAATCGTCCCCAAAAAATAACTTCGAAGCTATTATCACAGTGTATACCGAATATGAAGAGCAATCAAAGCAAAAACAATCATACACCTATAGCTACACAGTTGCAATGAGCTTGCAAGATTTTCCAAACTGTTGGAACCGAGCAACTTGAGTTTCACAAACCAGTTACACTTCCTCGATTTCTCCTTGCTGCAATATTGCTGAGAGTTGCCACTAGGGGACTTGCTGGGTCGTATACACATGCAAGACCAAGCAAAACCGGTTGAAGCAATAAACTTGCAAGCTACTTTCGCGAGTTTTCTTGCTCGTGGACACTAACCTTAAGAACACTCTAAGTTTCAAACTCTCATTGGAGAATTTCTACATTGAAATTGACATAGAAACTAGCGCGCCCCCTTTGTGTTTAAGGGGTCACAGGAGTCTTAAAAATGTGCAAAGAAGATACTACAAAGCATAGTTTGATCTTTCATGTCATTTTTGAACTACTCAATAAATGAGTATAATTTTTTTATATGTAATTCCACAAGATTTATTTATTATAAAACAAGTTTTAAAATTTATGAAACTTTAGCCAAAACTAAAATAAATGATATTAAACATGAAGGTACTTGAACACAATGTGATTAGGCTTGCGCGGCAAATTGTGAGGTCAAAATTGAAGACATGACCAAGAAAATGACTTTATATTGTACAAATATGTACAGACTAGGACTTATACCTAAATTCTCAGCTCAATTTTAATTAGAAATTATTTTTTAAAAAATTTTAAATCAAAATTTTTAAATTTTTATTAATTTTTTTAGAAAAAAGTTCTTAAAATAATTTCTAATTAAAATTGAGCTGAGAATTTAGGTATAAGTCCTAGTCTGTACATATTTGTACAATATAAAGTCATTTTCTTGGTCATGTCTTCAATTTTGACCTCACAATTTGCCGCGCAAGCCTAATCACAGTGTGTTCAAGTACCTTCATGTTTAATATCATTTATTTTAGTTTTGGCTAAAGTTTCATAAATTTTAAAACTTGTTTTATAATAAATAAATCTTGTCTAATTACATATAAAAAAATACACTCATTTATAGAGTAGTTCAAAAATTACAAGAGAGATCAAACTATGCTTTGTAGTGCCTTCTTTGCACATTTTTAAGACTCCTGTGACCCCTTAAGGGAACTAATGTAATAGTTTCTGGCTGCCTATTTGCAGTCACCTTTAGGAGATGTAACAGAGCCAATGACATCTCGTAATTTGGAACCCTTATCAAGTGACGATAGGGATCTATTTTTTCTACAACTTATTTTCGACTTTATTTTTGAATATATACAGCTACTCATTGACTTTTATATCCCTCGTAGGCCCATCCTCAAGATATTTGACCTTGTGCTTCTTTTTCTCCATTAATAAACCTACAGACTGACTACGCTTGTCATTTTAGACATGGTCCCCCAAAGATCCACAAGTGATTCGATTGAATAACTCGTCAAATATTCATCCAAATGTAACAAAAACTTAGATTTAGGGGTTTTCGAGGGTTTTTCACATTTCTAAGCAATTAAAATTGGGTGTTGCAATTGAAAATTTTAAAGTTCGTAACATTTTTAATATTAAAACGGACCCTTATGCAAATTTTGTGTCATGCAATTAACTCAAAATGTTATTTGTTCACATAGTCAAAAAGGTCCGATGTAAAAGGATGACTAACGGTTGAAATAATCACTAGTGGGTAACTTTTTTTTAACAGAGAACATTCCGAAGAAACAGTAGCCCTACAATTGAAAGTACAAAATGCCAATCAACAAATCAACCTTTAATAGTGTTTTAGTTGCTTTCGACACGTTAGAAGTGCTAGGCATTAGATTAAGTTGCTGGTCTAGAAGAGTTTTAGTCTACGGGTCAGTCGACGCCCGTAGGTAAAGTGTTAAAATACGTCATAGATTAGAAATATGGACTCAAAAAGGGATGTTGCCAGTGGAAATTTTGAAGTTAGTAACATTTTTAATATGAAAACGGTCCCTTATGCAAATTTTGTGTCATGCAATTAACTCAGAATGTTATTTTTTTACAAAGTCAAAAGGGTCCGATTATATAGGATGACTAACGACCAAAATGATCACTAGCGAATATTTTTTTTTCCACAGCACGCTTAATTTTTAACATACCCAACACCCCTATTTGTGAAACGAAACGGCCGAAAACGGCCTTCCCGATGTTTGCTGGTAGAGCCGTCCTGGGCCGGTTTCGAGGTTAAAGGGTTAATGGATAGCTCGACATCAAATCTTCCATATCTCTTTCTATGTGGTAAAAAATTTCGATTTTTTTTGTTATGCAAACGAAACCCAATTAATTTAAAGCAATACTTTTTAAAAATTAAGTTTCGAAGTTTGCGCGAATTTATGCCGCACTCTGTACTGTACAAATTACAATAGGCCCTCCCCAGTTTTTTTTGTCCTTATTCACAATGTAGTCAAGTTGAATTTTAAAAAAAAGTGCTTGCCCAACGAGTTTTTGAGGAAACGAAAAATCGATAGAATAAAACTCGATTTGGTCTTGAAAAGATAAAAAGTGCTGAGCAAGCCTTCAGCATCTTTTCAATAGATTTCTAATCTAATCAAATTAATTTAACCATATCTTCGTTGAACCGAAATTGAGGTTTACAAACATGAAATCTGAAGTTCTCGTGTTCTTCTAATTTTCCTTTCGTATAAAAGGTTATTTTTTTTATTTAATATGTTGTTCAGGACAGTTTTTGGATAACACTAAAAATATGAGGTCAAATATTAATATTTTTTTAAAAATTATCTTACTGAATTGATTCAATTTAATCAGTGCTTTAAATTACTCTTTGGGGTATAAACTTACATTTTTTTATGTATATATATAAGAAGATGCATAAATTATTAAATTGGGGTGTGTTATCTTGGGTAAAAGAACTCCGGCTGGATTAGGGAAAATAATGTTTTTAATGCATAATTGCTCGTTTTTCTAATGCATATTGCTCTCTTCCTTGCTTGATAAAAACTTAAAATTAGTATTCAAACTACCAAAACACACTTTAAGCATTTTATAACTTAAAAATGATTTTTTAAAAAACATAAGCAACTTTTTATAAAATCGTATACAGTACCGTTAAATGAGGTAGTTTTGTGAATCTATAAAAACATTTCACCTTTTACATTTCCGTGGCAATACTGCAGGTGAATAGGTAAACTACAATAAATCTCAACAATGAATTTGACTGCTTTTGCTCTTAAATAATTGTTCTTTTAGTATACTATTTTCTTATAGGTTGGAGTTATTGAGTGCTTACGACAATGGTCCAATTCATTTGTCTCTAGATACTGCAGTTTATCTGTCCATACTGCTCAACACAAGATAATAAAAAAAAAATAGTCAAACAGAAATTTAGTACTTGGGCTTAATGTTTGATCCAAAGTTAGTTGTCCAAATCATCATCGAATTCAACCAACAAAAATGTATATTTACAATGCTTGAAATTAACGCGACAACAGTGCTATTTATGGACCCACACAAAGTATGTCCCGAACAACAGTCATTTAATTAACTAATAGTACCCCCAACGAACACAGTGATTATTTATAACAGAGGTCCCCCTTTGTGTTTTAAATGCGCTACTCCTCCGAAAACACTGGCGTAGTAAAGAGAATGGGAGAGGCACATCTATACTAGAACGTGCCGTTCTCTTGGCAACAGATCAGCGTTACGAAGTGGGGGACTGTTCACACATTGCGGCGTGAAGTGGTGGGTCCAGGCGTCATGCCACTTTTTGGGTTCTGTTCTCGCCCTAACTACACTCTTAAAAAAAAGGAGTGAAATCCACTCCTGGTAGGAGAAATGCATTTTCGACATTGGAAAGGAGTGAATATTAACTTAGACTGAGTTAAAATCACTCGTTTGGAGTGATCTTGTCGCAGATTCAACATGCAAAGGATCCACTCCTGTAGGAGAAGTGCATTTTCAACACTGGAGAAGTGAAAATTAACTAAGACTGAGTTAAAATTGTTCGTTTGTTTCAAGAGTGTAACTTATTATCAGACAAAATAAAATAAAAATAACCCGCAAATAAAACTTTGACTTTTTTCTGACTTTTTTTTTTAGCTGCACGGGCCGTTTATAGGCAGTTATTTTGGCGATGCCCGGGACAGAACCTGGGACCTTTCGCATGCTAGGCGAATGCCTAACCGACTGGGCTCCCCAGCCCCCCATAGATGATTCTAATATTTAGACAGGAAAAGAATGTCTTGAAAGAATATAGTGACAGGGGCGGCAATTTGATCGTGCCTACAAGCGGCAATTCTTTAAATCCGGACCTGGGTATACTGCAGTATACCCGGAGGTAATATGTTAATGATTGCAGTTTTGGAATGCTCCCTTCAAAAATCGTTCGAAAGAACGAAAAACACTCTTTTTCTCTCTCTCTATGGTGACCGAATAGTTGGCCGAGGCAGCTGAAACGTCGAACAGCACAATAAAACAAGTGCCTCCATTCACAACACCCGATAATCGTGGAACACCCACACACACACCGCAGTAGAACGTGGGTTGTTCTTTTTTCGAATCCTTTTTTTGTTCTCTGCTGACGGATTCAACTCCCGTTTGACGTAAGATAATTAGCCTTTATCGCGTTTTTACGAGAGTGTGTGTAGCGGGAGTTTTGTATCTTTTTTCGTATGGTGATAGCGACTGCTGGAAAATATTTTGTTTTGGATTTTGTCAGATAAGGGAATTGGAAATGTAAAAGAGTTGAAGTTGAACTCATGTTTTTATCACCATCACCGTGGGGATGTGTACTATGGAACATTGAAGAAGCGTGCTTTCACTTTTGAGCAATTCGGGATAGGTGTCAACCTTTGATATCAATAGGTTTTGTTTGTTTGTTCTTTTTGATTGATTAAATGTACAATCTCTAACGAAAATATAGTTGGAGAGTGTTTTTTATAGGCGTAATGCCACAAAGTCTACCGTTGCCGAATCTGTCCTTTTCCAGCTGTCATATCTTTCAAACAGATTGTACGGAGAAAAAATTTCTGCAATATATGTTTGGTTAAATAAAAGTTGAACTAAAAATCGTACAGGTGTGCATGTTAAAATCTATCGTAGTCCAAAGTCCCCGAAGACATGCGCGCCGTTGCTACTATTAGATTGCGTTGGGTGCCCGCTCAAGCCGCCCGCCTCATGAATTGACTGGTGTTAAAAATCGAATAACTGAGCAGGCAGGTCAACATTCATTCATAATAAGCTATAAATAGGCATGATTTCGAGTCTGTCTATAAAATTTTAGGCTGGTTATTTTGAGTAATAAAATTATTTTAATTTTTAAAAATTCAAATTTTATTCATGTGAATATGTTACACGTATTTACGTGCATAAAAAAAATCTAAATTTGATTTTTTTCTTGGATGTGTCTTTTTCCAAAATGGTTAAAGGGGGCTGGGGAGCCCAGTCGGTTAAGCACTCGCTTAGCATGCGGAAGGTCCCAGGTTCGGGTCCGGGCATCGCCAAAATAGCTGCCGACCTATAAAGCCAAAAATGTCCGACGAATAATACCCCGTGTAAGGGAGTGCACGTTACATACCCTTCAAAGTCCTAACGCTGCGTACGATGTCGCCCTTAACGGTTGCGTTGGGTGCCTATTCAGGTGTTGGCTCGTCACCTGACTGTGGTTCTAAAATACGACGCCCATCGCCAATAACCTTCGTGTAGCTCTAGTGCGACGATAATTCAAACCTAACCAAAATGGTTAAAAAAAAATTTTTATTGTTGTTCATTTGGTCGCTAACACATGCGAGTGTCATTCAAATTGTACCTTCAAATTTATTCGAAAGTTTTATCTTGTTATTTTGTTGAATTGAGTATTTCGCAACTTCACGCGTAAGTGATAAGACTTTGATTAATGCATTCCACCATCACACGTAGTAAAGCGGAAAATACAACTTTTATAAAGTAACTTTTTTTGCAAATATTTTTTATTGGTTTAAACCTTGGTTAAACTAATTAAAAGCTTTAACCCCCGTCATGAATTATCAAAACAAAACATTAAATCACTTATTTTGAGAATTTTGTAAAAAAAAATTGTTAGTGAAAAATCAAGATTTGCAAAAAGAAAAGAAAAATCTTTGAAAAAAATCGTCCCAGACGATGAAAATACATAATTTACATACAAATATAGCTGCAAAATATAAAATTGCAAGATAATACATCCAGAAAAATTAACTGTGTAAATGTCAGCTCGTAGCGGAGCAAAGCGTATAGTATATAGTTATATGATGTCATACCTTTCCAACAAAAAATAAATACAAATAATTCTGAAAATCATTCGATTAGGACGGAAATTGGAATGGGGGTACCGATTGAAGAACAGACGGTCGGATATATCCACCATGTCAACTACCAAATTTTCATTAAAAAAATGTATAGAATCGGAGGCTAGTCCACAGGATAGAACCATCGAAGTAAATCTCTGTGACTTGACGTCTGAAGCCACAGAGCCACACATGCTCATCTAAGGGAAATGTTTCTTTGAAATAATGCAATAGTCTGGGACTAAATATATATTTAATTTTTTCAAAGAATAAATGTCATTTAAAGACTCTACCAAGCGCTAAATTATGCCTAAAAAATTCTTAAATAAAAATAGCTTTATAAATGCCTAATTTTAAACTTTTATAAAGATAGATTGGATAATCTAATTGTATTTTCAAACATTTTTGAATTGACGTCAACGAAAAATAATTAGGTAATCGAATAAACTTTAGAAACTCAAACAATTTTGGCATCTTTATTTTCACCTTATCAGAAAAAAAGTATATTTTGAAGCATTATAATAAATTTTTCAACGTCACTTAAATCTATTCACACTTTAATTTTACGAAGAAATCCTAATTTGTTTGAAAAGAATTTGAATACTTGAGAAAGCATTTTGGAAAACTGAATGTTTTGGGTGTTGCTTAGTAACAAAACTTTTTCGAATTTTTTTTTATGACTCAGGAACAGGTCATTCTACAAAAATGTGTTCGCTTATTCATTTTGTAGACTCATTGTAGTTCAAAGTTAATGTTAATATGGAATACTTTTGAGATTTGAAAGAATTCTCTGTATGTCAAGTTGCCTAAGCGTACACTCTTAAAACAAAAGAGTGAAATCCACTCCAGTTGGAGAAGTGCATTTTCGACACCCTAAAGGCATGCATATTTTCTCAGACTGAGTTAAAATCACTCGTTTGGAGTGATCCTGTCGGAGGTTTAACACACAAAGGATCCACTCCAAAAGGAGAAGTGCATTTTCCAGTCTGGAGGAGTGAAATCCACTCAGACTGAGGTAAATTGGGAGTGTTTGTTTTAAGAGTGTAATGAGTTTGATTTTATTTTAACTATTGTCGCATCGCACTGGAGCTACACAAGGGCTATTGCGTAATAAGTTTGAATATTTCATAAAAAAGTTTAAATATTGTCACACAAAAAATATCAAAGTTAATTTACTCTAATGATCGAATAAAAATCTGAATTTTAAATCGATTCGACCCATTAAGAACAATAAAATTGGTGTAGAAAAATCACTAACTTCATGTTATCAGCACAAGTTTAATAATAAAATACTGAAATACCGTACTTTTTATTGTATAAACTTTCTTGTATTTAATTATTTATGTATATATTTTTTTTTAAATGACAGTTATATACCATAAATATGAATTTTATAACATTGATATTAGGATAATATGTACTGTCAAAGAGAAAAATTTACCAATTTAAATGATCACCAGATAAACTTAAAAATCGTTAATAACTTGAAATTCAACCTCAAGTCTATATCTTAAACGTTTAATTTTTTCAAATAAAAGTTTAAATTTATTTAAAATGAATTATTATCTTTTAATACAACAAAGCTTTTTTTTTACAATACATATTTGCACCACAGCCGAATCAAAGCCTGCGAAGTTTTCTTTTTGGCGAGGCGCGCCAGTATTCTGTAAAACTTGCTTTTCTACTAGGTGCAATACTCGACAAGAAAGCTTTGCGCAGGGCAATATAATGCAGATTTATAATTATTTTTAAGTGGCTCAAATTCTTTTTTGAAAGCGGGGGAACTCTTGCATTGTCGTCCACTAAAATCTAACTTTATCTATATATTATTAGTACATTTCGTTAATAACGGTGAACAAGTATTTGTTGAACATCAAATTATTATAGACTCAATTTGAACTTCTATTCGTTAACTAATTTAGGATGCCCAGACCTACTGCATTTCGCTGTACAGTTTACCGTGTTATTCAACTATCTAGCCATAAGAATTGTGAAAGTACTCAACATATTTAATTCTCTGTCATTTTAAACAAAGTAAATAAAATATGATTTTTGAAAATTTAATGATGATTTCAAGTCCAAAAATTAATCACTCAAACAAATCTTGTTAGGCTCATCTAAATACACTCTTAAAACAAGCGAGCGATTTTAACTCAGTCTGAGTTAATATTCAATCCTTTCCAGTGTTGAAAATGCACTTCTCCAATTGGAGTGGATTTCACCATTTTGTTTTAAGAGTGTATAGCCATAAGAATTGTGAAAGTACTCAACGATTTAATTCTCTGCCATTTTAAACAAACATAAAGTAAATAAAATATGATTTGTGAAAATTTAATGATGATTTCAAGTCCAAAAATTAATCACTGAAACAAATCTGGTTAGACTCATCTAAATAGTGTTAAGCTATCTAAAAATCAAATATTTTAACCCTTTAAAAACGAAGAGGGTAAGCCCGGGCCAGGAGCCTAGTCGAGCACTGATTATTTATATTTCTGCCCTCGAATCCCGGCCGCCCGGGTTGGCCGGCGTTCTTTTCCGGGCTCCTAACTCCCGCCCCGCGACGGCCCTGGGAGGAAAAACACTGATAAGGCCTGTGTGTACCCGATTATCTCAATTTGACATTAACCAATGTTACGTAATAAGCTCATCTATTTTCATCAGTCAGAAAGTTTTACTAGTATTTAATGGTTAAAATTGTGCTAATTTAAAAATTTAGTGCTGGAGGGGTTAGATTAGGTTGTATTTTACTGGCACTGAGGGCTTATAGAGACGGGCTTCAAAATTTAGAACCGCAACATGCCGAAACCTGAATTGTTGAAGGATTAGTTAGGTTGAATCGTTATCGTTGCACCCATACCCAAAGTTGTACCAGTATTAAATAGTTAAATTTTTAAGATATTTAAAACACATTAAAAGATTATTGGAATGAGAATTAATATCAATTTTAACTCCTAGAAGCCAGGAAGAGGTATAGATATAATGATTAAAAAGAAATGCAATCTACAATTTAATTCATAATAAAATTTCCGGCCTTCCAAAAGTTGCTCTTATTTATTAGAAATACCATTACGTAAAGAAAATTCCTATTCGCATGGCGCAATGCGCTGGAAAGACATTAGGTTGAATTAGCGCCGCACTAGAGCTACGCGACGGCCTCGTAATACATAACTGCAGTCAATTGCTGAGCTGACAACAGCTGAGGAGTGTAGACAATAACGTATATTTTAACACTTTCAGAGTCCCAATGACAATTTGGCATTATCATTTTGGAATTTTTTTTTCTGATCGTCTATAGTCATTTATGATATCAAAAAGCACAATATTCGATTTTTTAAACTTTTTTCTATTCGAAAATATTTTTTTATTAAACGCAATAGACGTCAGCCCTATTATTAAAAAAAAATTATGATCAGAAGCATGATAATGCCAAATAGCATCACTGGGACTGAAAGGGTTAAGGATCCGTACGCTGCAAAATTTGTCCTTCATTTCTCGTAAGAAAATTTAGTATTTCTTTCCAAAAATTTCACAAAATCACTTCTATAAATCTGTTATAAAAGCTTTGTTAATTTCCGAATATATACGTATATATACGTAAATATATTCGTATACGTAAAATGTATTCGTAGATTTTTTGAGTGAAAAATTCGAAATTTCGGTTCAACCTTCCATTGAATAAGCCCATACCTTTTTTAATAAAATACCTGCGACATTTTCCGTGTTCTAATGCAGATAAAATATATGTTAACATAGAACTTTTCTAAAAGTTTCCAAGTTTTTTCGATATTTTACTATTAATAATGACCAAAAATATTATTTAATTTCTTGCAACTCGCTTTAGAGGAAGGCTATATCTTCAATGGTTTTCGAACCCATCTACACACAGTCTTACAGAACTAAATATTACAATGTTTATTTATGTAAAATAGAATATATCTAAAAGAAAACACGCCGAATATTTCGAAAGTACTTTATCAGCAGTACACTTGTGGCAATCTACTTTTGAATTTCAAGGTCGAGGCAAATGTTTTATAATTGGAATATTTTACAATCTAGATAAGGGAAAATCTATGAACAGATGTGCTACATATGAAAGATAAATTGCTATAAATTGCAGTGTAAGAGTCAATGTGGATGGCAACAGCTTTAACGGTTTATTTTCATTTGTTGTCTGGGATTACTTATATTGTGGTATTCAAAAATTGAGTTTTCTAAGGATATTTTGCGTATTAAATTCTTTAAATGCCAACTTGTAGCTCTGCTGTTGGTTGTTCAAATAATTTGTTAAAGAAATTTGCATAAAACGGAAAGTTTATTTTTTATCGATATTAGTCATTTTGAGAGTGAAACCGAAGCAACCAATGAAAGTGCTGTACGAAGAAAAATTAAAACAAGAACTTCAATAATATGAAACCAATGAAAGTCATTAAACGAGAAAGATATATAAATAATAACTTTTTAAACGTTCCCCTTCCATAATTTTTCTTCAAAATCTATCCGTTAAAACTCACTATAAATGAAAGTGCTTTTTTACTTATATAGTTTTACCCCACTTATTAGAAATACATGTTAAATATTTTATTACATTTAAATAGAGGTATATGGGATATAAGCTCAATTTGTTTTAGACGTTTCATGTATTATATTTGAACAGTGTATCTAACACATTTTGTAAAATAAATTCAATTATTTAAATGTTTATGCCAGATAACTTATTCTTCTACATTTTGACATAGACCATTTTAAACACTCCTTATATACTACAGGCTATTTCCATGCGAACTCGCCCTTAATAGTCCGTTTGCTGTCCGAAGTTATCGTTTAAGTTTGTTTATCATGAAAGGGGGCTATTTTTCCATGCTTTCATAAAAAAGCTAAAATTATTCCAGGCAGAAAAAACCAATGTTCTCGGCTGGAACATTGCACATTAATTGAGCATTTGCAAAAATTAAAATCCATTTTTTGTTTTGAACCAGCAATTGCGATTCATTTCCTTTGAAAGTGCGAGACTGCTTTTTGCGAAATCCACCAATCAAATCGCTAGAAATCCGTTTTATTTGTAAACAAATCTCATCCCTTCTTGTTTTGATATCTCGCCTCATGATTCAAGAAAAATCAATTTCATTTTAATAAATTCATTAATTTGATCGTTTTAGAGCAGCTAATCTTAAATAAATTTTGTTTTATTTTGCCATGTAATGTGACATACATTTAGAAACAGTCACAGAGAGTTCTCTTACAACTTCTTCTGGAAAAAGTTTTGATAGACTCAAACAGTGCGCGAATCGAAGGCTTTTTTCAGATGCTGTGGAAGAAAAGAACTTATCAGAAAAAATAGTTAAAAGTTCCAAAACTGCCTTTAATTATCATCGGAAATGTTATCAGCGTTTCACGGATAAAGTGGGAAGAATAATGAATGAAGTAAAGTGAATGATTCAAGCTTGCATTAGTTTTTTCGTTTGCTACTAATAAGTTATTCAATTTTTGAATTTGTACAATCAAATAGTTTTACTCGACACTATTACTTATACCACACTTAAATAATACCTGTAGCATTTATGTTTGTTAAAGATAAATTTAACTGAACTAAATTCAAACAATTACTTGGTAAATTTCCAGAATTCGGTGCAGCTTGGCGCTTGTCGAAAAACAACAAATTTTTGGCGAAATTCGCGAGCTTAATCATTGCCAGATTCCCTTACGCCGATGCAACCCTACTTTCCTTCACTGATCTCTAAGGTTAATGGATCGCGGAAAGCTACGGGAGAGTTAGAAGTCATTTTTTTCTCCCAGGTCAAACGCAAACATCCAGTCTAGTTGGAATTAACGGCGCAATAGAGCTGCACGATTGGCAATCCATTTTGGTTTGAATTAACGCTGTACTAAAGCTACACAAGTGGCTATCCCGTACTCAGTTTAGTTTCGTTTTAGTTTTCGTCGCTTTAGAGCTACGCGAGTTAGGCCGCTTGCTGTACTGACAGAAAAAGCTTAAAAATGAATGTTCGTTTATCATTTCAGGGGGCTACTTGATATTGGTCTTAAAAAATAGAGAAAATTAAATTGAATTATAAAAACAAATGTTCACAGCCCAATTGCTGCACGCTAATTAACAACAATGTATTTAAGACAATAATTTCTTAGAATTGTTGTCCAATCAGCGAATAGCAGTTGCTGCGGATCTATAGTGCAAAATGAAAACAAACACAGAGGCCATCGCGAGAATCGGCTCGGCGATTCAGTTGTTTATGTTTTGGTTTTTCTCTTTGTGCAAACCTTTTTAACTGAAGTATTTTCGACAATATAATTGCTCACATAGCTAGAATATTTTTTCTAGAAAATTGTAGAGGTGATCCAAGAATTGCTGCTGAAATACTGGTATACGGTGCCGCTTTTTCAACATTACAATTTGTCGCCAAAAATCGTAAAACAATGTGATACTTTCGTATATTTGAGTTAACTTACAAGGTAGTACAAAATTAAAAGATAGTTGATATGAAAATTGAATCTTTGATGCATTCTACAACAGTTACATAATATGTATGTGTTGTTGAAATGTGAAAGAAGAAAGAATTGTGCATGTTTCAGCTATGGTTTGGTAGTTGTAGTCAAAAGCATATGTAGGTACACTATTTGATTATCATTGCACAAGAGTTTTGGTGAAATCTCATGGGAACCATTGGCATGCATTTGAGTTACAATAATAATGGCCAAGAACTTCTTGGTTTTTCCTGGGTTGGAGATAAAGAAGACAATCATTCAATGATTGGATATGTTTTCTGCTGTTTAGATGCTGCGATAAGTAATAGAGTTCAGGAAAGCAACAGACTATGAACATTTTGAACAACCTGAGGATGAGTGCATATAGCCTGAAACTCGAGAACTGATTTAGCTTCGACAACTCGAAATGGAACAGGTTGATGACTTCAGGCAAATAACTTTGCATTGTGATAATCATATTAGTAATATTTTCAATTGCCAGAACTGTTTTGGGTTACTATATGTTAAACACATTGACCTCCCTACTTTATGCACTTTTTGGAAATAGCTGGGATATAGGACCCCACTGGATCATTGGCTACTATTCTGGTTGCCAAAGCATACTAATGCGAAAAAAGTTTATTTTCATCACCAAATTATATCATAATTCTGTCTTTGAGTTGCTAGCAACAATAACGAATTATGCATATGAATGCTTTGGCAACCAAAAATATTGAATGTTCTGGTGGGGTCTAATATTGATTAACAACTTTGCTTAATAAAACTGCTGCTCTTTCTATTCCCTTCCTTTTTAATAAACAGTTTTTATGAACACTGTGTTGCTTATTGCTCTGCTGGCCTATTAACTTTACAAAGAAGTTTTTTTCCTCTAGATCATTTTTGGGTACTCTTCCATTAGTGATATGTAAAAAAATTTACAAATAATGTAGAACTCTGCCAACTTTCATACAAACCTAATGGGAATGCTTGAGCACCTTTTTCTAATTCATTCAAGTTTGGTTATTCGCTTCCGCTTGGCAATTTTTAAAAGTGCCCGGTTTGCTATTGGCAACATCTGCATCTGGCTAATTGAAACATACCAGGGTTTCCAATCTTATTTTTAAAAAAAATCAAGGCGTCTTTAAGGACTTTTGAAGAACTAAAAAATTATTAATTACCTATTATAAAGTTGTATTTATATAATTATTCTCAAGTTGTTTACCTATTTACGTTACATATATAAGGTTACCAGACCTCCAGGGTTAAAATATGTCTAGGATTTTTTTAAGGGATTTGATTCATTAAAACGTGTAACCCGTGTGTATTTTTCCCCCTCGATGATTTATCTTTTAAAGTTTCCATACCGAGTAAACAAATTTCGCAATTATTTTACGTAGATTTTACACTAAATATGACATACTTTCATTATATTTCTTAACTTGTAGTCATGGTGATATCTATCAATGATGGTTCAATGTTAAGAACAGGTTAAGATTTAAGAATGTTTACAAAAATGTATTTTAGAACCAAACAAGCTTTTACTTACAGTATTTATACTTTTAAACAGTTAACTATTAAGAAGTAACTTCATAAATATATTTTAAAATTCAATTTTTTTTATACTTTTATCATTGTTTCTTTGAAAAAACTAACGTGTCTGACTTTTTTTATTGAACTACACTTCAAACTCCATACAACATAGACCCATTTAATGAAGAAAAAAATCCTTATTTGACGATAATGAAAATTTTTAGAGATATAACCTGCAAAATGTTGAATATCCAGCTGTGAACCAAAGTAGGTACTACTTGTTTTATTGAGTTATACTTAAATGGGTTCAGTTCCCCAAAATTGGTGAAAAAATCAAAAAAAAAATATTGGCTTAAAATACTATTACAACCTTTATTAATAATGCCACAAAGTATCAAGACGATAGGAAAAATATTTTTGACATTAAAAGCCATTTGCAAAAATTCTTTGTAAGGAAATGGGTTAACAATAAAAACTTTAAACGCGTACTTTTTCTCAGAACTTGATTTTTTGAATTTCGATGTACCTTTTCTCAAAAACCATGCTATGTTTTCTTGTAAACTTTTTTTATATGATGTAATACATAGTATTTAATCTGAGGTTATAAATTTTAATAAAACTAAAGTGAAAACAATTTTATGGGGCAAAAAAGTGAAACATTTCATGATTTTTTGGGTACTTTAAAACTTAATTTTATTTTAAAAAATCTAACAGTTATTTAAAAAAAAATTTAACCTCAGATTAATATATAAGGTTGGTATAACACACACAGAAAATTTTAAGATGATCTGATCAGTAGTTATTGTGAAGAGGTACATTGCAATTGGCCAATTTAACATTACCGATATACAACATACTGAACCCCCTTAAGGTGAATGCATGTGAAGTGTACCACATGAGCTTTTCAGATAAAAAACAATAACAAAATAAGTAAAACAATAACAAAATAAGTACTTTTGATAGACTTCAGTATTATTACAATTAAATTTAGGATAATATAGTTTTTGAACCAAAAAGTTCAAATGGCACACATTGATGGTAACCCTAAGAATGATTTTACCTTACCTACAAATAATTTTGAAGAAATGAATCGAAAGCATAAATAAATTAGGACATTTTATTTTTATTTGCCTGCAACAACAAACACAAAAATATAAAACTCTTGTTTAAAATGAAAGTAATGGTTAATTTCCAGAATCCGGTGCCTTTTTCGCCAAAGGATTTGGCGTATTTTGTAGCAAGCGATAAACAATTTTATTTGGTGATACGGCGAAAAATCTTCTCGTCCAATTGTCGGCGCTGGTAATACTTGCACGGAATTGTGGGTAAGAAGCCCGGATGATGTGCGCGCACAATGGAATTATTTTGTTCTTAATTTATTTTTTCGTCCAACTAACGACGCTGTTGATACTTGCGAGCGATGAATTGTGGGTAAAGTTGCGCGTGCATCGTAATCGCAGTTACGGTTAACTATGAAAATCTGGTTTTGGTTATTATATTTCGGTTATTTTTTATTCTGAATATTTTGTCGATTCGAAGAGGGCCGGTCTGCTAGCTGCCGGAGGCCCCAAACAAAATTTTATGCTTTCAACAGACTCTTCAATACTGCCTGATGTTGGATACTGATGTTTTTTTAGAGAAAAAAAATTGCCCGGGGCCCCAAACGGATATTTCGACTTTCAATGGACCCTACAATACTGCCCGATGTTGGATACTGATGTTTTTTTTAGAGAAAAAAAATTGCCCGGGGCCCCAAACGGGTATTTAGGCTTTCAATAGGCCCTACAGTACTGCCCGATGTTGGATACTGATGTTTTTTTAGAGAAAAAAAAAATTGCCCGGGGCCCCAAACGGATATTTCGACTTTCAATGGACCCTACAATACTGCCCGATGTTGGATACTGATGTTTTTTTTAGAGAAAAAAAATTGCCCGGGGCCCCAAACGGATATTTCGGCTTTCAATGGGCCCTACAATACTGCCCGATGTTCGATACTGATGTTTTTTTAGAGAAAAAAAATTGCCCGGGGCCCCAAACGGGTATTTAGGCTTTCAATGGGCCCTACAATACTGCCCGATGTTCGATACTGATGTTTTTTTAGAGAAAAAAAAATTGCCCGGGGCCCCAAACGGGTATTTTGGCTTTCAATGGGCCCTACAGTACTGCCCGATGTTCGATACTGATGTTTTTTTAGAGAAAAAAAAATTGCCCGGGGCCCCAAACGGATATTTCGGCTTTCAATGGGCCCTACAATACTGCCCGATGTTCGATACTGATGTTTTTTTAGAGAAAAAAAATTGCCCGGGGCCCCAAACGGGTATTTAGGCTTTCAATGGGCCCTACAATACTGCCCGATGTTGGATACTGATGTTTTTTTAGAGAAAAAAAAATTGCCCGGGGCCCCAAACGGGTGCGTACTGGATTGCCACTTAGTCCGTTTGCTGTCCGAAGTTATCGTTTAAGTTTGTTTATCATGAAAGGGGGCTATTTTTCCATGCTTTCATAAAAAAGCTAAAATTATTCCAGGCAGAAAAAACCAATGTTCTCGGCTGGAACATTGCACATTAATTGAGCATTTGCAAAAATTAAAATCCATTTTTTGTTTTGAACCAGCAATTGCGATTCATTTCCTTTGAAAGTGCGAGACTGCTTTTTGCGAAATCCACCAATCAAATCGCTAGAAATCCGTTTTATTTGTAAACAAATCTCATCCCTTCTTGTTTTGATATCTCGCCTCATGATTCAAGAAAAATCAATTTCATTTTAATAAATTCATTAATTTGATCGTTTTAGAGCAGCTAATCTTAAATAAATTTTGTTTTATTTTGCCATGTAATGTGACATACATTTAGAAACAGTCACAGAGAGTTCTCTTACAACTTCTTCTGGAAAAAGTTTTGATAGACTCAAACAGTGCGCGAATCGAAGGCTTTTTTCAGATGCTGTGGAAGAAAAGAACTTATCAGAAAAAATAGTTAAAAGTTCCAAAACTGCCTTTAATTATCATCGGAAATGTTATCAGCGTTTCACGGATAAAGTGGGAAGAATAATGAATGAAGTAAAGTGAATGATTCAAGCTTGCATTAGTTTTTTCGTTTGCTACTAATAAGTTATTCAATTTTTGAATTTGTACAATCAAATAGTTTTACTCGACACTATTACTTATACCACACTTAAATAATACCTGTAGCATTTATGTTTGTTAAAGATAAATTTAACTGAACTAAATTCAAACAATTACTTGGTAAATTTCCAGAATTCGGTGCAGCTTGGCGCTTGTCGAAAAACAACAAATTTTTGGCGAAATTCGCGAGCTTAATCATTGCCAGATTCCCTTACGCCGATGCAACCCTACTTTCCTTCACTGATCTCTAAGGTTAATGGATCGCGGAAAGCTACGGGAGAGTTAGAAGTCATTTTTTTCTCCCAGGTCAAACGCAAACATCCAGTCTAGTTGGAATTAACGGCGCAATAGAGCTGCACGATTGGCAATCCATTTTGGTTTGAATTAACGCTGTACTAAAGCTACACAAGTGGCTATCCCGTACTCAGTTTAGTTTCGTTTTAGTTTTCGTCGCTTTAGAGCTACGCGAGTGGCAATCCAGTACGCACCCGTTTGGGGCCCCGGGCAATTTTTTTTTCTCTAAAAAAACATCAGTATCCAACATCGGGCAGTATTGTAGGGCCCATTGAAAGCCTAAATACCCGTTTGGGGCCCCGGGCAATTTTTTTTCTCTAAAAAAACATCAGTATCGAACATCGGGCAGTATTGTAGGGCCCATTGAAAGCCGAAATATCCGTTTGGGGCCCCGGGCAATTTTTTTTTCTCTAAAAAAAACATCAGTATCGAACATC
This sequence comes from Hylyphantes graminicola, assembly GCA_023701765.1. Lineage (NCBI taxonomy): Eukaryota > Metazoa > Arthropoda > Arachnida > Araneae > Linyphiidae > Hylyphantes > Hylyphantes graminicola. The sequence goes on along the minus strand of CM043115.1, from coordinate 76,937,197 downwards.
GGGCAGTACTGTAGGGCCCATTGAAAGCCAAAATACCCGTTTGGGGCCCCGGGCAATTTTTTTTTCTCTAAAAAAACATCAGTATCGAACATCGGGCAGTATTGTAGGGCCCATTGAAAGCCTAAATACCCGTTTGGGGCCCCGGGCAATTTTTTTTCTCTAAAAAAACATCAGTATCGAACATCGGGCAGTATTGTAGGGCCCATTGAAAGCCGAAATATCCGTTTGGGGCCCCGGGCAATTTTTTTTCTCTAAAAAAACATCAGTATCCAACATCGGGCAGTATTGTAGGGTCCATTGAAAGTCGAAATATCCGTTTGGGGCCCCGGGCAATTTTTTTTTTCTCTAAAAAAACATCAGTATCCAACATCGGGCAGTACTGTAGGGCCTATTGAAAGCCTAAATACCCGTTTGGGGCCCCGGGCAATTTTTTTTCTCTAAAAAAAACATCAGTATCCAACATCGGGCAGTATTGTAGGGTCCATTGAAAGTCGAAATATCCGTTTGGGGCCCCGGGCAATTTTTTTTCTCTAAAAAAACATCAGTATCCAACATCAGGCAGTATTGAAGAGTCTGTTGAAAGCATAAAATTTTGTTTGGGGCCTCCGGCAGCTAGCAGACCGGCCCTCTTCGAATCGACAAAATATTCAGAATAAAAAATAACCGAAATATAATAACCAAAACCAGATTTTCATAGTTAACCGTAACTGCGATTACGATGCACGCGCAACTTTACCCACAATTCATCGCTCGCAAGTATCAACAGCGTCGTTAGTTGGACGAAAAAATAAATTAAGAACAAAATAATTCCATTGTGCGCGCACATCATCCGGGCTTCTTACCCACAATTCCGTGCAAGTATTACCAGCGCCGACAATTGGACGAGAAGATTTTTCGCCGTATCACCAAATAAAATTGTTTATCGCTTGCTACAAAATACGCCAAATCCTTTGGCGAAAAAGGCACCGGATTCTGGAAATTAACCATTACTTTCATTTTAAACAAGAGTTTTATATTTTTGTGTTTGTTGCAGGCAAATAAAAATAAAATGTCCTAATTTATTTATGCTTTCGATTCATTTCTTCAAAATTATTTGTAGGTAAGGTAAAATCATTCTTAGGGTTACCATCAATGTGTGCCATTTGAACTTTTTGGTTCAAAAACTATATTATCCTAAATTTAATTGTAATAATACTGAAGTCTATCAAAAGTACTTATTTTGTTATTGTTTTACTTATTTTGTTATTGTTTTTTATCTGAAAAGCTCATGTGGTACACTTCACATGCATTCACCTTAAGGGGGTTCAGTATGTTGTATATCGGTAATGTTAAATTGGCCAATTGCAATGTACCTCTTCACAATAACTACTGATCAGATCATCTTAAAATTTTCTGTGTGTGTTATACCAACCTTATATATTAATCTGAGGTTAAATTTTTTTTTAAATAACTGTTAGATTTTTTAAAATAAAATTAAGTTTTAAAGTACCCAAAAAATCATGAAATGTTTCACTTTTTTGCCCCATAAAATTGTTTTCACTTTAGTTTTATTAAAATTTATAACCTCAGATTAAATACTATGTATTACATCATATAAAAAAAGTTTACAAGAAAACATAGCATGGTTTTTGAGAAAAGGTACATCGAAATTCAAAAAATCAAGTTCTGAGAAAAAGTACGCGTTTAAAGTTTTTATTGTTAACCCATTTCCTTACAAAGAATTTTTGCAAATGGCTTTTAATGTCAAAAATATTTTTCCTATCGTCTTGATACTTTGTGGCATTATTAATAAAGGTTGTAATAGTATTTTAAGCCAATATTTTTTTTTTGATTTTTTCACCAATTTTGGGGAACTGAACCCATTTAAGTATAACTCAATAAAACAAGTAGTACCTACTTTGGTTCACAGCTGGATATTCAACATTTTGCAGGTTATATCTCTAAAAATTTTCATTATCGTCAAATAAGGATTTTTTTCTTCATTAAATGGGTCTATGTTGTATGGAGTTTGAAGTGTAGTTCAATAAAAAAAGTCAGACACGTTAGTTTTTTCAAAGAAACAATGATAAAAGTATAAAAAAAAATTGAATTTTAAAATATATTTATGAAGTTACTTCTTAATAGTTAACTGTTTAAAAGTATAAATACTGTAAGTAAAAGCTTGTTTGGTTCTAAAATACATTTTTGTAAACATTCTTAAATCTTAACCTGTTCTTAACATTGAACCATCATTGATAGATATCACCATGACTACAAGTTAAGAAATATAATGAAAGTATGTCATATTTAGTGTAAAATCTACGTAAAATAATTGCGAAATTTGTTTACTCGGTATGGAAACTTTAAAAGATAAATCATCGAGGGGGAAAAATACACACGGGTTACACGTTTTAATGAATCAAATCCCTTAAAAAAATCCTAGACATATTTTAACCCTGGAGGTCTGGTAACCTTATATATGTAACGTAAATAGGTAAACAACTTGAGAATAATTATATAAATACAACTTTATAATAGGTAATTAATAATTTTTTAGTTCTTCAAAAGTCCTTAAAGACGCCTTGATTTTTTTTAAAAATAAGATTGGAAACCCTGGTATGTTTCAATTAGCCAGATGCAGATGTTGCCAATAGCAAACCGGGCACTTTTAAAAATTGCCAAGCGGAAGCGAATAACCAAACTTGAATGAATTAGAAAAAGGTGCTCAAGCATTCCCATTAGGTTTGTATGAAAGTTGGCAGAGTTCTACATTATTTGTAAATTTTTTTACATATCACTAATGGAAGAGTACCCAAAAATGATCTAGAGGAAAAAAACTTCTTTGTAAAGTTAATAGGCCAGCAGAGCAATAAGCAACACAGTGTTCATAAAAACTGTTTATTAAAAAGGAAGGGAATAGAAAGAGCAGCAGTTTTATTAAGCAAAGTTGTTAATCAATATTAGACCCCACCAGAACATTCAATATTTTTGGTTGCCAAAGCATTCATATGCATAATTCGTTATTGTTGCTAGCAACTCAAAGACAGAATTATGATATAATTTGGTGATGAAAATAAACTTTTTTCGCATTAGTATGCTTTGGCAACCAGAATAGTAGCCAATGATCCAGTGGGGTCCTATATCCCAGCTATTTCCAAAAAGTGCATAAAGTAGGGAGGTCAATGTGTTTAACATATAGTAACCCAAAACAGTTCTGGCAATTGAAAATATTACTAATATGATTATCACAATGCAAAGTTATTTGCCTGAAGTCATCAACCTGTTCCATTTCGAGTTGTCGAAGCTAAATCAGTTCTCGAGTTTCAGGCTATATGCACTCATCCTCAGGTTGTTCAAAATGTTCATAGTCTGTTGCTTTCCTGAACTCTATTACTTATCGCAGCATCTAAACAGCAGAAAACATATCCAATCATTGAATGATTGTCTTCTTTATCTCCAACCCAGGAAAAACCAAGAAGTTCTTGGCCATTATTATTGTAACTCAAATGCATGCCAATGGTTCCCATGAGATTTCACCAAAACTCTTGTGCAATGATAATCAAATAGTGTACCTACATATGCTTTTGACTACAACTACCAAACCATAGCTGAAACATGCACAATTCTTTCTTCTTTCACATTTCAACAACACATACATATTATGTAACTGTTGTAGAATGCATCAAAGATTCAATTTTCATATCAACTATCTTTTAATTTTGTACTACCTTGTAAGTTAACTCAAATATACGAAAGTATCACATTGTTTTACGATTTTTGGCGACAAATTGTAATGTTGAAAAAGCGGCACCGTATACCAGTATTTCAGCAGCAATTCTTGGATCACCTCTACAATTTTCTAGAAAAAATATTCTAGCTATGTGAGCAATTATATTGTCGAAAATACTTCAGTTAAAAAGGTTTGCACAAAGAGAAAAACCAAAACATAAACAACTGAATCGCCGAGCCGATTCTCGCGATGGCCTCTGTGTTTGTTTTCATTTTGCACTATAGATCCGCAGCAACTGCTATTCGCTGATTGGACAACAATTCTAAGAAATTATTGTCTTAAATACATTGTTGTTAATTAGCGTGCAGCAATTGGGCTGTGAACATTTGTTTTTATAATTCAATTTAATTTTCTCTATTTTTTAAGACCAATATCAAGTAGCCCCCTGAAATGATAAACGAACATTCATTTTTAAGCTTTTTCTGTCAGTACAGCAAGCGGCCTATAATGTAGTGAACATCACAAGTAAAAAAATGATTAGCACTACCACTTTTAACATTAAATGAAAAAATAGAGGAATAGCTACTCTACACTTATTGCAACTAAATAATGAACATGCTTCCTTTAATTTGATTTCTTTTTCATGTTTAAAACGCTTTTTTAAATTGTGACTTACTCTACGGTTACATGAAATTAGCCTACAACAAGCAATAAAGTACACTAAAAATTGATTCACGTAGTTATAATGTGACGTTAGGTTTATTGGTTGGAATATCATCGCACAATACGAGAGCCATTGGCGACGGCCCGACGGGCGTCATAATGTAGAATCATACGGTCAAGTGACGTGCCGGCACCTGACTAGCGGCGTGACTTTAATAATAATAATGAAACAGATTGAAATCAATCACTAAACTGTAATAAACAAATCACTTTGTAGACACACATTTTTTTTGGGAAGATATGAGTTCATGTACTTTAAGTAGTGTGGTTTCACATTACGAGAAATTTGAAATCAGCAACCCTTTCACTTGCTTGCGATACGGAGGGAAAATGCCAGATGGCCAGCAACATCCTCGACTCTCATTTCCGTTGTTTAGATTAAAAAGTCTCCAAAAAGGAGTGATTGAAGAGGTATTCTTGTTGATTGGTTGGTTGGTAGACATATATTTTCAGGCTTGTGTGATTGGTCGCAAGGACCCGCTTATAAACCATCGTCAAGTAGGAAAACACAAGACACACACAAACACATATGACAGATGTTGCCACCTGTCGCCACCTCCGCAATTTAGACATGTCCCTGAAGAGGAGGGAAATTGTCTCCAGGGACCTGTACCCGTGGGAAACTTCGCAATGACCGCCCACAGGACTTTCGGACCCAACAGATTTTACGAGCACGTACTCCGCATATACTCGACAAACACAAACATCCATGCCTGAACGGGATTCGAACCCGGACCCAGCAGCTCAATAGGCCAATGCCTTAACCACTACGCCGCTGGATCGGCATATATATTCTTGTTGATTTATAGACCTACCATGGAGATGTTTCGATGCCATTACTAATTAGGTGAATAACAAAAGAAATATTAATTTCTAAATTAGTAAATGTATTTGTAATATTTTATAACCAAATGACATTTACAGTAAAACACACCTTAAGTTTGCAGCATTGAAATGTTCTACGCGGAGGAAACCGGCGTAAACAATGCTGTCGCCAAGCAAAGGCGCCGAAATTTTGAGGCTCTGATTGGTCACTCCCTTGCGATACGTCCGCCCTGATATTCGTGCGCCCTGTTACGTCAAAATCGAAGGGAAAAATAATTAATATCACACTCTAACTGAAGCAAAAACTAATAAAAATAATAAAAACATGTCTTAAAATAACGAATAAATTGTTTTATTGAATGTATAAATACCTTTTTTTATTCGATTCTCGCACTCGAAAATGATAACTATTTACCCTTTTTCTCGTAGAACATTTCTATACTGCAAAGTTAATATGGGTTTTACTGTCATACAAATCTATTCTCCAGAACTACAAAACAAATTATCCGTATTTGTTTGCTATACCAAAACCGAGCTTAAGTTTGCAGCAGAGAAATGTACTGAGCGGAGGAAACCGGGTAAACAACCCGGCTGGCGCCGCAATTTCGCGTACTCTGATTGGCGGCTCCTTTCGACCCTGATATTCGTGCGCCCTGTTACGTCAAAATCGAAGGAAAAAAATAATTAAAACAACACTCTAACTGAAGCTTAACTAATAAAAATAATAAATTTATGTCTTGAAATAGCAAATCAATTTGTTTATTGAATGTGAAATACCTTTTTGTATTCGATTCTCGCACTCAAAAATGAGAACTATTTACCCTTTTTCTCGTAGAACATTTGTATACTGCAAACTTAAGGTCGGTTATAGTATAGTTTGGTGATATTGAATGTCAATAACATAATTCCAAAAAAACACACAAAAAAAACAGCTTTTTATGTCAGACTGTTTATCTAAAATAAAATGCCGTATTCAAATTAGAGTATTAGAAGCAAAATTTGAATAAGACTTTTTATGCCGTAATTAGGCTATTTTAATATTTGTTTATATTTTGTAAAAAAAAAAGCACAAAATGAAATCTATGAAATTTTGATTGATCGGTAAACTTTGAAAGAAAATTAAGTTATGAAACCAAAAATAAAGTTACTATGACAAAATGCAAGGAAAACATGAATACAGATGTATTGCGAAATATAAAAATGAGTAATCGACAAAAATAATTTTTATGTAAAAACTTCAATTTTTCAAGTGCATTTGTTAATTGTAGTTTATTTATTTGTTTGATTTTATGTATAAAGTTTTGTCTGTTGCAACATTGTTTTGTAAAGAAAATCAGTTTTCGAAATAAATTCTTAAATTTGCAACGGTTATTGCTTTCGTCCGTTTCTTTTCATACATAGGAGCAGAAAGTTCAGAGAAACTTGGTTCTGCAAATTCTAGAAGTATATTTTAAGTCTATTTTGCAGCATTAATTATTCTTATCAATTAGATGCAATACTTTTTTCTCGATAATTTGCATCAATGCAATTTGTACGATTTAATCTGTTTAGTTTATTATATACGGTTCAATCGGTTCACATTGTTGATAAAATTCACGTTATCCACCTTCAGAAGTATTCTTGATGCCCATTAATGTGGGGCTCCTGATAAGGCGAATTATCTTTGAAGACAATGCACTGGAATTGCAATCGAACGGTGTAACTTTAAATCTTGGAAAGGGGAATTCCCTGGCTTTGAATAGTTGGAAAACTATCGTGAATAGAAAAAAAATAGTAATTTTCTGTATAAAAATGTAATATTTTCTGTAAAAATGTAATATTTACCCCTTAAAAATATTGTTGGACTAGTTTGAATTATCGTCGCACTAGAGCTACACGACGGCCATTGGCGACGGGCGTCGTATTTTAGTCAAGTGACGAGCCAGCACCTGAAACGGCACCCAACGCAACCGTAAAGGGCGACATCGCACTCAGCGTTAGGACTTTGAACACTCTTAAAACAAACGAGCGATTTTAACTCAGTCCGAGTTAATTTTCACTCCCTCCAGTGTCAAAAATGCACTTCTCCAAAAAGAGTGGATTTCACTCCTTTGTTTTGTTAAACTTCCGACAGGATTACAGGATTACCCTCAGTCTGAGTTGATTTTAACTCAGTCTGAGTTAATTTTCACTCCTTTCCAGTGTCGTAAGTGCACTTCTCCTATAGGAGTGGATTTCACTCTTTTGTTTCAAGATTGAAGGATATTTAACGTGCACTCCCTCCACACGGGGAATTAGTCATCGGACATTGAGTTTCCCTTAACACTTGGTCAACTCGTTGATCAATGCTGTCCGTAGCGACAGACTAGCTTCCCTGGTCCCTTTCTTCGTTGAACATCGGTATTGTTCAGCGAGTTGACCAAGTGTTTAGGGAAACTCGAAGGTTTACCGTAAGTGAATTATAGATAAGCATAGTGGCTTGGATTGAAGCGCTTCCAAGTTGACGTGGAGCTCAAAGAAACTGTCACAACTCCCTCCCAATCACTGGCGGCTACATTTTATGAAGAGGGTATTTCAAAGCTTGTTTACAGATGTATGACAAAATGCTTTAATCCTCAAGGTGCTTTAATCCTCAATCCTCATATGAAGAAATAAGAAGTATTGTACATTATTTTTAGTAAAAAATACTTTTTTGGATCTTGACCCTTCTTTTTGTTGCAGCGTTGCAGCCCATCGGAGGTTGAAAAAAAACCCCTCCTTTTTAACAGTTACAACGTATGTGAAGTGTGAGTAAAAAAACAACTGATAGTGAAATAAACAACTCTACCACCTGCTACTTAGTGAAATAAGGATTTGACACACGTATCTAAAGAATTTTTTTTTTGTTACCGATGAGCTCAGATCCGGTGAAATATTTTCGCTCTAATGATGGTTCAGTTAATTTATTAATAGACAAAGAAAAGGAAATGTTTACAAGAACAACATCCATGACGCATTACTGTATTTCATTTGGGAATATGTGTATCTCATAAGGGTTAATAGAACAATGTATCATCAGAAGGAATTTTGTGTATAAAAGTTAATTTTTTTTTGAAGATATTTTTTTTGCCACTCAGAAAATCTAGTTTCAAAATGAAGTTTCGAAGCCTTATAGAACAGTGAATCGTAAGCAATAATTCCATGTATTTAAGGTTTAAGGGCTTTCCGAAAAATATTTTTTTTACCGTTTGTAAAATCTAGTTAAAAATAACGTTAGTGGATAGTACCATAATATATTAAAATGAGGCAAAGAGATATAAAAGTTGTTAATTACATATGCATGTTGCGATGTTCGAGCATGCCTATGAATAATATGCATCATGCTTGAATATTTTTTTTTTTTTTTGCAGTTTACAACAGATTTCTTCGAAACTTGTTCGTAATGACGTCCTTAGGGGACTTTTTATGTACAAAGCATTGTGCATTGTTTCTTTTGGCTTCAATCCGTCGACAATTTCGGTTGCCGAGTTGGTAATGACTCAAACCATTTCTCAAGTTTTAAAAGTATGAATACTTTACGGGGCAAAATCACATTTTAATGGTTTTATTCTAGTTTAACCCTTTAAGTCCCAGTGATGCCATTTGGAATCATCACTTTCAATATTTTTTTTTGTCCCGTTATGACATCCGAACACACATCATTCGATTCTTCACACTTTGTTCTATTAGACAAAATTTTACATCAATCTCAATAGAAGTCAGAACTACTTTTTTTTATTTAGAAAATAGCTAACAAGCGTTTCACTTGATTTTCAAAAAGTTCACTTCAGTTCCACATATTTAAAACACAATTTAAACTATTTCGGTTAAAATAATTACTAAATTTTTCTTAATAATATGGTCAGATACCTTAAAATATATAACTCGAAGTGTTTTTAGGCAATATATATTTTTTTACTTAATTGTTTTCCACAGCGGCATTATTTCAAAAACCATATAAAATTTTTTAATTAATTTTTGTTCTTTCGGAACTCTTATTTTTGACCTAAAATAAGCTTATTTTGTGAATATCAGATGTTTCTGTAGTGTAGTAAATTTTTAGGACTGAAAGGGTTAAAACCGCATATTTGACGAGATTTTTTTGCTGTGTAGAAATGTTGAATTAATATTTTTCTACCTTGACTGTTTCGGAAAGCAAATCTCAATGACTTGTTTTCAAACTGGTTCGAATCCCGTTACAGAACCATCTATGTATCCAAGATGACTCACAGTTTCCGTAGTTGGTTCCACGTTTGTTCGAATTTCCTGGCTACTGCTGCAACTGTGTTACAATTTTTGGTCGAAAACTGTTCGAATGACAGACGATTCATGAAAAAAACGCGACACGTGCCCTGCAGATAAAGTCGAGGTTTCGTGCGGCCGCAGTTTCGATGACAGAGATCTGTAGGAAAAAACATTATTCTCTATTTCTCTGTTATCGTTTTTTAAACCATTGAAACGAGATAAAAGTGGAAGAGGAAACCGCATTTAATTCGATAAACATTTATATTCAAAACATTAACCACAGTCAATGTGTTTTAAAACAATTAATGAACTTTCAAACGCCATAATATATTATTTATGAAGTGCAGTTTTTCCAGTATGGAGCAGAAACGGAGAATACTTGCTCTCTAAAAATAACTTGTCTTTCCTTACCATAGAAACGGAAATGACGTGTGTGGTTAACAGTTCGTTCGCTTCTTATACTTGTTAGTCTTTGCGTGGGGTTATGAAATAGAATGGAACGCATTCAAATCACTGATAAATTATAAACACGTTTGTATTTTTTTGTTTGGTGTCACTGAGGATAATGCTTGGATATTTTCTTAACATTTTCAAAGAAACCGCTTTAAAAAATAAGTATTAGTTTTTGAGCTATAAATTTTTGAATAGGACACACTCCACTAAATGTGAACATTAAACGCTCATATCTCTGTTCGTGTTTTTTCAATTTTAAGATTATTAAAAATGCTAAGGCTTTTTTAATATTATAAGTACATTAATATTTTTTTTCTTTCATAGACAATTGAACATATTTAAAATAGAAGTATACATTTGGATTTTTTATATCTGTCACACAAATTTTAAAAAAAATTCTTAAAGTTAAAATTTCCTTTTTTTCCTGCTTTTTTTTTTGGCAAAATTGCTACAAATATTAAAAAAAAAGTTGTGCATTTTAATCGAAATATAAATGCACACTTTGGTTTGAAGTATCTTCCAAATGTTGTATAAAAATTTGTGTTTAAAAATATTGAAAAATAAAAAAAGGAGTAGAGATTTGAAAATTGTTAAAAATGTAACAAAAATTTAATTTTTTAAAAAACCAAGCAGACTTACATAAAATTTTAATAGTTGAATAGTGTTTTTAATACATGCTTAACAAGTGAAAAAAATTGGAATGTGTAAGTACAAAAATAAAAATAGTCCGAGGTATCGGACCCCCCCCCCCCCCCCCTAAGGGGTTCAGTACCCCAAAATCGGTGAAAAAATCAAAACAAAAATTGTTGGCTTAAAATACTATTACAACCTTTATTAATAATGTCACAAAGTATCAAGACGATTGGAAAAATATTTTTGACATAAAAGCCATTTTAATGTCATGGCTTCGTAAGGAAATGGGTTAACAATAAAAACTTTAAACGCGTTTTTCTCAGAACTTGATTTTTTGAACTTCGATGTACCTTTTCTCAAAAACTATGCCATGTTTTCTCATAAACTTTTTTTATATGATGTAGTACATAGTATAGATTAATCTGAGGTTATAAATTTTAATAAAACTAAAGTGAAAAAAATTTTATGGGGCAAAAAAGTGAAAAATTTCATGATTTTTTGGGTACTTTAAAACTTATTTTATTAAAAAAAATCTAACAGTTATTTAAAAAAAAACCTTTTAACCTCAGATTTATATATAAGGTTGGTTGTTGGTATAACAAAGGTTGGTTGGAAAATTTTAAGATGATCTGATCAGTAGTTATTGTGAAAAGGTACATTGCAATTGGCCAATTTAACATTACCGATATACAACATACCGAACCCCCTTAACACTCACAACCATTTTACAAAGTATGGAAACAGCGACATCGTACATGTCTGAAAGAAGAAATGTACTAAAAGGGATTAAACATTTAAGGTTTCGTCATTCAGGACTGTCATAGTAACGGATGTTTATTTTACTCGTTTTCGCTAGTTGAAAAAGCATTAAAAACTGCAATGTATCTTTATGAAGAGTTTAAGTCTACAGTTTTTGTAATAGAGGGAGAATAAAATAACCGTACTTGATTGAAAGATCCGATCTTAACTTATCGTTATCAGGAAGAACAAGTTACATACTTATTTAACTAACAGTTGTTTCAAGTTCCTGTTATTTTATTTTCTGTACTACGTAGGATTAGATATTAGGGTTAGATGAATTATCGTCGCACTGGAGCTACACGAGGGATAATGGTGACGTGCTGTCGAAATTTTAGAACAACAGTCAAGTGACGTGAGTTTACATCTGAGTAGGCATCCAACGCAACTTTTAAGAGCTACGTCGTTGGCATCGTATAGGTACTCTTAGGAAACAAGAAGGAAGTATGTATTATAATTATAGCGTTGTTCACCTGGTCGACGACAACTTTCACATTAACGGTTGCGTTGGATGCCTATTCAGGTGTTGGCTCGTCACCTGACTGTGGTTCTAAATATACGACACTCGTCGCCAATAGCCCTCGTGTAGCTCTAGTGCGACGATAATTCAAACCAAACCAAACTAAATTAAAATCGATGACTCACTTCTTCAATTTTTATTTTTTGCATACAACATTTCTGGAAGGTCGTTGAAAATTCAAAACTCATACACGCATTTTCAAAAATAATATAACAAAAATATTAATAAAAATAATATTAATGAAAGGGAAAGAGGCTAAATATGTGAGAAAATTGAAAACTAGTTAAGAAAACAGATTGTTCTTGATTTTCATCCCTTGCTAAAATTGTCATTGAGGGAAGAATTTGTTCGATTTTGGACCGGAAAAGAAGGAATATTTTCGAAGATCTATTCGATCGTATCTTAATATAGGCTCAAGGTGAAAAAAATTGATGTTATGCTATTCCTTATCATGAGTTTTTAACTATCCGCTGCCAAGTTCATTTTTGAACAAAAGTCATTGAAAATCAGTGCAGAAATGATGAAATTCTTTTGTTGTTGATAATTTCATGAAGTATGCAAATGTACTGTGAATAGTTTTCAGGTTGATACGGTCATATTTACATATGTTAACCCTAGAACAGGGTAGATATTTACCCGTCTCTACACTCTTAAAACAAACGAGTGAATTTAACTCAGTCTGAGTAAATTTTCACTCTTTTTCAGTGTCGAAAATGCACTTATCCTATTGGAGTAAATTTCACCCTTTTGTTTCGTTAAAACTCCGACAGGATCACTCCAAACGAGTGATTTTAACTCAGTCTGAGTTAATTTCCACTCCTTTACAGTGTCGAAAATGCACTTCTTCTATATGAGTGGATTTCACTCTTTTGTTTTAAGAGTGTAAGGTTATGAGATAGGCCCAGTGACTTAGTGGTAGTGCTTCGCATTGCCACGCCACAGGCTACAGGTCCGGGGATCGAATCCCGGATTGGACGAGGTTGACCCATCCTTTCATCCCTTGAGTGGGTCGATAAAATGGGTACCACGCATGCTTGGGAACTAAACAATGGGGGTTCCGCGTGACGCTGACAACCTTACCGGGGCATATGCCTAGCACCCCCAGAGCCCTAGGTCACGAAAGCTAAAATGGTCACGGCAGGCCTTGGCCCAGTAATGGGCTGTTGCGCCGGGGAGTTTAGTTTTTAGTTTTTTTTAAGTTTATGAGCTGCACTCGCAGAAATAACACTTTCATTTTTGACGATGATTCATGAATCCTCAAGCCTCATTTCGTTAATTTTGAGGATTGTTTCGACAAAATATCACGTGACTTTTGAGTAAACGCGAATCCTCACTTTCACGATCGTGATTTGACGATTCTGTATCTTGATTTTGAGGAAACTGAATCTCATTGTTGTACTCACATGCTCAAAAATGACGAAATATTTCTTTAGATTAGACGACATTCAAATCCTCATAAAAAAAGACGATTCAAATTTCCTCACTTTGAGGAAACGAAAACTCGGAGCATTTGCCAGTAACGGAATCGTCAAAATTAAGGAAAATTTCGTCGTTTTTGAACATTTATTTTTTAGAATGTGGACAGCGACGGTTATCGACATTCTGCCGTGAGCAGGTAAACTGCAATGACATGACCACAACAATTAATCGGACAATTTTCTTTTACAAAAAAAGTCTTTTACTACTAAACTTTCTTAGTGTTTAGAGAGTTATTGAGTGCTTGTAGCAATGGTCCAAGTCAAATGTCGCCATACTGCAGTTCACCTCCTCACGACAGTACAATTATTTAAATCGATTTTTCACAAACTTTCAAAGCAACTGAATTTGCTACTCAAAATTCTTTTCGGCATAAAGAAAACACACGTAGGTATTTAAAGAGTGCTTTCAGAACGATTTAACAAACAAAAAAAAATCATATTTACTTCAACCAAACGTACAGTGGGTGGCGCAAATAAAAGTGGCGCGGCATGGAGCTACGAATGCAATGGACATGGACTTGGCGAGAAAAACAATTGAAGCCGCCTGAAAACCTCCTTTTGGCGTGTATTAACGAATTGAATTAACGCCGCATTAGAACTACAGGGGACTATCGGTGAGTTCAAATCTTAGTGCGATATGTGTATGTTTATCAGATCAGTGCACAAGTGAAGATGGCACTCGCATTGCAGTAGGGATGTTCAGTTATATAGCACGAATTCGCTGACAGAGTTTGCTAATAATTCGCCAAGCATTTGTTTGGGCTTGATACTAAAGCGATCAATGGCTTCACCTGGCAAACCCATTTTTTGCTTTGGCTGAATTTCTATTTAACCCTTTCAGTCCTAGTGATGCCATTTGACATCATCAAGGTTCTGATCATAATTTTAAAAAAAATAATAGGGCTGACCTCAATTGGGTTTAATAAAAAAATATTTTCTAATCGCAAAAAGTTTGAAGAATCGAATGATGTGCTTTTTGATATCATAAATGGCTATAGATTATCAGAAAAAAAAAATCTAAGATGATGAGGCCAAATTGTCATTGGGACTGAAAGGGTTAAAATCCTACTTTTATTTGCACCACCCTGCCTTATCAACATATTTTACTTAAAATCCGTTACAGATATCAGTTTGAATTTTGTCAAACAAAACAATGATTACATATGAACGATCAAGATATTTATTTACTTTTTTTCAGCAGCAGCACATTCCTTCTGCGCGCTTAAGCATGAAATCGTAATCTCCAATTCAATTTTTTTCCCCTTGTCCTTCTTAAATTAAAATAGCCTTTTCTCGTTAGTCCACAGGAGTTGACAAGTTGCGGAGCGACTGCTTTAGTATGACAGTATTGGTGGTCAGTAGGTTAGGTTTGAAATATCATCTTACTAGAGCTACACGAGGGCTATTGGCGACGGGCGTCGTATTTTAGAACCACAGTCAAGTATCAAGCCGACACCTGAATAGGCACCCAACGCAACCGGTAAGGGCGACATCGTACGCAGCGTCCGGACTTTGAACAATATTTAACGTGCACTCCCTTACACGGGGTATTATTCGTCGGACATTTTTTGGCTGCACGGGCCGTTTATAGGTCGGCAGTTATTTCGGCGATGCCCGGACCTCAACCTCGGACCTTTCGCATGCTAGGCGAGTGCCTAACCGACTGGGCTCCCCAGCGTTAGGACTTTGAAGGATATTTAACGAGCACTTCCTTGCACGGGGTATTATTCGTCGGACATTTTTGGCCGCACGGGCCGTTTATAGGTCGGCAGTATTTTGCCGATGCCCGGACCTGAATCTGGAACCTTCCGAATGCTTAACTGACTGGGCTCTACAGCCGTAGATGGACCTTACAATTAAATCCAAAATGTTAAAAAGACGTACCTGAAAAAAGCAGCCATCCTCGAAAGATCTAATTTCTTGACAAGTTTTCTTTGAGAGACATGTAGATAGCTGGAAAGTATGGAATACATTCTTTTGAAACGTATCTCTTGGCGATCTAAAACCGTTTCTAGATATTAGCTAGAATCGACTTAGCATTCAAATTATAAATATTCGAATCCTTATGAATGTTATGAAGTTACTTCTATGGTGGGGTGCTTTTGCTACACGATTGCTGTAAAAAGGGAGAGCCACAAAGTTTATTTTTTAACTTTTTAAACAACGAAACAGTAAAGATAATAATGTGGGCAAGATAAAAACTTGAGTATTTCACCAAAGGTTTTAGTTTAAAGAACCAGAAAAGTCAGTTAAGGAATCGCCGAATTAGCTTTCGAAAAAATTCTAGATGCTTTTTAATGACTGTGGGAAAATTTAATTTCATATAGTAACGATTTCATAACATTGCTTTCTAAACTAGCATTAAGAATTTAAAATTATACTGTATTCTTAAACTTATTGAATCTTTTGCTGAACTATTAACAAAGTGTGTGGTAGGTGGTATCAATTTGTGTCAAAATTACACTCAATGTGTTTAATTTAATTATTTTTTAAACATATGAAACTTACTGGGATAAAAATGTCATTGCAAAGTATTTCTGTATTTATTAAAAAATCAAGTTTTAAGATGGATCTAATTTAGGTTGAATCTTTTATTTCTGAATTCTAGGTAGTATAGCAAGGATGTATCATTTTGAATTTCACCGATAACTGAAATTCAGTTAAATATAATAAATAGAAAATTATAATTCTACAAATTGGATATTGATGAAATTCTAAATAGAAATAATTTCACAAGCCTCCTCACATTTAAAAATTCAAAATGATTAGTCTTGGAGTTATCATTAATAACAGAACAATAATGTAATCAGATTAATATTTATTTTCACAGTTAAAGAAGGACAGTGGAAAAGAAATAAATTCAAAGAATAATACACAGAACATTTTAAAACCATTTCAAATGGGAAAGTAAACCATAAATTTTAAAGCAATTAAAGAGTATCAATAAGTTAATTTGAATTTCACCTATAACTGAAATTTAGTTAAATAAACCAAAAATTATAATTCTACAAATTGGATATTGCATGACATTCTAAATAAATAATTTCACAAGCCTTCTCAGATTTAAAACTCAAAATGATTAGTTTTTTTAAGTTGTTATTAATAACAGAACAATAATGTAATCAGACACATATTTATTTTTACAGTTAAAAGAAGGGCAGTGGAAAAGTAATGGAACCATTTCAAATGGAAAAGTAGGCCATCAATTTTTAATTAAAGAATATCAATAAATAATTTTTAATTAAATTCTACAAACATTGATCAAATGTAGACATTATCAGTAATTTTAAAGCCTTAAACATGTCTGCTCTATTAGAACAAAGAAAATATCACAATATAATTAAGAGCTGAAAATAGATGAAGGGTTATTTTTTAAGTGTTAAATAAATGTTACATATACTTCAAAACAGAAATTGTTCGATACCAATTGTTGTAAGACTAAACATAACGTTCGTTATATAAGAAACTATATGATTGTTTTAAAATTTTATCTTTTGGACACCAAGAGAAAATATTCAGAGAATAAACACTTTAAATTTATTATAAGTTTTTTGAGAAAAATTGATAAACAATCATCCAAAGAAAGCAAAAAAAACACAGGATGCATTTAAAATGTCAGTACAAAATGTTAAATATCTAAAGTTAAAGCATGTTTGAAATAAATATATATATATATATAAAATTTAAATAAATGTCTTACAGATTTCTTTTCAAGTCTAAAGAGAGTAGTTTGAAGACAATATAAAATAAACAGGAGACATATTAAAATTATATTGTTTACCAGGATTTCAATGGACTCCTAGAGTTGAGAAAAAACTAGTCCTCGCTGATGACAGTGACCCATCATACCATTCGGCAGCCACAAACTAGTTTTTCTGCTTATAGATGAAACTCATCGTGTCCACAGCCATGCAATTTGATATCGATACTTTTCATTCATTAGTTTATTTCTTAATATGTAAGGAGCACTTTACTTTAACTAAAGTTAAACTTCTTTGCACCGGAGGATGTTGCATCATACAATGATAGGTGGTGCGCCGCTTAGCTGTAACCGTTAATCTAATTTGTTAGTAATAAAGTTCTGAAAAGATGGTTAACTTGTCGCACTGCTCTAAGCAAAATACTGAACTATCAGTTTTTAATCAGTTTAATTGATAGTTTAAAGTAATAGTTTTTTTTAGGGTATTCAATCTTTGTCGGAAGGAATTCTTACAACCATATCGTCCATGTCCTTGGTAATATCAACACAACATCCTAGCCTGGAACTGTAAAAGAAAAAAGTTACATTAGAAAGATATACAAAATATAAAAGCACAAAATGCAATCTTAGAATATACTCATTAATACTGTATTCTGTACAAACTTAGACCTACAATTTAACAAAAATTAGCACATTTAATAGCTAGAAGTGAGGATTTTTTTTATATAAAATTTTAAAACTTAATTTCAGTTTTCCAACTTAATTACTAATTATAAAATAGTCTGCAACTGACTGCAATTCATATAACTGGTATATTGTATTAGGCTTGTCAAGCATGCATTTATTGTACTTAACCTACAGAACATTAAGAAAAATATTCCAGGTATAAAATTATTTGAGCTACTATTTTATAACTGTAAAAACAAGTTTTTTTAATAAAATTTTCTTTGCAGAGAAATATTATAAATAAGTGTAGTAGTATGAACATGTATCAAGGAATTATATAAGTTTAAATAATTACTTTGTTTTAACAATGATAATTAATTTCATAGTAACTCATAGTATTAATTTCATAGGGAAAAAAAAAACCTTATTTTTCCCAGGACGGTAAGTGCCAGTTTTTACCATGGTATGTACCAGGGGTGGTAAAAACCATGCCAACCCTGGCTAATATTCCCCTTAAGAGGACTTTCTTTGGAATTCCACATCTTGAAAATCGTAATGTTATTCCTATGAAAAACATTTGCAAGTCAATTACAGCCATAATTTTTTAAAATGTTACTAGTTTCTTGTATCATTGTAAAGAACAAAAGGAACTAAAAGGATAAAACTAATTTGTTTTGTGAAAATCACATATTAAGTATTTTTAATAATTTTTTGAAGTTAGTAAAAAATGGAGTAAGCATTAAGTTCTAATTTTAAAAAATTCATAAAAATACTAAATACATGATTTTTTCAAAACAAACTAGTTTTATCCTTTTAGTTCCTTTCGTTCTTTGCAATGATACAAGAAACTAGCAACCTTTTAATAAATTTGTGGTGGCAATTGACTTGCGAATATTCTCCATAGGAATAGCATTGCGATTTTCAAGATGTGAAATTTCCAAGAGAGTCCTCTTAAATCAAGAACTTACGTGTCACAATAATGAGGGACCAAGTCCAGATGTAATGCCTCCATCACAGTTATAGGTTGCAGTTGTTCAATCTTGTCGAAGTTCTCTTTAGGCAAAGTGACATGGCATGATGGGCAAGGTGGATTGAAGCAAATAACTGAAAGAAGATAGTTTTGGTGTTGATTTAACCCTTTCAGTCCCAAAAGTTACACTACAGAAACATCTGATATTCTTAAAATAAGATTATTTTAGGTCAAAAATAAGAGTTCCATAAGAAAAAAAAATCATTTTAATTTTTTTATATTGTTTTTGAAATAATGTCAAAACTTTTTAACTGTGGAAAACAACAAAATAAAAAAATGTCTATTTCCTAAAAGCACTTCGAATTATATAGTTTAAGGTATCTGACCATATTATTAAAAAAATTAGTAATTAGTTTAACCGAAATAGTTTAAATTGTGTTTTAAATATGTGGAACTGAAGTTTATTTTCAAAAATCAGGTGAAACGCTTGTTAGCTATTTTCGAAATAAAAAAAATAGTACATAGTTCTGACTTCCATTGATATAATGTAAAATATTGTCTAATAGAACAAAGTGTGAAGAATCGAATGATGTGCGTTTTAATGTCATAACGAGACATAAAAATTTGGAAAAAAAATATTGAAAGTGATGATTCCAAATGGCATCGCTGGGACTGAAAGGGTTAACATGCAACAAAGCAAATTTAAATTAAGATAGAACCAGAAATTAATCACAAATTTCAATAATCCAATGATTTTTTTAAAAATTTGAATGAGATGTTTCAATTATGTGCAAATCAATTGCTTACATTCTGAGGAATTAAAAAAAAACTATTAAAACTTTATACATTAATAATACCATTTAATAAAAACTTAAATAATGTTACTGAAATTGTTTGTTGGAGGAAATCAAATTAAGTTCGTTATATTTTTAGGTATCCAGAACAA
This sequence comes from Hylyphantes graminicola, assembly GCA_023701765.1. Taxonomy (NCBI): domain Eukaryota; kingdom Metazoa; phylum Arthropoda; class Arachnida; order Araneae; family Linyphiidae; genus Hylyphantes; species Hylyphantes graminicola. The sequence goes on along the minus strand of CM043115.1, from coordinate 76,917,534 downwards.
TAAGCAAAATAATAATAATAATTAAACAACAGGGTTGCCACACCTTTTGGTAAAATAAAATCAAGGACTTTTCAAGGATGTATTTCTTCATTTTCAAAGACTGTATATTCGACCATGCAACACCTAAATTTCCCGATAGTTTTTAAAAATTCATTTATAAAATGACTAAGAGCTCTCTAACTTTCAAATGAACTTAAATATATGTGATAAAATAACCATTTTGTTATTAAAAATTCAACCTAAAATCATTTGCTGTGCCTTCATAGATTATACAAAAAATAAATCAAAAAAATAAAATAGGAACTGATTCACATTGAAAAAGTGTTTTGAAGCCAAAAAAGCCATTTGAAACACTTCAAGATAAATTCGTCAGCCCCCTAAAATTAAAGACTTTTCAAAGTGGAAATTGTTTTTCAAACACTTTCAAGACTTTGAAAATCAATGTTTATCTCCAAGCACTTTTCAAGGACCGTGGCAACAGTGAAACAACTTTCATAGTAGTATTAGTAGAAAAACTAATAATTAATACAGTGGAATTACAATCATCGTTCTCTTGCTCAAGACCATGCAATGACCATCCAATTGGACCTTGTCTCTTGACTTCAGTTCCATCGTCTCGCACAAATGTAATAGTAACACTGAAAATATAAAAATTAATATCAACATCTTACTCTCACTTTTAAAATGTAATTTAGCAAAACGTCAAAAAAAGTTTTTTTGATATAGTTGAAATCATTTATAGCGAGCCCTTATTTAACGAGAACCCAGATTTTCTGAGAAAAGCAGGAGTATTTGGTTGGTGCAAAGTTAAATCTATGGCAAGAAAAACGCGTTTTACGAGCAAGCTGAGGATATAGTGTGGGATTTTTTTTTTGCCTTGAAAATTTATATTGATTGCCACGACACCTTAAAAAGTGTTTTTTTTAGACATAATTCATTTCACGCATCTTTTGGAAAAAATTTATAATATGTACTACAATCAGTGTATAAGGCTGGGTGCAATCCTATTTAAAAAAAATCAATTAGGGACCTTGAGCTAGGATTTTTAAAAACTAAACACCTTGAAAAATACTTAAAATAACGTTTCTAAATAATTATTACAAATAATGTGCTTGAAAGTCAAACTTACCTCTCTTCTAATCTGCTGCTAGACAAAAACAACGATCGAACGTTCATAATTTGCATGGAGTTAAATCTTTGTCCGCATCGCGAAGATAATATCGAGAGGGATCGACGATTTGCTTTGGCACTTTGTGAAACAAATTTACAGAAAAACTGTCCAGTAGGCTTACTAATGGAACTCAATCTTGATAAAAACATGTTTTACAGTTTTGAATCAAAATTTCATTTAAAAATAAGCCCATATGATGTTAGCACCAGTTCGTACTTAGCGGTAAAAAATTGCGAAGACAAATCGCAGACAAGAAACAAGAACACACAGACCAGATGATGCAATGTTTGGTTGGTTGGTAGACATATATTTTCTGGGGCGCAAGGACCCGCTTATAAACCATCGTCAAGTAGGACAACACAAGACACACACAAACACATATGACAGATCTTGTCATCTGTCGCCACCTCCGCAATTTAGACATGTCCCTGAAGGGGAGGGAAATTTTCTCCAGGGACCTGTACCCATGGGAAACTGCGCAATGACCGGCGACAGGACTTTCGGACCCAACAGATTTTACGAGCACGTACTCCGCATAAACTCGACAAACGCAAACATCCATGCCTGAACGGGATTCGAGCCCGGACCCAGCAGCTCCAGAGGCCAATGCCTTAACCACTACGTTGCTGGATCGGCTGATGCAATGGTGCATCCAGTCAGTGTTGCCAATCAAGAATTTGCATTTTACCCCCAATCTCCTAAGAAAATACCCTCAAATGGCCAATCCGGCTGTGCAATGGTTAAGTTGTTAGCCTTTGGGGCTTCTGGGTCCGGGATCGAATCCCGTTAAGGCATGGATGTTTGTGTTTGTCGAATTTATGCGGAGTACGTGCTCTTTAAATCTGTTGGGCCCAAAAGTCCAGTGAGCGGTCATTGCGCTATGAGGTTACCTCAATTTTTGGTGCTTTTGCTACACGATTGTTGAGCCTGGCGCGAAAGTACGAAGGGTTTCAGTATAACGAACCAGTAAAGAGGAAAGTAAGTTAAAGAATCTCCTAATTACCTTTCAAAAAATATAGATGCTCTTTGTGGGAAAATTCAATTTCATTAGTCACGAAATCATAAAATTAGTTATTAAGCAAGCATTAAGAAGAAAAAACATTATGAACATACTGTTTTTTGAATTATTTTGATTCTGAGCTGTATTATTAACCAAGTGTGCAATATATAGTACTTAACTAGTGTCGAAATTACTCACAAAGGTTTTAGTTAAATTGTTCTTGAAACATGAAACTTACTGGCTTAAAAATCCCACTGCAAATCATTTCTGCATTTATTAAAAAGCCAATTTTAAAAATCTATTTTTGGTTTCTTATTCCTGAATTTCTGCGTAGTATAACAAGGATGTATCATTTTGAATTTCACCTATAACTGAAATTTGGAATATTAAAAAAAAATTAATTAGCTTGTTTCAGGTGATGTAATTCTTTCGCTCGGTGCTCGGTTCTAACGCGATATTGATTCACCAATCGAGGCTCGGGAAGGAATTCCTTTTCGTGTTAGCATTTCTGTTGCCACTCAAGACCTGAAACATGTCCATTCAACGAATTGGATATTGTATAAAATAGAAAATTTGACGAGTCTCCTTACATTTAAAAATCTCAAAATGGTCAGTCTTGGAGTAATAATTAATAACAGAACAATAATATAATCAGAGAACTATTTATTTTTACAGTTAAAGAAAGGCAGTGGAAAAAAAAAAATGACATATTTAAAGAATAATACACATAACACTTTACAGCCATTTTAAATGGGAAAGCAGGACATCAATTTATAAAAAATTAAAGAATATTAATAAATACATTTTGATTAAAAAATCTACAAACATTAATTAAATGTAGACATTATTGGTGATTTTGAAGCCGTACATGTCTGCTCTATTAAAAAAAAAAGGAAATATCACAATATAATTTAGAGCTGAAAACAGGTGAAGGGTTATTTTTTTAAGTGTTAAATAAATGTTACATATACTTCAACCTAGAAATTGTTGGAAATCAATCGCTGAAAGTTATACTAAACATAACGTTCATTATATAAGAAATTTTATGATTGTTTTAAAATTTTTATCTTTAGGCCACCAAGAGAAAATATTCAGAATTAACTCTTTAAATTATAAGTTTAGTGAAAAAATAATGAACAATCATCCAAAGTAAGGCAAAAAAAAATATGTCAGTAAAAAATGTTAAATAGCTCAAGTTAAAGAACGTTTGAAAAAAAAAATGTCTTACAGATTTCTTTTCGCGTCTAAAGATAGTTTGAAGACAGTATAAAATAAGCAGGAGACACAACTAAAATTATATTGTTTGCCAGGATTATGATGGACTTCTTAGAGTTGAGACAAAACTAGTCCCTGCCAATGACAGTGACCCATCCCGACTGCCACAAACTTGTTTTCCTGCTTAAAGATGAAACTCATCATGTCCACAACCATGCGGGTGCACAAACACTCGGCACAGTTCCTCGTGAAAAGTACTATGTATTTGTTACGGTATTTGATCTTTAGCGGGAAGGAACTCTTACAACCATTCCGTCCATGTCCTTGGTAATATCAACTACACATCCTAGCCTGGAACTGAAAAACAAAAAAATTACATTAGAACGATATACAATATATAAAAGCAGAAAATGCAATCTTAGACTATACTGTACATTGTGCAAACTTAGACTTAAAATTTAACACAGTTAGCACATTTAATAGCTAGAAGTAAGGATTTTTTTAATCAAAATTTTTAAAACTCAATCTCAGTGTTAAAAATTAATTACTAATTATAAAATAGTCTACAACTGACTGCAATTAATATAACTAGGACATTGTATTAGGTTTGTCAAGCGTGATTTTTTTTTATTTAACCTACAGAAGAAAATTGTATCTTGTACTAATTGAGAAAAATATTCCAAGAATAAAATTATTTGGTAAATTGAGCTACTATTTTATAACTGTAAAAAAAGTTAGATTTTTTAATCAAAATTTTCTTTGCACAGAAGTATTAAATAAGTGTAAAAATATAAATATTTATCAAGGAACTATACAAGTTTCAATAATTACTTTGTTTTAACATTGATAAGTAATTTTATATCAAAAAAAGAAGAAAGTTTCTGAACAACATAAAGAAAACATATTATGACACAAATAATAATATACTAAATTAATGTGTACACATCTCACTGATATTTCTAATTCTAAAATCTACACAGAGTTTACAGTAAATTTCACTTACTTACAAGGAATTATAAGAGACCTGAAAAGTTCTTATAGTGGATTGTTTCTTTAAACTGAATTTTATTTAAAAAATATTATTTTGTTAAATTTGAAATGCTACAAAACTCAAAAATATGCAACAATTTCATTAATTTAATAGACAAGTTATAATGTTTATGCTTTCAATAAACAAGCACTAAATGATATAACTAAGTATGTATTAAAAGTTTGAAGATGGCTGTGTCCACATCTTGAAACCGTGCAGTCAGTCAATCTACTTTTTTTACTCAGCCCAATCACCGACAACTGCAATCGCGCTTCAATTGCATTTAGGTCTTTCAAAACGATTGATAAAGTTGAAGGAGAGATTATAATATTTTTTGCAACTTCCGATTTTTTTAAAATCCTTTATCAACATCTGTTATTATGGCCATCTTTTCCTCGAAGGAAAAATGTTCTCGTTTGCAAGGCTGCTATTTCTAGAATGAGACAGAGTAAGACAACCACAACCAACACTAGAGAGAATAAAAGTGAAGAAAAATACAGTATGAATGAGTACGCAATTTATCACAATTGCTATGCATTTTTTAAAAAAATTGTTAATTTTTTCTTCGCACTGTAATTCGGTGAAACTAAACTTAACTTTCAATAAACAACACAAGTTCGAATAACATATTCTAATAATGAAGATAAAAATTTTAATCAAAATGAGAAGATGATATAAGATGGGATTACACTACGATGTCTTCAAATCTCGGCCACCAAGTGCAATTTTCCAAAGAATATAATCCAATAATGCTTCCAGATTTACTTACTTTGCTGCCTAGTATTTTCACGAAATCTACCTATTATGTCCCATTGCATAAGAATGATTGACAGTTCTCTAGCTCTAGGTGATCAGAAGAGTATCTCGTTACTTTTGAAGATCCAGTTCAGGCCAAGTCTGACAACCAGGATATTCTTTCTGATCAAGAGTCCGAGTCACGGTGTCCGTGAAGCGTGATCACAAGAACAGCTTGAATGTTAAAGTACTTTTTGTTTTCATTTGGAATTTTTTTCTACTAGGGTTTCTAATTTGAAGCAATTTTGAGTTTTTAAAAATTAGACTTATACACGCTTTATATATTTAGATTTTATGTGGCTAGTAAATTTCTAGTCCTTGAATTTTTTTGAAAAAGAGCTTGAATTTTTTTTTTTTTTACAAATGTTAAGGCAGGTATGGAAACACCAAACAAGGTTGGTATCGAAAGACCAAAAATTGGGGATTTCAATCCAAAGAGGCAGTCAAGAATTTTTTTTCCCAGTCAGAAATTTTAGTTTTGTTTCATAGAACAAAAACTATTTTGATGTTTTAAAACACGTCATTTTTATCTTTCACGAATAGTAGTTTTATTTAATTCAACTGCACTTTTTTTTCTATTTCTAAGCACTGAAAGAAATACACTTCTAAAGGTAATTCCTTTTACAATGCAAAAAATTTCACAAAAATACAAAGTTTTCACAAATTTACAAAAATGGGAACCTGTTGAAAAAACCTGGATGGATCCCTGCATGTGCAGTAGGGTGGTCCTCATTACATGGGGAAAAATAAAATTTCAAATTCAGAAAGGCACGGGGAAAAAATCAGGAGATGAGACAAATTTCAGGAGTTATAAGGGAACTTTAGGGCAAAATAATGAATTTCAGGAGTTTTTCCGGAGGTGCAAAAACCCTTTGTTATTGTATGGATATTTTATTTAGATCTTTAGATTACGGTTTGGAGAACCGCTGCAATTCCCCTTTAAATCAAGAACTTACGTGTCACAACGTTGAGGTTCGAAGTATAGATAAGTATCCTCCAACAAAGTTATAGGTTCAAGCTTGTTGCAGATCTCTCTAGGTAAAATGACATGGCAAGTTGGGCATGGTCTATTTATCGAGCATGTATCTGAAAGAAGATAGTTTAGGTGTTGATGTAACATGCAAACACAGCAAATGTAAATTAAGATGGATCAATACATTTTGCCTAAACCAAAAATTAAATGGTTTTCTTTGTGACAAACAATTGCTTACATTCTAAGGAATAAAAAACAACATACAAAAGTTACAAATAATTAAGTTATATAAAAACTTAAAATCCTATTAATAATACTGAAATTGATTGGAGGAAATCAAATTAAATTTATTATACTTTTAGTTATCTATAAAAATAAGAAAAAAACTAAAAACTAATATAGTGGAATTATACAATTATCATCCTCTTGCGAAAGATCACTTAATGTGGTGCCAATTTGACCTTGTCTCTTGACTTCAGTTCCATCGTCGCTCACAAATGTAATCGTAACACTGAAAATATAAAAACTAATATGAACATCTCTCTCACTTTTAAAATATGATTTAGCAAAATATAAAAAAAAGGTTTTTGATATAGTTGAAATCATTTATAGCTAGACCTCATTTAACAAGAAATCAGATTTTTTGAAAAAAGCAGCGGTACAAAGTTAAATCTTTGGAAAGAAAAACATGTTTTACGAGCAAGCTGAGTGTAAAGCAGATTTTTTTGTCTTGAAAATTTATATTGATTACTACGATACCTTAAAAAGCGTTTTTTTAAACATAACACACTTCACGCATCTTTTGGAAAAAATTTATAATTCTACAATCAGTAACTAAGGATGGATTAAAATAAGGCAGGGCTTCTTGCATTGGAGAATAGGGAGTGGGGAATTATTCAGACCCAACCGCATTACAAAAGTTGTTTGCTCGATGTAACTTGCATTCTCTCTAACGAAACCGCAAAATTAAATGGACTGCCCCATTTAGTTAGGGTGTTATTAGTTTCAATGTATCTCGCAGGGCTCCAAACAGATTTTCAACTTGTCCCTAAGGAAAAAAGGGACTCAGCATCTTAAAAAAAGGGGAAAAGGAACCTAAAAATAACAAGTTAAATGAAATCCTCATACTTCGTAGCAGGTACAGGGGTCAAATTTTTAGCTTGTCTTCAGGCTCCTGAAGACAAAGGTCAGAAAATTTAGGTTTTTTTTTTAAAAATAGAAACTTTAACATGGCCTTCATTGTTACATTTTCCTCAATAAATACCAATGCATTAAATGACACAAAAAAAAAACCACTAAAACTATTTACAGAAGAAAATATACTTTACTTTAATTCATTATATTTTAATTTATTATACCAAATAAAAAGTATTAATTTTTGTTGCTGTGTAACACGTCATAGGAATAGCATTATTGAATCCTTAGTTTTGATGAAGCATCACCCACAGAGAAAGTGTTGAGAAGAATAATTTTCTGTCCTTGCATGTTTGAGACTTGCACGACTTGAGAAGAAACAGGGATTTTTTGGGTTCATTTAAAAAAAAATTAAAATCAAGACTTAGAGCTTTTTCAAAGCGTAATAATATCTTGGTTTATAACTATTTTAATAATATATTTAAAAAATGACAATAAATATAAAAACAATATTTTATTTTAAATATTTTTTAACGTTTATAAATAATTATTACAAATAATGTACTTAAAAGTCAAACTTACCTCTCTTCTAATCTGCTGCTAGACAAAAACAACGATCGAATGTTCGTAATTTGCATGGAGTTAAATCTTCGTCCGCATCGCGAAGATAATATCGAGAGCGACCGACGATTTTCTTTGGCACTTTGTGAAACAAATTTACGGAAAAACAGCCCAGTAGACTTACTAAACGAACTCACTCTTGATAAAAACATGTTATACAGTTTTCAATCAAAATTTCATTTAAAAATAGCCTCTATGATGATAGCACTTAGGGTCGCTCGTTAGCAACCAGTTCGAACTTAGCGGTAAAAATTGTGAAGACAAATCACAGTCGACAAGAAGCTAAACAGCACCAGATGACGCAATGTTGCTTTCGATTTCACATTTTCACATCCAGTGTTGCCAATCGAGAATTTGCATTTTACCCCCAATCTCCGAAGAAAATACCCTCAATAGCCGATCCGGCGGCGCAATGGTTAAGTTGTTAGCCTTTGGAGCTTCTGGGTCTGTGCTCGAATCCCATTAAGGCATGGATGTTTGTCGAGTACATGCGGAGTACGTGCTCGTTAAATTTTTTGGGCCCAAAAGTTCTGTGGGCACAGTTTCCCACTGGAACAAGTCCCTGGAGACTATTTCTCTCTTCCTCAGGGACATGTCAGAATTGTGGAGGTGGCGCGCAATAGATGGCAGCATCTGTCGCGTTTGTGTGTCTGTTGTGTGTCTTACTTGACGAAGGTTTACAAGCGGGTCTCTGACCAAGCACAAAAGCCTGAAAATATATGTCAACCAACCAACCAATTAAAAAAATTAATCCACATTAATTAACTTAATTAAATTTAATTAAAAAACATGCAAATTCCATTTTTATTCAAGATTTTCACTGTTGCCACACGTCAAAATTAAGAGAAAGTTTATTAAAATAAGAATAAAATTCTTTAAAAATATATATATTTGCGATATAATTTAAATTGGATTGTTGTAACAGGCACAGCACAATAAAGTTATTTTGATGGTTCATTATATATGTATGAAAAAAGATGCATTAAAAATTCTAAACTTGCATAAAAAATATGCAAATTTTTGCTTTTTTTTAAAGCAACAATTTTACTAATTTATTTTTCGAAATGTAAACTTGTGACTGCAAAAATATGTTTATTAAAAAAATCCATCATTATTCTTTAAAAGTTAAGCTTTTTGCTTATAAAAAGTGAATTCGAACTAGCCAAAGGCCCTGTTTGGCGAATTTCTTTCTGATTCTGAGGTGTTATTGACAGGGCCTGACCATGACCAGTTGGGGCCCAAGGCCCAGGTACTTTCAGGGGGCCCTTACCGAATGCATATGCATGGTCAACGAAAGGCTAAGGGTTCTCTCCCCCTCCCCCCAAATATATATCGGTATATTATTTCATACTATTTTAGAATAAAGAATTTGTAAGATCTGGCTAATGACCCTGATAAGGTTAATCAATGCATATAATGTAAAGTTATAAGCTTTAAAAGTAGGAGGTCCAATTAATCTAGTATAATCTAAGTAAGCCAAAGGTGCTATTATTTTATTAGAGAAATTTCAAAAAACATGGTCAGTATGAATTGGGCTTATCATAAAGTTAAATAAAATAATGTAATTAAATATTCAATTAAATAAAGTGAATGAAGAAAAAGTTAATAAATTCATGTTAATCATATTCTTGCATATAAAGTAAACAAATGTCAAATTATAAAATTTAGGGATCATAAGGGAAACGCATATAGAACATTGTTATGCATATATAATGCATTGAAAATAACAATTAAATACAATATTTTGTTTTGTTAATAGGATAGTTCGTTAATAATTCTCTGCTTTCTGTGCAATGTGTATTTTCAATAACATCTGTGTCAACTATGCTATGAACACACTCTGGGCTACTAACAATTCAAAACTATGATTTAAAATTAGTTTTTTGTAAAAAATATATTTTCATAACTTTTGTAAAACAAAACGCATAGGTTTACAGCCAGTTTTGGGGGCCCCCTAAAATCAGGGGCCCAAGGCCCGGGCCTTGTAGGCCTAGGCAATGATCAGGGCCTGGTTATTGAGTTTGTGGAAGCGGGTGTAAGTGACAGATTATGTAACAAACCAACTTGTTTTTAAAGTTTAAAAAGTTAAGAACATGGGTAAGACAAAATCTGAGTATTGCACGAAGGGTTTCAGTTTAACGAAATAGAATGGAGGAAAGTCGAAGATTCTACAAATTAGCTTTTAAAAAATTTAGATGCTTTTTGTGGGAAAATTCAATTTCATGTAGTCACGAAATCATGAAATTGGTTCTTAAGCAAGTATTAAGAATCTGAAATTATACTTAAATATTATGACCATACTGTTTTCTAAAACTTATTGATTCTCTGCTGTTTTACTAACAAAGTGTGTAGTATGTAATATTAACTTATGTCGAAATTACTAATAAAAGTTTTAATTAAATTGTTTTTGAAACATGAAACTTGCTGGCTTAAAAATCCCACTGCAAAGCATTTCTGCATTTATTAAAATGTCAATTTTAAAAATAATATTTTTGGTGAATTTTTTATTCCTGAATTTCTGCATAGTATAACAAGGATGTATCATTTTGAATTTCACCTATAACTGAAATTTGGAATAAATAAAAAAAATGTAATTAGCTTGTTTCAGGTGATGTTCTTTCGTTCGGTGATCGGTTCTAACGCGATATTGATTCACCCATCGAGGCTCGGGAAAGAATTCCTTTTCGTATTAGCATTTCTGTTGTCACTCAAGACCTGAAACATGTCCATTCAACGAATTGGATATTGCATAAAATAGAAGCATTTCATGTGTCTCCTCCCACATTTAAAAATATCAAAATCAGGGTGCGAACTTAAGAAAATTTTACACTAGACAACGGTCAAGTAGGAATTTAAAAGTACTTGACATTGAAAAATTTTGCTAGACCAAACAAATTGAATAAAAAGTCAATTGTACTATCAGAAATTTAATGTATTAACTAATTTTTACAGCAACACTCGTTAATCAGTTGTCTGACTCTCCTGCGGAAGTACTTTCGCAGTTAGATTCAAAATCGACTCTACGTATATATGGCTTTGTGTTTGGCCTTTTTCTTTTTACATCACTTTTCCAAAATTGAAAGGCTTGCTCTGGATGAAAGAGACTGATTTCTGGAGAGTGAAGTCTAATTTGTATCAATTGGGTAGTGATTTGGGTCAAAAATTTTCGGTCAAAATATTTGCAAGGCAGGAATTCTAGTAAGAAATTTATATCGGCCTTTATGAAAAACAACAACATCGACATTGGCTAGAGGTCAAGCGGTAATTTCGTGCCCTGAAAATGGTCAGTTTTGGAGTAATAATTAATAACAGAACAATAATATAATCAGAGAACTATTTATTTTTACAGTTAAAGAAGGGCAGTGGAAAAGAAACATTACATATTTAAAGAATAATACACAGAACACTTTACAGCCATTTTAAATGGGAAAGCAGGACATCAATTTATAAAAATTAAAGAATATTAATAAATAAATTTTGATTAAAATCTACAAGCATTTATTAAATGTAGACATTATTAGTGATTTTAAAGCCTTACATGTCTGCTCTATTAAAAGAAAAATATCACAATATAATTTAGAGCTGAAAACAGGTGAAGGGTTATTTTTTTAAGCGTCAAAATAAAATCAAAATAAATTTCAAATAAATGAAAATGTTACACACACAAACATTCACATAGAAAAATTGCGGAAAGTTAAACTAAACATAACATTATATAGAAAACAACGTGATTGTTTAAAATTTTTTTTTTTTTTGGCTAACAATGAGAAAATATTCAGAGAGTAAACTCCTTGAATTTATAAGAATTTATTATAACTTATTGAGAAAAATTAATGAAAATCACCCAAAGCAAGGCATGCTAAAAAGTTCAGGTTAAAGAATTTTTGAACTAAAAAAATTTGCATAAAATGTAAATTTTAAATCATGTCTTACAGATTTCTCTTCGAGTCTAAAGAGAGTTTGAAGACAATATAAAATAAACAGGAGACACAATTAGAAAAATAGAAATATTGTTTATAAAAAAAATTAAACAGTGAAATTTGATAGTTTAATTGGAACCAGAGGTAAGTCGGTTATAAAAAGTTTGGTTGATTAATTAAGGGGGTATGGGACACAAAATCTTCAAAAAAATCAAAAAAATTATTATTGTCATAAAAAATAACACAAATATTTTAGAATAATTTAAAGCAAAAATTTTATTTATATCTGCAGTAGAACGTGAGATGTGTAGTTTTTTGTGTCATGACATCTGTGTTGGCCAACCACGTTTATAATCTTTGCTTCCTCGTAATATTAGATAGGAATAACGTTATCGAATCCTTAGTTGTTCGGTCGGTTTGGCGTGCTTCAGTAAGGAAAGTGATAAACTTCAAAGCTGTTTTTCTCCTTGATCGTGTTTTCGATGATTTTTTGATTTTAAATTGATATAACTCAAAATCTACTGCCCATAGAGTGTCAAAATTTTCCACTCATATTTTTCAAACATATATCTTTAATTTGTCTTTAGGGATTATAGTTGTAAATAGTTTATTTTTTCATTTATTAATTTTTATAAAAAAAGTGAACCTGTGAAATTATTAAAAAAAACTTCAATAATTTTTTTAAAAAAAACTATGGCAAATCTGAAAAATCGGTAAAGACAGTTTGTTAAATACATTTTTCTGTTTATAAATATGCTAAATAGTTGTTTTCCAATAAATAAGTTTTTGACTTATAACAAAAATAAGAGACATCACTTTTTGACACATTTTATTTTTTTAAAAAATAATGATAATTTAAAACTTTTGACTATCTAAAAGTGTAAGTATATTTAGTATACATTTATGGAAAAAAAATTATATTGATATCTGCAATATTAAAAAAAAAAGTTAAAAGTGTCCCATACCCCCTTAAGACAGAAAAGTTATTTTAGTAATACAAGCATAAAAAATCAATGAGTGGTAAATAGGATACACAAATTATATTAGTAGCCATTTAATAAAGAAATTAATTAAACCATAACTAAAATAAAAAAATTTCAGACTACACAGACTTAAAATATTCAGTCTGTCATTCTTAGCTCATGAAACTGGGACTTCTAAGAAAACATTATTATTTTTAAAAAAAACTTAAACAATTTAAAAAAAAGGCACCTTTGCAACAAGTGATAATACCAAAAAAAGGTTTGCAAAAGAAAAGGGTAAAGGGTGGATGTTATTTTTTCTTCCTATTCCCGCGATTATTAAAAAAAATTGCATTCTTAGAAATGTGCAAAAAGAATTAAGTGATAACCAGTAGATTCTAAGCTATAAAAGTACAGTGTGGTTAAAAAGCTGATATGCAACTAATGTAAATATATATTTCTTTTAGTATGCATTACTTTATGCGTCATCCACTTACTTGATAATCATAAAGAATATTCAGTGTGAGATAATAAATTATAAGTACGTCTGAATATATATTATATTCAATACTAATATAAATTAAATTGCTTAACTATTTCAGGATGCAGGCCATTATTTTTAAGTCTTCATGTATAAGGTACAAAGGGATATCCAATAAGTGAAGTAAAATAAATTCGATTTGTTCATCAATTATTTTTAGATAGTCAAATAAAGATCACTGGTATAAGCTTTGGATATTTCTTTAAGCACTATAATGTAAAGAGAAGTAAACACATAAAATTAATGTCAAAAAAGTTAAATACTTTCAGGTTTCTGACAGGTTTAGAGACACTTATAAGCCATTACATTTTGCATAGTTAAGACATAAAGGCACGCAGTTCAGTAATCACATCAGGAGAGGATCTTGGAGTGAAGTCCGACAATCTCGTTCATGCTAGTCAAGAGAGGAATGACCGGCTTTTCATCGGCTCCACACCTCTTTGGAAAAGCAATCCTGGCAACCAGCTCTTTGTTGCCTGCAAAAGTCTTCGAGAACTCGGGGGTGGGAAAAGCAGAGAAATCTGCCGACACTTGGGTCCCTTTCTTCTGCGACGCCCTCAGGTTTGCAATCTCCAGCTTCAATTTCTGCGCCTCGTTCTGGAGGGTCTTCAGCTTGATGGAGGACTCGACAATGTGGTGCTTGGCGGACATTTTCTCGATGGCAGGCTCCACGCCAGGCTTCCGGTGGCTAATGTCCACGACGTTTGGACAAGTCAGGACTTGAGCCCGTTCCAGAAGGTCTTTGGATTTCTTTGACAGGAGGATCAGACTTTCCGATATAGAAGAACAGTCTTCTTGTTCCAGGTCGATCATGTTCTTGAATCCGGTGTGGCTGGCGAAGCCGGTAGGTTTGCTCGGCACTTTCAGCGGTGGCAGACTTGCCAATTGCTTCATCATCTGGTCATTCTGCAGCCGTAGGTTCTCGTTCTTCAGGTGCTTCAGAGCCAGCTGAAGATCTTGCACCTGCTGAGAGAGCAGAGAGCTGTCGCCTCTTGACAGAACCACACTGGTTGGAGCTGCGGATCCAGGAACAGAAGGGCTGGTGGGAGAAGTGACCAGACTGGCCAGAGAGGTTGTCTTTGAGAGGCCTTCCAGAATGGCCTTCTTTGAAATGAGCTTGATCTTGTCCTTGAGTTCCCCTCTCTCTGCCTCAAGGGCATCAATGTCGGCTTGGAGGTGATCCAGGGTCTCCTCGAATTCCTTCTCCTTCTTCTTGAGAAGCATCTTTGTCTCGTCCAGCTGTCTCTGGGCGCGGTCAACCCTCTCATCTCCGTCTTTGGAGGCAATCTCCAGTTTCTTCTCTGCCATTTCCTTCCTCACATGCATTTCGCTCAGTTCATCACTCTTTATTTTCAAGGCCTTTTTTAGCTCCAGAATGTCACCTTCTCTGGCTTCCAGCTTGAATTTCAGGTTCTCCAAGTCTCTTGCCTCCTCCTTCACGGTATCAGCTCGTAGAAATACAGGCGCCTTTCCCTTGTTGAGGCTCGACCTTTCGATCTCGTATTCTCCCTCTTGCATTCCACTTGAAACAGTTGCCATGCTAGTCATGACCATATTCATTGACTGCCTCAAGCACTCGGGACCGCTATCATCTTTACCATAGGCTTTGTCTGTAGATTCGTGGGCAAGTTCTTTGATTTTTTCAACGCTTACGAAAGTAGATTCTCCGGACATTGCGACTTGCTGCACTGTGGATTTCCTCAACAGGTAGGCAGCATTCATGACTTGTCCTACACTTTCTCGGCACTTGTTGAGATGCGCTGATACTTCTTCAGAAAACTGTAGAATCGACTGACTTCCTTCTGCCGGCAGTCGCCTTCGAATCTTCTTAACAAACTGAAGGACGTCTTCGGAGTAAGTGCAGACGTCTTTTAGCAAGCTACCAAATTCACTACTGGAGCCAGCATTATCTAGAAGCACTTTGATACAGGAAACGTCTGTGCGGATGGTTTCACAGGCAGCTCCAATCAGCTTCATATGATCTCCCATGAGCTGGGTGCAGTCAACTTGTTCAGTAGCCAAGTGCACACTGTAGAGGTTAAAGAAGTACATAACACATTTCACCAAGCTATCAAGATTGACATTTTCATCAAGCTGATCTTTTCTAAGCAAATCAATGTAATAATCAAGAGCCTTTTCTTGAACAGCCATTTCCATATACAGAGTTCCGACTTTCATGAATAGTTCTACACTGCAGTTGCTGAGAGCACTGTTGTACTGATGCAGAAGAGATTGTAGGAAATACAACTGGTACAGCAAACGATTGGAGAAAGAATACTGGTCGATTTTATGAGTCTTAAGAACCGAATCTTTAGTGATTTCTCCTGGAGAAGAGAACTTCTCTTTCACTTGTGAAGCCAATATTTCTGATTTTGTAACCATTCTGGGCACAAGCAGCAATACCGAAATGGCATCATGATCGGAGCCTCGGCTCAAGAAGTTGTCAGGCATGAACGCGCATAAGTAGTTGACATGCTGTGTTAATTCTTGTACTTCTAAACGCCTTAGATCCATTTCAACAGCTCTTGCGAAAGCCTTTGTTTCAGCATACTTCACTTTGAAATCGAAATACTCAACAGGTTTCGACATTTCCACTCTGTCCGACTCTTTCTGCATCTGCATGTGGAGTTCGTGATTGGCTTCCCTGAGCTGTTCTGTTTGGTCCCTGAATTTCTGGATGGTCTGTTCGTAATCTGCTATCGCCTCTTGCATGGCTTCCAGTTTCCTCTGTCCCTCCCTGACTTTGACAGTGGCCATGTCAACTTCTTCTCGAAGCTCGAGCTCCGTTTCTTTTGCCGATTCTTGTAGCTGGTCGTTTACATCTTGTAATCGCTCAAGGTCGTCAACCAAGACTTGCAACTCCTTGACTCGATCTTCCAAAGTCAAGTTTCTTTCTGACAGAATTTCGATCATCTCCTCTGCACCAAGGGCGGCATCTACCTGGTCTTTTAAATCACCCATTTGTTTTTCGTAATCATCCACCAGCAAACTCAACTTTTCCTTTGCACGGCTGAGCTCAGTGATTTCTGACTTTTGCTGATCGAGCTCCTTCTGGTTTCGCTGCTGTTCTTGTTTCTCCTGGGCCGACAAGTCCCTGAGTTTCACGAGAGCTTCCTTGAGCCTCTCGTTCTGCTGCTCAAGCTGCTTCACTTGGTACGTTGTGGCATTGCCTTCGCTTCCCTTTTCGGAGATCTCCGTCTTCATTATTTCATAATCAATCTGGATCTCCTCCAACTTCTCTTTCGTCTGCTCTAACTCAGCCTGAAGAGCCTCACACTTCTCCTCCGCCATCTCTTTGTCCAGGGTTGCAATCTCCATGGCTTCAGCCAGGTCGGACATCTCTTCTGCATGCTGCTCCTTGGCCTCTATGGCATCCTTCGCCTCCTTCTTGGCCTGAGTTATCTGCCTCTGGAGATCTGCCTGGACTTCTGCAATTTTCGACTTGTATTCCAACAGTTGCTGCACCTGAAGTTTGGCCTTCTCAGCCTCTTTCAGTTTGGTCTGGTCTTCGGAGCGTTTTATCTTTATGGTCTCCAGCTTCTCATTCAGATCCTTGATCTCGGCTTTGAGCCCATCAATTTCCTGGTCCTTCTGCAAGAGCATGCTCTTGAACTCCAGGTTACTGGCTGCAGTTTTGATTGCCAGCATATCGGCCGACTGAGCCGGTTCTTCCGCCACAGAACTCTTCAGGTTGGTGGACGAGGGGATCCGGGTCGGGGCTTCGGCCATGTTGGCTGCATCTTTTGCTCCCTTATCCGAGGGAAATCTTGGAATACCAGTACTCGAAGACTTCCTCTTCTTTTCTATGGATTCTCTCCCCGATGCAACATTTTCCAACGAACCAATAGATGCAGCAGACGAGGCACGACCTTTCAAACCGGTTTCCTCCTCGATCACTTGCAGTTGCGTCTGACGAACGAATATTCCGAAATTGTCCGGGCAGGTGAAGTACGTTTTACCCTGGACACATCCATTGTTTTTACCCTTTGGTTCATCCAAAACAACTCCAAACCATTTTCCAGCTGAGAACGTGGTGGTACCCACAAAAGCAACTTTTCCTTTTACATCCTTACCCACAATTTCAACACGGCTGCCGACTTTTGGACCCTTGTCCGCCATAATTACTAAAAATATATTTATGCGACTGAGTTAAAAGTATGGGTCACTAAATGTTCACTTATTTTCGCAAATAACAGTCTTACGAGCCACTTTCCGTAAGGGTTTGGCAGGCATGGAAACAGACCAGTGTTCCGTTATCACAAATATAATTCCAGCAACGAAACTGACGAATAGAAATACCAGTAGTGTTAATCTCCAGATGAACAGATAATCCGATGGCAGCAGTTCAACAACCGGATCTTCGACAGGAGAGCCACGTGGAATACAGAGTAGAACGATTGTCACCAAGAAAGCAAGAGCGATACTGCCAGACCCAAGGAACCTAAAAAGAATTACCAAGTGTTATTAGTAAGCCCTAGATATACTTTAGGTAAAAACATCAATCAAAGTAAATTGTGCACCCTCGAAGGAAAAATACATATGAACATTGTTTATTCAGTTGGTGAGGAGAAACATTGCCATTGGCAAGAAATAGATAGTATTACTAAGTATAAGATAAATAATTCCACTTATAAAATACATTTTAAAGAAAAAATATACAGTGGTGGCCAAAAGTGTGGACACATTTTGAAAGTTTCATGTGTTTCAACTGCTACCCGTGTTCTTGCATCTATTAAATTTCGCTTAAATACAAACATTTAAATATTAACTTGAAGGTAATTTAATGTTGAATTTCATTTAAAAAAAACAGAATTAAAGTATCTGTATTACAAATAAAGTTATGCTCATTTTAGTTGAACAAACAAGCACAATCAATGGATTCTCTTTTGCTGAAATTGCAATACAAGTTGGTGGTTCAATGACTTGCAAAACTAAGACAGATAATACTATTAGTTGCATAACTTATTCCTAATACAGATATTGTTATACTGTATTTATTTTTAATTCTACATGAAATTACTTTGATGATGTTGTGTCCATGGATATATATATTATATGGGACCAAAAGTCTCATAGACTGCTTCAGCGATCTGCACACAGTTGTCCCCATAAAGATTAAATTACTTTTAATTTGATATGCAATTGTTTAATTTGATACACAATCAATATATTCTGTAATCGCACAAAGTTGAAAAATATTAAACTTTCAAAAAGTGTCCACACTTTTGGCCACCACTGTAAGTCTCAACAATAGATAGTAAAAAATTAAGATCCGACAAAAAATACTTTAGGTTTTGTTGATCGATATTGCACTATCAAAATGCACAAAGAGCTATGAATGAACAATTAGAGTATACATACAGGGTGGACAAAAGTAGCCAGTTAATGATGTACGATTGGTAAGAACTTTGGGTTATTTAGAACAGGTAGTCGTGCTTAGTTTTGTTGGTTGGCTAAAATAAAGTCGCACTATAGCGTATCTTATCCAAAGAGTAGAGATTCGTGGACTTTGTTTGGTTTAGTGTCGAGATAGCTTCGGAATATTTATTTTATGCTTGAGGAATAAACAAATAATGCTTCCAGAGCATGAAACTTTGAATCTCGCCATATGCCAGCTATCCAATAAAATTATTTGTGCCATTGGAAAATTTGTGTTTTGGTTTATAAGTGTAAACCACTGCTGGGAATCTAAGTACGGAGCACCGACGGTGTATCCTAAGACCATCTGAAAGTATGAAAATGCAGAGCCAGTGTGTAACATAACATTCACAATCATAAAAAAAGGTCCACTCAACAAGCGTATAGAAAGCTGTTTATCCCTAGATCAACGTTACAAGGAATGTTGGAAAAGTTGTTCCAACCGTAACGTTCAGTTACGAAGCCTTCTTGTTGATGATCCTAATTACAGTTCTGTGAGATAATGTGCACTCAACTGACTGAACAACCATGCGTTCAAAAAGTAACTGTTGCTGTATAAATAACTTTATACCTAACTGTAAGGCTACTTTTGGGCCCAACTGTATATATATCAAGAAAGAGTTGCAGGAACTTGGCTTCAAATTTTATTAAGTTAAAACAATGAGTTAACTTTGCCTCCAAAATCTATACATTATCTCCCTAAGAATTAAGAAATATTATTTCAATTCATATACACAGTTAAACTTGGTTACAACTCTTTCAAAACACCCTAAAGGTTTGGTCCTTTGAATTGCTTGTAGATCATAATGTTTGTATTATCTTGCTTATAACAATTTTTAATTAACTCCTCTGAAAAAATAATGCTAAAAACTTAAGTTTATATGATATACAAAGTGCCTTCTTAAAGAAATTTAAAATAAAAAAATATGTTTTCACTATAACTTCTTAAGACCCGAGCAAAATCTCACACATCTATTCTTCTCATATAAACATACTTTTCATGCAAATATAAAGTAATTTAAAAAAAAAAATTATATTTATAGTTACTGAGTGACACGCCTTAAGCACTAAAAACACACATTCTTTGTGCTATAAATGCAAAACAAAAGGGCGTATAACTAATTTGCAGTTAACAGTTTATTTTAACTTTGTTTTTAATCCAAAATGCCTTTAACTACTAAACAAAAATTTGTAAAAGTTTGAAAAAATTTAAATATTTAAAAAAAAAAAATAACTAACATCGTATTGACAATCGTTCAACTTCATTTTTTTAATAGAAATTAATGACTGATACCTGTAATCAAAGGCTGAAAACTGATATTTTCTTCTATACCAGGTCAATTTTAGAACCAATGAACTTGTTAATTGTTTATGGGGAGGTTTTAAAAAAATGTCCCCGACGCCAGGTATAGCAATAGTTAAATTTTATAGATTTTAGTTATAGAATAAATAGATGTCAGTTTATAACTTTTATTAATAATATGATAGTACATGTTTTACACGATTTCCCACAGTTTAATTATTCAACCTTTTTTACATCAAATATTTAGAATGCAAATAAAAAACTTTTAAGAAATTTGAGATTGAAGCTCAAACTAGTTATAAATGCAAGTTTCCCCATTCCCAGAAAAATACTTAGTTGCATAAAATGCCATTAAAACAATTAATTAAAAAACAAGACGGACATTTATGCACTTTTAGTCTGCAAAAGAATAACAAAACTTACGAAACAGGGCGTTTAGCCTTAGAAAAAACAACTGAAAGTGTTAAAGCAGTAATCCATATAGCAATAACAATAAAAACTCCTGCACCAACCCCCAGAATACGATAGCTCATAGCCAAGTTCCATAAATTAAATAGCTAAAGTTTTAAATAATTTATAATTTTAGGATTTGAAAAAATATTTTTCAATGTTTTGATTATGGCATGAAAGAGATTCATGTCGTGAATCAATATGTCACGTAGACATTCAATCAACGATTTAAGCTAAAATCAAATAGTTCATATTTGCCCCACTAGGGCAATACAGAAACTTTCACATTGGATTAAACAAACGAACAAATCGATACTGATGTTTTTTTTCACAATTTTTCCATTAAAAATTACACAAAAACTGTTTATAACTAGTTATGATTTTATTTTAGCTAGAGTTAAGAAGTAGTGGAACTTAAATGAATGTTTGGTAGCTAGCTCATGTGCTGCCCATATCATGTGCAATGATCGTACAAAATTATATTAAACATTATTAGTGGTTTATTTTTAATAGACTTCTGATCTTTTTTTGGTTTACAAAGAATAAATCTAATGATTATAACACTCCAAAGCACCAAAGTTATGTTGAAAGAATGACATTTTGAGCTGCAAACCAGCAAGCTTCATTTTTTTTAAAAAAAAATTGTTTTACGCGCTGGATTTTATTCTTCAAATAACTTACTTTTAAATCTCAAATGGGAAATTTCCAGTCATGAGTGACAACAGTTAATTGATCGTTTCGTCGTCTGTTTTTACAATGTATAATTAATTTATCATACTGTAATCGTAGCTTAGTTTGATATCAACATAAAATACGAAGTATCCTAAATATCGGTGAAAGTGTGAAACCGAAATAATCCATGAAATCGCGGAAATTCAAGAATGAAAACTAGGAACTAAAGTCATCTGAAACAACCCGATTGAGTTTTATGAATTTTAATTTAAAAACTCAAATTTCTAAAAAAAAATAGAAAAAGCTTCGATTTAAGAACAAAATCCTAGTAATTTTTTAACTCTAGAAATCAGCAGATTGAAGTAAAAATAAATAATGCCGTTAGAATTAAAAATATATATATAAATATGAAAATATTCATCTTAAAAAAGCTGATTTAATAATTTTCCAAACAAACATGATAATTAATAACCAATTAGTAAAAATTGGCAAAAAAAAATTACAATGCGAAAATAAGCTTTTTTTGCTGAAGCATGTAAATAAACAAAATATTAGACAAAGACCATAGAATTGGACAATTTATGCAGGACAAATTAACTTCTACAAAAAACGAATTTTAAAAACTTAACACTTTTATTTGGTACGATGTTTATGGTATGCGCACAAATAAAAAATGCAATCCACCCAAAAGGTTCTTTAATCGGTTAAGAACCACTTGGTCTGAAATATCGATATTTTTTTTAAAGATTAATTTAGATATTGTTAGTTTGCGATTATATTTTGTT
This sequence comes from Hylyphantes graminicola, assembly GCA_023701765.1. Lineage (NCBI taxonomy): Eukaryota > Metazoa > Arthropoda > Arachnida > Araneae > Linyphiidae > Hylyphantes > Hylyphantes graminicola. The sequence continues at coordinate 76,895,544 of CM043115.1, read as the reverse complement.
ATAATAAATGAAAATCATACCTCATAATTCGACATTCATGCAAATACCTTAATAATAAAGATCTTTGCCAAAATATAGTTTTATTCTCATAAAATATACGACTTGCATATAATAAAGTAACTTTAATATAAAAAAATTACAACACTGTTTACAGAAATAAATGCAAATATGTATTAAATTGTGCTACAAATTACAAAATAAAAATCACAACACATTTTTGAAAACATTTACTTTATTACTAAAAACAAATACAAAAAGAAGTGACACACATTTGTACAAAATTTAAGTTTTGATTTTTTATAACATACAAGTTAGTTTTTATATTTTGAAGTTTTCATCTCCAACAAAGTTATTTCTTTTTCTAGCTCTGCACATGCCCGCTCAATTTCGTAGTTTTTACTCACGAGTCCGACCCAACTGTAAAATAAAAATGAAGTTAGTTGTATAAATGAAAAGAAGAAGTTCTGAAAGAAATAACCTACTTAAAATAACTTCAACAATTTAAGAAATTTTTATAATGCAGACAATCAGATAATAAAATATAAAAAACACAGGCATATTGTGTCTTTTATACTTATGTCTGTCAAAGTTAAAATAAGTAGTGTTTTATGATGAGGTACCTTTCAAACAAAAAATTTTTGAAAATTCTATGGTTAGAATAAAATAGGAAAAGGTACAAACAGATGGACAGAAATATGCCATGTCCATAACCGACTTGTCATTTATAAAATAAAAAAATAGAATTAAAAGAAAATTGGTTAATAATCAGCAAACAATACATTGAGATATCTACTATGCGACTTAGAAAGATATCTAATATTTAAATCAGGCACGAGGTTGCAGAAAAACAGAAAAAAATGTATAGCGAGTATTTTGTAGTGAATTAATAAAAAAAAAAGGCAATATTATTGTATTTTAATGCTAGCATGGACTAAAAAGTCATTTGCAGAAAATTAAAATGTCGGAAATATACAGTTGGAACCTTATGTCAGAAAATAGTCACAGGCATTTCTTATCGTATAAGACAGATGACAGACTCAAGTATAAAAGATACATCCGATATCATACCTTTCTAAAAACAACTTTAAAACTTGGAAAAATAGAATGCAAGTTTAAACAGGCCATTAAAGACAAAGAAAAAAATGTAAGTTAAAGTATAAAAAAAGTCAGACAGACGAAAAGCATAGACAGATGAATAAAAAATATAAAAAGATAGTTCTCTGAAGCTATACCTTTCTAATAATAATGAATTTAAAAATTGGACAGTTGAAATGAATGTTAAAAAGTAAGATGGATTACTATCAAAGACTAAAGAACACAAGCAAAATACTAAGTTAACATCCATATCTAATATACATATATGTAAAGACATGTATTCTATTAAGAAGGTTTGTAATAAATTGAAGTAATAAAAATAACTTATTAAATTAAAAAAAAATTAAGCATGGAAGAGTCATTGATAATCATTTGCTATATAAATATAATAAAAAAAAAAAGAAATTAAATGTTCAGTAAGATATAGTCAAGTTTTAATCTCATGCAGTAAAAACAAGTTTACACAATATTGCCACTTTGTTTATTCGTCATTTATCATTAGAGGGTTAATTATCAAGTGCATTTAACTTTTTAGGTGTTCATAAGTAAAATAGGAATTTTAAACATAATACTGAATTTTATTTTAAGAATCCCAATAACAGTTTAGTAAGTGACGAACTTTTAAACAGGCAAGCATTTAGGAAAATATGGGCTAACTTAAAATAGCACAAGCTAACTTAAAACTTCAACTATATTTACCATGATTCTAGGTCTCGTAACTTTTCACCAGCTGTATTTTGAGAGTTTTTTCGCTGCCAGTTGATCTCCAAAATTTTCTTTCTGGAATTATAAAGTTTAAGTTTACAAATTAAGGGTTATTATGAAACCAACAGCTTTTGCAGTTGACTGTCTTCATGATGATATAACATAATGATATAAAAGTCAACCTATTACTATTTAAGTATTTTAAGAAGTATAAAAATATGTTTTAAAACACTAACACTCGCTTAACACGAAATTTTTTCTTAAAGTGAACTGAAAACCTTTCCACCTTCACAACCAAAAAAGCTGAGAGATAAAGCGTAAAAAAAGTTCAGAATTTGACCCTTTCTTTCTTCTTCAAAACTTTGAAGAACTAATTAAATAAAACATTTATCAAAAATATAATAAAAAAAAACATGCACTTCATTGAAGCAGAATACATACCTCAGATCTTGTAGCTGCTTTTGAGCCTGGTTAACCATTTGTACAAGAGTTGCGTTACAAGCTTTCCAAGTTTCACAGCCATAAACACTCATAAGTTCCAAGTTACATATCCTAAAATATATATTAGGTGCATTCAATTATAAGAGTGGTTGTAATGTATTTTTTTAAATAATAAACATACTCATGTAATTAGTATTATTAATCAATGAATCTGAATTTAGTATTGGATTACAATTTGACTTAGTGTAATATATTTTACTTAGGAATATAAAAGTTGAGATTTAGACTTGAAGCTTATGGAGGTGTGTGGCATAGGAGCAATTGTGTATAAATTTTACAACTAACATTGTGTCAGGTAATGATGTTAGTCAACTGGGTGCTCGTCCACAGTCCAAACACATTTCAATCATTATCAAACCTCTTATAGTACTGAAGGGGTAAATACCCAGACTTCAGTTTAGTAGACACCCTCATAATTGGCTTGAATGAAGAAAAGGTCAAGAAAAAAACTAGCTAAAACGGATAAGAGAAACTAAGGCTTGAATGTACATTTGAAGAGCTCAAGCGCAAAACAAGTTAAATCACTTTTTGGAAAAAATTGAGTTGGTTAGCCTTTCACACAGGTACTGTAGGAAGGGATCCACCAACATTTTGATTTGCACAAAAAAAGTTAAATCGTATGTATATATACATACGATTATAATCACTCAATAATCATCAATATGTATATAATCTGTATGATAAGCTAACCAACTCAATTTTTCAAGCACTTCACGTCTTAATTTGAATGTAGTTTAATCATTGATGATATTTGCATTATAAATAAATATTATGTCTTATTAAAGTAATGGGCCATTTTATTCAATGTATTCAAGCATTACAAGTTATATACTTTAAAAATGCCCTTAACTTTGTTTGTTGCAGCCTAGAAAATCTGAACTTGCCACATGGGTTTATGATTTTTTTAAAAGTATATGAATGGGGATCAAAACAAAACAAATATTCTTTTTCAGCTTTTTTTTTTTACATTTTAAGGATAACAAATTTCTCCGGTTAAGCCAGAGCCTACTGTACTTGAAAAACTGTTAATCAAATATAACTCCGTAATCAGGTATTTAGCTAAAAATATAAAAAAATTACTGGGGAAGCATCAAATTTAAGAAGGGAACAGTAGTTTCTAATTTTGATTTGGCAGCAAAAATATGGATGTCATTCACCGAAACCAAACATCCAGCTAACACTGAGAACTTACCGTGTGGCCTGGTGTTCTAACTGTGCCATTGAATTGTCCACAGATTCTGTCCAAGCGGCCAAATCGGACATTTTTCCGGCTGCAGGCTGAGGTAATTCATATCTAATAAGATAAGCAAAATATTCGGATTAGTAAAAAGAATATACACACATTTGTTTTAGGGTTAAGCTAAGAAATAGTCAGTTTAGACTTGGTTTAATTCTCAAGTAGGTTGTGAAATATTTTATAAAAGTAGTTTTAAATGAAAAATACTTTCTAAAATATGCAATAAACAAGGCTAAAAATAATATTGGAAGGATAATTTAATTATTTATTTCATTTATTAGCACAAGGCTTCAAAAAGAATTTTTTTTTGCACCTATCAGTTTTTTCTAACAGCTATATTATTTAGGCTATTCATGTTTTTTTTTGTGTTAAAAATTTATAAAAAAAAGTTTTGAATACTTTAAAAAAAAAAAATATGACACTTTTTTATGCTGAACACGAGTCTGGTTTACATTATTTAATATAAATAATGTCATAATAGGATATAACCATTTGAGGAGGAGAAAAAAAAACAGATTCCTGTATAGTTAATGAGGATGTCTATAGAGATAAAGCATTTAAAAAATCCCTAATAATTCCTTGCGTAGCAATTTTATGGCATAAATTTGTTTTGACATGGTCCATTTAAATATTAGGAAGGAAAAAAATTCCAGTACCAGACTTTGGATTAGATTCATAATATAGAGAAAATGGTGATTAAGCTCATGTTTGGTGCAAAATGGCACATTTGGAAATTTTCCCCGACTTCTAAAATAGTTCTAAAATACTTGTCACAAAAACAGCTATTGCCATGTGTGCAATTAATCAAGTTTTATTGAGTTCAGTATGAAAATCAGTTCATAGGTAGTATAAGTTATCCTTTGGAAAAAAATTTAAAATATTTATATATATATATATATTTAAGTTTAAATAAGACAACATTGAATTTCAAACATACACATAAAAACTTGGTTTGGTTAGATCTTACAGAGCCCACACCCTTAGCATGAATTATTTTGTGTAGGCAATAATTTTGCCATCTTGGTAACTTTACTTTAATGCACCTTGTGACGCTACATTAATTTTCCAATTATTATCGCCAAGGGTGCAGGCTTTACTAGGATTTAACCCTTTATTTTAAAATCAAATTAAGAGTGGAAAACAACATTTGGTTCTATGTTACTGAATATATAATTTACCTCTTCATGCTTAAAACATCCATTGGTAACCTAGCTTGTAACCTTTCAAACTCTGTTTTCAGGACTTCTGTCTAAAATATAAGAAATAATCATACATAACAATATTAATGTTATAGTGTCATTATGCTTGTTTAATATTAAAGTTTAGTACTTTTCCATTTTGGGAGTGCAAGTAACAAAGTTGTCAAAAAAAAGTTCAGCTATCACAAAACGCTAAACTTCCAATGGTAAGTTTTAAATGTGTATGCTATGATAGTTTAACTGTGCAGATTGTGTTTTGTTGCCAAAAAATTCTGTTGATCAAGATTTGTGCCAGCAACATAGAAAAATACATTTTAACTACATAATTTTTTTTAAAATCTCTATTGAAAATATTGCCTGTAAAGATATTTCCCAGGAATAACATATATTAATCCATAAGTAATTGTGAAAAAAAAAATGTTTTAAATAAATCAATGTTCCATCAGCAATATTGGAGCGTAAAGTGTATTGAGTTAGTTTAGGGTTGCAATCAGTCTGCTTTATAGGATAATTAAACGTGAACATGGAATTTTTTAAATTTTGAAAATACAGTAGGTAAAGTTCTTTAAAAAAAAATATCTTCTTAATATTACCAATTTACCACAATAGTTTCTGTCATTAGAATTCAGGAGCATCATAGAGATTATTGCAATCTAGCCATGAGCAATTTTTAAGTGGCCGCAAGTTGAACACTCAATGGATTATTTAATAATGTCATTTCTGACTAGATGAGTTTTCAAACTTGATTTCTCTTGTTTCTATGCATTTTAACTTCTGAATTTAACATGGAAACATTGGTTAAACACTTTGAAATCATGCTGTGAGATTGCATCGTTCATATGCCACATTTGTAAAACATAGGCCGGGAATGGAGGTATGGAAAGTAGGATATGTAATGTGACCAGATTTTCAAAACCAAAAAGCAGGACACTCCCCCCACCCACCCCCCTAAGTGAATTTTTCTAGTATGTACATATAGTTCCTTCACACAATTACACACTTAATATGAAAAAGATAAGTAACTAAAAACATTACTAATAGATGTCATTATATTAATTAATCAAACACATAATTAAAAAACTTACTAGTTTTTAATTCATCATTATATTTTTTGAGAAAGGTATGCTTGATATTTCGTAAAAGTTTTCAACAATTTATTTTTTTAGCTCTAGTCGTTGGAAACGCATTTTCGATTGCCCATGGTGGAAAAAACGAGGTATATTCAATTTATTTACAATTTCCTCGTTTTTCGGGACGTTGCGGGACTTAAAAAAAGCGGGACTTTTGGCAGGACATTCGGCTCGCGGGACAGTGAGACAAAAAGCGGGACGTCTGGTCACATTAAAGAATATGGAGGTATGGAAAGTAGGATATAACCAAATTAAAAAAACATGATAAATGAAGATGGATCACACAAATCAAAATCATGTAAAACAGACCAAGTTGCATGCTTGGGCACTAATACACTGCTAATACATTTTTGTCAAGGGAACTGTTGTAATTCAATTTAACAGCAAGGTAGACAATTTTAGTCCATTGTATAAACATGCAGGCAAATTGAAGCATATGGAATCTCGGTAGAAATTTACTGTACGGTAACCATTGGCGAACTTTCCGAAATCGCGAAAAAAGTCGGAATTCTGGCGACTTTACAGAAACCCACCGAAATGAGCAAAATAACGGTCGGATAGGGTTGCCGGAATAATTCATCTCTACGAAGTTGAATCATCAGTCGAAGTCAGACAGGTTGCCACGAAAAAACTATTTATCGCCAAATCTGAAAAATCGCGCCAATAGTTATCGTGCAGTAAAGGTGATCCTGGAATCTCTTATATTGAATCACAATTTGCCATTTCTTTTTCAGAAAGAATATTTTTATAGTATTTTGAAGAAGAACTTACTTCAAATGCATGCAGATTTAAAGTTGGAAGATGTTCCAGATAATTTTTAGTTGGACGGTAACGACGAGTTTCTTCTTCAACCATGGAAAACACCTAAAATGTTAGAATTGTCATTATCTATACATATTTTGATAGTGAATTGTTATTAAGAAAATTGAAACTTATGAATATTATAAAGTTCGACATTTTACTCCATCTTACCGCATCTTTAACACCGGGATCGTCATAGCCTTGATCAATGTAAGGCAAAGCATCTACTATTACTTCTCCGGCCATTTTGAAGGAAATGTAGTAAAGTCAGCGAACCTTCAAAATAGGATAATATTAAATTATGAAACTTTGTCAAAAATACTTTGCCTTTGTTTATGTTTAAAGTTGTTTGTAAAATTTTCTATATCTATTCACTTCTCTTCGTTTTATTATAGTGGTTAAAAGGGATAGTGTGTCAATAGCTGTTGTTCTCAGGGGGCGAAAATTTGTCCTCTAAACGAGACTGCTACTGATTTAGGGATGGAAAGAGTTGGATAGGATCGAAAACCAGAAACGGTTAAACTGAAAAACCGGTTTCAATCATCAGTAACATGGGCAAACACCGAGTCTTAGGCTGGAAACCGGTTTATATTTTAAAAACACACATCCTTTAAAAATAGTTGTAATAACTATAGATTAAAGACATTTATAGATATGCTACTCTGATTGGATTTCCATTGGGGATTTTCTACAATGGAATTGACGCATCAATTCAATATTTAGCGTTGCGTTCGTCCTCGAGAATTAGGTTGCTCTAAAATAGAAATTTTCAGTTATCAATTAAAACTACACTTATTACTCTATACTTTATTAAGAAATTAGCACTGCAATCGGAAATTTCAAAAAATTCAATCACCAAATCAATCCTTAATAACATGTCGTCGCTTAAGTTCCCACTTGTGCTATCTAACTGTTGTGAAAGGATCGTATTCACTGTAAGGTAACCCTTGGCGCGATTTTTTCGGATTCGGCGATAAATAATTTTGTGTGGCAACCGCCTGACTTCGACTGATTCGAATTCTTTAAGGGGTCATAGGAGTCTTAAAAATGTGCAAAGAAGGTACTACAAAGCATAATTTGATCTTTCATGTAATTTTTTAACTACTCAATTTTTTAGTATAATTTTTTGATATGTATTTCTACACGATTTATTTAATATAAAACCAATTTTAAAATTTCTGAAACTTTAACCAAAACTAAAATAAATGATATTAAACATAAAGCTATTTTAACGCATTGGGATTAGTCTTGCGCGGCAAATTTTGAGGTCAAAATTGAAAAAATGACCAAGAAAATGACTTTATATTGCACAAATATGTACAAACTAGGACTTATACCTAAATTCTCAGCTCAATTTTAATTAGAATTATTTTAAGAACTTTTTTCTAAAAAAAATTTATAAAATGTTTTAAATTTTAATTTTTTAAAAAAATAATTTCAAATTAAAATTGAGGTGAGAATTCAGGTATAAGTCTTTGTTTGTACATATTTGTACAATATAAAGTTATTTTCTTGGTCATTTTTTCAATTTTGACCACAAAATTTGCCGCGCAAGCCTAATCCCAATGTGCTAAAATAGCTTTATGTTTAATATCATTTATTTTAGTTTTGGCTGAAGTTTCATAAATTTTAAAATTTGTTTTTTATCAATAAATCTTGTAGAACTACATATAAAAAAATTATACTTATATATTGAGTAGTTAAAAAATTACACGAAAGATCAAACGATGCTTTGTAGTACCTTCTTTGCACATTTTTAAGAGTCCTATGACCCCTTAAATGAACTAAAAAGTTTTTCGGCTCTCCATCGTGTAGCTCTAATGCGACGATATTTCAAACCTATCGTATCATTTCGGTTTGGTTTTTGGCCGACTTTTTGCGCGATTTCGGAAAGTTCGCCAAGAGTGGCCTTCAGTGAATCTGAGCGTTTTGCAAAGTTAGATAGCATATGTGGGAACTTAACTGACGATGTATAGTTCGTAACCAATCTTCTGGTGCCCTAAGCTGCATATTGAGTTGGTTATCTAGATTCTAGAAGATACTTAGTTTATGGTTACACCACACTTAAGGGATGTACGTTTTTAACAATCTAGTAGTTGCGCGGGCTACTGATTTCGAATGGGTCGTAATTAGCAACTTTTTCTAGGTGAAGAATTGATGTCCGGTTTTTCTAGCAAGTCAACCCCAAATTTCCGTCTTACAATGGGGGCTACCTGAATTTTGCCTTTTTAAGAAAATCACTGCGCATTAAGAGTTATATATTTAGAGATTTGCTGTAACCTTTAAAAAAATATTTATGATGTTATTGTGAATTGCCGAAATAAAATAAGGCTTGGCAATAAATGAAATTTTCTTTTGAACTTCATTTTGCGACTCGAATTTTTGCTAAATATAGCTTCTTGATCACTCCTCGAAGACGTTACCGGTCGGTCGAAAATCACAGCAGATAGGACTTCTAACGATTGTGTATTCGATTGCTTTCGACGATTGTATTATAGTGCACGCGAACTAGTTTCATTTTGAACTTAGAAGAGCGGATAAGAAAAACAATGATCATTATTTTTTGTGCGGCTAAAATATGACAGTATATTTGCAATTATTTATTATTTTAAATTGTAAAACGGGAAAAACGCAATGGGCTTGTTTCAACCCTTTGTCAAAGAAAATAAAGTATAAACCAACCTATGAAATCGCAGTTCGGAGCGTGTGACATCATAAGAAATATTTCCATATGTAATCAATAGTATTTTGTTTAATTCCACGTTAACTATAGTGCAAGTTACAATTTTAGAGGAAATTACAAGCTTTTTTAAATTAAAAAAATAAGTCAAAATAAATGAAACAAGTTACATTATTTAGTTTTAATAAGTGTTGATCAGCTATTCCGCTAATTTGTCTTCATTGAATGTTAAAAGTTGTAGTAGTAAAACTTTTTGTAAATGGGACTTACACTACAAAAAGGATAATTTTGCATGGAATCAGCCTTTATAATACGAATGATTTTTTTTATTGCGATATGGAGGATCTGTGGAATTTAACAAGCTTCCATTAAATTATTTTAAATTCACATCAGAACAAGGAATTTCACAACACAAATTTTAGTTTAGGGGCTGTTATATTGAGCATATGAAGAGTACACGGGAAGAACCGATTGATTTCGTACAAGGCTTTCCTTAATAGCCTCTTTGGGGATGATAGCGAGAAATCGCCTGAACTTGTGTAAAGAAGCCAGTTACTCGCTTTATCTTTCGTGGCAACCCTAATTCACGCCAGAGTTGAGTGGAACGAGTCACACGTTTGTACCGCAAATGTGAAGAACCATAAGAGAAACCGGTTTACGGTCATCAATGTCCGCCAAGCAGAGACAATTACAGAAAGACTCTAAAGAAATCAATCGGTTCTTCCCGTGTACTCTTCATATATGTTCTTGAATAAAATGTGGAAGACTCTTAGAGAGCCTCATACTATGGCCTCCCTGGGCACGTGCTTCATTTGACCCACCGGAAATCAAGCCCTGATGGTTGAGAAGTTTGTTGTATTTACTTCAATACCATTTCAATATAAATGGTTAGGGTTAGTTTGAATCATCGTCGCACAAGAGCTACACGAGGGCTAATGGCGACAGACCATAATAATCTGCGTGCTATAAGGGTGCGGGTTCCCGCCTTTTCCTCTGCGTCAATAAAAATTCTTCCTGTGTCTGTCTTACTTAATAGATGCTTATAAACGGGTCTCTGGTCAAGCACACAAGACGGAATATGTGTACCAACCCCTCTACCCTACCAGGGCCGTGTGGTATGTTTTTTTCATATGATGCAAATCATCAAAATGCCGCCTTTGATTTTTTTTTCTAAACTCTTTTAAGTATAAAAAAGTCAATTTTTTCCAAACGGAATCTTTTTTTCCCTTTTCTACAATATTAAATTATAAAATGATGTGATAGTAAAGATCAATCAAGTATGTTTTGACAATTTCTTAAGAATAAAAGTAAATTACAAAGCAATCAAAAGCAAAAGAGACCGAATTTTTAAATTATGTAACAGTGGTTTGTTTTAAACAAACTTAATTTGTTTAAAACAACTATACAAAAAAAAATTGTCAAAACAATAAAATAGAGTTAATTTATCATACTCAAAGATCTAAAATTCTAAGAGAAAAAAAACGATTCGTGATTGATTGATTACAAAAATAAAACAACTACCTCTCTGAACATCTGCTTTAAATAAAATATTTATAAAAATAGCACATTAAAAAGAAATTTATATTTTTAGGAAAATACAACTAAATTAAGAATTGACATTGATTGAGAATGAATTTTTGTTAATTTCTTACCTATAAACGGGAATTCACGAATCACATAAAACGCGTCAAAATCCACTAAGAGAGAGCGGTAAAAAAAATCAACATTCAACACAGAATGAAATACTATACTGCCAAAAAACCAGAGTCTAAGACGGCCCTGTCTAAGTGACGTAGCAGCAATAAATTTAGTGTCTTATCTGCTTTTTGCCCCAATGGCCAGTCCAAGAAATTCCTCAAACATCTGGCAAATACTCAGCACTGAGAAAACGTACTACCACTTCTCGGAAAATGTTTCGAATGCAAAGTGTAGGAGGTCCTGAAAATAATTGTCTCAAGTTTCAAACAAGGACCCTCTACTGCTGCTCCGATCGTCCACCCTGCCTTTCTTCTTCGGTCATAAAACCTAAAAGGTCCTATCTCCTTCTTTGATAAAAATCACAGATAAGTTTTGCAGAAGCTGGACAATAGTGATTCGGATTTTGTTCTTGGAGTGGAGGCTACGAGAAAAAACACAAACCATCCTTTCCCACAGAAAGTAGGAGGGGGGCCCTGGGGGAGTTAAAATACCCCCTTGCAACGCAACGTCTTTCTTGGAAAACGGGGGTAATTTTATTACCCCCGTTAGCAGATAGCGAAAACTTTAAACCATTATCGTGTGTTGTGAGCACGTAGCGAGTTTGAGGAACAGGGATGAACACATGATAATTGAGAAGATTCACAAAGGAAATAATGTTGATTATTGAAGCAAATTGTTTATTCATAGGGAAAAAAATACTGGATAAATTATTTGTCCCAATAATCTACATTGTTTTCTTCAAGAATCTTATGGCGAACGATTAAATTCTCAACTTTTTTTTTAAAAAATTGTATGATATTTTTTTAAAAAAAAATTAAAATACAATTAAACAAATCTGGCTTAGTCGCCTTTGAAACGGGACCCAGGATCTGCCAAAAATAAAACCTTTCATTTTTTTTTTCATCAGCCAAATTGACGCCTTTTGAATTTTCGCCTTGCATGACCTGGAACTGATAAGGGCCCATTTTTGTGAAATTTGTTTGTGAAGAAAAGCAATTTTTCAGTTTTCAAAAAAGGATTAAATAACATTTTTGACAAAAAAAAACAAAACAAAAAACAGTGAAGAGTCAGGGAACATTACAGTATTAATTACGAATTTGAAGAAACCAACATATCTTATTTCTACATTTTTTTTTAAAATAAAAAATATTTAAGGCTTAAATTACTGGTAAATCTGACTAAAAACTAATATTCCGTATGGGTCTCCTAGGGACGCCGCTACTTACATAATACATTAATGAATACGGAAAAATATCGCAAATTAAGTATTTTGTAACGAAGGGATTGGAACATTAAAAAAAAAAAATGCTGATAAATCCAATAAAAACTCATATCCCCTATGGGTCTTCTAGGGGCCCCGCTAGTTCCTAAATACATTAATGAATACGGAAAAATTTCACAAGTTAAGTATTTTTTTAAAAGAAGGATATAAAAAAAATTGCTGAGAAATCCAATAAAAATCCAATAATAATAGTGAATCTTACCAAACTAGCTTTTATCCTGGAGTAAAGTTTTTGGCCCCAATTATTGATATTTTTTTTTTGCAATTAATTTTGTGATGAAATTTAAAAAAATGGCTCGCCGGCGCGGGCCCTTTAACTTCTTGCGGACCCCTATGCAATGCAATAGGTATGTCCCCCCCCCCCCCCCTGTCGGTGGCCCTGAACCCAGTCCCTCTTCCTACTACCCAAATAAAAGAAACATGCAGTGGTTTTTTTTGTAGACCGCTCTCTCTTCCCCTGGCCAGCTCGGGCCTGCATAGAATCTATTTTCATTCTCACTATTTCGGATACTCATTAGAATTGCCGCTCTTTTTCTTTTTATATTTGAAGATTTAGAAGTATTCATTTTACACAGATTTGGTTGTTACTATTTTTTTTTTTTTTTGAAACATTATTTTTAAAAAACGGAGGTTAGAATCTCGAATTTTGCCGCCCCTACTCAATTGCCGCCCGATGCGGCCGCCTCTCTGCATCATAGCACCACACGGCCCTGTACCCTACCTCCTAAGATTCTAATGTTAGTCGAACAAAAAAATATTACAAAAAAGCTAAAACTCAATCTGCCAAAACAGCCACCTTACACTTGGGTTTTGGTTGGATTGAGGACGACTGAAACTACATGATCTGCCGCCCCGGTGGCACAATCGTTGGGATGCTAGCTTTTAGTGCTGCTGGGGTCGGGTTCGAATCCCGGTCAGGCATGGATGTTTGCGACCGTCAATAAATGTTATTTATAGTCTATGTGTTTGTGTTGTCCTTTGTGTGTCTCTTGTGCTTGTAGAAACTCTTTCCTTGTCTCTCCCACTTGACGAAAGCTTATAAGCGGTTCTCTGAACAAGCACACAAGCTGGATTATGTATGTACCAACCATACCATACTGCATGATCTAACTGCGCAATTTGAGTAATTGATGGAATATACCTTTTTTTACAGACTATCCGAATGTGGTTAGGTCCCCATTTGCTTCGGATAATTGGAGTTCTACTGTATTACGCACAAGTGGCCCGTCCGTGGCCGATTGGTTAATGCATCAGCCTCAGGGTTCAACCTTCTCAGGATATCTGTACTGGAAAGAGTGCTCGTTAAATCTGTGGAGTCCAAAGTCCCGACGGCGTCAGCGTACGATGTCGCTCGAAGTTCAGTTAGGTACCCGCTCAGGTGTCGACCTCGTCACTCGACCAGGGTTCAAAATTACGAGGCGTTATTGACTGTGTTAAAGCTCCTGAAGGAGGCTAGAAATAGGCAGCCGGAAACTATTACATTATCATTACTCACAAGTCGATATGAAGTGGTTCCAACTCAAACTTTCTCACGTTTTGAAGACCCACGAACCATTACACAATGAAATGGACATTACGAGTTCGCTGCTCTTATACATAAAAAAAAAAATTCGTGATACTAACACATAAAATAAATATAAAAGGGAGAAACTCCAAGAAAAACTGGCAAGGTTTGATCAACGGCTTAACGAATGGTTTCACACGAATGGTCCAAGTAATGTTCGCCGTACAGTCGAGCCTCGTTAACACGAACTCACGAAATTTTGTTTAAGATAAACTGAAGGCTTTTCCCCGGCCTATAAATAAAGCTTTGAGCTAATGGTAAAAAATCTCTTAACGCGAAATCGCTTTCTGCGAAATTTCGCTTAATCCGAACAAAAAAAATTCAAAATTTTACTTTTCTTACAGTAATTCGAAGAACAATTTAAACAAAACATTAAAAAAAAAACGACAAACAAACATAAGAAAAAATTGTCTTCCAATTCTGAGAAAATGTGATATCCCATGATTTGCTAGTTTTTGTCCCTCAATTGTTGTTTCTTAAAAAATTTCCAAATTTTTCTATAGTATGTACTACTCCAAATAAACTTTATAAATTGAATTACTTTACTTCTATTATGAACTTTATTAATTGAACTTTATTATTAATTGTATACCTGTATTATTGTATTATAAAATTAGAATAATGTACAGATGTTATTTAAAAAAAAACTATTCAAGGGTTCAATCTTAAAAAAAATAAAAGGATTTAAGTTTAACCGTGATTAACACGAAAAGTTTCGGTGCTCCCCTTTAAGTTCGGGTTAACGGGGTTCGACTGTACTTACTTTACGGCGATGGATGATTGCAGTGTCAATGTTAACAGATCTTGTATGGTAACAGATCTCTAACAATTAAAATGGGGAAAATTTGACCCCCGAAAAAAGAATGCGACATACTCACAAAAACTTACCAAAAAATACAGAAGAAATTTATTTTGCCAATAAAGTAATTAATAAGTATAAGTTTAACGATATTAGTTATAATTAAAACAAAATTTTAGTAATTATTCACAAACTTCAGATGGCAGTTCTAACGGGATGTTAATATCTAATTTTTTTTAATTATAACTAATTACTATCTTTAAAATTATACTTATTTTAGTGGCAAAATAACTCTCTTCTGTATTTTTTGGGAAGTTCCTTAATAAGTTAATAACAATAATTAAGTCAATCAAATTTGAAGAAAATATCTGGTGTATTTTGGCGTTAAAATAAATTTCATTTCTGGTAAAGAAAGGGCTTAGTTTTTAACGGAATAATTTCACAGAAATTAGCGTTTTATCATGAATGCATTGCATTTGAACTCTAAGACTGAACTAACTATTAGTGCGACTGACTTAACTATTCAGTGTTAAAATTTTTTTTTGTATTTTTTTTAAAAATTGTATTTTAAGTAAATTACTCGGTTCAATTAAATTGAGCAATTTCGCGATTTTATGAGACAAAAAATTAAAAGTTCAAAAATAAAATTTCAACTTTTTATTTCAATCCCAATCTAATTATTGTGTTGCCCTATTTATTAAAGTAGTTTTTCTTTAAGTGTATCAGGTATACGAATACTTCTTATATATTTCTGGACATCCAATTTGAAACACAAAAATCTAAGAATTAAACAATGAAATTTTCCAACAAACAAAAAATATTCAAAGTTACAATTGTGTTCCTTATTTATTAAAATGTCGAACTATAACAATGAAAAATCCATTTTAAATATTAACAATTAAATCTTTTCGACAACAATGCGCTTTAAACAGTAATTTGATCACACGTTCAATAAAGTTTGCCAAACAAGCATCGAAATAAAACCGCTCTTCAAACATTACTTCAAAAATCGATTTGTAATACCTTTTTTCAAGAAAATTTCTTGTAAAAATCCAGGCTCAATATAGCTTCTACTATGGCACGGATTTTAAGAGGAATCAGAAGTTTCTTGTAAGTCTACATACCAAAAATACGTTAATTAGTCTCGCATATGAATGTCTCTTTCTAATGTAAAGTTAAAAGCTAAAAGTTTAAATTGAATATTTTTAACCATAATGTAAAATACAAATAAAATAGTGTTACTTTTCTACTTGATTTTACAGCACAAATAACGAGAACTGTTCTAATTCATAATGTACATAATTATTCGAAGTGAAGATCGATATCCCTTAATATTTGTACCTTACACCGAAATCGTTAATTTTATCACAAACCTTACATTAATTGTTACGATTAAAACTTGCAATCAAAATATCTTATCAAACAGCTAAATTAAAATTAATTAAAATAATATTAAACTGTTATCTGTACTACAATTTAAATATTCAGGATGTTTTTCATATAACATAGGGTATTAAAAAGTCAACATATATTACTAAAAAAATACAGTATTCAACGTACGATATCGCTTTTAAATTTATAGTAACAAATGCACAAATATAGTACACGTAACATGTTCTGAGTATATTTTTGAAATTTATATTTTGTTTTATACTAGTTACATTTTAATTATTGTGTAATAAGATCATAATATTAAGCTACAATAATATATTTTCCCTATTTCATTTTCAGCGGCAGTTTGATACCGTGCACTACTAGTACTGATAATGATCAGGTAATACGCATTTTATATTTTCTTTTAAGCATTTTGTATATTTATATACATTAAAGTATTTTGTTGAATATAATAAACAGTGAATTACTTTTGTAAGCCTGTACATTAGAAGAAATTAAGGCATATTTTCAACTTTATAATACAGATCTTCAATCCTACTTGTAGACGATTCAGTTTTAGATAGATATGTCGTATTTTTTAACCTTTATACAAATGTTTATGTTTAAAACAAAATGCAATATACTTCAAAAAATTCTCAAGTAATTAGAATGCATGCGCTTCAATACAGAAAATATAAAGCTCATTACGGCCAAGCAATTTGTTTTTCTAAAAGCCCCATTTCTCTTCAAGTCCATTTTCTAAAAGCCGGAAAAACTGGGGGGAAAATGAAGTTGAGATAATTTTCAAAGTTGCAGTTGAAAATCTGAGAATATACTGATTTTTTTTCCTTTTTGAAAAGGATGAAAAATGAACAGAAATATAACTTATTTACTACACGATATTATTCTATAACTTTGTATCAGTCTTCCCAAATAGCAACTAAACAAAAGACAAAAAATAATTATTGATACTTTTGGGTACTGTTTCACATTCAAAACTATAAAACCATTTGTTGTTTTGCCGTGAGAATAAATGAGTATTTGAAGTTCAATATCTTATGTCATTATCAGTCCTCTGAGCCATAAGAAAATCAAGCAAATAAAAAAAAAACGTTTCTGTTTCCCAATGTGATAATTAAATTGAAATCCTCAGCTCATAACTTAAAATTCTTTCATAAATGTAAATTTTGCAGTAAATGTTTTAAAGAAGGCTTCATACTTTAAAGTTTATTATACAACACGATTTTACGTACAGGCTTATTTATCTTTATCCTACAATTGAAGAATACATTTTCTTTATATACGGATTTTGAAGAAAAAGCGATTTAAAAATTGGAATCATTTCATTTTTTTAAGCTTTAAATTGGTGTATTAAAATACTACAGTTTTAGTAATGTAAATTATACCTTAACACTTTTTTAATTCTAGAATTCGGATGAATGCAAGTACCAAGATGCATATGAGTATTTCTGGAAAGAGGCCGATGATCAGAATAAGAATGCGAAACTGATTAATGTTCGTAAGCTCAGTGACAGCAAGGATGATTTGCAAGCGTCACACATTGATACAAAGGATGAAAATGATCCTGAGCAACCACGTCTTGGAAACTCCTCAAAAGAACAAATTGTCGAATTTGAGCTCGATAAACAGGAATCCCAGCCTGAAAGTATCGCTTCAGAGGAGATAACTACAGAAAATCTATCTGACAGCAAATCTATCAATGAAGGGCAGCACACTTCAAGTTCTGAGTTGCAAATAATCATAAAAGAAACCAAGAGGCTCCTCCAAACCTCCTCGGAATCCCCCGAAGCAGAAGAATCGTCAATTGAAACGACGGAAAGCAATGCAAAGGACGGCTTATTTGAAAAAACAGAAGCCGATCATCCTCTTCCAATGATTAAAGATGTCGACGTTGTTGTCAAAGTCGGCAAGAATCACGCGTTTCCGGCCACCAAGAAAATTCTCTGCGATTATTCGGAGTACTTCTACGAAAGGTTGGCATCAAACCGGAAAAAGCTTTGCGTAATAAAAGTAAGTATTGCAAGAAGCACTATCGCATAGCACACTGTGCGTGTAGAAAAGTAGCGTATTGACTAAAATGACTGTTCAATTAAAAAAAATTGAATTGTTTAAAGCCTAGCTATTAAAACAAATTCTTAAATCTCAATTGGTGTAGCAGTTTCAATTCATTTTTTCAACTTAACCCTAATTTTTCACTACTAAAAAGCAATGAGGAATAAAATTTCTCCTGGTTCTCCTAAAAATAGTATCCGGCCAAATTGTAAATCATAATTTTTTTATGGAAAAGAGTTGCTTAATATACAATGGACAATTAAAATTTTGGTTTTTGAAAACTTAACTACGTTGTTTTCTTATTACAAGAACAATTAGAAATTTACTAAATATCACTGCAAAAATCTCAGGCAATTTAGTTTTCCTATTACTATACCATTAAAAAAAAATTTATGTACGATTTTAAATGGTGTAAAGATATTATATATTAAATGGTAGCGTCGTCATACATAATATAGAAATTATTTAATTTATTTTTTTATTTTTAGGTTGATGAAAAGTTTGTTAATCCAGAGGCCTTCAAGACTATTCTTGGTTTCCTGTGCTACAAGCAGCCGTTCACTTGCCACAATTTAACGACGGAAGTCATAAGAACGGCTACTTACCTGGGGATGCCCCTGATAATTTGCAAAATTGAAATGGTAAAGTATTTTTTGAAAAAAAGTTATTGTTTTTTAACCTTAATCTCAGTAACTACATCACTTTATCTAGCATTTCTTTGAGGACTAAACGATAGTAAGCAGTCAAAGAAGATAAGCAGCTTTTACGAACATTTTTATATATTTGCTGGAAAAGAATTTTTGAAATTTGATTTATTCAATTATTTTTTATTTTACTTAATTCTAATTTTGCAATTCAATTTTCGTGGTTAAGTTAAAGAATCGTGGCTAATATATCTTACAAACCTATAATGTTATACTATTAGGTTATTTCTTTATAACTCTCAGCTAATGCCTTGCTGATCCGGCAAACAGTTCCCACGGTCCAGATTGCAAACGCAGCAAACTTTTAATTTCGAGGTTCACTCTTCTTATAACAGCCATTAAAAATTGAGTCGCTTTTTAAATATACCGCCACATTTGAGGTTCTGTGTGTTTCGATGGCCACTTATGACCCTCTTTAATAGCCATAAAGGCCTACATTTTAATACTTTAAATATTTGATATGAAAGTGCTAAAAAATATATATTTTTGGACGCCTATCCCATTTCTACACTCTTAAAACAAAATAGTGAAATCCACTCCAGTGGGAGAAGTGCATTTTCGACACTGGAAAGGAGTGAATATTATCTCAGACTGAGTTAAAATCACTCGTTTGGAGTGATCCTGTCGGAGGTTTAACACACAAAGGATCCACTCCAAAAGGAGAAGTGCATTTTCCAGACTGGAGGAGTGAAAACCAATCAAACCGAGTTAAAATCGCTCGTTCGTTTTAAGAGTGTAGAATGAACTACAGAATAAGTATGCACTTTTGTGCAATATAATTTTTTTTCATCACAAATATATAAACTATTTTAAATTTGCAGGTGCTTCACCACAGAATAGTGTCTGAGGAAAATGCCCAGGCCAAACTAGCTCTGGCTCATGAAGTAAAAGAGCAGCTAGAAAGCAGTCCGCCAGTGGCAGTCAATGAGACACAGGCCATACTCAAAGGACAGGTTGGAGATCTGGAGGCCAAGCACCTCATCAAGCTGTCCGACTTGGAGTGCATACGGAAGGAGAAAGAATGGTAAGGATGGTTAAATTATCAAAAGCTACTGGTTAGCACTTAAGTGATTTCAAATTTATTTATTTTGCAAACCGTTTTTATCTTATTGAGAGCGATTAATTTTTTCCCCATTAAACATTCAAAAATTCATTTAACAACAACTTCACCACTTGTGAAGGGGTTTTTCCGTAAGTTTGCACATCAGGATATCTAAAAAATGGCGGTTTGACAAATATTATTAAAAACTTAGTCGTACTTAAAAATCGAAAATAACTTCTGAAGAGAAAATTAATTAAAAAAAAATTAAGGCTTAGTATTTCATAAATTACCCGCACTTCCGCTACTCTAAATTCAATCGTATTACATTGCTCAATCAATTTACCTTCTCAACACAACGTATAAAATGTTTTATCTTTTTATTGAACTAAAAGCTTTTTTTTTAAATATTTTTTCACCCATTCACACGTTAAGTAGTTAATTAAAATGTCGAATTTTATCAGAGAAAAAATCTATTTGAGCTGTCCATTAAGTTTTAGTTATTATTACTTCAATTTCTTACTTTTTCTATGTGGATGTGAACTTATTTATTTCAGCCACTACTTAATTCAGAATCGAATAACAAAATAACTACACAAAACCTATGTGTAAAAAACAAGATTCTTAAGTGGTCAAATTGTTTATTCAACATTATCTTGAATTTTAATTTCAGGTTTTATAAAGGATCTATTGAGCTGGATAAAGAACGAAGCCTATTTGAGAAACTGGCCATGAGACCACATATTGTGGTAGAAGATGCCGAAAGCCTCACGTTGTGGGTACGTATAAATTCAGTCCAATTACTTTTACTTTGGAATTTTATTTTTACGTTTCCAATACAAATGGAAAGATAATAAATTTATTGCAACGGGACTAAAACCGTTTACAATGGTTGGCAGAATCTAAACATAATACCATTACAACAATACTATTACATAAAACTAACATAAATCTATGACAAGGATGCTTACAAAAAACAGACTTAAATTGTATATAAAAAACACAAGGGAGTACACTAATTGTCAATTTCATCGAAGCTTATTATATATTGTCTAAATTTTAAAACTGATATTAAGTAGTTATAAATATTTTTTCTAATACATATAAAATTTCGTCAAGCTGGGTAACTTTGGCCCTAAAGCGTAACCTTGGCCCAAACGTCGGAAAAAAATTGTTTTATTTTTATTTTTTTTATAAAATTTCTCTGTCTTAACTTGTTTAACATTTTCGGTGAGATGGCAACATTGCTTTGTATTTCATAAAAAAAAAGTTTATCATATAATTTTAGCAATAAAACAATAACGTTTACATTCTTCCAAGCGTTTTATGACAAAACTTTCTTCAATCTTTTCCCCTTTTGTAAAATACCTTACACTGCTAAAAATTTCGAACTTGGTTTCACCGTAATGATGGTTCCTAGTGGCTGCGGCTGTGTGGTTAAAGGTTTCACCATATTTCCGGTATTTGATTGAACCATTTCTTAGTTTTTGGTTTCCAAAACATGAAATGGTTCATTCGAATACCGGAAATATGGTGAAACCTTTCACCACACAGCAGTTTCAGCTACTAGAAACCATTATAACGGTGATACCAAGCACACAATTTTTAACAGTGTAGAATTCTCAATTTTGGCCTAGTACTATCTTTAATTCTGAATCTTCATTTTTAGGTTTTCAATGTTTTTAAACATAATTACACAGAAGTCGTCTACGTGGATTCCGAAGCCTACAGGAAAAGTGTGGAAGACAGCCTGCGGGCTTGCACAAAGTTTCTTGCTCATAGGATCTAGAAGTAGGATGGTCTTCTCCAAGAGCCATCCTCCATCTTGAAGAACAATAGCCACCCACAGAAAACAAGAGTTCAAAAACGCGTATTTTGTTTTATATTTTTGTAAGAAAAATTAATAAAGAAGGGAAGCAAGTGACAAAAAAGAGGCACAATTTGGCCTTTACGTCAAGATAAAGAAGCTAGAATCCAGAAAAATCGAAGCCTAATCTAGGTCTTCGCGGCATAAATAGAAGCTGGGAAATGGCGTCTAGGAAAAATAGGATCCTGAAACGGACGCTGAGTCAAGATCATCATATGGAAGCATAGAAGATTTAGTGTAAAAAAAAATCGGAAGGATAAAATAGGTTTTTAAAGTAATAGGAAAAACGAATGAAAAAGGGGGTCTACAGAAACGATGGACATAATTGTTTTTATCGTCCACTTTTACAGAAGGAAAGGTACTTAATTGCCAACAAGCGGAAGACATTATTAAAAAAAAATGATCTACATGATCATACGAAAACAAAGATGTTTACTCCTTACGACAGAAGTCCAAGGTTATTCTTCAAAGTAACGGAGAACGAGGAGCTGAAGTTCTCAAAAAAAGTGTACCTCAGTGTACTTATGAAGTCCTCAAGAAAGAATATATTCAGTCATTTCAAATCTGAGTTATATTTCAAAGAGCTCATGAAGCTGTAAAAGAAAAGAGGCGTGTCTTCTACAAAATAAGCTTAGATGGTGCATCGAAACCTCAGTTGGCGTAGCCTTTATTGGATCGAGTTTGTGAACTGGCCCCCGTAAAGAAATGGAAAAGGAAAAATGAATGAAGTGAATTTTATATATTGCAAATGAGTGGCTGCTTGCAGTCCGGTGTGGGTTCTTGCTCCGTAAACCATTGTGCTTTTAAAGCAGCTTCCGATGTAAAAAGCTTCGTACTTTCAACGCTTCAGGTGCAAAGCTTAGTGCTTCCAAAGCGCACAGAATAAAGCTTCCTTCTTCAAAGACTTCCGAATATCTCACTTCGAATTGTATTATTGTAACCACAGCTTTATTAATAAAAATAATAGCCTCATATGTATTGTGCTTTATCTAAACATTTTTTACTAAAAAGAAAAATAACAAAAATCATATGAATAACTATAATTCAATTTGGGGAAGGGGGGGGGGGGGAAGTTTTTTCGGTTATTTTCATAACGTGTACCGAGGTGGTACTAAGAAAGAGTTACGAGTTATAACAATTTCCAGATGCTACATTACTTGAGATCAGATAATACAGTGGTGGCCAAAAGTGTGGACACTTTTTGAAAGTTTCATGTGTTTCAACTGTTAATTGTGTTCTTGCATCTATTAAATTTCGCTTAAATACAAGCATTTAAATATTAAATTGAAGGTAATTTAATGTAGAATTTCACTAAAAAAACAGAATTAAAGTATCTTTTTTACAAATAAAGTATGCTCATTTTAGTTGAACAAGCAAGCACAATCAATGGTTCTCTAATGCTGAAATTGCAATACAAGTTGGTGGTTTAATGACTTGCAAAACTAAGACAGATCATACTATTAGTTGCATAACTTATTCGTAAAACATATATTGTAATACTGTATTTATTTTTAATTCTACATGAAACTACTTTGTTGATGATGATGGTGTGTCCATGGATATAGATTATATGGGACCAAAGGTCTCATACACGGCTTCAGCGATCTGCACACAGTGGTCCTCATAAAGATTAAATTACTTTTAATTTGATATACAATTAATTAATTTGATATACAATTAATATATTCTGTAATCACACAAAGTTGAAAAATATGAAAATTTCAAAATGTGTCCACACTTTTGGCCACCACTGTACATTTATTCAGATATTACATTATATTTATTTCATTCAACATAAACCAAGCAAACAGAATTAAGTATGTTTCAAATTTATTTATCAGCTTACCTCGAATTAGCACTGCAAACGAACCTAATTATAAAGTTTACAATTTTAAAATTACGATTTTTGTGCTTAATTTTTAAAGTTTTGTGCTTAATTTAATGTAAATTATTGAAAAACTCCTCCAGCAAGCAACAATAAACAGCAATAGTTCACATTTTTTGCCTAGTACAGGATAATTAAATAAGCATTAATAATAAGAATCTGATGTTTCTCAAAAAGTTCAAAGATTTTCTTAAAATATTTTTAATTGGTTACATGAAAATTTGCTCTAAAAATTTGTAGAGGTGTAATAAAGGTGATATAAAAAACAAAATTTAGGATGTAAATGTTTAAGTGGAAAAGAAATATCTAAACACTTCAAATCTATCCACTTCAATAAACTGTTCTGGTACAGATGTTGAAAAGTTTGCAAATTTGCCATTTTTTTAAAATCATAAATATCAGGGATTGGAAAGTTACTTTCAAAAAGCAACTCTGTTACAGTTACTTAAGACGAAATGCATTTAATTACTGTTGGAATTTGAAAGTAAAAATGCTGAAATTAAAATCCATTTTAACGTTTTAAAATGCAAAATTTAAGTGAGTAGTTCTTTTCAGTTTCTAGCAATACCTTTAAAACCAAAGAAGTATTATGGCAGCTACTTTTTGCTCACAAGCACGATTTTTTCGAAAACCTTATTACGAGTCCGACAGTTACAGGATATTCGTGCACCAAATTCGAAATTCTTAGCTCTTTTAGTGTGAGTTGTAGAGGACTTTAGATTAAAAAAAAACACAGCCAGCTGACTGGCCAATGTTCAAAACCCACATTTTTGAAAAAGAATCAGCATCCTCCTAAACATGTAGAAAACACCAACTCTCCATTTTAGAATTTCGCCCTGCACCGCAATACTTTCATTAACTTATACAGAGTGACGCAAATAAAAGTGGTCCCATAATGAAGATAAGAATAAGATAGAATTGTTCCAAAGTTAAAAACCAATGCAAAAAAAGGTTTGCCAAATGAAGCTATTGATCATTTCAATACAGTGGTGGAAATTGATTTATGAACTAACATTCTTTTCACCAGATATCGCTTTGTATTAAGTGCTCACCATTCGAATTTTGTGTGTTGTATATTCAGAGTATAATAAAGGATTTTCGCACATAATTTTTTTCAAAAAATGATATTAAATAAAAATATATCTATTTTTAGTTTTTTAGCAGGTCAAATGGTGGAAATTGATTTATGAACTCAAATTTATTTTGAACCCAGGTACCAAATATTTTAACTAGTTCTTCATTTGAACTTCAGGGGAACTTACTATCATTGTTTATAAATAAGCTTAAAGCCAACTTTGTTGAAATTTATCTGTTTTATTCCCCTTTTACTAAATAGGAAAGCTTGCGGGACTGCCTGAAGCCAAAAAGGTAAAAAAAATGACCCTTATATAATATTGTAACTAATCTGTAAGAGAAATCAGCACATTAATTAAGCGATCAATAAATATAACTCATAAATATTTGAAGAATCTTTCTGACTACGGTAAAAACCCTCAATAAAAAAGGAGTAACCCTCGTGGGACGAGGGAGAAAAGCAGGATTATTGGACTTGCATAAGTCCAAAAAGTTACCATTTGTGGCAGAATTTGTGCATTACAGGACGAATTTGTTATGAACTATCACTTCCTGTAACTCCCAGAAGAGTAGGACAAATATTGATATCGTCGTCGAACTTGAAATGTTCCAAAATGAAGGCTGGTCCAAAGCTGACTCTTCACCATAAGAACAGGCTATTATAATATGGTCATAACTACATAAAAATGGATTGGGTGGGGGTGGATTGAGAGAAATGGGAAAAAAGTGAAATTTGCTGATGAAAAAATTCAATTTGGATGGACGTGATGGTTTAAACTTTTATTGAAAGGATATTCAAAAATATCCAAGATCTGTCTTCAGCGGAAATGTTAGTGGTGGAAGTTTGATGGTTTGGGCAACGATATCTTATGATTGAAGAAACAAGGTTTTGTTTCTGAAGGGCTGACAAAATCACTTTATTGCAGATTTGTTCTAGAAAATTCTTAGATTCCTTTTTGCATGGCAAAACTATGCTTTTGATAATATTTTTATGCATGATAATGCAAGTATCCACATTTCAAACGAAATGGAAGACTGGTTTAATGTACAAAGTGTTGTTCATTTAGATCATACTGCCAATAGCCATGACTACCCCAAAAATAACGTCTGAGATCAATTGGTATGAAAAATTTACTCAAATAGAGCATGGTGTCAATGGAGTGTGCATCAGTTATGGAAAAGAAGGACTTAATCATTAAAAACTGGAAATTGCTTGACCAAAACTTGACCCAAAGTTTTGTAGTGTCTATGAAAAACAAAATCAAGGAAGCAATAACGAAAAAAAATAGTTTTAGTAATTACTAATTGAGATTGAATGCAAAAGTTCATAAATCAATTTCCCTATGCTAAAACTAAAATATCCACAAACGAAATTGTTTACGAAATTATATAAAATTTTATTTACGGGTATAATTTGTAATACAAAGCCTGTATAGTGCATGAAATTTAAATCGATAAAAATGCATTTAATAAAGAAATACTGTTAAAAAACTGCCAGTTCATAAATCAATTTCCACCACTGTATTAAGCATAAAGAAAAGCTTGGCGAATAATTTGCCATTAACAAGCTAGTGGGAATGCAATGTAAACAGAAGGTTTTTGACAGCTGTGCAAAAAAAGTTCGTACTAGCGATTATTTAAGACGTTATTAATCCTAAAGAATAGGACTTTTTTTGTTTTTGTTAATACAAAACGTTCTAAATTAATTGAAAGACACAAAGTTTGCATAAGGGACCTTCATATAATACGCACGAAGATCTGATCTCGACAATAGTCCATGGGTAGCTCTAATGTGATGCTAATCCAATCCAACAAATGAAAAAACAGTTTTGCCAAGTGCACTCTCAAAAACTCATTGCACGATTGAATAATCTTTTTTTTTAACAACGGAGCAAAAAAGTTCACTTTATTACATCATATTTATTCTAAAATCGTTGCGAAAATGACACTTTACGTGCTTACATCACAAACAGTGCCGAAAGAGCTCACTTTCGGAACTAGTGCGGTAAAGTAAATAAGCTTATCTGATTGGCAGAAAAACAAATGATGTCGTGAATATTTCCATGGAAACCAAAGGATGTCATGAATCTTTATTATTTCTATTAGTTGATTACTTTTGCATTTTCTAATATATCCATGGAAACTACAAGTACTGCAAACATTATTAAAGGAAATTAAATAAGAACACAAATTTCACGCCAAACAATACTTTTCTGGAAGAAGATTCAGCGAAGCTTCCTTAGTTTTCAATGTAATCTGGAAATTGGCCGAACATCATTTCAAATTCGTTTTCATCCATGTTCGGTAGCACTAATTAAAAATACTATTTTGATTCAAAATATAAATTTATTTTAAACTTTTCTTTCACTACTTTGCATTTTTGAATATCTCCATGGATTTTTTTTCTTCGCCAAGCATCTCAATGCATTTCTATCTCTATGTTGTAGCCACTTTTATTGCGCCACCCTGCATTTCATATTAAAAAACTAAAAACTAAACTCTTTGGCGCAACAGTCCATTACTAGGCAAAGGCCTGCCGTGCCCATTTCAGCTTTCGTGACCTAGGGCTCTGGGGTGCTAGGCATATGTCCCGGTAAGGTTGTCAGCCTCACGCGGAACCCCTCCCCCCAGTGTTTAGTTCCCAAGCATGCTTGGTACCCATTTTATCGACCCACTCACGGGATGAAAGGATGGGGTCAACCTCGCCCAATCCGGGATACTTCCGGGAATCCGGTGTATACTTCCTTTCTCTGTGTCAGTAAAAATTCTTTCTGTGTGTCTTAGCTAAATATGCGGGTGGTCTCTGCTCAAGCGCACAAGACGCTATATATATATCTTCCCCTCTACCCCCCTCCCCCCCTAAAATTCTAATATAAGTTAAACAAAAAAAATTACAAAAAAGCTAGAACTCAACCTGCCAAAACAGCCACCTTACACTTGGGTTTTGGTTATATTGAGGACGACTGAAACTACATGATCTGCCGCCCCGGTGGCGCAATCGCTAGGATGCTAGCTTTTGGAGCTGCTGGGGTTGGGTTCGAATCTCGGTCAGGCATGGATGTTTGTGACCGTCAATAAATTTTGTTATTTGTCTATGTGTTTGTGTTGTCCTTTCTTTGTGTGTCTCTTGTGCTTGTAGAAACTCTTTCCGTGTCTGTCCCACTTGACGAAAGCTTATAAGCGGTTCTCTGAACAAGCACACAAGCTGGAATATATATGTACCTACCATACCATACTACATGCGATCTAACTGCGCAATTTGAGTAATTGACGGAATATACCTCTTTTTTACAGACTATCCGAATGTGGTTAGGTCCCTATTTGCTTCGGATAATTGGAGTTCTACTGTATTACTCTCAAGTGGCCCGTCCGTGGCCGATTGGTTAAGGCATCAGCCTCAGGGTTCAACCTTCTCAGGATATATGTACTGGAAAGAGTATAGAAAAAATCTAAATCGTGACGGATGGGCCCGCGTACACTGGGACAGACGTGCTCGTTAAATCTGTGGAGTCCAAAGTGGCGTCAGCGTACGATGTCGCTCGAAGTTCCGTTGGGAGCCCGCTCAGGTGTCGACCTCGTCACTTGACCAGGGTTCTAAATTACGAGGCGTTATTGACTGCGTTAAAGCTCCTAAAGGATGCTAGAAACAGGCAGACGGAAACTATTACATTATCATTACTCACATGTCGATATGAAGTGGTTCCAACTCAAACTTTCTCACGTTCGGAAGACCCACTAACCATACACAATGAAATGGACATTACGAGTTCGCTGCTCTTATACATAAAAAAAAATCGTGATACTAACACATAAAATAAATATAAAAGGGAGGAACTCCAAGAAAAACTCGCAAGGTTTGATCAACGGCTTAACGAATGGCTTCACACGAATAGTCCCTGTAACGTTCGCCGTGCAGTCGAACTTCGTTAACCCTCTAATGCATACTGTTACCGTTTGGTAACAAGCTACACAATCCCCTTTATTCTATAAAAGAAGACCTTATTCTCGACAAATTTGTGTTTTTTTCATCTATTTCATTCCATTTTGAAGTTTTAGTTAATAATAACCCTCATAGATGACAGTAGTAAAAGTGTATTCAAAGTTAAAGAGTGAGGTTATTAACTGTTGCGAAATTACGTTTTTGGCAGTATTCAAAGTATAATAATATTAATAATAAATACAAGTAAATTGTTTTGAAAAATTAATTGTACTTAAAGAGGGTTATTTTGAAATATATTTAGTAATTTTCCAGTCATTATTATCAAAATTGGAATTTTGTAGTTGGTTTTTGTAATACGGAAAAAAAAATTAAAAATTGAAATTATTTAAACTCTAATGCAGTTAATTTTTTTTCAGTATTTTTCCCATAATGTATGAGTATTAAAAATTCATATATATTTTTTCGGGATGAAAAAAAAATCAGGCATTAGAGGGTTAACATACGAACGCACGAAATTTTGTTTAAGATAAACTGAAGGCTTTTCCCCTGCTTATAAAGCTTTGAGCTAATGGTAAAAAATCTCTTAACGCAGAATAGCTTTCCTCGAAATTTCGCTTTATCCGAACAAAAATGACTTTCTTAGTAATTCGTCGAAGAACAACTTAAACAAAAAATTTAAAAAGGCAAATGAACATTATAAGAAAAAATTGTCTTCTAAATCTGAGAAAATGTGATCTCCCATGATTTTTGTTAGTTTTTGTCCCCCAATTGTTGTTCCGTATAAATTTTCCCAATTTTTCTATAGTATGTACTACTCCAAATAAACTTTATAAATTAAATTACTTTACTTCTATTATGAACTTTATTAATTGAGCTTTATTATTAAATGTATACCTGTATTATTGTATTATAAAATTAGAATAATGTACAGATGTTATTTTTTAAAAAAACTATTCAAGGGTTCAATCTAAAAAAAAATAAAAGGATTTAAGTTTAACCGTGATTAACACGAAAAGTTTCGGTGCGTCCCTTTAAGTTCGGGTTAACGGGGTTCGACTGTACTTACTTTACGGCGATGGATGACGAAAACTTACCAAAATATACAGAAGAAATTTATTTTGCCAATAAAATAATTAATAAGTATAAGTTTAAAGATAATAATTATAATTAAAACAAAATTTTAGTAATTATTCACAAACTACAGATGGCTGCCCAAACGGGATGTTAATATCTAATTTTTTTTAATTATAACTAATTACTATCTTTAAAATTATACTTATTTTAGTGGCAAAATAACTCTCTTCGGTATTTTTTGGGAGGTTCCTTAATAAGTTAATAATAATAATTAAGTCAATCAAATTTGAAGAAAATATCTGGTTTATTTTGGCGTTAAAATAAATTTCATTTCTGGTAAAGAAAGGGCTTAGTTTTTAAGGGGGGATCATAGTTAGCGACAGCAAAAATGACCAATTCTTAGTGTTGATTTCGAAAGGCTCTGAATCATTTAAAAATTATGGTACAGTAAAAAAATTGTACTAAATTATAAATTGTACTTTTATTATTATATTTACACCAAAGAATCGTATTTTTAAAAATTATTATTTTTGAAAAAAGACATCTTTTGAAACATACAATTACGAATTTTCTAAAATACAAGTATTTTTTCGGTACACTTTTCTCCAAACCTATTAAATATTTCTTAATAATTTCTTTTGTGTGTTATAAAACCATTTTAGATCTAATCAAGTCACCTATTTTTTTTGCCTAAAATAATTTTTGAATTCCATTTTAAAAACATTATATTCTACATTCATAAAAATTCTGATTTTCAACGATGAAAAGTGTAAAATAATGAAGTATTTTTTTAAATTTGTAAGACTAAACTAGGTGACTTAAATAGATCTAAAATGGTTTTATAACACACAAAAAATATTATTAAAAAATATTCAATAGATTTGGAGAAAAGTGTACCTAAGTGTTGAAAATTATAGTTTTGAGAAAAACGCGAAAAACAAATGCAGTCGATCCCGTTAACACGAACTCGAAATAACCACCGAATTTCACGTAAATCGTCAGGAATTTTTTTTTTAAATTGAGCCAGTGAATAGTTTTCAAATATTAATGCAAAAAATTCAGATTTTATAATGTAATACATAAATAATACAAGCATACAATTAGTAATTCAAAGGAGGCGTGGCACATTTGTTTATTTTTATAATTTTAATTTTTTGTAAGAAATAATTAACCGATCGATACAAAATTGGTCTTATTCGATAGATTGGGCTTCCATCTATCAGAAAAAAACTGGTTTAAAAAATTCGATTTTTTGGTTTTTGTTAACTATGATCCCCCCCCTTAACGGAATAATTTAACAGAAATTAGCTTTTTATCATGAATGCATTGCATTTGGACTCTAAGACTGAACTAACTATTAGTGCGACTGACTTAACTATTCAGTGTTAAAACATTTTTTTGTATTTTTTTAAAAATTGTATTTTAAGTAAATTACTCGGTTCAATTAAATGAGCAATTTCGCTATTTTATGAGACAAAAAATTAAAAGTTCAAAAATAAAATTTCAGCTTTTTATTTCAATCACAATCTAATTATTGTGTTGCCCTATTTATTAAAGTAGTTTTTCTATAAATGCATCAGGTATACGAATACTTCTTATATATTTTTGTACATCCAAATTTGAAAAAAATAATCTAAGACTTAAACAATGGTATTTTCCAACAAGCAACAAAAAATTTAAAGTTACAATTGTGTTAATTATTTATTAAAAAGTCGAACTATAACAATGAAAAATCCATTTTAAATATCAAAACAATTAAATCTTTTCGACAACAATGCGCTTTAAACAGTAATTTGATCACACGTACAATAAAGTTTGCCAAACAAGCATCGAAATAAAACCGCTCTTCAAACATTACTTCAAAAATCGATCTATAGTATCTTTTTTTCAAGAAAACTTCTTGTAAAATCCAAGCTCAATATAGCTTCTACTATGGCACGGATTTTAAGAGGAATCAGAAGTTTCTTGTAAGTCTAAATACCAAAAATACGTTATTTATTCGTCGCACATATGAATATCTTTTTCTAATGTAAAGTCAAAATATAAGATTTAAGTTAAAAGGTTTAATCGAATCTTTTTGACCATAGTGTAAAATACAAATAAAACAGTGTTACTTTGCTACTAGAATTTAAAGCACAAATAACGAGAACTGCTCTAATTCATAATGTACATAATTATTCGAAGTGACGATTGATATCCCTTACTATATGTACCTTACACCGAAATCGTTTATTTTATTACAAACCTTTCATTAATTGTTACGATTAAAACTTAATCAAAATATCTTATCAAACAGTTACATTAAAATTAATAAAAATAAATATTAAACTGTTATATGTACTACAATTTGAATATTCAGGATGTTCTTCATATAAGAGGGGTATTCAAAAGTCATCATAAATTACTTAAAAAACACAGTATTTAACGTACGATATCGCTTTTAAAATCATAGAAACACACTCAAACATACACTCGTAAAACGAACGAGCGATTTTAAATCAGTCTGAGTTAATATTCACTCTTTTCCAGTGTCGAAAATGCACTTCTCCTACAGGAGTGGGTTTCACTTTTGTTTAAAGAGTGTAATATACGTACATGTTCTGAGTATAATTTTGAAATTTATATTTTGTTATATACTAGTTACATTTTAATTATTGTGTAATAAGATCATAATATTAAGCTACAATAATATATTTTCCCTATTTCACTTTCAGCGGCAGTTTGATACCGTGCACTACTAGTACTGAAAATGATCAGGTAATGCGCACTTTATATATATTTTTAAACGTGTAGTATGCTTATATACATCAAAGTATCTCGTTAACCCTTTCAGTCCCAGTGATGCCATTTGGCATCATCATGTTTCTGTTCATTATTTTAAAAAAAAAATAATAGGGCTGAAATCTATTGGGAATAACAAAAAATATTTTCATATAGAAAAGTGTTTGAATAATCGAATGATGTGCTTTTTGATATCATAAATGGCTATAGACGATCAGAATTTTTTTCTGAAATGGCGGTGACAAATTGTCATTGGTACTGAAAGGGTTAAATATAATAAACAGCGAAATATTTTTGTAAGCCAGTACATTAGAAGAAATTAAGGTATATTTTCAACGTTATAATATAGATCTTCAGTCCAATTTCTAGTCAATTCACATTTAGACAGATATGTCGAATTTTTCAACTTTTAATTTTTTTTGATTTAAAAAAACGAAATGCAATGAACTTCAAACAATTCTCAAGTATTTAGAATGCATGCTATCAATGCAGAAAATATAAAGCTCATTATTTAGATTTCATCTTCTGACTTTCATTATCCAAGCAATTTGTTTTTCTAAAAGCCCCATTTCTCTTCAAGTCTATTTTCTAAAAGCCCGTAAGTATCGGAAAAACTGGGGGGAAAACGAAGTTGAGATAATTTTCAAAGTTGCAGTTGAAGAAAATCTGAGAATATATTGATTTTTTTTCCTTTTTGAAAAAGATGAAAAATGACCAGAAATATAACTTATTTCTACAAGATTTTATTCTATAACTTTGTATCAGTCTTCCCAAATAGCTACTAAACAAAAGACAAAAAATAATTATTGATACTTTTGGGTACTGTTTCACATTTAAAACTATAAAACCATTTGTCGTTTTGCCATGAGAATAAATGAGCATTTGAAGTTCAATATCTTATGTCATTATCAGTCCTCTGAGCCATAAGAAAATCGAGCAAATAAAAAAAAACGTTTCTGTTTCCCAATGTGATAATTAAATTGAAATCCTCAGCTCATTACTTAAAATTCTTTCGAAAATGTAAATTTTGCAATAAATGTCTTAAAGATTGCTTAATAATTTAAAGTTTAATAAATTACACGATTTTATATAAAGGCTTATGTATATATACTCAACAATTGATGAATATATTTTTTAATATACGGATTTTGAAGAAAAAGCGATTTAAAAATTGGTATCATTTCATATTTTTAAGCTTTAAATTGGTGTATTAAAATACTACAGTTTTACAAATGTAAATTATACCTTAACACTTTTTCAATTCTAGAATTCGGATGAATGCAAGTACCAAGATGCATATGAGTATTTCTGGAAAGAGGCTGATGATCAAAATAAGAATGCGAAACTGATTAATGTTCGTAAGCTCAGTGACAGCAAGGACGATTTGCAAGCGTCACACGTTGATACAAAGGATGAAAATGATCCAGAGCAACCACATCTGGAAAATTCCTCAACAGAACAAATTGTCGAAGTTGAGCTCGATAAACAGGAATCCCAGCCTGAAAGTATCGCTTCAGAGGAGATCACTACAGAAAATCTATCTGACAGCAAATCTGTCAATGAAGGGCAGCATACTTCAAGTTCTGAGTTGCAACAAATCATAAAAGAAACTAAGAAGCTCCTCCAAACCACCTCGGAATCCACCGAAGCTGAAGAATCGTCAATTGAAATGACGGAAAGCAATGCAAAGGAAGGCTTATTTGAAAAATCAGAAGCCGATCATCCTCTTCCAATGATTAAAGATGTCGACGTTGTTGTCAAAGTCGGCAAGAATCACACGTTTCCGGCCACCAAGAAAATTCTCTGCGATTATTCGGAGTATTTCTACGAAAGGTTGGCATCGAACCGGAAAAAGCTTTGTGCAATAAAAGTAAGTATTGCAAGAAGCACTATCGCATAGCAACACTGTGCGTATAGAAAAGTAGCGTATTGACTAAAATGACTGTTCGACTTAAAAAAAAATATTCGAATTGCTTAAAGGCTAGCTATTGAAACAAATTCTTAAATCTCAATTGGTGCAACAGTTTCAATTCATTTTTTCAACTAATCATTTTTTCAATAAAATTTCTACTGGTTCTCCCAAAAATAGTATCCGGCCGAATTGTAAATCATAATTCTTTTTATGGAAAAGAATTGCTTAATATACAATGGACAATTAAAATTTTGGTTTTTGAAAACTTAACTACGTTTTTTTTATCACAATTACAATTAGAAATTTACTAAATATCACTGCAAAAATCTCAGGCATTTTAGTTTTCCTATTACTACCATTTTCTTTAAACAACTTTGTGAGATTTTAATTGGTGTAAAGATATATATTAAATGGTAGCGTCGTCATACATAATATAGAAATTATTTAATTTATTTTTAGGTTGATGAAAAATTTGTTAATCCAGAGGCCTTCAAGACTATTCTTGGTTTCCTGTGCTACAAGCAGCCGTTCACTTGCCACAATTTAACGACGGAAGTCATAAGAACGGCTACTTACTTGGGGATGCCCCTGATAATTTGCAAAATTGAAATGGTAAAATATTTTTTGAATAAAAGTTATCGTATTTTAACCTTAATCTCAGTAACTATATCACTTTATCTAGCATTTCTTTGAGGACTAAACGATAGTAAGCAGTCAAAGAAGATAAGCAGCTTTTACAAACATTTTTTTTTATATTTGCTGGAAAAGAATTTTTGAAATTTGATTTATTCAATTATTTTTTATTTTACTTCTAATTTTGCAATTCAATTTTCGTGGTTAAGCTAAAGAATCGTGGCTAATATATCTTACAAACCTATAATGTTATACTATTAAGTTATTTCTTTATAACTCTCAGCTAATGCCTTGCTGATCCGGCAAACAGTTCCCACGGTCCATATTGCAAACGCAGCAGAAAACTTTTAATTCCGTGGTTCACTCTTCTTATAACACAGCCATTGAAAATAGGGTCGCTTTTTAATTCTACCTCCACATTTGAGGTTTTGTGTGTTTCGATGGCCACTTATGTCCCTCTTTAATAGCCATGAAGGCCTACATTTTAATACTTTAAATATTTGATATGAAAGTGTTATACATAAGTGCAATACATTTTTTTCCATCACAAATATATAAACTATTTTAAATTTGCAGGTGCTTCACCACAGAATAGTGTCTGAGGAAAATGCCCAGGCCAAACTAGCTCTGACTCACGAAGTAAAAGAGCAGCTAGAAAGCGGTCGGCCAGTGGCCAATGATTCAGTCACTGGGACACGGGCCATCTTCAGAGGACAGGTGGGAGATCTGAAGGCCAAGCACCTCATCAAGCTGTCCGACTTGGAGTGCATACGGAAGGAGAAAGAATGGTAAGGATGGTTAAATTATCAAAATTTACTGGTTAGGGGTGTCCCCTTGTCGTACACTAAAGTCTGTCTATTTACTTTGAGTGCCTCAAACATACTTTCTTCCCTCAATCCTTCGCTTGGCTTTCTAGGAAACGGGGGGAGCATCGCTTTTCTAAACCTAACGCGTTTGAGGATCTGTCGTGAGGTTAGCAATCCGAGCAGTTCAAACCCAAGTAGAGTGGGGAAAAAAGTCGCTCACGCCCTTTCGAAGACAACCACATGCGGTGATGGGGGAGGAAAATGCTTCGAAGATCGCATTCTAGATAGACAAGGCTGATTAAGAAAGCCGAAAAACTATAATTTTAATTCTGCATGTTAAAAATATATAGTCGTAAAAACGGTTTTAGGCAGTAACATAAATTTTGATATGTTGTAAACAAGTACAAGCCCAAATTCTTCAAATTTTTATGTTAAAATTTTTTTATAGCCACTTAAGTGATTTCAAATTTATTTTTTACAAACCGTCTTTATCTTATTGAGAGCGATTTTTTTTTCATTAAACATTCAAAAAGTCATTTAACAACAAATTCCAACAACTTCACTACTTGTGGAGAGGTTTTTCCGTAAGTTCGCACATCAGGACATCTAAAAAATGGCGGTTTGACAACTATTATTAAGAAGTTAGTCGTTCTTAAAAATCGAAAATAATTTTTTAAAATTAATTTTCGCTTCAGAAATTAAGTCTTAGTATTTCACAAATTACCCGCACTTCCGATACTCTAAATTCAATCGTATTATTTTACTCAACCAATTTACCTTCTGTACACAACGTATAAAATGTGTTTTTAGCTTTTTATTAAACTAAAAGCTAATTAAATTTTTTTTCACCCATTTACACGTTAAGTAGTTAATTAAAATATCCACTTTTATCAGAGAAAAAAATCGATTTGATGTATCCATTGAGTTTTAGTTATTATTATTTCAATTTCTTACTTTTCTATGTGGATGTGAACTTACTTATTCAGACACTACTTAATTCAGAATAGAATAACAAAATAACTACACTAAACCTATGTAAAAAAACAAGATTCTTAAGTGATCAAATTGTTTATTCAACATAATCTTGAATTTTAATTTCAGGTTTTATAAAGGTTCTATTGAGCTGGATAACGAACGAAGCCTATTTGAGAAACTGGCCATGAGACCACATATTGTGGTAGAAGATGCCGAAAGCCTCACATTGTGGGTACGTATAAATTCAGTTCAATTACTTTTACTTTGGAATTTTATATTTACGTTTCCAATACATATAGATAGATACATAATAAATTTATTGCAATGGGCCTAAACCCGTTTACAATGGTTGGCAGAATCTAAACATAATACCATTACAACAATACTATTACATAAAACTATCATAATTCTATTGTACAATATAAGGATGCTTACAAAAAACAAACAAATAAAACACAAACAAATACTTAAATACATAAAACACATTTGAGAAAACTAATTGTCGATTTCATCGAAGCTTATTATATATTGTCTAAATTTTAAAACTGATATTTAGTAGTTATAAATATTGTTTCCAATACATATAAAATTTTATCAAACTGGGTAACTTTGGCCCTAAAGGGTAACCTTGGCCCAAACGTCCGAAAAATATTATTTTTTAAAAATTTCTTTATAAAATTTCTCTGTCTTAACTTGTTTAACATTTTTGGTAAGATGGCAACATTGCTTTGCATTTCCTAAACAAAAAAAATTTTCATATAATTTTAGCATTGACACAACAACGTTTACATTCTTCCAAGCGTTTTATGACAAAACTATCTTCAATCTTTTTCCCTTTTGTAAAATACCTTACACTGCTAAAAAATTTGAACTTTTTTTCACTGTAATGATGATTCCTAGTGGCTGCGTGGTTAACGGTTTCACCATATTTTCGGTATTCGATTGAACCATTTCTCAGTTTTTGGAACCATTATTACGGTGATACTAAGCACAAAATTTTTAACAGTGTAGAATTCTCGATTTTGGCCAACGTTACCCCGATAAAAGGTATTAATTTCGAGAAAGGGGCTTACTCTCTCTCTCTCTCTCTCTTTGATTCTGAAACTTCATTTTTAGGTTTTCAATGTTTATAAACATAATTACACAGAAGTCGTCTACGTGGATTCCGAAGCCTACAAGAAAAGTGTGGAAGACAGCCTGCGGGCTTGCACCGAGTTTCTTGCTCACAGGATCTAGAAGTAGGATGGTCTTCTCCAAGATACATCCGCCATCTTGAAGAACAATAACAGCCACCCACAGAAAACAAGAGTTCAAAAACGCGCATTTTGGTTTTATATTTTTGTAAGGAAAGTTAATAAAGAAGAAGGAAAGCAAATGGCAAAGAAGAGGCACAATTTGGCCTTTGCATCAAGGAAAAGAAGCTAGAATCCAGAAAAATCGAAGCCTAATCTAGGTCTTCGCGGCATAAATAGAAGCTGGGAAGTGGCATCTAGGAAAAATAGGATCCTGAAACGGACGCTGAATCAAGATCATCATATAGAAGATTTTGTGTAAAAAAAATCGGAAGGATAAAATAGGTTTTTAAAGTAATAGGAAAAACGAATGGAAAAGGGGGTCTACAGAAACGATGGACATAATTGTTTTTATCGTCCACTTTTACAGAAGGAAAGGTACTTAATTGCCAACAAGCGGAAGACATTATTAAAAAAATGATCTACATGATCATACGAAAACAAAGATGTTTACTCCTTACGACAGAAGTCCAAGGTTATTCTTCAAAGTAACGGAGAACGAGGAGCTGAAGTCCTAAAAAAAAAGTGTACCTCAGTGTACTTATGAAGTCCTCAAGAAAGAATATATTCAGTCATTTCAAATCTGAGTTATATTTCAAAGAGCTCATGTTGAAGCTGTAAAAGAAAAGAGGCGTGTCTTCTACAAAATAAGCTTAGATGGTGCATCGAAACCTCAGTTGGCGTAGCCTTTATTGGATCAAGTTTGTGAACTGGCCCCCGTAAAGAAATGGAAAAGGCAAAAGGAAAAATGAATGAAGTTAATTTTATATATTGCAAATGAGTGGATGCTTGCAGTCCGGTGTGGGTTCTTGCTCCATAAACCATTGTACTTTTAAAGCAGCTTCCGATGTAAAAAGCTTCGTACTTTCAACGCTTCAGGTGCAGAGCTTAGTGCTTCTAAAGCGCACAGAATAAAGCTTCCTTCTTCAAAGACTTCCGAATATCTAACTTCGAATTGTATCATTGTAACCACAGCTTTATCAATAAAAATAATAGCCTTATATGTATTGTGTTTTTTTCATATAACAACTTTTACTTAAAGAAAAATAACCAAATCACATGAATAACTATAATTAACTTTGGGGAGGGGAAGTTTTTTTAGTTTTATCAGTTATTTTCAGGTACCAGGACTTCAGAAAGTTAAGAGTTATAATGATTTCATATTTTACATTGTTAATTTCTTTCAACATAAGACAAGCAACCAAATTAAGTATTTTTCAAATTTATTTATCAGCTTGCCTTGAATTAGCACTGTAAACGAACTTGCAAATTAAAAAAAAAACTAATAACATAAAGTTTACAATTATAAAAAGACAAGTTATTTCATAAAAATTAATTTAACTAAACATTTCCATATGTAATCATTAGTATTTTACTTAATTCCACGTTAACTATAGTGTAAGTCACAATTTTAGAGGAAATTACAAGTTTTTTTTTTTTAAATTTGTAAAATAAGTCAAAATAAATGAAACAAGTTACATTATTTAGTTTTAATAAGTGTTGATCAGCCATTCCGCTAATTTTTTTCATTCAATGTTAAAAGTTGTAGTAATAATCACTTTTTGCAAACGTGACTTACCCTACAGAAATTATAATTTTGCATGGGATTAGCCTTTATAATACGAATGCTTTTTTATTGCTATATGGAGGATCTGTGGAATTTATTAAGCTTCAATTTAATTGTTTTAAATTCACATAACAAATTGAAATTTCACATCACAAATTTTTAGCTTAGGGGCAGTTATATTGAACATATATTTTCTTGAATAAAATTTGTAAGCCTCATAGAGAGTGTTTATTTTAACATTTCAATCAAGTTTTAGCTGGTTCAATAATTTCATTAATTGAGACGAAAGAATAATTCTAAATTCCACGATTCGGACGAAGCCATTTTATTTCCAAGTATACGATCGAGACGAGAAACAACAACCGAATGAGTCAGCAATTTTTCTCCGTGGGGGGGGGGGGGGGGGGAAGGCCCGGCACACTCAATCGCAATTGGCTGCTCGATTTGTTGCTAGGGGCGCGCCGGAACATCCCGCCCCACGTTGAAATACAAATTTCAACAAATATTTAAGTGGACTGTTACAACAATATAATACCAATTTACAATACAAAAATTCAAAACATTCTCGTACTAGTATTCTAAAGTACAGAAAAACATTACAAGTTCAACAGAAACGAGATTAAATGATACATATGATGTATTAACAATCAATAGGAAGAACAGCAATATTAGTTATTGATCTTTTTAATATGTTACCTTTAACTTTGACCTTTACAACTCTAACTAGACCATCAGAACCAGGGAGCACTTCAACAATTCTGCCTAAAGCCCATTTACATAGCTAGATTATCTTCCTTGATCAAAACTAAGGTTCCAACCTTTACATTTGTTTCCTTACGAAACCATTTACTGCGCTGCTGCAGAGTTGTCAAATAATCTCTGTGCCATTTAGCCCATATTAATTGTACCATTTTAGTTAATCTTTGCCATTTATCCAATCTATTTTCTTTTAAATCAATCAAACAAGGTTCAGGAATAGCATTTAAAGGTCTACCTATAATGAAATGCCCAGGTGTGAGAGCTACACAATCATCAGGATCGCTAGACATTGGGCATATATAGGACGAGAATTCAAGATTGCCTCTACCTGGTTCATGCAGTGACGCGTTTATGGATGTTGGGGCCATAGGCAGCTCCCGAATTTGGGGCCCATCCCCCCCCCACACACACAGAAATTATATTTTAAAAAAATCTTAATACTTGTACAAATAAAAAGGCACGATGAAGGATGAACCAATTCTCCCCTCCCCTTTTGTGGAGCATGGAATGCTAGTGACTTAATCTGACCGTAGATAAAGAACCATGGCTAAATATTACAAGGTCTTGGCTAAATATTGCAAGAGAAAAGAATTCACGTATACTTTTGATGCCCTTATATTGACATACTCAGTTTCTATTTACAGATTTTTCTTTCTGCATTTTCTTTTCACAAATTCGTTTATCACCTCAATGAAATATTTTTTATTTTATTTAATCTGATTTGATGTTCAGAATCGGGCGTTAAGGCGTACCTATCTATCAATCATATTTCTCTTCACATTCTTTATTCTTTTAATTGCAGAGAAAGAACGTTCTTCAGTTGCATTGCTAAGCGGAATTGTTAGATAAAAACGCAACAGCTTTTCCACACTTGGAAAAGTCGATTTTAATCCGTGTTGCAGAAAGTTATACATTTCCGCTTGAAACCAAAGGTGTTCTTTTCTTGCAAGTATTAAAAAACGTTTTATTTCGTCTCGAACACTTTCGTTGCAATCGTTGCTAGACTTAATATCCTCCCTGTACTTTGTTCTAAGTTTAGTGATCGTGGATTCGACTTCGTAAGCGGAAACATAGTCTTTCTCCTCATCATTAAAAAAAACAATCCGAACTGACTATTGATTTCCTTATAGGAGGACTAGGTCTAGGTATTTGTTATTAATTTTGAAATTTGAGGGCCTTCGCAATCTTGGGGCCACAGGCGGCCGCCTCTAACGCCTATTGGTAAACGCGTCGCTGGGTTCATGACAGTAGTAAATTCCTCAAATGTTAGTTTTGCATCTCCAACAACTCGTTTAAAATGGTATTTGAACGACTTGACCCCTGCTTCCCAGAGCCCACCAAAGTTAGGAGCTCTAGGTGGAGAAAACTTCCAATCAATACTTTCTGATTCATAATACGATGCTACCTCTTCATTAGGATTAGATACCATTTCATACAATTTTCTAAGCTCTCTTTGAGCACCAACAAATGTTTTTGCATTATCTGTAAAGAGTGTTTTACTAAACCCTCGCCGAGCAAAGAACCTTTTCAAAGTGGCTATGAAAGCACTAGTGGTCAAATCAGTAATAATCTCGAAATGGGTGGCTCGGGTAACAAGACAAACAAATATGGTTACGTATATTTTATGAAACACACCTTTACGTTGACCTTTATATTTTATATAAAAAGGTCCCAAAAAATCAATACCAGTGCAATTAAACAAAAACTCTTGGTTAACTCGTATACTAGGTAATGAGCCCATTAACTGCTCAGATAACTTAGGTTTAACTTTATAACAAGTGATACATTCATGAGTAATTTTGCGAGCAAGAGATCTACCGTTTAAAATCCAAAATTTTTGTCGAATAATAGACAAAAGTGTCTGTGGACCCACATGTAAGTGTTTAAGATGATAATGCAACATTATTAATTTCGAAAGTTTATGGGCATGTGGCAACACAATAGGGAACTTAGAATCGAAAGGAAGGGAAAAATGCTCTAATCTCCCCCCAACTCTTAACATACAATTTCCATCTAAGAAAACATTTAACGTTTTCAACTTACTTGTATTTGGGATTACTTGCCCCTTTTTTAAACACTTGATCTCTTCCCCAAAGCAATGTTGTTGTACTAACTTTATCAGAGAATCCCTTGCTCGTTCAAGCTCTTGCGTCGTTACAACACCTGTAAATTTGGTATCCGGATCTTTGCAATTATGAAAAAACCTGAAAATAAAACTAACAATTCTAATAAGCTTAGTAAAACTATTGGTTAAGTTTAAACAATTATCAATAAATGGTGTTTCAGTGTGTGTATTTGTAACGAAAGTATGAACGTTAGTGTCCGAGAAATTGTCAGGGCATTTCAGTTCTTGAAGAAACTCAGT
Source organism: Hylyphantes graminicola (assembly GCA_023701765.1). NCBI lineage: Eukaryota > Metazoa > Arthropoda > Arachnida > Araneae > Linyphiidae > Hylyphantes > Hylyphantes graminicola. Next base: position 76,852,733 of record CM043115.1, on the reverse strand, counting down.
GTCCTTATTTGATGAACCGACAAAATTCGAGTCCAGATGTTTCTCCTTCAAAAAGGAAGGGCCTGATCACCAAAGTTCTTCTTGTAGTTGAAGTTTGGTTGCACCTCGCGAAATCAAATCGGCTGGGTTTTCTTTGGTCTTCACGTGATGCCAAAGGAAGTTCTGGGTCAATTCCTGAATCAGGGACACGCGATTTGCCACAAAGACTTTTAGAAGGTACGGCTGTGTTTGAATCCAGTCCAGGACAACCTTGGAGTCTGAAAAGAGATGGACTTGGTCAAATTTCAGGTCGATGAGTTGGACAATCTTTGAAGCCAATTTCGACAATAAAGTTGCAGCTAAGAGTTCAAGACGACAGATGGACAAAGTCTTGGAGTGGAGCCACTCGAGTCTTGCTACAAAGTAATCGGATCTGCGTTTCAGTAGAGCTTTCAGATTTCACGTATAAGCATGCTCCATAAGCTTGGCTCGATGCATCTGCGAACCCAATGAGCTGTACGGCAATAGAACATTTCAGTAAGATGCAACGCGGCACTTTCAAATCTTCCAATTGTTGAAGCTCTGCTACGTATATCTGAAATTTCTGAATCTCCTGAGCAGGTAAGCTATGATCCCAGTCAAGCTTCAATAGCCACAGTCTTTGGATCATCATTTTGGCCTTGATTATTATAGGCTGAAGAAGGCCCAAGGGGTCGAACAATTTCGAGATGAAAGACAACACAGTTCGTTTGGTGATGGTCTCGGGAACCTCGTGTAGGCATGTCTGATATATAAAGGTGTCATCTCTAGGTCTCCATGAAAGTCCCAAGGTCTTTACTAGTTCATCTTTTTCATTAAAGATGAACTCTTTGTTCTCAGAGGGCACATTGTTCAGCAATTCCTCACTGTTAGAACTCCATTTGTAAAGATGAAAGCAACCCTCATTCATCAAGGAAATTAGCTGGCGCTGAATCTCTTTGGCTTCGAAAAGGTCATCGGCTCCTCCCAAAATGTCATCCATGTAAGTACTATTCTGAATGACAGAGAGCCTCATAATGGCCTCCCTGGGCCTGTGCCCCATTTTCCCCGCCGGAAATCAGGCCCCTGAAGGTTGAGAAGTTTGTTGTATTTACTTCAATACCATTTCAATGTAACTGGTTAGGTTTAGTTTGAATCATCGTCGCACTAGAGCTACACGAGGGCTATTGGCGACAGATCATTACTCTATCAATATGCGTGCCATAACGGGTGCGGGTTCTAATCCCACCTTTGCCTTGAGTGTATACTTCCTTTCTCTGGTCAGTAAAAATTCTTTCTGTGTGTCTTAACTAAATAAGCGGGTGGTCTCTGCTCAAGCACACAAGACGGAATATATATATCTTCCCATCTACCCCCCCCCCCATAAAATTCTAATATAAGTTAAACAAAAAAAAAAAAAATTACAAAAAAGCTAGAACTCAACCTGCCAAAAAAAGCCATCTTACACTTGGGCTTTGGTTATATTGAGGACGACTGAAACTACATGATCTGCCGCCCCGGTGACGCAATCGCTAGGATGCTAGCTTTTGGAGCTGCTGGGGTCGGGTTCGAATCCCGGTCAGGCATGGATGTTTGTGACCGTCAATATATGTTGTTATTTGTCTATGTGTTTGTGTTGTCCTTTCTTTGTGTGTCTCTTGTGCTTGTAAAAACTCTTTCCGTGTCTCTCCCACTTGACGAAAGCTTATAGGCGGTTCTCTGAACAAGCACACAAGCTGGAATATATATGTACCTACCATACCATACTACATGATCTAACTGCGCAATTTGAGTAATTGATGGAATATACCTTTTCTTTACAGACGATCCGAATGTGGGTCCCTATTTGCTTCGGATAATTGGAGTTCTACTGTATTACGCACAAGTGGGCTGTTTGGTTAAGGCATCAGCCTCAGGATTCAACCTTCTCAGGATATCTGTACTGAAAAGAGTATAGAAACAATTTAACTCGTGACGGATGGGCCCGAGAACACTGGGACAGACGAGCTCGTTAAATCTGCGGAGTCCAAAGTTGAGGCGTCAGCGTACGATGTCGCTCGAAATTCCGTTGGGTGCCCACTCAGATGTCGACCTCGTCACTTGACCAGGGTTCTAAATTACGAGGAGTTATTGACTATGTTAAAGCACCTGAAGAAGGCTAGAAATAGGCAGCCGGAAACAATTACATTATCATTACTCACAAGTCGATATGAAGTGGTTCCAACTCAAACTTTCTCACGTTTTGAAGATTTTAATTTGATTTAAGTTTAACCGTGATTAACACGAAAAGTTTCGGTGCTCCCCTTTAAGTTCGGGTTAACGGGGTTCGACTGTACTTACTTTACGGCGATGGATGATTGCAGTGTCAATGTTAACAGATCTTGTATGGTTACAGATCTCTAACAATTAAAATGGGGAAAATTTGACCCCCGAAAAAAGAATGCGACATACTCACAAAAACTTACCAAAAAATACAGAAGAAATTTATTTTGCCAATAAAGTAATTAATAAGTATAAGTTTAACGATATTAGTTATAATTAAAACAAAATTTTAGTAATTATTCACAAACTTCAGATGGCAGTTCTAACGGGATGTTAATATCTATTTTTTTTTTAATTATAACTAATTACTATCTTTAAAATTATACTTATTTTAGTGGCAAAATAACTCTCTTCTGTATTTTTTGGGAAGTTCCTTAATAAGTTAATAACAATAATTAAGTCAATCAAATTTGAAGAAAATATCTGGTTTATTTTGGCGTTAAAATAAATTTCATTTCTGGTAAAGAAAGGGCTTAGTTTTTAACGGAATAATTTCACAGAAATTAGCGTTTTATCATGAATGCATTGCATTTGGACTCGAAGACTGAACTAACTATTAGTGCGACTGACTTAACTATTCAGTGTTAAAAATTTTTTTGTATTTTTTTAAAAAATTGTATTTTAAGTAAATTACTCGGTTCAATTAAATTGAGCAATTTCGCGATTTTATGAAACAAAAAATTAAGAGTTCAAAAATAAAATTTCAGCTTTTTATTTCAATCACAATCTAATTATTGTGTTGCCCTATTTATTAAAGTAGTTTTTCTTTATGTGCATCAGGTATGACTTATGACTTATGACTTCTTTGGTGGGGGGCAAGTTCGCCGAACACTGCGACCTTAGGTCTATTGTATTCAACCCCAAGAAATGATACAGTCACAAGAGACACACAAAGAAAGAGACGACACAAACACATAGACAAATAACAACATTTATTGACGGTCACAAACATCCATGCCTGACCGGGATTCGAACCCGACCTCAGCAGCTCCAAAGGCTAGAATCCTAACGAGTGTGCCACCGAGGCGGCGTGCATCAGGTATACGAATACTTCTTATATATTTCTGAACATCCAATTTGAAAGACAAAAATCTAAGAATTAAACAATGAAATTTTCCAACAAACAAAAAATATTCAAAGTTACAATTGTGTTCCTTATTTATTAAAATGTCGAACTAAAACAATGAAAAATCCATTTTAAATATCAAAACAATTAAATCTTTTCGACAACAATGCGCTTTAAACAGTAATTTGATCACACGTTCAATAAAGTTTGCCAAACAAGCATCGAAATAAAACCGCTCTTCAAACATTACTTCAAAAATCGATTTGTAATACCTTTTTTCAAGAAAATTTCTTGTAAAAATCCAGGCGCAATATAGCTTCTACTATGGCACGGATTTTAAGAGGAATCAGAAGTTTCTTGTAAGTCTAAATACCAAAAATACGTTAATTAGTCTCGCATATGAATGTCTCTTTCTAATGTAAAGTTAAAAGCTAAAAGTTTAAATTGAATATTTTTAACCATAATGTAAAATACAAATAAAATAGTGTTACTTTTCTACTTGATTTTAAAGCACAAATAACGAGAACTGTTCTAATTCAAAATGTACATAATTATTCGAAGTGAAGATTGATATCCCTTACTATTTGTACCTTACACCGAAATCGTTAATTTTATCACAAGCCTTTCTTTAATTGTTACGATTATAACTTACAATCAAAATATCACATCAAACACTTAAATGAATATTAATTAAAATAAGCAATAATCTGTTATATGTACTACAATTTAAATATTTAGGATGTTATTCTTATAAGATAGGGTATTCAAAAGTCAACATAAATTACTAAAAAAAATGCAGTACTCAACGTACGACATCGCTTTAAAATTTATAGTAACAAACGCTCAAATATAGTATACGTACATATTCTGAGTATAATTGTGGAATTTATATTTTTTTAATTTAATTCTTAATTTTGTTATTCACTAGTTGCATTTTAATTATTGTGTAATAAGACTATAATATAAAGCTACAATAATATATTTTCCCTATTTCTCTTTCAGCGGCAGTTTGATACCGTGCTCTACTAGTACTGATACTGATCAGGTAATACGCATTTAATATTTTCTTTTAAGCATGTTTTATATTTATATGCATTAAAGTATCTTGTAAAATAATAATAAACAGTGAAATACTTTTGTAAGCCTGTACATTAGAAGAAATTAAGACATATTTTCAACTTTATAATACAGATCTTCAATCCTACTTGTAGACGATTCAGTTTTAGATAGATATGTCGTATTTTTTAACCTTTACAAATGTTTGTGTTTAAAACAAAATGCAATATACTTCAGACAATTCTCAAGTATTTAGGATGCATGCGCTTCAATGCAGAAAATATAAAGCTCATTGCGGCCAAGCAATTTGTTTTTCTAAAAGCCCCATTTCTCTCCAAGTCCATTTTCTAAAAGCCGGAAAAACTGGGGGGAAAATGAAGTTGAGATAATTTTCAAAGTTGCAGTTGCAAATCTGAGAATATACTATTTTTTCCCTTTTGAAAAGGATGAAAAATGACCAGAAATATAACTTATTTACTACAAGATTTTATTCTACAACTTTGTATCAGTCTTCCCAAATAGCTTTGTCAGATAGCTTCCTACTACATGGGAGGAAGTCAGTGTTGCCAATCCATATAGTGGAATGATTTTCAATCCTTATTTTTTTTATTTATATTTACTAAATGTTTATTCACTGGGGTCACAAAAACTCACAAAAGACAAAAAATAATTATTAATACTTTTGGGTACTGTTTCACACATAAAACTATAAAACCATTTGTCGTTTTGCCCTGAGAATAAATGAGCATTTGAAGTTCAATATCTTATGTCATTATCAGTCCCCTGAGCCATAAGAAAATTGAGCAAAAAAAAAAAACGTTTCTGTTTCCCAATGTGATAATTAAATTGAAATCCTCAGCTCATAACTTAAAATTCTTTCAAAAATGTAAATTTTGCAGTAAATGTTTCAAAGAAGGCTTCATACTTTAAAGTTTATTATAATACACGATTTTACGTACAGGCTTATGTATCTTTATCCTACAATTGAAGAATACATTTTCTTTAAAATCGGATTTTGAAGAAAAAGCGATTTAAAAATTGGAATCATTTAATTTTTTTTAGCTTTAAATTGGTGTATTAAAATACTACAGTTTTACAAATCTAAATCATACCGTAACACATTTTAATTCTAGAATTCGGATGAATGCAAGTACCAAGATGCATATGAGTATTTCTGGAAAGAGGCCGATGATCAAAATAAGAATGCGAAACTGATTAATTTTCGTAAGCTCAGTGACAGCAAGGATGATTTGCAAGCGTCACACGTCGATACAAAGGATGAAAATGATCCAGAGCAACCACATCTTGAAAATTCCCCAAAAGAACAAATTGTCGAATTTGAGCTCGATAAACAGGAATCCCAGCCTGCTGAAAGTATCGCTTCAGAGGAGATAACTACAGAAAATCTACCTGACAGCAAATCTGTCAATAATGAAGGGCAGCATGCTTCAAGTTCTGAGTTGCAACAAATCATAAAAGAAACCAAGAAGCTCCTCCAAACCACCTCGGAATCCACCGAAGCTGAAGAACCGTCAATTGAAATGACGGAAAGCAATGCAAAGGACGGCTTATTTGAAGAAACAGAAGCCGATCTTCCAATGATTAAAGATGTCGACGTTGTTGTCAAAGTCGGCGAGAATCACACGTTTCCGGCCACCAAGAAAATTCTTTGCGATTATTCGGAGTACTTCTACGAAAGGTTGGCATCAAACCGCAAAAAGCTTTGCGTAATAAAAGTAAGTATTGCAAGAAGCCACTATCACATAGCACACTGTGCGTATAGAAAAGTAGCGTATTGACTAAAATGACAATTCGATTAAAAAAAAATATTCGAACTGTTTAAAGCCTAGCTATAGAAACAAATTCCTAAATCTCAATTGGTGTAACAGTTTCAATTCAATTTTTCAACTTAACCCTAATTTTCACTACTAAAAAGCAATGAGGAATAAAATTTCTCCTGGTTCTCCTAAAAATAGTATCCGACCGAATTGTAAATCATAATTCTTTTTATGGAAAAGAATTGCTTAATATACAATGGACAATTAAAATTTTGGTTTTTGAAAACTTAACTACGTTTTTTTTATCACAATTACAATTAGAAATTTACTAAATATCACTGCAAAAATCTCAGGCATTTTAGTTTTCCTATTACTACCATTTTCTTTAAACAACTTTGTGAGATTTTAATTGGTGTAAAGATATTATATATTAAATGGTAGCGTCGTCATACATAATATAGAAATTATTTAATTTATTTTTAGGTTGATGAAAAATTTGTTAATCCAGAGGCCTTCAAGACTATTCTTGGTTTCCTGTGCTACAAGCAGCCGTTCACTTGCCACAATTTAACGACGGAAGTCATAAGAACGGCTACTTACTTGGGGATGCCCCTGATAATTTGCAAAATTGAAATGGTAAAATATTTTTTGAATAAAAGTTATCGTATTTTAACCTTAATCTCAGTAACTACATCACTTTATCTAGCATTTCTTTGAGGACTAAACGATAGTAAGCAGTCAAAGAAGATAAGCAGCTTTTACAAACATTTTTTTTATATTTGCTGGAAAAGAATTTTTGAAATTTGATTTATTCAATTATTTTTTATTTTACTTCTAATTTTGCAATTCAATTTTCGTGGTTAAGCTAAAGAATCGTGGCTAATATATCTTACAAACCTATAATGTTATACTATTAGGTTATTTCTTTATAACTCTCAGCTAATGCCTTGCTGATCCGGCAAACAGTTCCCACGGTCCAGATTGCAAACGCAGCAAACTTTTAATTTCGAGGTTCACTCTTCCTATAACACAGCCATTGAAAACAGGGTCGCTTTTTAATTATACCTCCACATTTGAGGTTTTGCGTGTTTCGATGGCCACTTACGACCCTCTTTAATAGCCATAAAGGCCTACATTTTAATACTTTAAATATTTGATATGAAAGTGCTAAAATATTTTTATCAATTTCTAGATCCATTTCTATAATGAACTACAGAATAAGTAAGCTCTTTTGTGCAATATATTTTTTTTCCATCACAAATATATAAACTATTTTAAATTTGCAGGTGCTTCACCACAGAATAGTGTCTGAGGAAAATGCCCAGGCCAAACTAGCTCTGACTCACGAAGTAAAAGAGCAGCTAGAAAACAGTCCGCCAGTGGCAGTCAATGAGACACAGGCCATACTCAAAGGACATGTGGGAGACCTGAAGGCCAAGCACCTCATCAAGCTGTCCGACTTGGAGTGCATACGGAAGGAGAAAGAATGGTAAGGATGGTTAAATTATTAAAAACTACTGGTTAGCACTTAAGGGATTTCAAATTAATTTTTTTACAAGCCGTCTTTATCTTATTGAGAGCGATTAAACTTTTTCATTAAACATTCAAAAAGTCATTTAACAACAACTTCCAACATCTTCACGACTTGTGAAGGTTTTTTTTTCCGTAAGTTCGCACATCAGGATATCTAAAAAATGGCGGTTTGACAACTATTATTAAAAAGTTAGTCGTACTTAAAAATCGAAAATAATTTCTGAAGAGAAAATTAATTTAAAAAATTAAATCTTAGTATTTCATAAATTACTAGCACTTCCGCAACTCTAAATTCAATTGTATTATTTTGCTCAATAAATTTACCTTTTGTACACAACGTATAAAATGTTTTAGCTTTTTAAGCTAATTTTTAAAAAAGCTAAAAGCTAATTTTTTAAAAATATTTTTTTTTTCACCCATTTCCACGTTAAGAAGTTAATTAAAATAGTATTCACTTTTATCAGAGAAAAAAATCGATTTGATGTGTCCATTGAGTTTTAGTTATCATTATTTCATTTTCTTGCTTTTTCTATGTGGATGTGAACTTACTTATTTCAGCCACTACTTAATTCAGAATCGAATAACAAAATAACTACACAAAACCTATGTGTAAAAAACAAGATTCTTAAGTGGTCAAATTGTTTATTCAACATTATCTTGAATTTTAATTTCAGGTTTTATAAAGGATCTATTGAGCTGGATAAAGAACGAAGCCTATTTGAGAAACTGGCCATGAGACCACATATTGTGGTAGAAGATGCCGAAAGCCTCACGTTGTGGGTACGTATAAATTCAGTCCAATTACTTTTACTTTGGAATTTTATTTTTACGTTTCCAATACAAATGGATAGATAATAAATTTATTGCAACGGGACTAAAACCGTTTACAATGGTTGGCAGAATCTAAACATAATACCATTACAACAATACTATTACATAAAACTAACATAAATCTATGACAAGGATGCTTACAAAAAAACAGACTTAAATTGTACATAAAAAACACAAGGGAGTACACTAATTGTTAATTTCATCGAAGCCTATTATATATTGTCTAAATTTTAAAACTGATATTAAGTAGTTATAAATATTTTTTCTAATACATATAAAATTTCGTCAAGCTGGGTAACTTTGGCCCTAAAGCGTAACCTTGGCCCAAACGTCGGAAAAAAATTGTTTTATTTTTATTTTTTTATAAAATTTCTCTGTCTTAACTTGTTTAACATTTTCGGTGAGATGGCAACATTGCTTTGTATTTCATAAAAAAAAGTTTATCATATAATTTTAGCATTAAAACAATAACGTTTACATTCTTCCAAGCGTTTTATGACAAAACTTTCTTCAATCTTTTCCCCTTTTGTAAAATACCTTACACTGCTAAACATTTCGAACTTGGTTTCACCGTAATGATGGTTCCTAGTGGCTGCGGCTGTGTGGTTAAAGGTTTCACCATATTTCCGGTATTTGATTGAACCATTTCTTAGTTTTTGGTTTCCAAAACATGAAATGGTTCATTCGAATACCGGAAATATGGTGAAACCTTTCACCACGCAGCAGTTTCAGCTACTAGGAACCATTATAACGGTGATACCAAGCACACAATTTTTAACAGTGTAGAATTCTCAATTTTGGCCTAGTACTCTCTTTAATTCTGAATCTTCATTTTTAGGTTTTCAATGTTTTTAAACATAATTACACAGAAGTCGTCTACGTGGATTCCGAAGCCTACAGGAAAAGTGTGGAAGACAGCCTGCGGGCTTGCACAAAGTTTCTTGCTCATAGGATCTAGAAGTAGGATGGTCTTCTCCAAGAGCCATCCTCCATCTTGAAGAACAATAGCCACCCACAGAAAACAAGAGTTCAAAAACGCGTATTTTGTTTTATATTTTTGTAAGAAAAATTAATAAAGAAGGGAAGCAAATGACAAAAAAGAGGCACAATTTGGCCTTTACGTCAAGATAAAGAAGCTAGAATCCAGAAAAATCGAAGCCTAATCTAGGTCTTCGCGGCATAAATAGAAGCTGGGAAATGGCGTCTAGGAAAAATAGGATCCTGAAACGGACGCTGAGTCAAGATCATCATATGGAAGCATAGAAGATTTAGTGTAAAAAAAATCGGAAGGATAAAATAGGTTTTTAAAGTAATAGGAAAAACGAATGGAAAAGGGGGTCTACAGAAACGATGGACATAATTGTTTTTATCGTCCACTTTTACAGAAGGAAAGGTACTTAATTGCCAACAAGCGGAAGACATTATTAATAAAAAATGATCTACATGATCATACGAAAACAAAGATGTTTACTCCTTACGACAGAAGTCCAAGGTTATTCTTCAAAGTAACGGAGAACGAGGAGCTGAAGTCCTCAAAAAAAGTGTACCTCAGTGTACTTATGAAGTCCTCAAGAAAGAATATATTCAGTCATTTCAAATCTGAGTTATATTTCAAAGAGCTCATGAAGCTGTAAAAGAAAAGAGGCGTGTCTTCTACAAAATAAGCTTAGATGGTGCATCGAAACCTCAGTTGGCGTAGCCTTTATTGGATCGAGTTTGTGAACTGGCCCCCGTAAAGAAATGGAAAAGGCAGAACTGGCCCCCGTAAAGAAATGGAAAAGGCAAAAGGAAAAATGAATGAAGTGAATTTTATATATTGCAAATGAGTGGATGCTTGCAGTCCGGTGTGGGTTCTTGCTACATAAACCATTGTGCTTTTAAAGCAGCTTCCGATGTAAAAAGCTTCGTACTTTCAACGCTTCAGATGCAAAGCTTAGTGCTTCCAAAGCGCACAGAATAAAGCTTCCTTCTTCAAAGACTTCCGAATATCTCACTTCGAATTGTATTATTGTAACCACAGCTTTATCAATAAAAATAATAGCCTTATACGTATTGTGTTTTTTTCATATAATCAACTTTTACTTAAAGAAAAATAACCAAATCACAGGAATAACTATAAACTTTCGGGAGGGGAAGTTTTTTTTAGTTTTATCAGTTATTTTCAGGTACCAGGACTTCAGAAAGTTAAGTTATAATGATTTCGCATTTTACATTGTTTATTTCTTTCAACATAAGACAAGCAACAAACTCAAGTGCCTCAGTGTTAATCCAAAAGGGAAAAATCTTTTCTTTGCCACATTTCTCCGGGTGTATTGAATATTTTTTCAAACGGTGTTTTTTAAATGATAAATGTACATAACATACATGTCTTAACTTTTGGGCTGCACAGACAATTCAAAGATCGTCAGTTAGGTCACTATAATCCTACTTTTTGAAATTGCTTCTGATACTTTGTGTAAAATTATTTAATGAATATTTAAATAATATTCTACCAATTTCAAAAAGTGGGATTGTCGGAACTAGTAAGTCAGTTACATTTATCACATAGAAAATCCGTTTGTAAAAGTATTCAATACAGCCGGGGAAATGAGGCAAAGAAAATATTTTTTCACTATTGGATTAACACTGAAGCACTTTGCATTTTTTAAAAACACATTTTTTAAGTACAACATTTTTTTTTAAATATTGAAAGTGATGATGCCAAATGGCATCACTGGGACTGAAAGGGTTAAAATGCGAAATGTCTTAAAATTAAAAGTAGGTTTTGGTAACATTATCTTCCTTGGAAAACAAGTTAGCATCCACGAAAAGTCTCTTTTATTGATATATTATTAATTACATATTCTTGAAAGCAAAGACGTTAATAGATTAGTTACAACGCCATTTCGGAGATCAGCGGATATATCATGGTAGTGACAGAATAAAAGTAATACTTGTGTCCATATACTTATATGGCAGGTGAAATTTGTTATGACGGCGACTACAAGACATCGAAAGACTCGATTAATGACAATCTCCATTTGGCGGACATATTTGGTCACGTTTTATTACTGCTAAATACATCTTGTGCATTAATACTAGGCAACAATTTTCTCAAACTTTTTATTTTAAAGTTAGGCGAAATACTATTAACTGTTGTGTGAAATTTGTAATTAAAAAAATATATATATATTTCTTAACAAAATGGCGTAGTAACAAATATATAGGCTGATTCAGCCTACATATTTGTTACTACACAAAGCAATTCTTATTGCACGGACGGACAGACAAACTCAAATATATAAAAGATGGATGAAAAGTAAATTAAGCAACAAATTTACAAAATACTTAAGAAGTTTTGTTCGTCAGAAATTTCACACAAAAAGCATTTTAGAATTATGAAAACATCGTTCTTCTAAGTGGATGATGCTGCCATGGTGATGGTCAGATGGTGTTGAGAATTGTTAGAAAGGTTGCCTTATTTAAATATTTGCTACAATGGTATATGTGATGTTCCATATTTTAAAAACACAAAATAAAATATAAAAAAACCCGGAATGTTAGAACACAAGTTAAAACAAAAAGTACCGACGGGCAGACGATCTGATAAAAAAGCGATATACTACACCAAAACCGACCTTAAGTTTGCAGTATACAAATGTTCTACGAGAAAAATTGTAAATAGTTCTCATTTTTGAGTGCGAGAATCGAATACAAAAAGGTATTTCACATTCAATAAACATATTTATTTGCTATTTCAAAACATAAATTTAATATTTTTATTAGTTTAGCTTCAGTTAGAGTGTTATTTTAATTATTTTTTCCCTTCGATTTTGATGTAACAGGGCGCACGAATATCAGGGTCAAAGGAGCAGCCAATAGGAGCAGGCGAAATTTCGGAGCCAGCAGCGTTGTTTACGCAGATTCACCCGCCTAGTACATTTCTCTGCTGCAAACTTACGCTCGGGTTTGGTGTATATATAGAGAAGTATAAACAATTAGCCTCATCGGTCAGTTAGAACGGAAATTGAAAGAGGAGATACAGACAAACTTAATCTCCACGATGCCAAGGCTTACTTATTTCTATTTTTTAAAAAATTATTTCGAATTGCAACAAATTAAAGTAGGTTAATAACTGATGATCAAATTATGATATTTACTATACAGCTCCGTTGTATATTGATTTGAGGCAAAACAAAATACATTTTTCGACTAAAGAGAAGAAACCTTGAACGTGTAGATATTTATCTAGTTTAAGAGAAAATCTGTGAAAATACCGAAAAGTATTCAGGGTTATCAGATTGGTCGCATCACGAACAAGGAAATCATGGTTTACCGTTTCTCTATATAAAGGAACTTAGAATTGTTTTATTAATGGATTTGTTTTAAAACAATGTTCACCTTCAAACCATCAAAGGTCACGCAAGAGTTAAGGCCTTGATGAGACCATACGGAAAACTTAGCGGGATTATTAGTTTTGCTAGTTTATTAGTTTGTACGGTAATAATTTTTTTTTTAAAAAATTGTTAAACAAATAGGGAACAAAATGCCGCATTGCAGACAGGGCTATGCAGCTACAGTTGAGTTAATTAATTTTGAGTTGCAACTTCCAAATTTTAATTTATAAATTTAACTTAATTATTGTAACTGGAAAGTCGGATTTCTAATATAAAAGTTTAAATTTACGATTACAATGTTAAAACTCTATATCAAAAAACAACTCCTGATTAGAATAATTTCAAATTTAAAGGAATATTAGTGTTAAAAGCGAGGGGGGGGGGGGGGGGCATCATAAACTATAAATTTGCCCGATAATAAATAACAAGTGACTCGTACAACAAGGACAAGTGCATATATCATGTTACGTATCAAACTAACAGTACTGCAATTTAAAGGCTGAATGGATTAAAGTTTTTAAGTTTTTTTTACCACAATTTTGTCAGAACAGTTAAGTGACGAGCCGAAACCCGAGCAGGCACCCAACTCACATGAGCAACAAAAGTGGAGTCAGGACTTTGGAGCCTAATTAACGTGCACTCCCTAAACTATGGGGGAGTACTTTTGGGCTGAACAAACAGTTTAAAAGTCAGTATTAGTGGCCGGACCCGAACTTGCGACCTTACGCATGCAAGACAAGCACCTTACCAACTGGGCTCCCCAGCTCACCACAAATAGATCCATATGTAATATAGAGTTAGGAAAGAGAATAGAGCCGGCCATGTATATGCGCAAAACGCATAAAAGAAGGAGGTTAGAGCGGTGCATCTTGGGATACCTCAGTGCCAGTTTCCATAGTTTCGGCTACTATGTTAGGCGCAGTAGCTCAAAAAAACTGCTGAAGCGGTGCATCTTGGGATACCTCAGTGTGCGCAGTAGCTCGAAAAACCTGACAGCCCTGCTTCAAACCATTTGAACTGATAGATCCATCTACACTCTTAAAACAAACGAGTGAATTTAACTCAGTCTGAGTTAATTTTGACTCTTTTCAGTGTTGAAAATGCACTATCCCATTGGAGTGGATTTCACTCTTTTGTTTAGTTAAAACTCCGACAGGATCACTCCAAACGAGTGATTTTTTTAAAACTCAGCCTGCGTTAATTTTCACTCCTTTCCAGTGTCGAAATGCACTTCTCCTATATGTGTGGATTTCACTCTTTTGTTTTAAGAGTGTACTCCTCCTTCCTAACTCTATGATATGTACACTCTTAAAACAAAAGAGTGAATTCCACTCCAGTTGGAGAAGTGCATTTTCGACCCTGGAAAGAAATGAATATTAACTCAGACTGAGTTAAAATCATTCGTTTGGAGTGATCCCGTCGGAGGTTTAACACACAAAGGATCCACTCCAAAAGGAGAAGTGCATTTTCCAGACTGGAGGAGTGAAAATCAATCAGACTGAGTTAAAATCGCTCGTTCGTTTTAAGAGTGTAACGCTGCGTACGATGTCGCCCTTAACGGTTGCGTTGGGTGCCTATTCAGGTGTTGACTCGTCACTTGACTGAGGTTCTAAAATACGACGCCCGTCGCCAATAGTCCTCGTGTAGCTCTAGTGTGACGGTAATTCAAACCTAAACTAACCAACTTTGTAACTCTATGATATGTAATAACTCAGACGGTGGTCACAAATGTCCGCCAATCTTCCCATCCTTGCCTGCGGTTTCTTCCCCACAAATCACTCGCGAATTTATCAGCCTTCCTATATACGGGCGCTCGCTCGATTATTATTCCCTCGGCACTGAACTTGGGACGCCCGCACTCATTCCTCACTCCGACGTGTCACTTGTCAACCGCCTGCTGCCAGAAAACAATGCATTCCCTCGCCGCGATTGTAGTCTTGTGCTTTTCTTGCTGCTGCACGAGATTCGCTACAGGTAAGTGGGAATGTCATAACAGCATTTGACCGAATTTTTTTTAGCTTACTTCCCTTTTGTTTTTAATTCGAAAGAATTAAAAAAAAACTGGGGGTGTGTACACTCTTAAGACAAACGAGTGATTTTAACTCAGTCTGAGTTAATATTCACTCTTTTCCAGTGTCGAAAATGCACTTCTCCTACAGGAGTGGATTTCACTCCTTTGTTTTAAGAGTGTAATTCTAAACGACTCTCAATTACTATTCAAATCAATATACTAAAGATAATTATGTGAATTCCACTCCAGTTGGAGAAGTGCATTTTCGAACCAGGAAAGGAGTGAATATTAACTCAGATCTAGTTAAAATCACTCATTTGGAGTGATCCTGCTGGAGGTTTAACACACAAAGGATCCACTTCTTTCGGGGAAGTGCATTTTCCAGACTGGAGGACTGAAAATTAACTCGGACTGAGTTAAAACCGCTCGTTAGTTTTAAGAGTGTATGTAATTTACAATTTAATTTTTATAACTTAAAAATCTGAAAAGTTGTGCCAGATACCATTTGCCCATGCGTCGATTTTCTTAAAACCTTATTTTGACGTCGAAAAGGTACTAGGAACTTGTGTACCGAATTTGAAGTTTGTAGCTCTTTTAGCTCGGACTGTAGAGTGGTTTCAGAGACAGACGGACGAACCAATGTTCGAAAACCACTTTAGTATAGGTTATGACATTGTGGAGATTTCCGTAATCCGTAGGTCTGTCCGTTGGTACTCCCTTTCAACTGCTGACATAAATTTTTTTAAACTTTTTGTCCGTTTGTCCTATGTCTGTCAGCTTTATAACATCAGTTCTAACTGTCCGATTAAAAATGTTTGAAAGGTAAGACTTTAAACATAAATTTTTTATACTTCTTTTTCATATTTATGTATACCCGCGTACTGGTGAATATCAAAGTAACAGGAAAAAAGGCTCTTTCAGAATTCGTTGCGTTTAAATTCATAATCTTTTCCCCTTCCTGATTGGCCTCGGAACAATATCTACGGCATAAACTTTTTTGTAAGCAGTATTTAACTTTTATTTTATTAGTTTGGGGCAATTGAATACTTTTTGCTCTTCCACTGCAATCATGGGGTTTTTAATTAAAATAGACATAATTTTTGTAAGAAAAAGCGTTGTGGCATTTGTAACAAAGTTTATCGAATAAAATACGTAAAACATTACTTAGTTTTAAAATTACGAATGTTTTCCAGTATTTTGTCAAGCCCCTGTACCATGCATTGACCATTACTTGCAAAAATGTGCGTCTATTTTAATTTATTGGTACGACAGCAAGTTGATCTATCACATAGTTTTACATAAACTTCCATACAAGGGGTGGCATACAAGAGAAGTCGGGTTCAAGGCACACGTTAAAAAAACATTTGTATTTATAACGGCATTTATTATATGGAAGGGGCTTAGAATACAATCGAATAAAGTTCACTTTTTATCATTTTCAAGTTACACTCTTAAAACAAACAAGCGATTTTAACTCAGTCTGAGTTATTTTCCTTCCTCCAGTCTAGAAAATGCACTTCTCCTAGAGGAGTGGATCCTTTGTGTGTTAAACCTCCGACAGGATCACTCCAAACGAGTGATTTTAACTCAGTTTGAGTAAATATGCATGCCTTTACGGTGTCGAAAATGCACTTCTCCAACTGGAGTGGATTTCACTCTTTTGTTTTAAGAGTGTACCACTAAGCCACTGGGCCTCACGGTAACCACACTAATCAATTTATTTCCAGGGCAGCTTCAAGATCCCGACCTGTTCGAGCCTGTCCTGGACTATGACATCCTTCCCGGCCTCGAGTCCACGGACTACGTCCGCGTCCGTGACGACAAGGAGAGGCGCTTTCTGGCGGGTCTCGTGATCGAGGCCGGCAGACACGCACTGTTTCCGGAGCTGTACTTGCCCGAAGCGCCGCACGGAGGCGACGCTTCTTCGGGCGTCACCTCCGTCGCGACGCCCGAAGAAGGCGTTGATAAAGGTGATATTTTTTTGGTTATCAGTGGTTCCCAACCTTTTCTGGACCATCGCCCCCTTCTTTAGGTTGATTAACATCCATCGCCCCCCTTTAAGGTAGGCGAATACCCAAAATTCTAAAAATTTTACTATTACTTTAAATCTTTTCCAAATTTGGCATAGTGATTTCAAAATTAATGAACAATGTTTTTGGGGCAATATTTTTATTTAAATATAATTGATTTATTTTAAACAGTGTTTTTCAACTAAAAAAAGGGGTTTACGCCAACACTTCTAGCATAAAAAGTTTTACATTAATTTACCTGAAATTTTTCACAGATGATTTCAATATATATCTGTGCCATGAACCTCTAACATCTGGTGTAAGTATACAAGTCTTTTTAAAAAAAATGTCTAAGTGTAAGTTAATCGAAAAAAATCCTTTTTTTTTGTGGTTAATTTATAACATTTTTCTTAATAACTTGTTTTCTTGTAATTTGTATGTAACTCTAGAGGGTCATTGCATGTATCAGTTCAAAACGAAGAATTTAACACATAAAAAATGTTCACAGGATGAAAATTCAATGTGGTAGACTTGTTGGCATAAACCTCTTTTTTTAGTAGAAAAACACCGTTTAAAATAAATAAATTATATTTAAATAAAAACAAAAGCCTAAATAGTATTATTCATTATATTTGAAATCGCTATACCAAATTTGGAAAAGATTAAAGCAATAGTAAAAATTTAGAATTTTGGGTATTCGCCTACCTTAAGGTAGGCGAATACCCAAAATTCCCCCAAATTCTAAAATTTTTACTGTTACTTTAATATTTTCCAAATTTGGTATAGTGATTTCAAATATAATGAATAATACTATTTAGGCATATTTTTTTATTTAAATATAATTTATTTGTTTTAAACGGTGTTTGTCTACTAAAAAAAGAGGTTTACGCCAACAAGTCTACCACATTGAATTTTCATCCTATAAACATTAATTATGTGTTTAACTCTTCGTTTTGAACTGATGCATGCAATGACCCTCTAGAGTTACATACAAATTACAAGAAAAGAAGTTATTAAGAAAAATGTCAAAAATTAACCACAAAAAAAGGATTTTTTTCGAATAACTTACACTTGGACATTTTTTTAAAAAAAAATTATGTATTTATACCAGATGTTAGAGGTTCATGGCACAGATATATATTGAAATAGCATCTGTAAAAAATTTCAGGTAAATTAACGTAAAACTTTTTATACTAGAACTGTTGGCGTAACCCCCTTTTTTTAGGTGAAAAACACCGTTTAAAATAAATCAATTTAATTTAAATAAAAAAAATTGCCTGAAAAGCATTGTTCATTATATTTGAAATCACTGTGCCAAATTTGGAAAAGATTAGAGTAATAGTAAAAATTTTAAAATTTTGGGTATTCGCCTACCTTAACATCCATCGCCCTCCTTTAATTATCATGTTATGTCGAATCATAATTTGAGTTAAAGTGTAACTATAAAACAGTTTATAACATTTACTACCGTTTATAAAAATAACCAAAGGAGCTTTATCCGGTCACTTTTAAATAAAATAGAAAAAAAAACATTTTTAAAGAACAAAAGTGAAATAATTAAGATATTTTTACTGGTTTCTAGAAAATTTAAACGAGTTGATAGTAAAAATTGTCTGGTTTGGTAATGGTTGGAGAAAGGTTTTACTGAACAAAGGTACAACGTTATTTTAGTTTCCCCCCTTTCAAATACTCCATCGCCCCCTGATCACCCCTAAAGTATTTTTTGCCCCCTTGATAACACAAATCGCCCACTTGGGGGCGATCGCTCCCAGATTGGGAAACGCTGGGTTATACATTGGTGGCGCAGTGGCGTATCTAGACAGGGGGAGCGCGCCCCCTCCTCCTCAAAACCTGTTGACCGTTTTTTTTATTATTATTGAAAACAAAATAAAAAGAAAAATTTAGACAAAATTAAATCACCACATCTCCCTCTACACAGATTATTAATCATCGAGCATTTTTTGGCTCGACAGTTATTTTTGGGGTATTGAGGAACTTTAACACCTTAAGATAAAATTAAGTTGCTATTTTTATATGTATAACGCATACTTGCATACAATTTAAAAATTGTTTCACATAGGCAATTCACGCCTGTACGACGTCCTAAAATTAACTAAAAATATTAATTAGCTTCGGTGAAGTTTAAAAAATTAAATCATTTGATTATTTTATTGGTGAGCTTTCACATGTATTTAATTTAATAGTTAGTTACTTCGAATAACTATGTCATTTTCAAGATATACAATCATTGTTTTCTTTGTTTATATGTTAGCTACTTAATGCCAACTTCTTGATGTGCTGTAGTTGCTTGTTCAAAATATTAAAGAAAGCTTGCATAGAATATCATCTACTTCATCTATTTCGGTCATTTTCAGAGTGAAACCAATGCAATCGCAGTACATAGAAAAGTGAAAACAAGAGCGTCATCAAGAGCGTCAAAACAAGAGCATCATCGAAAACATTCCCATTAGTTGAATTTTCCCTATTCATTGCACTTATTTTTTAATTATTCATGAATAATCTATTTAACAACATAAACGTTAGTTAGGAAAAGTAAAAACTAATGTTAGTTCACAAATAGTAATTAGCAAAAAAAAATACTAGTAAAAATATGTATTTACCATTAAGAATTAATTTAAAAAATAATGTAAATCTAAAAAAAATAATGTAAATCAAAAATAAAATAATGTTAATTAAAAATAATTTTAATAAAAAAATTATTAAAAAATAAAATGAATGAAAAATAAAGCGTCCCAGCTTTAGTGATAGGGTTTTCATGCAAGTTTTTGGGTGCGCCCCTCCCTCAGAAAAATCCTAGATCCGCCACTGGTGGCGCAAATGAAAGTGGCCCCGTCGTCAAGTCTTGCATAATATTCTAAAATTTGGCGGTTGTGTAACTAGTACAGTATTAATGCAGGTATTTTTTTTATACAGTGGAAAGCAATCCATTCGATGTCGTATCTTCGCACCCGAAGCCGGGCCCCATCAGATTTTACGAGACCAGCGGCCAGCCGGAGCTGGAGCAGTCCTACTTGAACCGGGTCAACCGCAGGGGCCGGGTGGAGTGCCCGGAAGAGTGCCCGGTCTACAGGCCCGTGTGCGGGAGTGACGGAAAGGTGTACACGAGCGAGTGCCAGCTGCGGAAGGAAAACTGCGGGTGAGCATTTATGGTTGGTTGGTATACATTTATTTCCAGGCTTGTGTGCTTGGTCAGAGACCCGCTTATAAACCTTCGTCAAGTAAGGCAGACACAACACACTCACACGCACGCGTGCTGCTATCTATCGCACACCACCTCCATAATTTAGACATGTCCCTGAAGGGGAGGGAAATAGTCTCCACTGACCTGTACCCATGGAAAACTGCGAATGACCGCCCACAGGACTTTCGGACCCAACAGATTTAACGAGCACCTCCGCATATACTCGGGTCTTCAGCGACCAGGACTCGATGGCGGGCCTTTCTATCCGGAGATCGAGACTCTGACCACAAGGCAAAAAAAAGCCCGGATGAGCATTTATGCGTGTAGATCTTTGTAGAATTTACTTCACCACTTCATTTCTTATTTTTTTTTTAATCTTTCAATTGAGAATGTCCCAGACTTTCAAAAATATCGATACAGAAACAGCCGACAAGTATCTGTCGTTTATTTGTATAAAAAATAAAGTGGCACGAGTGTCAAGCCATGGACAACTCGACTTATGTGTGGCGGCAACATTTTGACACCTGGCTCGAACCCGAGCGAACCTTTTCGAATGCAAGGCAAGCGCCTTGCCGACTGGGCTACCCAGACACCAAAATTAAAAGAAATTCTTATTGTAAATGAAATATACAAAAATAAGGAAATATTAGCCTCCAATGAGAGATTTTTCTAAAAAAAAAAGAATTTTTTAAATAGGACATTTATAACAGTTTTAAAAATGAGGTTCGCTAGAGTAAAGTGTGCTTGAATAATGTCTCACTAGAGATACACGTAGGGCAGGCAGATTTCCATACCAATAACCTACTTCCTTATTAGTTTTTAATACTTTCGCATTAAAAAAGAATGTCTACTTACAGAGGAACTCATTAAATAACAATTTTTAAGACCTCGTAAATATATACGATATATTGTTACATTTTAATTACAACTAAAGCTTCGAAAGCACTTTCTTCCCCAGCCCCCTGATGTGATTTCACAGAAACGACATGAGCGTCTCTGTCCTAAACCTACCTTGTTTGAGGCTGTGAGGCGTTAATGGCAATTGCCTTCTAGGATCAAGTGGGTTTGGAAAACTGGAAAAAACATTCCAAACACGCTGTTTCTTGGAGAAACATGAGGGTGTGGCGGTTCACCACTCACGTAACCTCAATATGCCATCAAAAACTAGGTGGCGCTGATTTGCAAGCCACGCTCCTAAAACTATTCCTGATTACAACGTTAATAGTAGTAGTATGTGCCGAGATAACTCATATCCACCGGATCCTTTTGGTAAACTGTGGGTTACTGAAGCTTCTACAAGTGGGTAGGAGGGGAGGAAAGCGTTTCCGAAGCTTGCGTTGTAATCAGGAGTACAAATAACACTAAGAAAACCCGTAGTTATACGAGATTTAACTCTCCTCAAACCAGGTCCGCGTCGGCGGTGTCCGCTGGCCCGTGGTCCAGGTGCCACGGCAAGCACTACCTGTGCCCGACCCGCTGCCTGGACCTCAGCGACCCCGTGTGCGCCTCGGACGGGAGAGTCTACAGCAACGTGTGCGTCATGAGGAAGAACAACTGCGGGTAAGACGCGGCACTTTTCTCCCCCTAACGCATACGCTGCGTTAGATTTTTTTGTTGCCTCTTAACATATCGATTCCTAAGTTATTTGATGCCTCAAGGCATCGTCCGTATGAAAAGTGTTATTTTGGTATTTGGAGCAGAAAGTAAAATTGTAGATTATCTAATACTCAATTTTACCCTTTTAACTTTACCTTTGTCAAATACTGGAGAAGGGCGGTTAAATAATTAAGTAAAAACAACTTCAATAAGGATTATGTGGCACAGGTGCCCCAATTCTTCGCTGAGTGGCGCTAGTGCCACTTCCAATATTAAAACATGGACTAGCCCAAAACGTGTTAGGATATTTTACCTAAGCGGACATTAAACCTCTTGCGAAGTGGCTTTCCTATTTGGGGACATTTTTAAAACCTCCCCACAAGCAATTAACATGTTAATTAGTTCCGAATTTTGCATTAAAAATGATGTTAAAATAAACTGTTAGCTACAAATAAGTGGTGCGTTTTTTTTTTTTTTTTTTTTTGTTTATAGCACAAAAAATTTGTATTTGCTGAGGTTAAGGCGTGTCTCTCAGTAACTATTAAACATTTTTTTAAAAAATACTTTGCAAAACACTTTCTAGCATATGAGAAGTATGTTTAGATTATAAGAATATAAGTGTAGAGTTTGCTCTGGTCTTAAAAGGTTAAGAGGCGAACGATAGGGGCTTGTAAATGAATTCCGCTAAACCCAATTTTCATCCAATATAAACAATAGGTTAACGTTATGAATATTGCTTCCATTTTCAGAAAGCTTTTGCAAGTACTACCTTTGAAAAATTGTTATGGTGACATGAAACGTAAGTTACTCCAACTACATATATACTATTATTAAATGAGTATTTAACTTCTTATTTTGCTTGACTTCTAACAACATAACCACTGGGTGCAGAAAAGAAATGAGATCCAGTTATGAATAGCGTTCAGATTCTAATGAGTTCTTAACTAAGGAATTTTCATAGCATATAGGTTGTTCAACCTTATTGCAATCTTTGGAATGCTTGAGATAAGCGTTTAAATATTTAATGTTTATCCGCAACCCGACTAAAAGTGTGTTTTCCTTAGAGAACGTACTAACTTGGTTTAGATGGGGAAAATACGGGTAAAAACTTATGTTTACCTTGCTTAACCCTCTAATGCATAGTGTTACCGTTTGGTAACAAGTTACATAATTCCACTTTATTCTATTAAAGTAGACCTCCCTTTTGACATATTTGTGTTTTTTCATCTATCACATTCCATTTTGAATTTTTAGTTAATAATAACCCTCATAGATGACAGTAGTAAAAGTGTATTCAACATTAAAGAGTGAGGTTATTAACTGTTGCGAAATTACGTTTTTGGCAGTATTCAAAGTATAATAATATTAAAACTAAATACAAATAAATTGTTTTGAAAAATTAATTTTAGTTAAAGAGGGTCATTTTAAAATATATTTAGTAGTTTTCTAGTCATTCTTATCAAAATTGGAATTTTGTAGTTGGTTTTTGTAATATAAAAAAAAAATTAAAAATAGAAATTATTTAAATTCTAATGCAGTTAATTTTTTTTCAGTATTTTTCCCATAATGTATGAGTATAAAAGATTCATATATATTTTTTCGGGATGAAAAAAAAATCATGCATTAGAGGGTTAACTAGAAATTAATTTCTTATTATAGGGTTACGAGAGCTATTTGTGACAGACTTCTTAATTTAGATAACAGCCAAGTGCAACAGAGTAGGCAACTAACACAACTTTTAGGAGCTGTATAACTGTATTCTGGAGCATATTTAACGTGCACTCTCCCCCGCAGATGTATTATTTCTCGAACAGCACAAACCAAGTTTACAGGTCTGTAGTTATTTGGGCAATATCCTGGCTTGAACCTAGAGCCTTTCGTATGCAAGGCAAGCACGTTACAGACTTAGCTCCCCAGCATTTTTTTTTTTAATGTATAGGACTTAAAAATATTTACTAACGGCGTTTTGCGTTTCAACGACAACTTTTCAATACATATTAAAGGGGGGTCACTACCAAAAAGGAATAAAAGACAAATATATAACAATTTTATAAGAGAAGGAAATATCAACTACACACTCTTAAAACAAGAGTGAAATCCCCTCCTATATGAGACGTGCATTTTCGACACTGGAAAGGAGTGAAAGTTAACAAAGACTGAGTTGAAATCGCTTGTTTGTTTTAAGAGTGCATAGTGTGCCTTTTGTGGTGACTATGAGTTACACAACTAAATACATATTCAGTACAATAAAAAGTACTTATTCAGTACAATAAAAAGTACTTATGATATTTTGGACAACATGTCTTGTGTCATTAAATCTTTGACGTGTTCCAGAGTGGAAGAGAGAAGACGGTTCGTGCCCGGAGCAGTGTCCTGAAGTGCCGGCGCCGGCGTGCGGCAGCGACGGGGCTATCTACTTCAACGAGTGCTTCATGAGGATGCAGACATGCAGGTACTACCAATACCACCTAGATTAGAAGGCCGAAGAACTAAGCAACACAACGTCACACTAGTGGACCCATTTCGATTTGTTGACCAATAACGTCGTATCTTGATTCATCTCATCTTAAGATGAGATGAATCAAGATACGACGTTATTGGTCAACAAATCGAAAAAATGTATTCAAATACAAGATCTAGTCACGAATGATCATTGGTCAAAAACACAGAATCGGTCCACTAATATGGCGTCAAGCGGCGGCCTTCTAATCTAGGTGGTATCAGTACTACGCGCTTTCATGGTTGTAGTGACCGACCGCACACGCAACTTTGAATAACATCCCCGCTAGATGGCCCCCGATTTACTACTGCATTACTACCAACAATCTTGATTGTAGCATATGAAGAGTACACGGGAAGAACCACTTGATTTCGTAGAAGGGTTTGCTTAGTAGCCTCTTTGGGGATGATAACGAAAAATAGCCACTGGTGCAAAGAAACAGGTTACTCTCTTTGTTTTTCTTTCGCGGCAACCCTGATTCACGCCAGAGATCAGTAGACACAGGTAACGCGTTTGTACCGCAAATGACGAACCAAAGGAAAAACCGGTTTCCTGTTGCCAATGTCCGCCAAGCAGACACATAAGGCAAGACTCCTAAAAAATCAAGTGTTCCTTCCCGTGTTCTCCCTCAGATGTAGTGCTACATAAGCCGAAATAACTTTGTATACAACTTGAGGTAATTTAGTAGACATGGGTTGTGTAGTAAATTTGGCGACTCTATGATAATTTTGACAAATGATCACTAAAATACTTTCACTATAGGCTTAGATAGCACTTAATTGCCTAATCTCTTGAATATGAGTTTTCGTCTAACTCCCCAAAATTGCAATTCGAGGAGACTTATCCAGTACAAGTTGGTTTTAAGCAAAGAGTTATATACATAGTAGGGTAGGGACTGAATCTACCAACCGCACAATGAACCAACACGGAGACAATATAGGGTGGGCCCGATGGTCGAGTGGTTTGGATAGCAAGCCATAACGCTAGCAGTCCGCTCTCTGTAACGGGGTTACGGGGTTGCGGGTTTGATTTCCGCCTTTGCCCCAGGTGTACTTCCCTTTCAGTATCAAAATTATAAATTAACTAGCACTTTTGCCACTCTATTCGGGCTCCGTAGAGAGCCATGGCTGTCGATGGCATCTCAGTACGAGTCGTTTCTCTACCCTACTATAGAACTCTTTGGTTTTAAGTAATGCTTCCGTTGACGAGAAGCATGTTTTTTAGGGGAGGTTTGGCAGAAAACCGTTGAATATTTTACGGTTTTCAAACTAGAAGTTGCGAAAGTTTTTTTTTTAATTTTATATAAAGGTCTATAAACTAGGGGTGTGGAACACCACCTGCCTTTAAACTATTACTTGTAGATTATCAAAATTGGAATTTTGTAGTTGGTTTTTGCCATGTAGAAAATTTTCAAAAATTGAAATTATTTAAATTCCAATGCAGTTAATTTTTTTCAGTATTTTTCACATAATGTACACTCTTAAAACAAACGCTCCTAATTGAACTCAGTCTGAGTGGATTTCACTCCTCCAGACTGGAAAATGCACTTCTCCTTTTGGAGTGGATCCCTTGTGTGTTAAACCTCCGACAGGATCACTCCAAACGAGTGATTTTAACTCAGTCTGAGTAAATATGCATGCCTTTACGGTGTCGAAAATGCACTTCTCCAACTGGAGTGGATTTCACTCTTTTGTTTTAAGAGTGTATATGAGTATTAAAGATACAAATATATTTTTTGGGATAAAAAAAATCATGCATTTCAGTGCTAACCAAAAATCGGCGAAATTATCATTTCTACCCATTTGTGTGTTTCCACAGGACGGGCATCGTGGCCGTGGGCATGGAGAACTGCGCCCGGGTGCCGAAGTGCCCGGAAGTGTGCCTGCCCATCTACGACCCGGTCTGCGGATCGGACGGACAACTCTACGTCAACCACTGCAGGATGCTGCAGCAGAACTGCGGGTGAGCACTGCAGTTTGATAACCTCCTTTTTTTAAACGAATATTCACGCTCAAAATAAGTGATATACGCTCCTAAACAAACGAGTGAATTTAACTCAGTCTGAGTTATTTTCACTCCTTCAGTGTCGAAAATGCATTTCCCCTAGCAGTGTCCATCCACCAGCAGCATTTCCCCTAGCAACTCCGAGTGGACCTTTGTAATTGTAACTCCGAGTGGATCCTTTGTGTGTTAAACCTCCGACAGGATCACTCCAAACGAGTTATTTTAACTCAGTCTGAGTTAATATTCACTCCTCCAGTGTCAAAAATGCACTTCTCCTACAGGAGTGGATTTCACTTTTTTGTTTTAAGAGTGTAGTTAGCCTGTCACTTTTTGGCAATTCAAATCCAGGGTGTCCGTAAAAGAATGTCCGAGTTTTCAATTGTAGTAGTTTCAGCTGTAATCGTTCGACAGTTGTGGTTGAAAATGACGAATGAAGAATAACTCAAACAGTTTCAGATAAACGAATGCGTTTGTCCCGCTACATCGTTTTCATCTATTCCATTACTCCGAACTTGCTGCAGACATGGAAGAATTTCATTTTCGTTTGGATTTGTGCCGTATCACTAAATGTGCACACATTGAGCACTTATAGGAAAAACTAGGTCAGTTTTCCTTCAATTTCATGATTTTATGTGATTTCTTATATTAAGTATAAAATAAACTCCTCCAATATACCATTTAAACTCGGACATTCTTTAACGGATACCCTGTATTTTAATTGTGGAAGAGTCCACTTTGAAAAAGGGCGTAGAAGACTTTGATTAATCAAGAGTTACTATATTTGGTGATTCATTGCTTTTATGGACACACATTTCTTTAAGGTGTAGAAACAGATTCTCAATTGAAGGTTAATGCGATCGTGCATTGGCGGTTTCGCTATTATTACCTACACTCTCAAAAAAAATTCCTTCAATTCACGGAAAAAGTCTGTGCAGCACTGCTACCGGAATGTTTCCGTGAATTGAAGGAACACTTTGGTCCGTTAAAAGAAGGAAGTATTCCGTTTTTTTACGACAGATCCGTTGCGTTTATTTTCCGTTAAAAAACGAAAATTTTATGTATTTTGAAGATATATTCGTTGTGTTGATTTTCCGTTAAAAAACGAAAATTTTATGTATTTTGAAGGAATATTCGTATTGTTTATTTTCCGTTAAAACACGAAAATTTTTTGCTATTAAAAATTATCAATATTTTTTTTATTTATTTGAAGAACCATGTCTAGCTCTTATAATATTTAAATTGCAAAGTATTTTTTTTATTAAATTGTAAATAAATTAAATTTAAAAAAATACTTTGCAATTTAAATATTATAAGAGCTATACATGTTTCTTTAAATAAATAAAAAAAAATATTGATAATTTTTTCAATTTTCAAGGCAACAAATTTTAACTAAAAAAATGAAAATAAATCTATTAGTGGCAACAAATTTTAAACTAAAAAACTTGAAATTATATCCATTATTGTCAACAAATATTTTTAAAAATCATGTTTTAATAAGTAAATAGGTAAAACAAAGAAGCAATAAAGTCAAACAGTAGAAAATGACATTTTTATTGATAAAACTTTTTGTAGCAAGGACACTCGCTTAGAAATACTCAAAACAAGTATGACAATGAATATCCAAATACTACCAATAAAAAGACAACTATTTTTTTATAATAAATTTTTAACTTATAGGGAGAATATTAAACATAACTTAAAGAAAACCGAAACAAATATGACAATGAATATTCAAATACTTCCAATAACAAGACTTTTTTCATAATTAATGTTTACATACTTTTTTTAGTCAAATTAGCATCAAGTACTTTTATTAAATAACAACAAAGCTATCGAAACTTGTTAAGTCCACCTATATCTGGGAATAAAACATTCAATGCAAAACATAAGCATGAAGCCCTTGTAAATGCAATTTTTCTTTTAAAAAAAAGCTAAATTGTCAGTGTTTGTCATAAGAAAATGTCCTATATAAAACATTGTAGGTAACACTTTAACATTACAGTTTCTGACCAATAATTTAATTAAAAAGATGAGGATAAAGGCATAATCTCTAGATAATTCCATAAGTTACCCTGTAAATATCAGTCATTTCCAATAAGTACCAATTCTGGCATAGTTGTTTATCTTGAATCCAAAGATTTTTGTGGAAAGTACATTTTTTGTCTTGCTGCTTGAAGTTTTATTTTTTATAAATACAGGTTACACAATTATCAAGGTAGTTTTATAATGGTAATACAGTCATTAAAAAAAGAAAACTACAAAATGGATGGTATTTAACATAAAATAGAAGGAATAATGCTGAATCATTCCATCTCACACCAACATCCCTTTTCTCCCTTGACAAGATTTTGATGAAACTTGGTTTATCAAGACTCAATACATAGAGTAAAGAAAATCCTAAAATTAAAATACACATTGTTTATTTTAATAACAATTGAAAAATTAAATGTACATAAAAACTTGTGCAACACTAAAAAATGCACAAAGCGGATAAACTTAACATTGCAGTTAGGAAATTGGACAGTTAAGAATGAAAAACCCATGGAGCAGGATAAATGCATAAAGCAGGGGAGTTAAAATTAAGTTTCACTGTACTAGACAGTAATGGGTTAAACACTTTTCATCAACAATTTTTTTAAATATCCTATAAGGATGCACCAAATATTCGGTTACTATTTAGTATCCAGCCACTTTAGCCGAATATTCGGTTTTGCCAAATAACTTTACTATTCGGCCGAATAGTGAGATAAATTTTTTTTCAAATTTTTCATGTTATCTTCTAAAACCTCAAAAAATTCCCAAACAGGACTTGTTTCCCTTTTTGGTAGACTCAAATACTAAAGTTTTCGTGATTTATAATGTTAAATCAAGCTCTACTCAAGTTGTATAAATTAACTAAACAATTACTACCACAATTGTTATTTTTTCACTAAAAGATAAAAATATATTTATTGCATAATAATATTGTACACCTTGGTTTTATTTTTTTTCTATATTTCATTTAACATCGGATCCGCCTACTTTTTTTTGGTTCATACTTCTGTTTTCGTGGTGTGATTTTACCAAGTTGCACTTTCTGAAAATGGCTTGTTTTAATAACAAACGAGTACTACTTTATTGTGTTGCCTTAATTAAAAATTTAATAGCTATATTGTATTAAAATTGTGTGATTGTGTACTTATACACAATGTTGAAATGAATTTGGGGAATAATAAAATTGGTTTAGGGTTCGGATTCGGTATTCGGCCAAATTTGGTATTCAGTGCATCCCTAATTTCCTCAGTAGAAGAAATAACTAACAAATATTTTTGTAAAATTTACCTACACTATACTTTTTTCTTTTAATACAATGCCTAATTCATCTACAAGAAAATTATTTTTAGAGAAAGTTATACTATGAATAGTTTAAATAAAATGTTTTAAAATGTAAAATTTGTAGTTTGAAAAATTGTGTTTAAAATATATTGATAAGAAATTACCTATAATTCCTATGAATGGTGTTAAAACTGGTGAAAAGGTGTCATCCGGGTGATTCAATTCCTGAAACATGTTAATTTTTACTTGAAAATTTAAGTAATTCAAAGACAGTAAAATAATTTGGATTTAATTAAAGCCAAGTTATATTTTTAAACAATCAAACATGTATTAGAACCATAAGTCTGAAACTTATAATGTTTGGTAGCCAATTATAAATAGTTTAAGGTTTTATATTGAATAAAATACAATTAAAAAAGTTATGTAGCCAATTTGAAAAAATCTTATAATAATCAAAAGCGAATACAGAGGAACCTCGATACAGTGACCACTGTAAGGACTATCGATTTGTGGTTTTTAAAACAAAGGGACGTTATATAAAGAGTTTTGATTATTACAAGTAAAAAATGCACTTTTATTGATAGGTCTTTATTATATAAAGAAGGGGTTTGTTAAACCACAAATGGTTGGTATTTGTTTACTTTACATTGCTTTATTGTACCAAATATAAATATTACATGAAAATAAAACTAATACTTGCCAATTTTAATTTTTAACTACTAACTGGAATCAAAAGTACATCATTAAATTATGCTTAGTTGTGAGTTTTTTTTCATAAAAAAATACCAAAAAGTCCAAATATATTTTTTTGTTAAAAGTGAATAAAGTTAATCTTTTTTAAACGCATGAATTATATTTAAGTGACGAACTAGTCAAATAATATCCCAGAGTTATAACAAGATTAAAATAAGCGCATGTGTAACCTGTAATATTTTTAATAATCATGTGCAAATAACTGTTTTAAGTTAAGTGATTTTTAAAAAAATAATCATTAAAATTATTCTTAATATAAAAATGTGAAATAATTATTTATAGTATAACTTACTACATGCTGAATACAGCATGTTTTATTCTTGCGTGCAGTGGCATGAAAAACTATAGTACATAACTGTCTGAAGCAAATTAACTGAGGGAATATTGGTTATATAATTAAATATTAATTAAACAAATTACAACTTTCTTATATTGAGTTAAGTATTCCCCGTGAAATGGGATTTAATAAAAAAATTACCAGAAAATACCCAGATAAAAGAGAAATTAAAATTTATTAACAATATTTATATAAGAACTAGAATAAATTAAAAAAAAACTTGTCAAAGTAAAAAATATTTATTAAAATTAACTTATTATATTTCAAATTTAAAATTTTGACACATGAATAGAGGAATATATTATAATATTGTTTTTAAAAATGCTGTATTACAACATTAATTCAATTAACTTCTCAAAAGAAATAAAAGTTAAATCGGTGCTTGTCGGTGAAAGCAAGAACAGAAGTTAAAAACAGAATTTCAAAATCACATTGACGAACTACGAAACACGAGAGAAAACAATTGCGTTTGATCTTCCAAAACAAAAAATAAACAAGTTAAAATTTACAAAATAAAAGTCAGGCAAATCAACCAAGACGAAGTAAAAAGTAATTAAAAATCTACACAGGATTTAAAGGAATTGTTGTATGCAAATTGCATATTGAGTTTAATAGCACAACACTTAGCAATTGAAAAATTTACAAAGTATCGAATTAATGTAGTTTAAACAAAAACAATTTGTATTTAAGTACAAAAGCTAACACAAAATTAACCTGAGATAATTACTTACTTATTTCTTGTTATGATCGTCTGGCTAATTGTAGCCGATGGCTTGGTAATGATGGTATGCAAGGCAAGCGAGGGTCCAAAATGTTTTTATTTTTGAGGATTTCCTCCACGGTAAAACAACCTGACATAAATACAAAATTTCAATTATAATCATTCACGAAGTATTTAATAAATATATTTGAAAATTTGCTATACTTGTCACAAATAAGAAGTGATCACAAAGTTTTGCATACCAAAAACTCAACCAAAATGTACTAAAATAATAATATATAATTTTAACTACAAGGAAGTATCTAAAAATATTACGACACAAAAATTGCACTTTAACAAGTTTAATTTAGCGTAAAAAGGAACTTCTGGTTTCTATTAAATTAAATAATTTTGATCATTTTACATTTTAAAGAATTTGACTTACAGAATTTTCATAGTTAAAATAGAACACATGAAATACTATTTAATCGCCTTTTTTCTGTCGCCAAAATTCCGAAAAAGTCGCCGTACACCCATACACCGAAACTACGATTTAATTAAAAGAACCTTTATTTAAAAACAGTAAGCTTAAAGAATTTTACTACCGTTTTTAAAAAATTAAAACACAAGAAAATTCTTTAGAATTTTATTATTCAGCATTAAAACAAAAGTGCTTACTGGCATTGGCATAGAATATAGATAACCGAAATTTATATCAGACATTCACTTAAAACTAATAGCTACACAGAAAATTGGGTGTCTAAAATTAATAATAATTTTAATAAAATAAAAAGTAATGTTGAAGCACACATTACTTACCATATTTTTTTCCTTCGTTCGCTTTACAACCTCACAATGTAAGAATGCACCAGAACTTCGTTATTTGAAACTAGTGAACAGCACAAAGCAGTTATATTTAGCAGACGATCCAGAGATCTATATTCCTCATTTCATTGTGACACATCTCTTCAAATCTGTTAATACAGGAGTTACTGCTGCAAAAAGTCGTCGTGATGTCGTCGTCAATAGAAATTAATGGCGGCGTCTTCTTCACACCAACAATAATATCGCGATGCGCATGCGCGGTTTAAAGAAAACGGAATCTTTCCGTTTTTTGTAAAACGGAAAAATTACTGTGAAAAAAGACGGAAAGTTTAGTGTATAAAGAAGGATTTTTCTGAGAGTGTACACTCTTAAAACAAAGGAGTGAAATCCACTACAGTTGGAGAAGTGCATTTTCGACACCCTAAAGGCATGCATATTTTCTCAGACTGAGTTAAAATCACTCGTTTGGAGTGATCCTGTCGGAGGTTTAACACACAAAGGATCCACTCCAAGAGGAGAAGTGCATTTTCCAGACTGGACGAGTGAAAATTAATCAGACTGAGTTAAAATCCACTCTTCTGTTTTAAGAGTGTAGCTATAATTTAAATTACAGCGTTTCCCAATGAATTGCGACACTGAATATATTAAATAATAAGTACTATTGATGTAAATCGATTGGCGAACTAGTCACGATTGTAATGAAATGAATGTGTAATCTCTGACAACTCGCAGCAATTAACTATAACCCTCCCTTCACCAATAATTAATGTGCAGTTTAAGTGTGACACATTATTTCCAAACAAACGAACCCAACAATCCCGTATGCTTGCCTTATTTTAAACGAATATTCACACTCAAATACGTGATATGCACTCTTAAAACAAAAGAGTGAAATCCACTCTTGTAGGATAAGTGCATTTTCAACACTGGAAAGGAGTGAAAAATAACTCAGACTGAGTTAAAATCACTCGTTTGGAGTGATCCTGTCGCAGGTGTAACATACACAGGATCCACTCTTATAGGGGAAGGACATTTTCGACACTAGAGTAGTGAAAATTAACTCAGACTGGGTTAAAATCGCTCGTTTGTTTTAAGAGTGTAGTTTGTCTGTCACTTTTTGGCAACTCAAATATTTTAATTATGGAAGAGTCCACTTTGAAAAAGGTTGAGGAAGGTCTTGATTTAGGAAGGAGTTACTATATACACTCCGTGCCAACCTAACTAGGGCAAAAAAAAGTAAAAAGTTAGAGGGAAAAGCACGGTTGGTCCCGTTAGTTGGGAACTCTTGTAAGATCATATTTACATACAAATTAAACTTAATACAAAATAACCAAAATACGCTCTTCATTCTGATAAAATTGCCAAATGTTCTCATATAATGTTCAAATCTGTTCGACGTTACACAAACATAGTGATATTTTGAATGCCAAGTTGTGGCAGCCAGACTATACATGTTTTCACAGTGGAATTGCAATCAAATCGTTCGACAATCAAAATATTTGAGATGCAAAGAAGTGACGTGCGCACCATTATGATCATCGGGCCAAGCGTATACCGTAAAACTTTCGATTATTTACTAAAACATAAACATATGCGCAAACATTGAGATAAAGTTTAGTAAGTTTACAAGGAAAAATCGTTAAAAGGCAGCTTGTTCAAGGAAATATACAGATCTAGTAAAACCGACGAAACGCTTACATTTTTTCATCAACTAAAAATAAGTAATTCAAGCGATTTTGTAGTGCCGCCATCTACGCTTAATATATTAAAACACAAGCTAACTTAAATAGTTGAAAACGTCAGGTAAGCGTTTGCTTCATCTAAAAATCAATAGATGGCAGCACCAAATTTTATGGATTGTCTCTGGAGAGTTGGGATTTAATTTAATAAATCCAGGAATTTAAACCAAGCTTCTTTCTCGATCTTCAAAAAACAATTAAGTCATTTAATTTATTTTAATTAAAATAGGGACTGAATTGTTTACTTTATCTTCGATTGCGACAATAGAAAAAGTCATTGCCTTTTAAATTTTTTTTTGATAATTTAAAGCAAGAATAACCGCATAGAAATGTTCATACTTTAGCTCTTTTAAGAACCATTGGACATTTCATTAGCTTTTTTAACAATTAAAATAAAAATATATTATTTCCATTATACTAATTGAAACTTTCGACTATCAAATACAACGATTTTTTTTTAAAAATGTTTCTTAACTATTTTTAGTAAGCACAATATATGCTGTAATACTTCATTTTGATTTAATTTTTTTTATCGGGTAACTTTGGCACAAATTTATCATTTTTATAATTTCTCATTAAATGCTCTTTAAAAATGCTCTTGCCTATTTCAATTAATGACAACTCTGCTTTGCTCTGCGAGTTAAATATAGAGTCAAGAAGAAAGTCAGTACTAAATTTAAGGGGTCACAGGAGTCTTAAAAATGTGCAAAGAAGGTACTACAAAGCATAGTTTGATCTTTCATGTCATTTTTGAACTACTCGATATATAAGTATTCTTTTTTTATATGTAATTCCACAGGATTTATTTAATATAAAACAATTTTTAAAATTTATGAAACTTTAGCCAAAACTAAAATAACTGATATTAAACATGAAGCTATTTGAACACATTGTGATTAGGCTTGCGCGGCAAATTGTGAGGGCAAAATTGAAAAAATGACAAAGAAAATGACTTTATATTGTACAAATATGTACAGACAAAGACTTATACGTAAATTCTCAGCTCAATTTTAATTAGAAATTATTTTTTTAAATTTTAAATCAAATTTTAAAAAATTTTATTAATTTTTTTAGAAAAAAGTTCTTAAAATAATTTCCAATTAAAATTGAGCTGAGAATTTACGTATAAGTCTTTGTTTGTACATATTTGTACAATATAAAGTCATTTTTTTTTTGTCATTTTTCAATTTTGCCCTCAAAATTTTCCGCGCAAGCCTAATCCCAATGTGTTCAAATAGCTTTATGTTTAATATCAGTTATTTTAGTTTTGGCTAAAGTTTTATAAATTTTAAAATTTGTTTTATATTAAATAAATCTTGTAGAATTACATATAAAAAATTATACTTACTTACGATATTGAGTCGTTAAAAATTTACATGAAAGATCAAACTATGCTTTGTAGTACCTTCTTTGCACATTTTTAAGACTCCTATGACCCCTTAAGGGTTAGGAATTACCGTCTCGCTAGAGCTAGAGGACGGCTGTTTGCGATGGGAGTCATTTTGGAACCACAGTCAAGTGACAAGCTGAAACCTGAGTAGGCACCCAACGCAAATTTTATGTGCGAACAATTTTAGGTGCGAAATGTGCAAACAATTTTCATAAATCATTACAAACCTATTCTAACCAGACAATAATTTAATCTAAATCCATAATAGCCAGTTATGCTTGATATTAAGGAGAAAATCAGAAAAGAAAAACATATTTTCATGATCAGGGCAAAGGTGACCATGATATAGTGGCTAATTCAGCCCCACCTTTACTTCTGGAATATATTCAGATATTTTTTAGTAAATTAAATTCAAAAAATATCTAAATACATCCTACATCCTATATCTCATCCTATATCTAAACATCCTACATCCAATCCTACATCCTATATCTAAATACAAATTAGTTTACAGATGTGCAAAGACTTGCAAGTACACATAACTGCAATGAAATAATATATACTTTTTAGTTGGTATTTATTTAACTGAAAAGGGAAAAAATTACTTTTCAATCAGATTCTTGATCATCCTACTCTAGTGGGAAAATGGCTTCTCACAAACAATGGAAAAATAATTTTACGCCAATACTTTTTCATATTTTGTTAGTGGCCCATTCACTACCACTCTCCCCTACTTATTGCTTCTACATTCTGGATTATGAGTTCCTGTGGGTCGCATCTAGATTGCGGTTACAGTTTGAAGACCCCAATTATAAATTTCAAAAATGAATCCCATACTGAATATTTTAATATAAAATACCGATCTTCGAAATACATTCGAAAACGAAACCGGATATCTACTTCAGTTGACATTTCCTCTAAGCATATATCATTTCAAGCTAGGATACGATATCTTTACCTACTTTTAAAGGTTCTGAAAGTTAGCTTTTTACGAATTT
This sequence comes from Hylyphantes graminicola, assembly GCA_023701765.1. Taxonomy (NCBI): domain Eukaryota; kingdom Metazoa; phylum Arthropoda; class Arachnida; order Araneae; family Linyphiidae; genus Hylyphantes; species Hylyphantes graminicola. The sequence continues at coordinate 76,816,395 of CM043115.1, read as the reverse complement.
ACTGTTCGACCTTTGGTACAGGTTCCATTTTAATTGAGAAGGAAGTTTAAGCTGGGTTGATCTTTATTGGGTTAAGAATTCCTAATTTTATTATTTTCCTTCATTTATTCTTGAGGATATTTCACACATAACGGTTTTTGTAATTTTTGAAGTGTCGCATAATTTTCAGTGGAGATGTCAAGTCTATAAGAGTTTTCATGCGCTACGATGAATACAGTGTGGTTACAATATAACGCTCGCTATTCGGAGTGGTCTGTAGCTTGAATGAATAATCCAAATGCATCAAACATCGAGAAACTTACTAATCAAGAAGGGGGGAAAAAAGAATGGAATCATAAAAAGTAAACGCGTCTCTTGACCAGGGTTCTAAATTACGAGGCGTAGTCAATTATGGCCAATTACGGCCAACACAGCTAATTACGCCTAGTAATTTAGAACCCTGGTCAAGAGACGCGTTTGTTTTTTTATGATTCCATTCTTCCCCCCCCCCCCCCCTTCTTGATTAGTAAGTGTCTCGATGTTTGATGCATTTGGATTATTCATTCAAGCTACAGACCACTCCGAATAGCGAGCTGCGTACGATGTCGCCCTTAACGGTTGCGTTGGGTGCCTATTCAGGTGTTGGCTCGTCACCTGACTGTGGTTCTAAAATACGACGCCCGTCGCCAATAGCCCTCGTGTAGCTCTAGTGCGACGATAATCCAAACCTAACCTAACCGAATAGCGAGCGTTATATTGTAACCACACTGTATTCATCGTAGCGTATGAAAACTCTTATAGACTTGACATTGAACGATGCTACGATGAATATATAGTATTTATGGTTTCTTCCATCGATATTCAATCAGTAATGTCAGTGTCAAATGAATTAGAGCTTTCGCATTACAAGTTTGATAAATTTGGAGAGGATTAAACTTAATTATCATGCACTTGAGCTGCATGAGGGCTATTGGCGACGGATGTCACAATTTAGAACCATAGTCAAATGGCGAGCCGACACTTGAAAAGTTACCTAACACAGCTTTGAAAGGCGACATCGTAAACGGAGCCGGGACTTAGACATATTTTAACGTATGCACCCTCTGGTATTATTCATCGCACTTATTGGCTGTTGAGACCGTTTAACAATCGGCAGTTATTTTGGCAATCCTGGCACCTTTCGCATGGAAGGCAAGTACCGATTTGGCTCCATCCCCCAAAAATTTAAAGAGAGGGTAAGGTTATTTTGAATTATCGTGGTACTAGAGCTACACGAGAGCTATTGGCGAAGGGAGTCATAATTTTAAATCACAGTCAACTGGCACTAAATTTGGGTTTTGTTTGAATTATCGTCGCACTAGAGCTACACGAGGACTATTGGCGACGGGCGTCGTATTTTAAAACCACAGTCAGGTGACGAGCCAACACATGAATAAGCACCCAACGCAACCATTAATGGCGACATCGTACGCAGCGTTAGGACTTTGGAGGATATTTAACGTGCACTCCCTTACACGGGGTATTATTCGCCGGACATTTTTGGCTGCACGGGCCGTTTATAGGTCGGCAGCTATTTTGGCGATGCCCGGACCCGAACCTGGGACCTTCCGCATGCTAAGCGAGTGCTTAACCGACTTGGCTCCCCAGCCCCTGGCACTAAATTTGGAGAAAGATGATAATATTTGTTGCCCTACTTCAAATGCAGTTACTAATAAAATTACCATTACTTGAGTAAATTTACAGGTAGGTTGATACATGCCACAGCGTGCAAATGACACTGTACATTTCTGCAAACATTTCCTTAACAGTTGTGAAAAAAGAGCCTTATTGCCAATCTTTTTATTTGCAGGAAATCGGTGAAGAAAATGCCAGAAAGTTTTTGCAGTTCCGTCGAACAAGGAAAAAATCGTCCATGAATACTTTATTTCGCAGGCGATAAAAACTTTTGATGAAGTGAAGGGAAGTGAGAAGCAAATGAGGTCGTTGCCATCTCTTCGATTTCATATTGAGTATTTAGTTTTATTAATTGTTGTATAGATAAGTGTTCTTGTGAACCATGTTTCAAATTCATCCTCTTTTTTTCATGTGGGATCTAGGCTGAAGGTTATTGAAATGATAGCTTTTTAAGAATGACATTTTAATGAATATTAAAATATATTCGGCTGTTTAATATCATCATTCTGTTCACGAGTGAAGCGAGTCAATTTGAAGAAAAAGATCTTTGCAGAGTGCAGGGTAGACTAACCAGTGAATGAACGCTTAAGCACAATTGGTTTTTAAAAAATTCATACATTTTAAGAAAATATAGCTTCTGGTTTATGACAATGTGAATTCATCTGTCATTACATGTAAATCATCCAAAAACAAAGGAGACTTTATATTGCATTGCTTTGGGTATTTTGGGGGTCCAAATAAAAAGTGGTACAAAAGCCAAGTGAATGAACTGTTCTTTTACCAGTGAATGAACACAAAAATGTCCAGTCAATAAACATGTTGGATTTTAATTAATGACCAGGACAACCAATCAGATGTCAGAAACCTACGAGATGGGAGGAAGTCAGTGTTGCCAATCCGTTAAGTGGAATGATTTTTAATCCTTATTTTTTTAAATGTATTTACCAACTGTCCATTCACTGGGGCCTGTTCACTCACTGGGGCCTGTTCACTCACTGGTCAGCCTACCCTAATCTTATTTTAAATATTATAAAATTTGGTATAGCAGAGACGAAAAAGTTTGAATACAAAATTTAGCAAGTAAAAATGAGGAAGATGCATTTTTGTAGTGTATTACTGGATGTTTTAGTTGCGTCAAATATTTCCCCCTATCAAGATAACATTAAACATCCTAGTTAACATCAAAGAGTTTAGCCACGTGCATTTTGTCAATTTTTTGCTCTTCGGCTAATCTAACACAAGCTGAACACCAGCAGAAATCTAACATTTTTTAGGTAAAGATGCCACAAAAGCGTTAGATAATTTTTTTATTCGTTTTAAGTTTTTAACCCTTTCAATCCCAGTGTTGCCATTTGGCATCATTTTTCCGATCATAACTTAAAAAAAATAGCAGGGCTGATATCTATTGGGATTAATAAAAATATTTTCCCATAGAAAAAAGTTTGAAGAATCGAATTGAATGATGTGCTTTTTAATATTATAAATAACTATAGACAATCAGAATTTTTTTTTTGTAAAATGATGCCCAATTTCCATTGGGACTGAAAGGGTTAAATAGATCAAAATTTTTGAAATTCCCATTCTTAAAATGAATTTTAAAGCAAAATATAAAGTATAAAACGAGCAGTGAACAATAAAATATTTATAAAACATAAAGAATTGTTTAAAAATATTTTATTGAATGTTTGAAAAAAGCATTCTAAGAAATGTATTCCAGTACAATAATATTGTTCTCTACAAAATTACATTATATAAAATATTTTCTTCATGAGTAAAAATGCATAATAATTTGTTTCTAGTCAAGTTTTATTGTAGTTAACCAACCTACAAAAGTTGTGAATTGCGAAAATTTTAGTTCAAATAAACTTTTGAATCAGAGTAAACGCGTACGAGTTTTGTTTTACCCATTTAAAAATCACTTGTTCAATGTGTTTCTTAGAACTATTTGTTTTCTAGACAATCTGAATTTGTAATGTAATGAAATTTCATTAATAAATGAAGTATTTAATTGTATAGTTGAGTTTGACTTTTTTTTTTACATCAATCGACTTTGTTTCTAAAATATGGTAACAAAGACAAAGTTTGACCACACCTTTCCCAACAACTTGATTATGCTAAGCGAGGGCTATTTAGACCGGGACCTACTCATTGAGGCCGATTATGAGCGGATACAAACGTCCACCATACACTAGTTTGAGTTATCGTCGCACTAGAGCTACACGAGGGCTATTGGCGAAAGGGCGTCGTATTTTAGAACCATCAAGAGACGAGGAGTAGGCTCCCAACGCAACCGTGAAGGGCGACATCATAAGCAGCGTTAGGACTTGGAAGGATATTTAACGTGCACTCCCTTACTCGGGGTATTATTCGTCGGACATTTTTGGCTGCACGGGCCGTTTATAGGTCGTCAGTTATTTTGGCGATGCCCGGACCCGAACCTGGGACCTTTTGCATGCTAGGCGAGTGCCTAACCGACTGGGCTCCCCAGCCCCTGAAGCTGATTATGAGATGCTACAAACGTCTACCATAAACTGGGAATCTAACCCATGGACTTAGGTACCGAGGTACCGCATTTTATTTTCACATCATTGATGAAAGATCGAATAAAAATATTTTTTTTAGCGTTACTATATCTCAATCTATAATAATTATTTTTTTAACTATTAATTACAAAACTTAATCACAAAAACGCATTAACTTAAGAGGTTAAATGTTATTACTATTAACCTCCTTAAGTCAGCGTGTTTTTGTTAGAAAAGAATTTTTTTTATTAGTTAATCGTTCTTGTATAAACTTATTGAATCTCAAAATCTATTAACTTATTTCTGATAAAAAAAAAGTTCCTGGCATTTTCCTATCCGACCTTTAACTTTTCTAACAATATTTAAACGATATTTGCATCAGAACACAATTTAGCTATTTCCTTAAAACTGTTTTGCTTACCAACCAATCGTTTTTATGCAAGCACATTTTAATTTAACCTAAACAAAAAAAAATTGGAAGTTATCAAAAATGAAAGATAATTAATAATCCATTATAGTAAAGTATAATATCAGATAAATGGTTTATTTGTTGGGCTAGAATTCAATAATTGTCATGGACTAGTTTCCATTTCAAATATAGGTTTAGTGCATTGATTTAGTTGACCTTTTGCAGAAATAATAGCTACTAAGTATTTACATAAGCTTTATTAATAGCTTGCGCATTTAAAAAAAACCGTAACACATTTTCAATTAAACTATAATAAAATCTGTATATCATACTATATTGATTTTTAATGTGGACAATAAACTTGTTTTATAGTATTTTAAATGGTATTACTTTATTTTATGTCTTCATTGTATTTGACTTTGGTTTAGTACACAATAAGTTTATTTTGCGTGTGGAGGTAAAATTAAGAAATACACAAAAAGGCATTGATACATTTGTAGAACTCGCTTTTAAAAGAATGAAATCTCGAATTACCCGCCGCAGGCTTAATAGAGTTATATAATCTTAGCTAATCGTAACTCCGTATCTTACCAGGACATTGAACGGTTAGAATGCTTTCTCTGTTCCAACGTAACCTTTTCCTTAACTTCTTAAGACTCGAGCAAAATTCTACACGTATATTCTTAATCTAAACATACTTTTCAGACAAAAGACAAATATGCTAAATAATATGTTTTTCAAATGAAAAAGGGTAAAAAGTTCTAATTTCCGAGTGCGAGAATCGAATAAGAAAAGGTTTTTCACCTTCAATAATTCCAGTAACCCTAATAAATCACTTTATTCATTATTTCAAGACATATTTTTTATTATTTTTATTTGTTTTTGCTTCAGTTAGAGTGTAATATTAATTATTTTTTCTTTCGATTTTGACGTAACAGAGCGAACGAATACCAGGTCAGACGTATCGCGTAGGAGCGACCAATCACAGAAGCAAAATTCCGTTTTTTTTTACGCGCGTTTCCTCCGCGTAGAACATTTTAATGCTGCAAACTTAAGGTGTGTTTTGGTGTAAAAAGACCGTATCATTTATTTAAAGTTAACAGATTATAGACATAATTTTAAAATCATTTTGCATTAAAAACAAACTACTAAAATAACTTTTTGAAAGTTTGGAACAAAAAATTTAAAATATTTTTTTTAAGAACTCTAATATCGTTCAACTTCATTTTTTTTATAGAAATAAATGACTGATACTTGTAAATCAAAGGCTGAAAACTGATATTTGGATTTTCTTCTATCGGTCCTGGTCGATTTCGGAACTAATTAACGTGTTTATTGTTTGTGGGGAGTTTTTAAAAAATGTCCCCAAATGTTTACCCCGTGTCGCAAGAGGGTAAGGGCGAATGAGACCGTATGACTGCGGCTCTCCAAACCAAAGTGTCGCTGTTTATCCAATTGAAAAAGAATATTTTCTTATTCAATACAGCTGGAGAAATGTGGTTATTTTTCATCTTTTTTTTCAACTATTTTTTATAAACGTAGAAAATAATGTAGCTGACTTGCAGGTCTCTTTTTAATCTCAATTTTTGAAATTGTTTCGAATATTTTTTTGTAATAATAATTTTTCGACAAAATATTCGATCCAATTTTAAAAAGTGGGATTAAAGAGACCTGTAAGTTATCCTACATTTATCATGTAAAAAAAAACATTTGGTGAAAATATTCAATATAGCCGTAAAAATGTGGCTTAGCAATTTTTTTGCATTGGATTAACACCGACACTTTGGTTTGGCTGTCATTGAGGCTCATTCGCCTTTAAGGGGAATGGGCGGGCTGGACCAGGGGTCTCCAAACTCAAGTGAATCAGTGTTAATTAAATGGAGAAAAAACTATTTTCTCTGCCACATTTCTCCGGCTGTATTGAATATTTTTACAAACGGATTTTTTAATGTGATAAATGTAGCTGACTTACAGGTCTCTATCTTCCCACTTTTTTTTAAATAGCTTCGAATACTTTTTGTAAAATTATTTATTGAAATTTAAAAAAAAAAACAATTTCAAAAGTGGGATTGTTGGGACGTGTAAGTCATCTACATCTATCACATAAAAAACCCGTTTTTAAAAATATTCAATACAGCTGGAGAAATGTGGCAGAGAAAATATTTTTCCCCCCATTGGATTAACATTGAGGCACTTGAGTTTGGAGATCCCCCGGTCCACCGCGCCCATTCCCCCTTAAGAAATAGAATCCTAAAGCATTAGATTTCAATTCTTCTCATTCAAGTTCATTGAAATCAATTTCTTTTTGAGTATGAGCGAGTTTCCCATTACGGAAAGATGAATGATAAGATTTGTTATTTATCCTTGTGTTCTGGTATTGAGAAAAACTCGGAAAAAAGTTTGTTTCATTATTATTTTGACGCGGAACTTTCCCTTCGTGAAAAGACAATGGACAGTTAAGAGATAAAGAAAAGTAAAATTAGGTAATGTATTTTACTAAGAATTTCATGGACTACAAAGAATCAAGTTAGAGACTGTCTCACTTTTTGTATTATTTTAAACAAATCCAGTGAATAATTTCTTTCTATGTTATACTTCGACAACGATACGTTATTAGAATTTAAATTTCTTTAAATAAAGTTGTGATATGAAATTTATTTTTTTAGAATTTGGAACTTTTTACATTTAATACGAAAAGATTCGTTAACTAAATTCAATCAGTGTATTTAGGGATGAATAACTAGCTTCATTTTAGCGATTTGTGTTGGAAAAACCTAACTTTTTAAGCAGAAACGAAAGAAATATTAATTAATTGTAAAATTTTACACTTTTATATCTTGATTACAGGTAAAAGTAGTTTCACAAATAATAGTTTGAGAAATTAACAAGAAGTTCTTAAAGAACTAAAATAGCCTACTTTCCTGTTACTTAAATACTTACTAAAATTCTTATCTTGAAAAAACTAGGTTCGTAACAGTAAGTGACATGAACAACCGTTTTTCCACCTTAAATTCTAAAATTAATTTGACTAAACACAGCATCTAACTAAACACAGCATCTTTCACTAAAGACAGCTTTATTTGCAGTTATAAATAAATATTTAATTTTTCGTAGAACCAAAAACCAAAAAACTACTCTTCAATAAACATTTACTTGCTAAATTCGGCTAGTTTCATTTATTTTATTTCGAAAATTAAATAATTATTACTTAAATCGTTTGCAAAAATTTATATTTCAAAGAATAAATATATAATATTCCTCGCTTTTAAATAGAATGAAAACAATTTATATCAACATACAAAGATCTCGTAGCGAAATATATATTTGACGTCATCTTAAATTGTTTTATGTCTCAAAAATAAATTTATTTTAATTTATTGTCTAAAAGAATTAAAGTTTCTCAAGCAATTGTTGCTATGGCAATGGTGAATTCTAATAAAAATGGCTTCCTGTGCTTTTTAAATGAGCATTAAACTTTGCAGTTTTTTAAATAATTGAAGTACTTAGAAATCGAATTCTTTTATGAAATTTTCAATGTATACTCATTTCGATGCGCTGAATTTTTTGACGTATCTCACTTGTCCGTGGCATTTCTAGTTAAATTCAGCGATTTAAGAGACTCGAAATTGAATTTCAATGCAAGTTCAATGGGAAATTCGTCGACAAATAGTAGATTTATGTCCGTCCTATCGTACAAACAGACGGACAAAAAGTATGAAAGTTGGGTGTCTGAGGTTATACCTTTCTAATAAAAAAAGAATTTTTTAAATCGGATGGATAGAACCGATTTTGGAAGGGGGGTACGGACAGACAGACGGACGGACAGACAGACAGACAGACGGACGGACGGACGGACATCGACCGCATGTCAATACCTACTTTTTTTATTTTTTTTAATTCTTCGAATTAAAAAAAAAGAAAAGTAGGCTAAAAATGTTTCAACAGCAACCTTACTTTGAAATTACCGAACAAAAAAAAATTAATCTTTTGAGCGGAATGTTTAGTTCAGCTTGAATTATCGTTGCACTAGAGCTACACTAGGGCAATTGGCAGCGGGCGTCGTAATTTAGAACCACAGTCAAATGACGAGCCGGCACTTGAGTAGGCACCCAAGGCCACCGTTAAGGGCGACATCCTACGCCCGCGTTAGGACTTTGAAGGATATTTTACGTGCGCTTATTCGTCTGATATTTTTGCTGCAGGGTCCGTTTATAGGTCGGCAGTTATTCCGGACTGGCACTTGCTGGACTAATGGACTTTCTGAATGAAAAATCTATTACTAACAGAGGTAGCAATTCGATAAGGTCTGTGACCTAATAGGATTTATCTCCGAAACGCTATATTCCCATGACTGCACAAACCAATTGAATTACTATATAACACCACAGAATGTGTATTTACGTAGGAGCAATTCGTCACTTAAGCTCCCACACGTGCTATCTCACTTTGCACAACGGATCAGATTTACCGTACGGTAAGCCCTTGTGCGATTTTTTCGGATTTGGCGATAAATAATTTTTTGCGGCAACGTGTCTGACTTCGACTGATGATTCGTATTCTTTGACTTCGCAACGATGACGTTTTCCGGCAACCCATTACCATTATTAGCGCAGTATGGAGAGCGTGTTGTCAAAAGTCGCAAGAATACGCACTTTTGGCGTAATTTTGGAAAGTTCGCCAATGGTTATCTGATCCGTTGTGCAAAGTGAGATATCACATGTGGGAACTTAAGTGACGAATTGATTAAAATCCAAAAACTCAAATGTTGATAAAATTACAAATAGGGTTTCTGAAAAAATTGATTCAGGCCGAGAAAAGTAGGCGAAAGAACAGATGGACAAAGACATGACTGTATCTACCACTTTTTCTGTCATAAACATAACGTGGAAGCTGAAAATGAAAGAACACCTGGAAGAGTTTATTTCCTTAATACTAAAATAAGAACAATTACACATTTATTATATGAATTTGAAGGCTTTTACTACCTATCCCACTCATTCCTCAAAGGTCGCGCACCAAGGTCACGAAGCAAAAGCTTCGAAAAACCGACCCCAATTAAACCCTATTTTAACAAGTCCACGAAGTTTCAACAAGATCGGCAGCCATTTTGAGATTTTTATTAGTTCCTAAAAGGCTTTGGACTTAGGCCCCTGCCTTATGCAATAAACCAGTGGAAGAAGGAAGAGATGAAGATGCTACGGGAAATACCATTCGCCAAGTGAAGGTTTGATCGCTTTTGAAATAGGCCCAGCAAAATATTGGCAAATGACTGAACCTTTTTTTTATACGGGAAACCAAGCTGTGGTACGTAAAAACAGGGTGTGCATATTTTATTAAAAAGTAATTAAAAAAAGCATGCATGGTGAAATGAATATTGAAATCTTAGTTTTCACACTACAGTGTACAATTGTTTATAAGTTATTATTTTTGCTTATTTCTACATCTTTAGTATGCGCAAAATCCGGTAGTTCTGTTTTTTTTTGCACACCTCTTGGAATTTTCCGGTTGAGGTTCATAAATATATGGATCGACGTATTAGGATAGCATAACCCCATCAAAAGGGATGGTGAGAGGGCAAATAAACTTATTAAATATTTTTGTATTCGTTGTGTGTCTTATTTTTTTTAACATCCCAGCATAAAAGTGCAGGGCTTCGATAGTATATATAATCAGATTCAAAATGCATTAGTTCGAATGAGCGAAGTTCGAAAAAGAAAGTTGAAGTTATTAATGTCGGAAACACTTGGGTCTACAGTGACAGTTTTAGCATCATATTGTAGAAAATTTAGTGTACTTTAAAAACGTTCGTAAAGCAATTCTTAAAAACTAGTCCTTTATTGTTGTAATCACCAAAATTTGAAAAACTCCCGATTTTTCGTGGTTCATTCGATTTTTGACAAAGTAGCGTTTGGCGCTCGAAGTCGAAAGCTTGGATTATTGATTAAGCCAATATTATAAACAAGAGTGCAAAAAATCAGAAGTGCCGGATATCACGCTTACTACCCCATACTTTCAGGCGATGAAGTTAACCCTTTCAGTCCCAGTGATGCCATTTGGCATCTTCACTTTCAATATTTTTTTCCAAATTTTTATGTCCCGTTATGACATCCAAACACACATCATTCGATTCTTCACACTTTGTTCTATCAGACAATATTTTACATTAATCTAATAGAAGTCAGAACTACTATTTTTTTTATTTAGAAAATAGTCAACAAGCGTTTCTCCTGATTTTTGATAAGTTCACTTCAGTTCCACATATTTAAAACACAATTTAAACTATTTCGGTTAAAATAATTACTAAATTTTTTTTAATAATATGGTCAGATACCTTAAAATATATAACTCGAAGTGTTTTTAGGTCATATATATTTTTTTATTTTGTTGTTTTCCACAGTTTGGCAAAAAATTTTGGCATTGTTTCAAAAACCATATAAAAAATTTAAATGAATTTTTTTTTTTCTTATGGAATTCGTATATTTGACCTAAAATAAGCTTATTTTGTGAATATCAGATGTTTCTGTAGTGTAGTAAATTTTTGGGACTGAAAGGGTTAATGAAAGTTTATTTCGGCATAAAACACTAATTTGGCGACTTTTACACAGCTTTTCTTTTTCTTGGCGCCAAGCAATTCTGACTTACGCCTACCTCCATATATCGTACCTCATCGTATATCGTAAATGGATCAGGAAAATAAGTGTTATTCCAATCTTTGAATACGTGGTGTGGTTTTAGAACACGCTCAAACATTTTTTTGTTTTTGCCATTGAAGAATCATTAGGTCTCCTGTTAGATCATTAATAATCATTTCTTTATTAGTTGAGCTATCGACGTAATGGATATGACCAATGAGGTTGAAAGCCTCGTCGAAAACGCTTTCGTGATCAAAAGTAATAAGTTTGGGGTGTTTGTGAGGGCTGCTTTGAGGAAAGTATAACTTGTACTGCCCTAATTTGAAGTAGAATAGACTTGAAATCTCCAATTGTAATGAATGAATATCTTTGTTTTTGGAATTATACACTAGGAGAAAAAACGTGTCATTATTGCACCAAAATATCTTTTAAATCGTTCGATTGTATTGAAAACATGATTGTAAATTGTCTGACTAAAAAATTGTGATTGCATGTGCACCTTGAAGCACAAAATGTTACGGATATACAATTGTAAATTTTTTAGATTATAGTGAGTTTCAAACATTATGGTATTGTATAATTAGTAATAGCAAATAGTTATACTTCGCACGCAATACAAGAATTAAGATAAATGTAAAATAAAATTAGAGCTAAAAATGCTAAAATATGTCGAAAATTATTTTTGAAAGCAGCGTGCTCAGGAATTTATTTCAAACTTGCCTCGATAATGTTAATTTTTTGACAAGATTTTCTTAAAATAAAATTATGTCAGTATGCATTTAAAAACAAATTATAAATACATGAAAAATTATATCAATATGAATTTGTAACTATTCAATATGTATTATATAAAATTATATCAATATGTATTTAAAAAATAGCTCATAATGTGACAAATTTATGAAATCTTGACCACAACTAGAAAAAACGCGGATGTCAAATATAGGATGCTAAATAAGGTGTCCGTTACAAGGAAGACTTGTCTTTCAACATCAAAAGTAAAAATTCAAGAGTTGTCAAATAAAAAATGTATTACATGGCTAGAAAAAAACATAGTATCGCTGACGCGGATAGGTCACAGCTCAAGTATAAACGCTTCTGGAATGTGACAACCTTTGCATATTAGCACAGCATGCTATCCATAGATCTAGAAAGTAGCAGCATCTACCCCTAGGGGGAAAGGTGAAGCCATTTGTGAACCAGTATCCCATAAGGCAGTTCGCAAGCCCTAGCACACGGCATGCCATACGCCACTAGATGGAACCATGAGATAATATTAAATAAATATTTTTTATTAGTCGAATTAACTAATTAAAACTTTTTACCAGTTTTGCTAGAATAAGTTTATAGCTGGATATGTATTGATAATTTCTGGTAGACATGAGGTGCATATTCATAAAAGCATATTAAAAATGCAGTTTTTATTGCATGCAACTCTTCGGCAAAAGCATTTTTTTGGAACCAGTATCCCGTGATGCATTGCAAAGATCGCAAAATGTGGTTTCATCACACAATCGCGCGGTATGATTGCGTTGTACGGGATTGCGCAATCGATGGGCATACCTGCTACTTTCTATATCTATGATGCTGTCAAACAAAAGCGACAGGCGGTTACGGCTTCAAATTAGTATGAAAACCAGATAAGGTTGAATTTGACTTAAACAACTTTTGTTTTGATTCTCAGAAAAGTTTACTACGTCTTGTGTGTTAATGTTTCAGTATAAAAATGGTTTGGGTCATGTGTGGACTTGTCTGGTTTTGGAACTAGAATCAATTTGGCATAAAGGTTTTTTTTTTAAACAAGTTTTTTTTTATGGTATTTGGGCGGTCTATCTGTTTCTGGACAAGAAATACAATTTATTTCCTGATTAATATTTACGTGATGATAAGTTGAAAAAATGTTTCAGTTAAAACTTGAATTATAAATACTTTTAATTGCCCCATCCGGCAATATCTTAACTTTTATTTAAAATTCAGAAACCATTTTTTTCCTAGCACGGTGAGCTCTTTGTTCTATAACCCAGGACACATGTTTAAAAAAAACACATGCAGATTAGGATTAAATTATTCTAGCACTAGAGCTATACGAGAGTTATTGGAGACAGCGAACCACAGTCAAGTGAAGAGACAATATCAAAGTAGGTATCCAACACAATTTTTAAGTGCTAAATTGTACGTGGCATCTTCGGGACTTTAAAAAAGCATATTTAACATCCACTCCTCCTACACGGGGTTTTATTCGTCGAACTCTTTGGCTTCACAGGCCGTTTAAATTTCGGCAGTTATTTTATTGGCAATATATGCGTCCGAGCATGGGACTTTTCGCATGAAAGGCAAGCGCTTTACCGACTGAGCGCCTCAGAGGAAATGCAGGAATGAAAGATGAAAGGATATACGTCACGTAAAATGAGCCAATTAAAGTAATTCGAGCACATCGTATCGCCATATAAAATATTTTGGTTATAAAACTTGTTTAGAAGGTTAAAGTCACAAATAGGAAACCACCTGATTATGTCGAAATGTTTATTCAGTTCTTATTAAAAGTATTTTATATTCATGTAAGCAGTTTTTAAGTTACAAAGTAGAATAAAGCTGTAATTAAATTTCTTCATATCAACATGTGTGGTCCGTAGTTGTAGTAATTGTCACATAAACTGAAAAGATAAGATTCAAAACCTATACTTTTGCCATTTTCGTCGATAATTTAAATTAATTTCTTCAATGAAAAACAACACTTTGAATTGTCAAAGTTTCAGAATCGTTGAAACATGACTTTTTACCTAGTTCGGGCTTGAAGGTTCAAAACTTGTGATTCCAATAGAAATAATGTGCTGTCATGTTAAGTTGATCTCGAATATAGGTTTCGTTTTAACTTACTCATCAACTTAATGCACATTACATAATCTTTTTGGGAATTAATTTTTGACAAGTAGCAATTACGTTCGGACAAGTCGTGTTTACTTTAATCTGATCTTGTTAGGAATTCTAGCTATGTAAATCGGCAACGAAGCATCAGTAATCGTGCTGCGCCTAACTGTGTGCAGTTCCGATGACGTTAATTGGGTTGTTTCTGATGACGCGTTTCAAGATCTCATTTGCGTTATTCCTATGGAGAATATTCGCAAGTCAATTACCGCCACAGTTTTAATAAAAGGTTACTAATGTTTTGTATCATTGTAAAGAACGAAAGGATTAGATTTCATAAAATTAACTTGTTTTGTGAAAGTCACATATTTAGTATTTTAACAATTTTTAAGTTAGTAAAAAATGGAGTACGCATGAAGTTCTAACAAAAAATTATTAAAAATACTAAATATGCGTGATTTTCACAAAACAAATTAATTTTATGAAAGCTAATCCTTTCGGTCTTTCCACTTATACAAAAAAATAGTAACCTTTTAATAAAACTGTAGCGGTAATTGACTTACGAATATTCTCCATAGGAATAACATTACGATTTTCAAGATGTGAAATTCCCAAGGGAGTCCTCTTAATGCGAGGTAAAAACCGCGGATAGTTAGCGAATATTTTATATTTGGTATTTAGATGAAACTATGTAATTACATGTACATATACTATGTAATTGTATGTACTGCTGTAGAATAAAGTAGAAAATAACTAGAACAAAGACGACGAAACGAACAATAAGAGAAAATATCAAAATTAATTATCTGTTCAAAATTAGCGATTCCCAGCTTTTTTAATATTAAATTGAACTAATTGTATCAAAGTATCACAAAAACAAATGCAATTCCAGAAGGACTCAAAATGAAATATTTCTTGAACAATTGGCATTCATGGCGTGAAAATATTAACCTCATCGAAGAGCCTTTTGGCAATCAAAACACTTTGATGTTAGTGTGTACATCTGAGCGAGTATTTTTATGTGATAAATTCAATGAGCGCACGAAACAAAGTTCTTTAAACTTGATAATTGAATAATTTAAAAAACCCATACGTCACAATTTTATCGAATTGTTTTTTATGTTAATCAATTCATCCTATGGAAAAACACATTAAGTAAAAAAATCTTGTCAATCCAGTGGTTTGTTCATACAGCCATGGTAACATTATGTATAACATTAGCAGCCTTAATAGGATTGGCGCAGTATGGCCTTAGATGCCCTTGCGCCATAAAACCCAAACATCCAATAGGATTGGATTGTTTCGAATTATCGTCGCACTGGAGCTACACGAGGGCTATTGGCGACGGGCGTCGTATTTTGGAACCACAGTCAGGTGACACAGCCTTAATAGGAATAGGTTATTAACCATCGAAAGTTTTTTCAATCCCGAAAATAGTGGTATAAAGTAAAACCGGTTAAAACGGTTTTAGAAACAGTCTTAAATCAGCTTTTAGCTAACAAATTTTTGCTTATATCAAAGAAATGCTATTTATTTTGTCTTCGGGATCGTTAATAACAGCAACCTCTCGTTATATCGCGCTGCCCAGGAGGCAAGCAAAAAAACTCGATATAACCGAATACGCGATATAACAAGCGACTTGACAAATATTATACTTTTGATGTATATATGCACTAAGTTTTTTAAACATGTGTTTAAATATAAAAACAGATCATATTAAATAATAAAACTACTACTCATATTAACAATATAACTTCTAGAAAGTAGAAATGACTTATTATGTTATTAATTCTATAAAAATTACACATTACTGCAAAGGTAATACTATACATATTTCACTTATTTTCTAATAAAAAATCTGTCTGAAGTTACCTGCTTTGATTTTTCTTGTAAAACCTGTGTTTAAGAAAATATCACAGAACGATAGTTTACGAACCGCACCTCACCAATATTAGCCGATAATCCTATCTTGACCATGTGTCTCATGTCTATTTTAAGGAGAAATCCGAATGCGCTATGCAACGAGGCGCGATAAAGCGAGGGGTTACTGTACTATTAAATCAAAAATATAAGTCTCTATATAACATAAAATTGTAATTGTGTAATTGTCGGACGCTTGAAAGCCACGTGACTTACTCGGCTTCAGAAAATCAGAAACGCTGAAAGCAAGTGTGGGCGGTGCGCTTGTTTTGTGCCGGGGCTGCTTCAGGTTGCGTCCCGTGGCTTTGGTCGAGATCGTTGCTTAGCGCTAGAGCTACGTGATGCCCTGGAGCAGTCCCACGGAAACTAGCTTAATTTTCAACTGTTTTGAGTTTCCGGCCACGCATCGTAAAAACAGCCGAAGCCGATGCATCTCCCCTTTTTCGTCATGCGCATTCTCCCCGCTGGTCGGGACATTTTAACTAAAATCTTAGTCTTGCATGTTTGTTTGCGGAGCAAATGAAGAGGAATTGTGTGAGCGATTCTCGGGGGTTGGCGAGCGGTAGCGAGAAGGGGGCTTTGCCAGCTAGTTTATTAGAAAAATTCATAATAGGAGTTGGAGGAGAATGGTAGGTTCATAGGACCATGAATAATATAAATTAGAACATTTTAATCGTCAGTACTATAATAAATTTTAGTAAATGAACAGCCCATGCAATCTCGTGGATACTTTAAAAAAATATTTTATCATTAAAATATTTATGAAAATTTCATCAGTTCCAACCTGGGAATTTTTAGAAGATTAGGTTAGGTTTTGAATTATCGTCGCACTAGAGCTACACGAGGGGTGTTGGCGATGGGCGCCGTATTTTAGAACCACAGTCAGGTGATGAGCCAACACCTGAATAGGCACCCAACGCAACCGTTAAGGGCGACATCGTACACATCGCTAGGATTTTGAAGGATATTTAACGTGCACTCCCTTACACGGGGTATTATTCGTCGGACATTTTTGGCTGCACGGCCGTATATAGGTCGGCAGCTATTTTGGCGATGCCCGGACCCGAACCTGGGACCTTCCGCATGCTAAGCAAGTGCTTAACCGACCCCCACCCCCTTTTTTAGAAGAGTAATTGAAGCCAAATTTAAGAATATGGCCTCACATTTTTATTTACTTACATAATATCCCGTTGGCGTTGAGAATGAAGGAATATTTATCGCTTAAGAAATCTATTTAAAGAAACCAAAATAAGCATTAACCCGAAGCGATAGAGTTTTGCCCAATATAACTGCTCAATTAGTAATTATTCTATTAGAGAGATAAGAAAACGCGACAATGCTCTAAATTTAGATAAAACAAGCACCTGAAACGATACTCTCATTTTGCATAAGTGTCCGGCCTTGCATTTCAATCGGGTTTCCATCGTATTCCAATCGGGATTCCACCGTATTGAGATGTGGTCTTCGGCCACGCCCTGTAATTGCCCTTAAATGGAGGATTGTATTTCGAGGTTTTTGTCTCGTTCGAAAAAGAAAGACAGTAGTTCATTTACTAGTTTGTTTATCTTATTTATCGTTACATTATTCTAATAGCTACAACGAAAGTCTTCTGTGGGTCAGGACGTTATTGTTGTACCTAGCCGCAGGTACAATGGACTTAGTTTTGATAAACTTTTTTTGTATTAGAAATAACTGGTTGGGTTAAGGGGATACGATACCCAAAACATTTCTAAATATAATAACATAATCCTGTAAATTATAGTGGTTTTATGTAATGTTCACTCGAAAACAGAAACATTCTTTTTATTTATAAAATAAGCTTCCTGCTCACCGTCTGTCAAAAGAAACAAAATTTAAGACAAATGACCATTTTCCACAACAATTTATGCTGGACAAAATAAGTTACACACAAAACATATTTAAAAAACTTAGTGTTACTCGAAAAAAGTGTTAATTGCACTCACAAAGTCGTCGTTAACGAATTAAAAACGCTCTCTCTCTCAAACACTATAACACAAGGGCTGAATGTTGCTGAACATGAAATTAATAATTTTGTCCATGTAGACCTGTCTACTTTCGAACAACCAATTATCTTTAATCTGTTCATCAACGCCAAAAAACATCCTCTTCGGACTTCGTGAAAAGCAAATTACGAAGCGGAATACTTTCGATCAATATCCGAAACTTAACAGATGAAGGGCCAGACATCCTTCATTATATCGTTCGACAAATAGCCTTTCTTACTGACGGACAAATCTGCATAAACAGTGAAAGGATACTTTGAATAGATAGCATCTTGAAATATGATCCGTGCATCCCATCTAGGTTAATACTTGGGTTTGTTTGTCTTTTTTTGAGTGTTTTGTCCGAACCTCGCAGCGAATCTCGCGCTATTATGCAGGGTGAGGCAAATAAAAGTGGCCCCGGTCTAGAGATGGGAATACGTTGAAATGCTTGGCGAGAAAAACTCTGAAAGCCGCATGAAACCTCTTTCTGAATTGAGATTCACATTAGAGCTACTGATAGACTGGTGGCGAGTTCAGATCTTAGTTCGTATTGTATGATGACGTCTCCTAATGCAAATTTTGTGTCTTGCAATCAATTTAGAATGTTTTGTATTACCAAAGAAACAAAAAGGTCCAATTCTCTAGGACAAATAACGACCAAAATAATCACTGGTGGGAGCTTTCCTTGATCAGATCTACAAACCTTGTTTATATTTCATTTCAACTAGCTTCTGCAACCTAGGCGTAGTTGCCGGCAAATAATTCGCCGAGTGTTTGTTTGGGCTGAATATTGAAGCGAACAATAGCTTCAGTTACAAACCTGTTTTGGTATTGGCTTGTTCTTGACAACCTTTCTGTCGTATTCTTATCTCCACGTTGGGGCCACTTTTATTTGCCTCACCCTGTAAATGAATTTATGAATTTATTGACACGGGATGAATACAAATTTGGCATTCGGGCTTCAGGGGGGAATCGCTTGTTTTGGATATTGATTGATGAGATCTTTCACATGGTTGGCGCCTAGAAACTTCCTATCCAATTATACTCGGTTTATTTGAAGTAGACGCCTCGGAGATATATTTTTGTTTTCTTTATCCTTTCGCTGTTTGTCTTGAAGAAGGATCAACCACAAACAAATTTAAAATGAAAAAAAAAAAAAAAAAAACTTTCGTACACATTAATGTATGTTATGGGGGCCCTAAACTTGCTTGTGCCCTGGACCCCAAAAGTTGCAAGTCAGGGCCTGGGTACCGTGGATTGTGACAGAGTGGTCAGATCGGCCTTGGATCGAGGCGTAGCCAGAACACGGCCTAACCTAACCAAATCTAACAGAGATCAAAAGTCGATTAAGGTATCCGACTACGTTTGGCACTTATTTTTTTAATTAAATTTTAATACTTATATTTTATGCATTTTTTTGTTCACCAACACAACTAGTAAGAATAATGTGTCACAATTTTTATTTTAAATGAATATATTTTGTGTAATTTAAGATTTTGTAAGTAAATTTTGATGTTTTTTGCCTTTACGATAGACCTTATAACTAAAAAAATATTTAAGATTTTTTAAAAATAATAATAAATTAATAAATCTTAATTTGATATCTAGGGAATAGACTACAATCTTAGATATTTATTGCACCAATAAAAAGTTATAAGTTGTCGAAGCTAAGTTAAAGATTTTTATCCACTTTTTTTCTACCATTTTTGATAGTAAGTGTTATAATTTTTATAATATTGCTTGAAATTACTATTCTGTAGTCTACTCCCTAGATCAGGGGTTCCCAACCTTTTTGCACCTGCGTACCACTTGACTTTTTGAGAAATTTAGGCGTACCACCAGTTCTAAATATTTTAATGAAAGTATAATATTTACTCCTCTAAAGAGTTCAAAGGTGTTTTTTTTTTAGTAAAATTCTTGAGAAAACTTCGTATTTAATAGTTAGATATTTGCTTATTTTTAACAAGCTTACAATAAAAGAGAAATAAAAAGAAAAGAAGTTTTATTTATGACCTACAGGTCTAAAAACTTAGAAATAAAAAATAGTTCTAACCTCAGCAAAAAATTAATCACCATTTAAATTATACTTTTACATGTCTTTAGTGCAAAACTTGTTGTTTCCCTGTGATTAAAATATCACCTTTATTAGTTATGGAACTTATCTTCACTAAGAATAGCCCTCGTGTAGCTCTAGTGCGACGATAATTCCAAACTAATCTGACCAATCTTCACTAAGTCCTCTTCAACGCCTATGCTGCTTCTATGTTTTTTTCTACTAAGGTTCTGAAAATCCACTCACACAAGTAACTGCACAGTGCACATACGTACAGAAGCTATTGATATCATCATGTTGTTCACATCACTCACGCGTACCATCTGAAATATTCCCGCGAACCACCAGTGGTACGCGTACCACCGGTTGGGAACCTCTGCCCTAGATGATAGTATAGCAAATATGCAAAAAAAATGTGAGAACATTCGGTTAAGTACTTTTTGTAAAATATGGCTTGTCTAGAAGAAAATTTTCAAAACTTTCATTTTGCACAAAATCAATTTAAAGTTTGAAGTTACATTAAAAATAGCAGGAAAGCCTTCTTTTTGGTACGAAAGACATTCTTCATCTTCAAGTTTCATATTTTTAATTATTCTTGTAGATCGCAATTTTCTACTAGTGGTCTTTTCTAAAGGATTTGAATGCCGTTTTCGCATAATGGAGTTCTAAAATATTTGCCGCACAAAGAGTTTAGAGAGTTTTAGAATCTTAAAGAGTGGTGCTTTATTTTAAGATTATTAAAAAATGGCTGTTTTTTGCCCAAAAATATGATTTCAACGTAGTCGGATACCTTAATCGATGACCGGTCGGTAAGCGCTGGGGAGCAAACGTCGAATAATCGACGGCCGGTCGATAAAGTATTAAAAAGAAAAGTTTAACTCCACGAACAGCTTGTAAACACCCATTAAAATTCAATCGAAGTGCGAGCTATCGTGCAGAGATCATGACAAGTTGATGATTAAACTCTGTCGATGCACTTGATGCCTTACAAATGGGTTAAAACATGACTGTAAATCATTGTATGGAAAACAAGTTAAGTAAATTAAGCTATAAAATAAAAAGAAACTTATCTTTTAATCACTGAATTTACAAAAAGGTTCCCGAACCGGGTGAAGTTTTTTTTTATTAAACAATTTTATTATCAGCAACAGTGACTGTTTAAGAGGAACTGCCAGTCCCATAGAGCTAACTAGCAGTATGTTCCCGCCTTACTGGGAGCCCGTTAACTTCGCACTGCTTCCTTTTAGAAGCATGCTTACTTGTGAAAATGCACTCAAAATCAAAACAAAATTAAGTTCGTGCTGGCGCATGCGCACTTAAAAAAGCAAACACTAATAGAGGATGAAGCAGCCTTAAGGCGAGCGCATATCTCAACCAAACTCAATCAAACTAATAGAGGATGGCGTCAAGCCCCCGTTTCGGCCCGGTTCATGTACTTTCAAGCCCTGCTATGGTCCTGCAATCCCACGTGGTTGACGTTTTTTAAAACTAATTATATTAATTAAAAATCAGTCAAATATGAAAAAACTAAGCCTCAGGTGCACATGTAGGTATTAAAAGGAATCTATATTAAAAATTTCGAATTTTTTAGAGCAGTCTAAGTAGGTCTTTTGCGATCCACAGACATACACACAGACAGACTCTTTCTTTTATTATTATAGATGAATTACTTTTGAAATCACAACTTTTGCAAAAGAATTTATTTCCCATGTTATAACGTTTTCAACATATATGGGAATCTGAATATCAATTTAAAACAACATTGAGGAAATAACTTCTGGTTATTTAATTATTAATTGATAAAGTTTTAAAATAGTGTCTCCATCTTCAGTATATTTTTAGCACTTTGAAACTTCAAAAATGTATAATTAAATAACTAGATAACATTTCCGTTTTAAGTTTCTTTCATTTTGAGGTTATGTTGATGCCCATACTTGGGGAAAAGGGGCTAACATGGCAAAGAAATACTTTTGGAGAAGTTGTGATTCCAAAACTAATGCAATTATCTCTATGAGTCTGACAATCCCTTTTAATTATCAGCACAATTAAATACAAAAATTAGTATTACATGAATTTTTAAATCCCGATTTTCCCTTATATTTTGTTCATTTATATAAAAAAAAGTAGAACTTATTTTCTCGTGTTAGCATTTCTTGACAATAGTCTTTAGTAGGGTAGACCAACCAGTGGAATGAACGTTTAAGACGTCACGTTCGTCAGGGAATGAACACTAGGATATAATGACCAGGACACTACCAACTATTGTCAGATAGCTTCCTACTACATGGAAGGAAATCAGTGTTGCCAATCCATATCGTGAAATGATTTTCAATCCTTATATTTTTAATTATATTTACCAAATGTTCATTCACTGGGGCCTGTTCACTCACTGGTCAGTCTACCCTATGTATAATAGGTCGAACTACATATGCCAGTGCAATATCTTGTAGCACATGTTTAAATAACCCAAGCGAAAAACTATGTAAAATATAGTTATCAAGACTTTAAACTAATTACACAACTTACTAATATCACTTTATATTGACAGCAAAACTAATTTCTTTCAACATTGCATAAAAGTATAATTAATTATAAAGGAAAATTTAGTCAATTCACGAATTTAAATTCAAAAAGAGTATTCTCTAACAAAACATCTTCAATCAAGTGATATGGTTGACATTCTTTAAACGTGTCGAAGTTTACTTTTTGGCTTATTTTATATGCAAATATATTATAATTGCTTCGAATAAAAATTTTAACGAAAGTTAATGGTTTAAATAAAAAAAAATTGACAAGTTGCTTATTTACTCTTTAATTAACCATTAATAGGATTAATGAATTACTTTATCAAGCATAGTAAATTTCAACTTTAATAAAGTTTTTTTAACACTTTAAAGACGGGCGTCGACTGACCCATAGACTAAGAATTTTCTAGACCAGCAACTTAATCTAATGCTTAGCTCTTCTAACGTGTCGAAAGGAACTAAAACACTATTAAAGATTGATTTGTTGATTGGCATAATTGTACTTTCCGATTGTAAGGCTACTGTTTCTTCGGAATGTACAGCTGTGGAAAAAAAGTTACCCACTAGTGATTATTTCAACCGTTAGTCATCATTTTACATCGGACCTTTTTGACCAAGTGAAAAAATAACATTTTGAGTTAATTGCATGACACAAAATTTGCATAAGGGGCCGTCTTAATATTAAAAATGTTACGAACTTTAAAATTTTCAATAGCAACACCCAATTTTAATTACTTTGAATTGTGAAAAACCTTCGATAACCCCTAAATCTAAGTTTTTGTTACATTTGGAAGAATATTTGACGAGTTATTCAATCGAATCACTTGTGGACCTTTGGGAGACCATGCTAAAATGACAAGCGTAGTCAGTCTGTACGTTTATTAAGGGGTCACAGGAGTCTTAAAAATGTGCAAAGAAGATACTACATAGCATAGTTTGATCTCTCTTGTAATTTTTTAACTACTCAATAAATGAGTATAATTTTTTTATATGTAATTCTACAAGATTTATATATTATACAACAAGTTTTAAAATTTATGAAACTTTAGCCAAAACTAAAATAAATGATATTAAACATGAAGGTACTTGAACACACTGTGATTAGGCTTGCGCGGCAAATTGTGAGGTCAAAATTCAAAAAATGGCCAAGAAAATGACTTTATATTGTAGAAATATGTACAAACTAGGACTTATACCTAAATTCTCAGTTCAATTTTAATTAGAAATTATTTTAAGAACTTTTTTCTAAAAAAATTAATAAAAATTTAAAAATTGTGATTTTAAATTTTTTTAAAAATAATTTCTAATTGAAATTGAGCTGAGAATTTAGGTATAAGTCTTTGTTTGTACATATTTGTACAATATAAAGTCATTTTCTTGGTCATTTTTTCAATTTTGACCTCACAATTTGCCGCGCAAGCCTAATCACAGTGTGTTCAAGTACCTTCATGTTTAATATCATTTATTTTAGTTTTTGCTAAAGTTTCATAAATTTTAAAACTTGTTTTATAATAAATAAATCTTGTAGAATTACATACAAAAAAAATATACTTATACATTCAGTAGTTAAAAAATGACATGAAAGATCAAACTATGTTTTGTAGTACCTTCTTTGCACATTTTTAAGACTCCTATGACCCCTTAAGGGGTCTAAGGAGTCTTAAAAATGTGCAAAGAAGATACTACAAAGCAAAGTTTGATCTTTCATGTCATTTTTGAACTACTGAATGTATAAGTATAATTTTTTTTATATGAAATTCTACAAGATTTATTTATTATAAAACAAGTTTTAAAATTTATGAAACTTTAGCCAAAACTAAAATAAATGATATTAAACATGAAGGTACTTGAACACACTGTGATTAGGCTTGCGCGGCAAATTGTGAGGTCAAAATTGAAAAAATGACCAAGAAAATGACTTTATATTGTACAAATATGTACAGACTAGGACTTATACCTAAATTCTCAGCTCAATTTCAATTAGAAATTATTTTTTTAAAAATTTAAAATCAAAATTTTTAATTTTTTAATAATTTTTTTAGAAAAAAGTTCTTAAAATAATTTCTAATTAAAATTGAGCTGAGAATTTAGGTATAAGTCCTAGTCTGTACATATTTGTACAATATAAAGTCATTTTCTTGGTCATTTTTTCAATTTTGACCTCACAATTTGCCGCGCAAGCCTAATCACAGTGTGTTCAAGTACCTTCATGTTTAATATCATTTATTTTAGTTTTGGATAAAGTTTCATAAATTTTAAAACATGTTTTATAATAAATAAATCTTGTAGAATTACATATAAAAAAATTATACTCATTTATTGAGTAGTTAAAAAATTACAAGAGAGATCAAACTATGCTATGTAGTATCTTCTTTGCACATTTTTAAGACTCCTGTGACCCCTTAATGGAGAAAAAAGAAGCACAAGGTCAAATATCTTGAGGATTGGCCTACGAGGGATATAAAAGTCAATGAGTAGCTATACCTATTCAAAAATAAGGTCGAACATAAGTTGTCGTCAAAAATACATAGATCCCTATGGTCACTTGATAAGGGTTCTAAATTACGAGGTGTAATTGGCTCTGTTAAAGCGCCTAAAAGTGGCTGCAGATCAAGATGTCAATTTCAATGTAGAAATTCTCCAATGAGAGTTTCAAACTTAGAGTGGTCTTAGTCTATGGGTCAGTCGACGCCCGTCTTTAAAGTGTTAAGTTATTGAGGTAAGACAACTATTGACAGATTGGTTTTTGATTTACATTACTGTCGCACTAGAGCGGCCTCACGATTCAAAACCAATGTCAACTGACGATGAAGGCAACTGAGCTGGTCCGCAACCAAATCTTAAGGACTTAATCTGCAGTTTTTCCTTGGCCAACATAAGCCACCAACCCAATAGAATTATCACAACCCAAAACGCTTAATACATATACTCCTAAGATTGGTTACTTAATAAAATACTATGATTCAACAGTAAGCATAAAAAAACATTACCTATTGCCAACAAGATTACGAAACCATTCTATTAATGGTTTTCATTAATGATTTGGTAATAATAGCTTTCAAATGGTTAGGTAACATCTAATGCTTTTCGAATGATGCTAATATATTCTAAATAATATAGTTAACCTATTCCCGGACTGTCAGAAATCTATAATTACACGAACCCTTACTCTGAAAATATCTGAGATTAATAATGCCACATTTTCTATTCAATAACCATGGTGGATATATGCCCCTATTCGATGTACGGTGTGATATAGTTACCCTATACCGTCCTCATTTGAGGTTAGGAGATAACTCAAATCATTTCATAAACTGCATATTTACTTTGTACTAGGAACAGTGGCGTACATCTGAAATCTTAATCGATAATTTAAGAATTCAAAATAATCGATATTTAAATATTTAGCAGTTGAAGCAAATTTGAAATCGATCGGTCGCACTGTTGAAATATATGTAGTTATCAGTTGGAAGGGATAGTGTGTAATGGTATTCAAAACTAGGTCTAAAAAAGAGTTACACCCGTTAGAGTGCGAGTAAGAAAGGTGTTTGGGATGCTGCTCATAGGAAATATACTGTTTTCACCCAGAAGATGGCAACTTTAAATGAACTGCATGCGAGACGAGATAGCACAGTCCGATAGATCAGTTCGATCGCGTGAGGTTATATAATCGAAATGCACTTTGAGTTGTAGTCGCCAGTGAGGACATACGATTCAGCATCAACAGAGTTTTTCTCTGTAAATAGGTTAGGTTTGATTTGATTTGAATTATCGTCGCACTAGAGCTACCCGAGGGCTATTGGCGACGGGCGTCGTATTTTAGAACCACAGTCAAGTGACGAGCCGACAACTGAATATTCACCCAACGCAACCGTTAAGGGCGACATCGTACACAATGGCCGGACCCGAACATGGGACCTTTCGCATGCTAGGCGAGTGCCTAACCGACTGGGCTCCCCAGCCCCTCTGTAAACAGGACAAAGTGCACAAAAATATATTATTTTCAAATTATTAATTAAGAGTTAGTAGTAAATCTGCCCTCAATTTGAGACTAGAAAAAAAAAATGATGCTTACCTTTAAATAATTGATAAATGAGTGTGCGGGAGTGCGGTTGTTAAAAATACCGCATGTCATTTGTCATGAAGGACAAATTAACCCTCTAATGCATGAATTTTTATTTTCATCCCAAAAATATATGTATGTATTTTTAATACTCACACATTATGGGAAAAATACTAAAAAAAATTTAACTGCATTAGAATTTAAATAATTTCAATTTTTTAAATTTTTTTCTATATGACAAAAAACTGCAAAATTCCAATTTTGATAATAATGACTAGAAAACTACTACAAATATTTCAAAATAACCCTTTTTAACTATGATTAATTTTTCAAAACAAATTATTAGTATTTAGTACTAATATTATTAATCTTTGAATATTGCCAAAAACGTCATTTCACAAAAGTTAATAATCTCACTCTTTAATTTTGAATACACTTTTACTAATGTCATCTATGAGGATTATTAGTAACTAAAACTTTAAAATGAAATGTAACAGATGAAAAAAAACACAGATTTGTTTAGGAGGAGCTCTAATTTAATAGAATAAAGTGGAATATGTTACTTGTTACCAAACGGTAACAATATGCATTAGAGGGTTAATTGATCTGTTGTTTATCAAAATATTGTACGAAAATCATTGAGTTTCCTCTACATTTTTATAACTACGGTAACGCCGGCTAAGAGAGAATGATCTTACAAATTTCCTTTCTTACAAATTAGCTCCTAACCATTAAATGCACTCGTCCTATATTTAGCGAATTTCCTTTTCCCCTATGCACTTTTAAATGGCCCAGGGTCAGAATCGAATCAAAGCTACGAACAAACATTCGATAAAGATAAATTAAGCGGCGAACTCTGTCTTCGAAAATCTCGAATGGTCTTACTTTCATTGGTATTCATGGGACAACCGCTGTTCTCATCCATGAATATTCAAAATGCAACCATCAAGAGGTTTTAGATCATAACGTTTTCCACCTCTTGGGACCCCAACAAAAACGTGCGCATGCATTCCTTACATAAATATTGTTAAAATAAATAGTTAAAAGTTTATTTTAAAAGCAACTGTAATATATGTTTTAAATAACTAACGTTGAAAATTTGCTGAAGGGCACATCAATTTTAATGGCTTTTTAGGCCTCATTAAGAACTAAATTTTTTTGTGATTGTCTATTCTAATATTCTTTCATGGGAAATACCTTTAAAATTTACTTTTAAAAACTTTTTTTTGCAAGCACTCCGAAATCGTGATTGACCCTCGTAGTAGCTATTTTCTATAAACGACTGATAACTAATAAAAGGTTAAAAAGTAATTTTCAAATCCTTTTCTATGGAACCATTAAAGTTTAAAATAAATTCGGTTCAACACGAAAGTAAAATTAAACATCCATTTAGATGGAAACCAGGTTTCAGGTCTCAGTTTTTCTTTATGTAAATATTGTTTAACTACATGCATTAAGGGGGAAATACGAACGGTTCATTTCCTATCAATGAACTACTGATTTACATAAAATGTAACTGGGTATCGAGATGCTTAATAACGGCTTGCATGACAAGAATATATTTTATTTTCCGAAATCTTTTTATACTGTGTTGACAAGAAAACTAAAACTATGGGTGTTTAACTAACGCTACACGACTTTCAATCACCACTCGTTAGGTTAGGTGTGAATACTCGTCGCACTAGAGCTACACGAGGGCTATTGGCGACGAGCGTCGTATTTTAGAGCCCCAGTCAAGTGACGAGCCGACACCTGAATAGGCACCCGACTCAACCGCTAAGGGCGACATAGTACGCAGCGTTAGGACTTTGAAGGATACTCACTTACGTGCACTCACTTACACGGGGTATTATTCGTCGGACAATTTTGGCTGCACGGGCCGTTAATAGGTCGGCAGTTATTTTGGAGATGCCCGGACCCGAACCTGGGACCTCCCGCATGCTAGGCGAGTGCCTAACCGACTGGGCTTCCCAGCCCCTCAATCACCACTCAATAAATCAATACATTCAAAAGATAAGTAAATACCCTACAGGGGAATTGTAATAGTTTTAAAACCTACAAGTTCTATTGCAGCTACCTTTTGCGCATGAGTAATTTTAAAAACAGTTGTACATCCGACAGAAACTATTAACTCGTGTATCAAATTTGAAGTCTAGCTATTTTTTAGTTCAAGCTGTAGAGTGGTTTCAGTCAGACAGACCAATGTTGAGGTATACATACACGCTAGAAAAGCCAAAAATGATCCAATTGGGTATTTTTTGTGCTCTTTTAAGTCTATTAGAATCTCCAATTCTTCCTCTTTTGAATGTAAAGTTAGTACTGGTACTCCACTGTTATTAAAAGTTAGGTTTTTCTAATCTTCCAAACTGTGAAAGTTAGTTTTATAACAGTTAAACTCAATTGAAGAGTGCAGGGGAAAAACCGCTTGATTCCGTAGAAGGCTTTCGTCAATAGGCCTCTTTGGCGATGATACCGAGAAATCGCCTGAACTGGTGTAAAAAAACCCGGTTGCTCGTTTTGTTTTTTCTTTCGCGGCAACCCTGATTCACGCCAGAGATCCTTACACGTTTGTACCGCGAATGAAGAACCAAAAGAAAAACAGTTTTCCTGTAAGCCAATGTCGACCAAACAGGCACATTTGCGGGAAGACTCCCACAAATCAAGTGGTTCTTCCCGTGTACTCTTCAGTTTTTCTCAAAACTTTATTTTTTCATTAGTTACTCAATTTTAACTTTAGTTATAATTGTTTAAGCTATCATTTTGTCACACGAATTATTTATTTGTTTATTAAGTTGGGGAAGGGCGTGAACCTCAAAAAAGTTTTGGTTTTTTAAATTAATATTATATTGCATGTCAAAGTTTTTTTTCCTAAGAAATTGGATTTTTTTAATGCTGCTTACACTCTTAAAACAAACACTCCTAATTTAACTCAGTCTGAGTGGATTTCACTCCTCCAGACTGGAAAATGCACTTCTCCTTTTGGAGTGGATCCTTTGTGTGTTAAACCTCCGACAGGATCACTCCAAACGAGTGATTTTAACTCAGTCTGAATAAATATGCATGCCTTTATGGTGTCAAAAATGCACTTCTCCAACTGGAGTGGATTTCACTCTTTTGTTTTAAGAGTGTATTATTAAAAATTATAAATCAAAAACTAAAAGAGCCACAAACTTGCTTAGAGGTTTACGCCCTGTTGAATGAATTGGTGATTAATTTTTATGTTAATTTTGTAGGTCTAAGTTAATTAAGTTTTAAATTAAGTTAATTAATTTCTAAATTAGTTTTTGAGTAATGAGTGTTTAAAAAACATGCTAATTAATGCATATATTCCGATTAATAACGTTAATTTTTTACAAATATTTTTTACATGTACCCTCATACACTTATGAATTATATCAAATATAAAAAAATTGGGTTTTTAAATGAAATATTAGGAAATAAAGTTCAAGTGTGTAAGCACACCTTAAAAAAACAATACTTAGAATTAGCATTTACCAAAGTAAGTAGAAACTTTAAAAAAAAATCAATTTTTTATCTCCAAAATTTAGAATTTGACCACATAGCAATACTTCTATTTCCTTATAAAAATTAATAAATAAAATCAAAGTAATTAAAAGTAAGAAAACTTGTAGGGAATATCGGTAACATTCGAAAGGGAGAAATCTAGTGGATGGAGAACGTCTGCACAAGAATTTTTTTTATCGTTTAAAAATATAATCGATCAAACTGACAAAATAGTGAAGATAAAAATTAAAATTGCACTGCAAAATAAATATTAATTATGATTCTGAACATTAAGAATTAAGTTTTAATAATAGCTACTCTTATAAACCACTCCCCCAAAATAATATAGGATGGATCACAAAGAGGGCTTACTTTTAATAGTTGAGAAAACGAAACACGAAATTGGCCACTGCAATTTTGCAGTTCATGTTTTAAGATTAAAATTGTCTTCTATGTCCGTTAATAGATTGTCTAAAAGCATTCTAGCATCAAAACTTAGAATTGCACATAAATTTGTTTCATTACAAAGCATTTCGATAATTTTGTTTTGGTATGTGAAAATAAGTTGTAAATTGCCAACTAAGTTTTTTTCTTTCATTCAGCAAACCAGACTTTATTTTTGTAATCATTATATAATGAGGTTTTAATTTAATATTATCTGAATGGCGACTGCATAAATTTATATTAATAAAACACAGCATAGAATTTGGGCAAAAGTTGAGAAGCTGTACGGAGTTATCAGGAAATTCCATTTTGAACTTTTGACTAATTTACCATCTCCTTTAGTGCAATTCTTGTAACATACTTATTTGTTATTAAAGTTAAAATATATATGCACCTATGGTAGATCCTGATTGCTGTTACAGAATGTTTTTAAATTCCTCCATCTGTAATATTATGTAACCTACACCAACTAAATTTTAGTCTGTATTTTAAACTATGTTCCTTTCAGCTTCCATCTAAAAAAATTCTGCAGAATAGACTAAAACTGCATTTAAAAAATCTAATTGCGCTTAATTTTACCATGCAAGTTTTTAAATAATAATTTAATGCAAACACACACCAAAGTTCTTCGATATCCATAGAGTTGTTGAAATATAACCACGTAAATGGGAAAAATATCGAACACTTATCATAAAAATCTGAACTACGAAATTTAGACAATAAAACAATACGTTTCTATAGAAGCATGACTGATCTATTTAAAATAGGGTAGAAGCATATTTATAGAAAAACCGTGCGCTCTCGCACAGAGGAAACATGGTGGGTAAAGAACCGACTGAAAGGAGTCGGCTTTTTACCTTTCAACCACCATGTTGTTGAGGTCAGCTCGAGTAGTTAAAAGAGCTTAGAATAAAACAGTACTGAAATTGAAACAGTACTAATTTTTCAGATTTTATATAGGAGCCTGTGGCTTGTATCTTATTTTTAGTCCTATATACACCGAGTACATTAACCCTTTCAGTCCCAAAGACAATTTGGCATAATCATTTTAGAAATTTTGTTTTGATCGTCTATGGCCATTTATGATATCAAAAGTACATCATTCTATTCATCAATTTTTTTCTATTAGAAAATATTTTTTATTAATCCCAATAGATGTCAGCCCTATTATTTTTTTAAAATTATGATCAGAAACATGATGATTCCAAACGGCATCACTTGCCTTGAAAGGGTTAAAGATTCATAAATCAGGTTGATTTTTTGTGTAGATAAGAAAAGCTCAATTTTGAACTGTTTTTATTTTAAACAACTCTTCGAGCAGACCTCATCAACTCATCATGGTTGCCGTGGAGTCAAAATTCTTAGTTCTTCATCACGTGTCACCTCTAGAAAGAGTGCAAGAACTCATGGTTTTTACTGCCTATGAGTTGAAGTTCTTGAATTAGGGTCGCACTAGAAACTCTTAGTTTGGCTGAATTAACATCTCACCAGAGCTTACACTCGCATATTGCAGACTAAAGCTCCTTAACATTGGAAACCAAATCACTCGACTTGACCGCAGTAGCACGGAAACATCGAATGCAGGTAATGGTAGCCAATACTTAGGTGCATTAACCAAAGAAAGCCAAATCTAGAAAGAGTGCAAGTACTCATGGTTTCATTATCCATGAGTAGACGAAGTTCTTGAATTAACTTTGCACTAAGATCTCTTTAGGTTTGGCTGAATTAACGTCGCACTAGATCTTGCACACGTTTACTACCATCTGAAGCTCCTTAGGATTGGCAATTAACCATAGCACTCGACTTCACCGCAGTAGCACGGAAACATCGAATGCAGGTAAAGGTAGCCAATACTTAGGTGCATCAATGGAAAACCGGAAGGACCACGCTTACATTGACGTCACAGTTGCGTCAAACGTTGTCTGCTTTCCCACAAACAACCCAACTTCCATCGATTTTCCCATTACGTGTTAAATCTAGAGGGAGTTCAAGTACTCATTTGTTCTACTATCTAGGAGTAGAAGTTCTTGAATTAGCGTCACACTAGAGCTTACACACGTTTATTAACATCTAAAACTAATTAGGATAGGCATAATAACATGGTTGTCAATGCTTAGGTGCATTCACCAAAGAAAGCCAAATCTAGAAAGAGTGCAAGTACTCATGGTTTTATTACCCATGATTAACAATAGCACTCGACTTCACCGCAGTAGCACGGAAACATCGAATGCAGGTAATGGTAGCCAATACTTAGGTATGGACAACAGGACAATACAATGGACAACTGGAAGGACCACGCTTAAGCCCATTTCACACCTTGTCACAACTACTTGCAACTCCCGTAGGACACCGTGCATTAAAAAGTTGCACTCAGTTCGTGAGATTTTTTCCTGCAAGCACGAAAAAATCGCAGTTGCATGTACCCTTAGCCAATCAGAACTCAGGATTTCCTTGGCTGCATTGTGGCGAACTAGACTTCGCCAACTGGTTGTTTATTTACTTTTTAGGACGCCAACTTTTCCCGTTTGCAAAAATCTGCGCAATTAAAAATGGATATTAAATGGATGGCAAAGATGAAAATTGATCTACTTAAGGAAGTTCGGAAGCATAAATTTCTGTTTGATGCAAACAATGCCCATAGTTTGATTAAAGTTTGCTTTCAAAAAGATGAAACTTGCCAAATTTTGAGATGAATAATTTTTTGTGGAAGCCCGAAAATCCAGGTTACCACAAGTTGCGAGTTGCAGTTGCAAGTAGCTGTGCAGGTGTGAAATGGGCTTTACATTGACGCCACAGTTGCGTCAAACGTTGTCTGCTTTCGCACAAACAACCCAACTTCCATCCCGCTCGATTTGCCCATTACGTGTTAAATCGAGAAAGAGCTCAAGTATTTATTTGTTCTTCTATCTAGGAGTAGAAGTTCTTGAATTAGCGTCGCACTATAGCTTACACATGTTTATTACCATCTAAAGCTCCTTAGGATTGGTAATTAACCAAAACCATAGCACTCGACTTCACCGCAGTAGCACGGAAACATCGAATGCAGGTATGACGGTCGATTCCTAGGTGCATCAATGGACAACTGGAACGGCCACGCCTACAGTGACGTCAAACAATGTCTCAAAACCTTATAAACAAATCGCGTTCCGCCCTTTTCAAGTTGTCCATTGAATAGGTGAGGGCAGAAAACATTTCATTCGCAAATTTTCAATTTTCAGAAGAGAAAAAATATTCCAATTCCTTCAAATATTCAAAAATATGAATTTTTTCTTTGTAGCAACATGCCTTTATATGTTTTTGTCATGCAAAAATTACCCAATTTCATCATAAATTTGGCTCAGGAAAATTTAAAATTTGATTAGGACTTGTTATTTCTGCAGTCAAACTTGTTTTTACAGACAGTTAAAAACTTTTAGGGCCATCTTGAAGGTTGACCTTTTCATTAAAAATTTATTTCAATTTTTTTTTATTAATTTCTATTTATTTTGACAATTTATCTAGAAGATAGTCCCACAAACACTGCATTCTTGAATAGTTAAGTGCAGATTCCACTTCAGTCGCATGCTCTCCAAGGTGTACAGGTGTCTCCAGATACTAGTGTTGGTCAAAATTTAATAGCAAGAACAATTAAAGATTTACAATTAATTAAAAAATGTCACCACAACAACTAACAATTCATCAATTGTACTTGCGGAAGAATTACAATTAACAATTGTTAACTGTAGTAGTAACAATTAATTGTCCATTGTTTTGCTTATTTTAATTAAAAATAACAATTAACCCTTTTTTATTCGTCTTAAGTTTAAGACCTACAGCTAAATTTCCCTAAATCTTTACTCTGTTAGTTTTAATTGTTTCATAAAACTAAAAGCGTTAATTGCAATTAATAATAAATTGTGAGTTACAATTGACATACGTTAATCAAATTAATTTAATTGTAATTCCATTGGTAACATAAAAAGTTCAATTTGTGATTAATTTAATTGCAATTACTTTTTTAGTCAATTAAAAAGGTAATTGACAAATTAATTGATTGATGCCCCACCACTGCCAGATACCTATACACTTTGCCGAGGAAGAGACGTCGTGTATCGATGGAACTACTCAGACGTAGCCTCTTGCATTTTTTTAGCTGCTTCTCATTGAAATCGATTTTTCGCATATTTGTAAGTAAAGTGGTTTCTGCACTCACCGATTCAGCTTCAACCGTATTTTAAATAAACGAGTCCTTTTTTCCTTAATTTTGCAAATAGTTCCCTATTTTGGATATCCTTTAAATTAATTTTAAATTCATTGCAATTTTAAGAACAATTTAATATTTACTACACCTAAAAACACTTATGAAGTTTTAACTAGATTAACTCCCTAAGCGACCATGTACTTTTAAAACTAATTTGCAATTGCTTCAAAATTTCCAAAACTTAGAATTGACAAACGAACATTATTTTATATAATTTTTGAATTAAATATTTAAGAGATTGCTGAAAAAATTAAAATTCTTAAATCGAAGGTTTTAAAGACATTTTCATTAGGGTGGGCCGAAAAAAACTTTTTATTTTATTTCGAATCGCTATAGTGCGGAAAAGTTGCCATTTGTAAAGACATGAAAAATGCACTTATTATTATTTTTTTATTACTTTATCTTCCGTTCGCGCAATTCCATCAAAGTTGGGAAAAATTGTTAAAAAACGAATTTTTTTAATATTTTTTATGCATGATAGATGTTTTTAGTTGCGTTCCTATATCATGTATTAACTACTAAAAGTACACAAAATCAATATATATGCACTTATTATACATTTGTGTCAGATCTGTCAATTTTGAAAAAACTAAGAATTTTCCTCATTTTGTACTATGTTGCGTGGCCGAAAGATCTGACACAAATGTATGAAAAGTGCATATATATTGATATTATGTACTTTAGTAGTTAATTGATGAATAGGAACGCAACTAAAAACATCTATCGAGCTTTAAAAAAATTATTAAAAAAAATTCGTTTTTTGACAATTTTTTCCAACTTTGATGGCATTGCGCGAACGGGAGATAAAGTAATAAAAAAATAAAAATGAGTGCATTTTTCATGTCTTCACCAATCGCAACTTTTCCGCACTATAGCGATCCGAAATAAAATAAAAAGTTTTTTTTCGGCCCACCCTAATTTTCATGTTTTATATTTAATTTTTTTTTCCGATTAATCTAGAAGTTATAAAAAAAGTGGAAGCCATTATAACCACTGTGTTCCATATCCCTGTCACCCACCCTCTTAGCATTATACAAATAACACAGACAAATAGGATATTTCAAATTGTAGCAAAACAGTCTTATAACGAGTCTTTGAAACGCCATTACAAATTTCTTTTAAA
Organism: Hylyphantes graminicola; assembly: GCA_023701765.1. Taxonomy (NCBI): domain Eukaryota; kingdom Metazoa; phylum Arthropoda; class Arachnida; order Araneae; family Linyphiidae; genus Hylyphantes; species Hylyphantes graminicola. The sequence continues at coordinate 76,780,436 of CM043115.1, read as the reverse complement.
AATTTGAGTTGAAAGTGAATGAATAATTTTAAAAGGAATTTTAGTAATCCGTAATAATTGTGGCTATAACTTTGCCCAAATTCCATGCTGTTTTATTAATATAAACTTTATGCAGTTGCCATTCATATTATATTAAATTAAAACCTCATTATATAATGATTGCAAAAATAAAATCTGGATCACTGAATGAAAGAAAAAAACTTAGTTGGCAATTTACAACTTATTTTCATGTACCAAAACCAAATTATTTAAATGCTTTGTAATAAAACAAATTTATGTGCAATTTTAAATTTTGATGCTAGAATGCTTTTAAACAATCTATTAACAGACATAGAATACAATTTTAAATCTTAAAACATGAATCGCAAAATTGCAATAGCCAATTTCGTGTGTAAATGTCTGAACTACTAAAAGTAAGCCCTCTTTGTGATCCATGTTAAATATATTTTGTGGAAGTGGTTTATAAGAGTAGCTATTATTAAAACTTAATTCATTTTCAGAATTATACTTAATATTTATTTTACAGCACAATTTTAATTTAATTTTTTTCACTACTTTGTCATTTTTATCGAGTATATTTTTAACGACAAAAAAATTTCTAGTACAGACGTTCTCCATCCACCAGATTTCTCCCATTTGAATGTTATCGGTTTTCTCCGCAAGTTTCCTTACTATTAACAACTTATACTATTTCATTCATTATTAATTTGGAACTCCATTCCAAATTTCGTTAAAAAAATGGTATTAAAAGTGAATAAAAATTTTTTTAAGGAAATTTAGTAACCTTTAATAGTTGTAATTTGCATTGTATTTTTTAAAAAGTAATTTTAATTTGATTAATGTATCAATTTAGAATTGTTTAAGTAAATATATAAAATATTTAAGAGTATAATAGCCATTTCGGAATAGTTTTTCTTGCAAGGAAGAGATGTTTGCCGTATTTTCTACTTGAATTATTTATAATTATCGAAGCAAAGTTTTAGTTAAAATCAGGTATATGATATTAAACATAAATTTGTGAATTTGATAACTAAAATTAAGTAGATATTGGAAGTTTTAAGGTATATTGCCGACTAATGCTAGTTGGGATTGATAAATATAAGCACTCGACTTTACCGAAACATCGAATACAGGCATGCTACCAATACCAAGGTGCATCAGTTTTAACATTCTTTAACTCTACTTTAAATAAACGAGAATTTATTGTGCAGATAGTTCATGATTTTGACAATGCCGAAAATATTACCGAATAGTCTTATCTGCAAATTTTTAAATGTAATTCAAATTTTCTGATTTTTTCTACTGCCAAAACTATTTATCTGAAGTTTAAACTAAAAAACTCATAAGTAATCATTTACACTTTACTTTTTTTCTTTTTGTATTTATTATATTTTCTTGGTTGATATTAATATCAAATCGTTACAAATTTACTCATTATGAAATATACGGTTAAATGAAAACATTGCGATGAGGTCGAAAATACGTAAAGGAGATTTTGCGTTTTCATGTTTTGGAAGATGCCGATTCTGAAAAAGGCTTTTGAATATGGGTTCCGCCTGTTTCAATCTGTCCATTTATCCAATACCACCTAGATTAGTCGGCTGAAGCACACAACGTTACACTAGTGGACCAATTTCGAATTGTTGACCAATAACGTCGTATCTTGAGATGACGTAGCATCTTGATTCATCTTATCTTAACAATTTATTCAAATACAAGATCTAGTCACGAATAATCATTGGTCAAAACCACAGAATCGGTCCACTGATATGACGTCAAGCATTTAGTTCGCCGGCCTTCTAATCTAGATGGTATTGATTTATCTCTCTGAAACCACTCTACAGGCGCGGACTTCAAATTTGTTACACTTGTTCCCAGTACTTTTCGGTGGTGTCAGGGATTTCTGGAAAATAGCCCATACCCGAAGGGTAGCTGTCAGCGAAGTTTTAAAGTTATTGACATTACTTTTTAGGTTATATATTTACTTTTAAAAGTAATTATTTATCGAGTGTCAATCGAAGTTCGTGTGATTTTAAACACCCCTAGTTGAAAAAACTTGCAGTTAAGAGTCTTAAATTAAAATTTTTAAAGCTATTTTTATTTTTAATTTTTTTCATGAAATTCAACTTTTTAAAATGAATTAGTGATTTTTAGCTTCAACGTAACTTTTATGAAAACAAAAATTGAAATCCACTATAACCTCTTGCGGCCTGACGTCCCCATTTTGGAACATTTTTTAAAACCTCCCCAAACAATTAACTCGTTAATTAGTTCCGAAATCGACCTGGTCCGATAGATGATCCAAAATATCAGTTTTCAGCCTTTGATTATTTTAACTTTTTTCAAACTTTCAAAAAAGTTCTTTTAGTAGTTAATTTTAAACGCATTTGGCATTAAAAACAAATTTTAAAATAAACTATTAAATACAACTAAACGGCCCTTTTTTTGCATTTGTAGCTAAAAAAAATGTATTTTTAGATCTAAGGCGTGTCTCTCAGTAACTGTTAAACATAATTTTTTTTGAAAAAATTCTTTGCAAAACATTCCTTGTAGCATATATTTGTATTAAAAGCATGTTTAGAAGAATCGTGTAGGATTTTGCTCGGTTAAGAAGTTTTATAGCTCATAAAATAGTTATATTCTATGTGTCAGTCTAAATTTTATAGCCAGAACCACAAAAGCTAATAAATAAGTAAGATACGTCAAATTGCAACACAATTAAGTCCAGAACGTATTCAAAATTTCATCATAAATACGGTTTAAAAGTAGATTTAGAATTTAAAAATCTGAGAAATGCGATTTCCATTTAAATTTCAGAGAACCCAAAGTTTTGAGGGTTGTATACATTTATAAAACTATTTAACATGACGCCTTATGTCACAAAGGTTGTTTAAAAGCTCTGATTACATAAAAAAGGAACAAACGAGCATAGCGTTTTTTGCTTGTTAAAAGCAGACGTTAGTTATATTTCAGTGTTTATAAATGTATTTACGCAATACTTACACAAATGAAACTATCATTCACTATCTACGATTACATAATTAACATTTAGCATTATAAATACAGCGATAAAAGTCCCGGTGAAAAGGTTTTGTAGGACTGATGGAATTTTTTTAAATCAAGAAATATGAAAATGTAAAGGGTGATCCCTCTTTGAAAGCATTCAATTTTGTATATAATTTTCTCAACCTGAAAATGTTTAATATATAAACTTGAATTACAGAAAAACTATGAAAAATATATGGTTTAAATTCTCATTTTCCAATAAAATATTCATATGGCAAGAGAGCCGAAACAAGTGAACAAAGAGGGGCTCAGTTATAATAACCATCTTTGGTTCAAAAGTCTAGTAAAAATTTAAACACTGAAACGGTAGTTGGATATTTGCTTAAATTAAGTATATTTGTATTAAGGCAGCCATTTGCAATTCCACTGAAGTATAATTATGAAGGATCATCAAGTTAAATCTTTCCAGGGGTAATAGCAAGTGCGATAATAACTGAATTTAAGAATTTGCTGAAATTAAGCTATTAATTTTAAAAGATGTGTTTATTTGAATTAATTTTAATAATGTGTTTAGTTGAATTAATTTTAATGATGTGTGTGTTTATGCTATTCCCATGCAAAAATTACATAATTTCGACATAAATTTGGCTTAGGAAAATTAAAGGTCCAATGATTACATTTGGAATAAAACTTTCGAATTCTTTTCTCACTAAGTTAAACTCGAAGTTATTTCAAATAAATTTTATCCAAGTCTCCATACATTTTTCCATAAAGTTAGTTTAATTTTGTTACGTTTTGCATCATTATAGAGAAGAATCGTGTCTGTCAGAATTTAATGTTTGTTGTAGTTAAATAAAAATATGAGAAACATGGCAACAACAGAATTCTCTGAAAAATTCTTAAGTAAATTAGACCTAAATTCTTCATGCTTGCATTTTTAAATGTTCTTCAAAAATGTAATATCAACTACTTTTAACAAATTGAGTCTCAAATTTTTCTTACAATTTATTCAAAAGTTATGGACTCAAAATCGTTTTCCTTAAATTTTAGTCATAAAAATTTAGACTTTTCCTCCTGCTTTTCATCGTTTCATACAGGATACATAGTGAGTCTATTCCACAAATTTTAGATTTTTAGAACAAAAAATTAAAAGTTTGGGAGTGAAAGGGTTAATCTACTGTGTTTCTTCGCTACAAAGAAAGACAAAAATGGCCACCATAGCATTAGACTTGACCGCAGTACCACGGAAACATCTAACGAAGGCATTGCCGGTAAAAAGAATATTGAAATTATCCCTTTCAATTCCAACTTTTTATTCCAAAAATCTAAAATTTGTGAAATACTCATTATGCACCCATAACAGACAAAAATTAAGTCTCAATTTTTTTTAAAAAATTATTTAAAAGTTATGGACTCAAAATCGTTTTCTTTAAATTTTAGTAATAAAATTTAGACTTTTCCTCCTGCTTTTCACCATTTCATCCAGGATGCATAGCAGGTCTATTCCACAAATTTTAGATTTTTGGAATTAAAAAGGAAAAGTTGGGAGTGAAAGGGCTAATCCACTGTGTTTCGTCGATACAAATAACGACAAAAATGGCCACCGTAGCATTAGACTTGACCGCACGTAGCATTAGACTGAACCCGCACGGAAACATCTAATGCAGGCATTGCCGGTAATAAAAAAGATGCATTGAAATTAACCCTTTCAATTCCAGCTTTTCATTTTTTTATTCCACAAATCTAAAATTTGTGAAATAAACCCATTATGCATCCAGAACAGACAAATTAAGTCTCAATTTTAAAAAAAAAAATTATTTAAAAGTTATGGACTCAAAATAGTTTTTCCTTAAATTTTAGTTTAAAAAAATAGAATTTTCCTCCTGCTTTTCATCGTTTCATCCAGGATGCATAATGAGTCCATTACACAAATTTTAGATTTTTAGAATAAGAATGAAAAGTTGGGAGTGAAAGGGTTAATCCACTGTGTTTCGTCGATACAAATAACGACAAAAATGGCCACCAAAGCATTAGACTTGACCGCAGTAGCCCGGAAACATCTAATGCAGGCATTGCCAGTAAAAAAAAATATTGAAATTAGCCCTTTCAATTCCAGCTTTTTATTTTTTATTCCAAAAATCTAAAATTTGTGAAATAAACTCATTATGCATCCAGAACAGACAAATTAAGTCTCATTTTTTTTAAAAAATTTATTTAAAAGTTATGGACTTAAAATCGTTTTCTTTAAATTTTAGTAAAAAAATTTAGACTTTTCCTCCTGCTTTTCATCGTTTCATCCAGGATGCATAGCGAGTCGATTCCCCAAATTTTAGATTTTTAGAATGAAAAATGAAAAGTTGGGAATGAAAGGGTTAATCCACTGTGTTTCGTCGATACAAATAACGACAAAAATGGCCACCATAGCATTAGACTTGACCGCAGTAGCACGGAAACATCTAATGAAGGCATTGCCGGTAAAAAGAATATATTGAAATTAACCCTTTCAATCCCAACTTTTTTAATATTCTTAAAATCTAAAATTTGTGAAATAAACTCATTATGCATCCAGAACAGACAAAATAAGTCTCAATTTTTGGTAAACAATTTATTAAAAAGTTATGGACACAAAATCGTTTTGCTTAACCCCTTCAGTCCCAGTGATGCCATTTGGCATAATCACTTTCAATATTTTTTTCAAAATGTTTATGTCCCGCTATGACATCCAAACACACAACATTCGATTCTTCACGCTTTGTTCTATCAGACAATATTTTACATCAATCTCAATAGAAGTCAGAACTACTATTTTTTTTATTTAGAAAGTAGTCAACAAACGTTTCTCCTGATTTTTGATAAGTTCACTTCAGTTCCACACATTTAAAACACAATTTAAACTATTTCGGTAAAAATAATAACTAATTTTTTTTAATGATATGGTCAGATACCTTAAAATATATAACTCGATGTGTTTTTAGGTAATATATATTTTTTATTTTGTTGATTTCCACAGTTAAAAAAATTTTGGCATTGTTTCAAGAACCATATAAAAAATTTTAATGAATATTTTTCGTATGAATACGTATATATGACCTAAAATAAGCTTATTTTGTGAATATCAGATGTTTCTGTAGTATAGTAAATTTTTGGGACTGAAAGGGAGAAACATGGCAACAACAAAATTCTCTGAAAAATTCTTAAGTAAATTAGACCTAAATTCTTCATGCTTGCATTTTTAAATGTTCTTCAAAAATGTAATATCAACTACTTTTAACAAATTGAGTCTCAAATTTTTCTTACAATTTATTCAAAAGTTATGGACTCAAAATCGTTTTCCTTAAATTTTAGTCATAAAAATTTAGACTTTTCCTCCTGCTTTTCATCCTTTCATCCAGGATGCATAGCGAGTCTATTCCACAAATTTTAGATTTTTAAAAGAAGAATGAAAAGTTGGGAGCGAAAGGGTTAATCTACTGTGTTTCGTCGATACAAAGAACGACAAAAATGGCCACCATAGCATTAGACTTGACCGCAGTAGCACGGAAACATCTAATGACGGCATCGCCGGTAAAAAAATATATATATATTGAAATTAACCCTTTCAATTCCAACTTTTTATTTATTTTATTCTAAAAATCAAAAATTAGTGAAATAAACTTAGTTTGCATCCAGAATGAAATGTTGAAAAGCAGGGGAAAAATCTTAATTTTTAAAGTAAATTTAAGGAAAGAAATTTGGAATCTTAACTATTGAATATTAACAATATTTTTTTTTGAAACTTTATTTGCTAAAAATATTTAAAATTAAATATTTATAGATTTAAAAATGCAAACATAAAGAAATTTAGGATCAATTATGTTAATAAAATTATTCCAGAGTGAATTTTATTTTTGGCATGTTTTTCATATTTTCATTTAACCACAACAGACATTGTTTAATTTTTCAAAAGACGCGATTTTTCCATCTAACGGTACAAAGAGAAAATATTTTGTATAGGTTTTTTTTTTCTAAATTCCGCTTCTTTGAAATAAGTGAGAGTTTAGCTTAGGTAAAAAAAATTTAGCAAGTTTGATGATTCCAAATGGGAGTGAAAGGGTTAAAAAAAAACATTTTAAAACATGGATTCGGAAACTAATATGTAATTGATATTAAAATTTTTATTGACACAATCTCATTGAATTTAACATTTTAAAAATACTATTGCGATACTCAATCCTTGAAGACATTTTTACATTTTGCTGAAATTAAGCTTTTCATTGAAAATGATGAAGTTTAAAAATGCCCTAATTTTTATGAATACCAATTAAAATGAAATATTTCCAGGAATTTTGCAGATTTTTTTTTATTAAACATACTACTTCATATCCGATTTTCCAAATGGAATTGGAATGTATATGCGGCTTCGGTACTCAAAAGCATATTTAACGTGTACTTCCTCTACACGGGTTATTCGTCTGACTATTTAACACCACAGACCGTTTATAGGTGGGCATATATTTTTACAATGCTTGGACCTCAACCTAGAATCTTTCGCCTGCAAGGGCAACCACCTAACCGACAGAGCTCCTAACCCCCAATATGTTAATATAGAACGAAAATAATATTTTTTTTATTTGTATTTGAAATTTTAATTTTTGTAACTGAAAAACATTAACGTAAATATTAAATACAAAATTGAATGCTCCAAAGGAGAAAATTTTCATAATCCTTTACTTTTATATAAGTATTTAACGGTTGTATACTAACAACACACTTGAAGAGTACACGGGAAGAACCGCTTGATTTCTTTAGAGTTTTTCCATAATTGTGTCTGCTTGGCGGACATTGGCGACCGAAAACCGGATTTTTTCTTTTGGTTCTTCAATCGCGGTACAAACGTGCGACTCTTTCTCTTGATCTCTGGCGTGAATCAGGGTTGCCGCGAAAGATAAACAAAGCGAGTAACCGGCTTCTTTTACCAGTTTAGGCGATTTCTCGCTATCATCCCCAAAGACCATTAAGGAAACCCTTCTACGAAATAAATCGGTTCTTCCCGTGTACTCTTCACTTGTTTGTTCCTGGCATTTGTGGTTCGGGCTGCGAAAGTGGATGACAGGCAGTTGTACAATTATGTCGTTAACTTCCTAGATTATAAACGTAATGTTGAAGCTAAAATGGTAAAACTAATAAATCCTATGTCGCAATACTAAATGCACTAATTTTCATTCCATCCAACTTTCAAGCTATATATTTACTGTTTCATATGACTAAGTACAATATGGCCGACATTTAAAATTATTTATTCAGAAAATTTCCGGCCGATTTGAAAACTCGCTTTTCAATCTTGATAAGTTACTATTTGTCATTGTTAAAGTATCACTATTAAAAAGCAAGGAAAAGAAACTAACTCGGTGTCTTTGTTTTATCCAGGTTAATTTATTAGTTAATGTCGGTTAATGATGAATAAGAAATGTTATAAAACTAGACACGCCTTAAACTCTAAAAATAGACATGTTTTTTGTGCAATAAATGTAACAAAATAGCCGTATCACTTATCTGTAGTTAACATTATTTTAACATTGTTTTTAATGCAAAATGCCATTAAAATTTACTAAAAGCACTTTTTGAAGTTTTTGAAAAAAAAAATTTAATGATTTTTTAAACTCGAATATCGTATTGACCCTCGTGTTTAACTTCATTTTTTCAATAGAAATAAATGACTGATACCTGTAATCAAAGGTAGAAAATTGTTATTTGGATCTTCTATCGGACCAGTTCAATTTCGGAACTAATTAAGGTGTTAATTGTTTGTGAGGAGGTTTTGAAAAATGCCCCCAAGGTCGTAAGAGAATAAACTAGAATGCTCAAGCTTTCCAAAAATATCGATACAGCTGATGTATTAAAAAATGACATGGAATCAAACAGATTTCGGATGTCTTTTAAAGGGTTTATTTATAAGATTACTATTTTCTTACCGATGACATTGCAGATTTTATATATTTCCAATTAAAATCTTTCGATATAGTATGCAGTTTTTTTTTTCATCTCAGCGAGTAATAGATAGTCTATCAGCCAAAGAGTTCTATAGTAGGGTAGAGGAACGACTCGTACTGAGCTGCCATCGACAGCCATGGCTCACTACGGAGCTGGAATAGAATCTCAAAAGTGCTAGTTAATATATAATTTTGATACTAAGAAAGGAAGTACACCAAGGGCAAAGGTGGGAATCGAGCCCGTCTTCGTTACAGCGCACGGACTGCTAGCGTTATGGCCTGCGATCGAAACCACTCGGCCATCGGGCCTCACATCCACCCTATATTCTCCGTATTGGTCCATGGTGCTGTTGCCAGGTTCAGTCTCTAACCTAATATAGAAATCTTTGCTATCAGTAAAATTGAAACTTGATCCTGCATAAAATTTAAATTAAAAAAATAGAGAATGTATTATAACTTTTGTAGACTATATAAATTACGAAAGTATGGTTGACAGCTAGAAAAAAAACTTGGACATTTATTTGAATAGTTGCCGTACACACGTTCCAAAACATGTAATTAAGAAACTGGCAATTATAAATGCTGAGCCCAGGTCAAATATCTTAAAATACCATGAAGTATGTCTCACTATTTAAAAAAAAACTAGATAATTCAGACACGCGTGACACCTTATATTAGGCAGAAATTAGTGTGCTTCAATACAAGTGCATTTTGACGGTGTACGTATACACTAGAGCTTTTTTACAATATTTCACGAAAAATCCAATTTCTTTTTATATCTTATATAATTCATAAGTGTAGGAGGGTACGTGATAAAATTAAAAAAAATTTAAATGTTAATTAGCATTTTATGCTTTAATAAGCATGTTTTCTAAACACTCAAAACTCAAGAACTAATTAACTTCGATCTGTAACTTAACATGTGAATTAATCACCAATATAACCTGAAGGGAGTGAACCTCAGAACAAGTTTGTGGCTATTTTAGTTTTTTTTATTTATATTTTTTATAGTAAGCATCATTAAAATAAAATCCAATTTTTCAGGAAAAAAACTTTGTCATGCAATATAAAATTAATTTGATAACCAAATCTTTTTTGAGGTTCACGCCTTCCCCCCACTTATTCCACAAGTAAATAAACAATTCGTTTTGGAAAATGTTAATTTTAACTTTAGTTATCATTGTTTCAGCAAAGTAACACACGAGAAAAATGTAGTTTTAAGAAAATTGAGTTTAAAGACTATAAAAGCGTACTAACTTTCATGATTTGTAAGTTTAGAAAAAGCTCTAACTTTTTACTAAAGTGGAGTAAATTACAAAATTTTAATTCTTAACTTAGCGATTAAAAGTGAGTTAAAATTTTTTGAAGTATGTCTTTGAACATACATATTCATATTCAAATTTACGAGAGGTTGACTTAACGTAATAAACAATATCGGTTTAAAGAACTGTTTGTTAAATAAGATTTGAACTATCGTCACACTAGAGCTACACAACGGCTATTGGAGACGGCACATTAGAACCACAGTCAAGTGACGAACCGAGTAGGCACACAACGCAACCGTTCAGGGCGACATCGTACGCAGCTTTGGGACTTTGAAGCGTATTTAACGTTCACCCTCTTTACACGGAGTATTATTCGTGGACATTTTCGGGTTGCAATAGCAGTTTATAGGTCGGCAGTTATTTTGGCGATGCCCGGACCCGAACCTGGGACCTTTCGCATGGTAGGCGGATGCCTAACTGACTAGGCTCCCCAGCCCCCTTAGACTGTTAGAAAATAGGGCGATTCCCCTATTTGTACAGTTTTATCTCAGCCATTGGCTTTAGGAAATGAAGGGAATTTTTTTTAACGGGGTCTGACTTTAATCTCTGCTGCCGCTCCCTACCCGTTATTTTACAGGGATTTTTAAAAAAGTGCATGTGATTTTAAAAACATATTTGGCAAAGCTTTTTAGGATTTTCCCCCCTACATTTTATTAACGAGTTACTCGTTATTTGTTCTTCTAAAATTTCAATTATCTCAAGGTAAAAAGACTTAATTTATGTGCATTATATCTTATGCTACTATTAAGAATACATCATCTTTCGCGGCTGTGAACAAGGAAAACGAAAGTTCAAACAGGTCGCAGCGACCACTCGACGATAAAATCTCGAAAAATCAATTTACCATTCGAATCGTTCGCAAGCCGGGTATCATCGAGAGTTAACGACTTGATTTCGAACCATCATTTGGAATATATTTAGATTAAAAAATGGCGGGAAATGTAGGGCAGGAGCCTTCTAGAAGCATCCTTTTCCGTGTTGTGCGTATCTAGAAGTGATCAAACTAGAGGAGAGTTAAGGAAGCACTTGGCGAGAAACAAATTAAATGAAGCCGTCAGAAAGTTGCCAAGCAATCTCATAGTGAACCAAAACATCACCACCTAGATTAGAAGGCCGGCTAAATAAATGCTTGACGTCATATTAGTGGACCGATTCTGTGTTTTTTACCAATGATCATTCGTGACTACACTCTTAAATCAAAAGAGTGAAATCCACTCCAGTTGAAGTGCATTTTCGACACTGGAAAAGAATGAATATTAACTCAGACTGAGTTAAAATCACTCGTTTGGAGTGATCCTGTCGGAGGTTTAGCACACAAAGAATCCACTCCAAGAGCAGAAGTGCATCACATCACTTCTCTCACGTCATCTTTGGATACGAAGTTATTGGTCAACAAATCGAAATGGGTCTACTAGTGTGACGCTGTGTTGCTTAGTTCTTCGGCCTTCTAATCTAGGTGGTATTGACCCAAACCCATGAATCCTCAAACATGAGGATTCATGAGGGGAACAATGTAGATTTGGCGCAAAATAAAGCAGATGTGAATTATCGTCTCACTAGAGCTATACGAGGGCTATTGGTGAAGGTTAGGTTTGAATTATCGTCGCACCAGAGCTACACGTGACCTATTGCCGAAGGGAGTCATATTTTAGAACCACAGTCAAGTGACGAGCCAACACCTGAGGAGACACACAACGCAACCGTGAAGGGCGACATCGTACGCAGCGTCGTCGGGACTTTGTAGCATATTTAACGTGCACTTCCTCTACAAGAGGTATTATTCGTCGGGCATTTTTGGCTGCACGGGCTTTCTATCGGACGACAGTTGTTTGGTGCCCGGACCCGAAGTTAAAATTCTCCACGTCGATAACAGGCGGAACAGCTAGGATATAATGGCCGGCCTCGATTTGGCGATGCGCGTTACGTTGCCAAGCAACAAAAATGCTCAATTGTGGTAAACATTCTTTTCACATTTTATTGACCTCAATGGGGATGGTAACCCTACGTTAAATTTCCAAGATCGCCAAAATATCACCAATCGACAGACCGGCCATTATATCCTAGCTGTACCAAGAAGTCCACACAACCCCACTGTAGCATCTCGCCAAATAGTTCGCCGAGAGCGTTTCTTTGGGCTTAATACAAAGCGATCTATGGTTTCACTGGGGAAACCAGTTTTTGCATTGTTTTTTCAAGGCAATACTTCCATCTTCTTAACTCTTTCAGTCCCAGTGATGCCATTTGGCATCATCACTTTCAATATTTCCCCCCAAATGTTTCTGTCCTATTAAGACATCAAAACACACATCATTCGATGCTTCATACTTTGTTCTATTAGACAATATTTTACATTAATCTCAATAGAAGTCAGAACTACTTTTTTTTTATTTTGAAAATAGCTAACTAGCGTTTCACCTGATTTTTGAAAGTTCACTTCAGTTCCACGTATTTAAAACACAATTTAAACTATTTCGGTTAAAATGATTACTAATTTTTTTTTTAAATATAGTCAGATACCTTAAAATATATAACTCGAAGTGTTTTTAGGTTATATATATTTTTATTTTGTTGTTTTCCACAGTTAAAAAAATTTTGGCATTAATTCGAAAACCAAATAAGAAATTAAAATTATTATTTTTTCTTATGGAACTCTTATTTTGGTCCTAAAATAAGCTTATTTTGTGAATATCAGATGTTTCTGTAGTGTAGTAAATTTTTGGGACTGAGAGGGTCAACTCTGTGGATATCAGTCATTGGACAAGCCAGAAGTGACCACAGAGTGTCAAGGTGCAGCCTCTAATATACCCAAGGAGGAACCGACTAAATAAGTTAGAAAGGAAAGGCCGTGGTTTTTGGGCCCCGTTTTCATTGGAACAGTTTGATCATTAAATTCTATTTTCCCCCCTTCAACCCGGTAAAAGGCACAGCGGTATTTTATAGGGTAGACTGACCAGTGAATGAACAATTGGTAAATACATTTAAAAAGTAAGGATTAAAAATCATTCCACTGGATGGATTGGCAACACTGACTGCCTCTCATCTAGCAGGAAGCTATCTGACATCTGATTGGTTGTCCTGGTCATAAATTAATCCAAAATGTTTATTGACTGGACATTTTTGTGTTCATTCACTGGTAAAATGTTCTGGCCAAGTTTATTCACTTGGCTTTTGTACCACTTTTTATTTGGACCCCCAAAAGACCAAAACCCAAAGCAATGCAATATAAAGTCACTTCTTTTCTTTTTGTAGAATTTACATATAATGACAGAGGTGTTCACATTGTCATAAACCCACAAGCTTTATTTTCTTAAAATGTATGGATTTTCTTAAAACAAATTGTGCTTAAGCGTTCATTCACTGGTTAGTCCACCCTATACCCCAATGATTTTTTTAGAAATAATATTCTTATGTTACTTATTTTTTTTCCAAACGTTTAGAATTGGTTGGAAAGTCACTCGATCAACTTAACTTTATCTACGGCAAGGATGCCCCTAAAAATGTAATTATCAAAATATGTCGTCGTGTCAAAATGCCTGCGCCTGCTCCAAGGTTAAGGTCATCAAACCCAACTAATTAACGTGCCATTTTAACCCATTCAAGTTATTATGCTAAAATGATAACAAATGGAAGTAATTTTCTAAATAAAAAAAATTAGTACTGCATTGTAGTTTTTAATAGACGGAGATTATGAAAAAGTAATTAGTCCAGAGTATCTAAATTTTTTTTTAGTTATTTGTACATTGCGTCACGAACCTTTATTAAGTTGTTCTATATTTTTTTTAACCCTTTCAGTCCCAGTGATGCCATTTCGCATCATCATGTTTCTGATCATAACTTTAAAAAATAATTGAGCTGATAATCTATTGGGATTAATAAAAATTATTTTCTAATACAAAAAGTTTGAAGAAGCGAATGATGTGCTTTTGATCGCATAAATGGCTATAGAAGACCAGAATTTTTTTTTCTAAAATGATACTAAAACGTCATTGGAACTGAAAGAGTTAATGAAACTTTGCAATTCTTGTTTTGAATTACAGCAATATAACTAGACACTATTACAAGGTTTCTTTATTTTGTCGCATTTGAACTTATAAAATTAGTGGGTGATACAAATTTTAAATATTTCTGAAAACCTTCATCCGACAGCATCACTTGAGTTAGCATTTTAAAACTGTAAACCCAATTTAGTTTCATCATAACAGCTTAATATTCTATAGTTAATTATAGTACATTGAATGGTAGCTTATTACCACAAATAGAAGTGGCGACAGTTTTTTTTTTTTTTTAACTTTAGTTTAAAAAAAATATTCTTAATTTTTATATAGAAAAAGTACTTTAAAGATTTTTTTGTATCTAGAAATACTTATGTAAATCGATGATTTGATGAAATTAACTTCTGGAAAACTGCATTTGTCAATTGAATTTTTCTAATTCAGATTAAGCCCTTAAACTTAATTTTTTAGACAATATTTAATTTGTCTTAATTATTTAGTCGTAAAGAAAAAATGTATTGCCTTTTTTTATAAAAACTTGAACTAATGCTTATAAAGATTAGAAAGAGACCCTACTCATGACATTGGAATTTTTTTTTCACAGTAAATTTACATGCTGTATAACTCACAAAAAAAAGTTTTCAAAAGTATTTGGTTTCTTTAACCCCACTTATTTCGATCAGAAAAAAAATCAGATTAGTTCTTAGCATCCTTGGTTTGGCTTGAATTATCGTCACACTAGAGCGACACGAGGGCTATTGGCGACGGCGTCGTATTATAGAACCACAGTCAAGTGACGAGCCGGCACCTGAATAGGCACCAATGCAACCGTTAAGGGTGACATCTAAGCAGCGTTAGGACTTTGAAAGATATTTAACGTGCCCTCCCTTACACGGGGTATTATTCGTCGGACATTTTTGGCTGCACTGGTCTTTAATAGATCGGCAGTTTTGGCGATGCCCGGACCCGAATCGGGGACCTTTCGCATGCTGGGCGAGTGCCTAACCAACTGGGTCCCAGCAGTCTTAGCATCCTTGAATACACTCAATAATCAGATTTTTTTCATCCCAAATTCCTAATTTAAACTATACTATTAACGAAATGAAGACTGTTGGTTAAGTTTTGCTATAGATATACACTCTTAAAACAAACGAGTGAATTTAACTCAGTCTGATTAATTTTCACTTTTTTCAGTGTCGAAAATGCCCTTATCTTATGAGTGGATTTCACTCTTTAATCAGTTAAAACTCCGACAAGGTAACTCCAAACGAGTGATTTTAACTCAGTCTGAGTAAATTTTCACTCCTTTCCATTGTCGAAAATGCACTTCTCTTATATGAGTGGATTTCACTCTTTTGTTTTAAGAGTGTAAATGATTCGGTTTTTAAAAAATGTTCCGGTTTCAAAACAAATCTTTTTGCAATGTTCCAACAACTGGAACAAGAACCAACCGCTACTCCCCAAACACTCCATTTTCGAACCCAACAATCCCCAAGTCAGGAGGACTGTTCGAGGAGGAGGAAAGTCAGAATAAAGGTCAGTGGGGAAAAAGAGAAGTCGTCCATTGGAAGATGACCACAGAACGAGCGGCCATATTTAAGCTGGAAACCTTGACATTCGGAGTTTAGTTGGAGGTCAGGACAAATAGCTGCGGACATTTCCAAGTGGATGCCAAAACATGAAGGTAAGTGGTGGATTGCATAGTAGTGGAAGTTCTAATTTAAATTGGAATGTTTTGATTAAATTGAAAATTTTGAGCTTTTTATTTTATTGGTTTTAATGTTCAGTAAAGGAAATTAAGAGACATTTTATTTACATTCACAAAAAAATAAAATTAAAAGGAATTAATTTTTACCTTTGGGTTAAATATATTGAATAAATAATTCATTTTAATTGGACAAATTGCCAAAACAGCAAAAGTTACTTCAATTATATTTTAATTATTACTTAAATAAAAAATTGCACCTTTATTTCATATCAATAATTTAAAAACTATTTCATTTTTTTATGAAAAAAAAAATAGATTTTAAAAACAATAATGTTTGAAGATTAATAGTATGGTTATGATTGTATTTATGGTAAAATACTAAATTTAATATGAACGACTTACAAAAAACATTAGTATAATACGAGAAATTTATAAATATCGTTGACTAATTTGTAATTTTTTTATTGAATTGCATTTTTAGTTATGAAAATATTTTAATTTCGAAAATTATCATTAAGTTACTTTTGTACTTAACTAACCGACTTTATTTTACTAAAATTGATGCAATCAATGCTCTTGCATGCATCGTTGCATGATCTTGCATTATTAAAGAAGATCAATCGTAATTCTTTTGAGTCCGGAATAAAAAGTTCACATTTTAACATTATATCAAACTTTAAAAAAATCATTGTAAATTGTGATTTTGCATTCGAAATATAGTATTCGAAATATCCAGGAAGTTTGCGAATCTGCTCATGCGAAGTAATTTGTAATACTATTGATTCTTTAAAAGAATTAAGTTTCGCTCAATAACCGCCATCAATTATTAGTCATTTTCCTTAGCCTAAACTGAAAGAAAAGCGTTACATTTGGCCAACCTATCGCTTCATTTTTTTTTCAATTATTATCATACACATCAACTATCATATGATAAAGGTTTTTTCCGCACTTTCTTTGAAAGTTATCAGAGTGACAACCGTGAAAGATGAGCGAAAGTTGAATTGAAGATTTAGTGGAAGAACGTGCTAAGTGACATTGTTGATAAAATTGAGATTGTGTCAATGAATATATTACTAACTTTTTTAACGATAACAAGGTTCTTATTTTTTTAAAAATAAACTTCAAGTTAAGCGTTTTTTTCCGTTTGTAAGTGCCGATTTTAACGTATCCAAATGCAAACGAAAAACGTGAAAGCTCATTTTCTAGTTTTCACCTTTTTGTCACTTAGCACGTTCTTCCACTAAGCTCTTCAATTACGATAAGAGCTTTTTCTTTCTACGAGGCTTGATGTAAAGGGGATTGACAAATAATGTGTAGAAAGTATTTGATTGCTTCATTAAAAGATTAACTGTCGTGCCTTTTAACGTTCAGTTTTTGATGCTGTGGTAAAGGATACGAGGAAAAGCAAATGTTGCAATTTAAATCTTCAAAAATATCTATATGCTTTGTTGCTTTTTAAAACCTAATGTACTAACCATTTCCCATTAAGGCTGCTCATCACCCCCATACCCATTCCTCCTTCGATCGGGCTTGCTAATTGTAAGTCTATGGGGGGGGAATGGTTAAATGGTTTTTGTTCCACAAAAAAGCATTGAAATTATAGGAATATTTTGATGCGTTTTTTTTTTAATTCATAAAACTCCAATAATGTTGTGCTTTTAGAGGTTATTTTTTAAAAAACGTTACTTGCTTTTTTTAATCTAATTTTTTTCGATTAAAAAAAGTAAATAACGTTTTTAAAAAAAATAACCTCTGAAAGCACAACATTATTGGAGTTTTATGAATTTAAAAAAAAACCGCATCAAAATATTCCTATAATTTCAATGCTTTTTTTGGAACAAAAACAAACTTTTTCCCCATAGACTTAACATTAGCAAGCCCGATCGAAGGAGGACGGGGAATGGGGGTGATGGGCAGCCTTAATTCTATAATTAGGAAAATAATTTATTAATTGTATAGAGCTATAAAATATTTGGTAATTTATTAAACAAAAATTCTCTCCGATTTTTAAAAAAAATAATAATCTTTTACAAAAACAAAAAATGACAAATAAACAACAAATATCCTCTCCCGACCTTAAGTTTGCAGTATACAAATGTTCTACGAGAAGTAGGGTAAATAGTTCTCATTTTTGAGGGCGAGAATCAATACAAAAAGGTATTTAACATTCAATAAACAAATTTATTTGTTATTTCAAGACATAAATTTATTATTTTTATTAGTTTAGCTTCAGTTAGAGTGTTATTTTAATTATTTTTTCCTTCGATTTGACGTAACAGGGCGCACGAATATCAGGGTCAAATTATCAACCAATCGGAGCAGGCGAAGCTTCGGCGCCAGCCACGTTGTTTACGCAAATTCCTCCGCGTAGTACATTTCTCTGCTACAAACTTAAGGTCGGTTTTGGTACATAATTGAACACAAACACAAAACAAATAAGATCGATCCTAATGTGGCAACCAGCTGGCATACAGATATGACATTTTTTGTATTGGCATTACAGTCAAATAACAGGCTTCGAATAGTTAGTTTATTGTTTGAATTTGTCAATTTTGCGTATTTTTCTGGACAAAAAACTTGCCTATAAAATCGTATCAAAACTACAAAACAAAAATACCGGCTTCGCAAGATATTTTTAAATAATTTTTCGATAGTTAATAGAATTGATATTTAGACAGCAGTAGTGTAATTATTTTTAGAACGACGTAACATGATTATCGCAGAACTACTTACGCCTAGTAGTGAAGGAGCATTTTGCGGGCCGGATATAAAAATTTTGTGTTTTATGGTTTTTAGTTAAATTTTTACGCTTGAACAAACAATGAAGAAGTTCAAAATTCAAATAAAAAATGTATCCCCACTCTGCAACCCCCTAATTTAACGTAAGTATAATAATATTGCAAAATTATTAACTTGGAATTCAATTTCTTAATCATAAAATTTAGTCTCAAGATTCAAACCTGTTGACCACGAATTCGCATGTTTGGTTTCTTCAAGTCAGCAAACTAATTATTAAAAACTACTTAACTAGAACTAAAACTACTAGCTTAAAACTTAGCAAACTATTTATTACTAGTCGATAATTAATCGAATTTAAATCACCGAAACTAAATAATTTTTGAAAATGAGGGAAAATTAAGTGTAAGAAGACGACTAATTTCCCGACAGAGTAGGTAGTGAAGACATGTTAAGACGATTTTATGCTAAACTAGCTGTATGGTCCCACCTTGCTGGGAAACGCGTTACTTAAAATTTATCATAAAGAATTTTGAAATGGGGTTCTTTTCTTAATAAGATTGATAGAGTACACAAGATTTACCTAAAACAGTGGATGTCATCATCAAAAATATTTATACTTTAATGAATAAGAGCTTCTGGATAAACATTTTTTACAGTCCTTCCGACCGAGATAGATTTACCCAACATGTAACTGACCATGAAAG